>CM057456.1:1355840000-1357040000 GCA_016271365.2 Neoceratodus forsteri
AGTAGGTATGACTAACCCGGTGGCAATTTTCTCTTGTGTATTTTTCTAGTTTTCATACACGCCCAATAATGCGTGAACAACTGAGCATTGGTTTGGCTTTGTTTAAGGAGGTCTGTATTTCATTGTTTAAAGTATGGGAGCAAGGCAAGCGAAGAGTTGTTAAAAGCTGATTGGTTTTGCAAACATCCTATATTATAGTATGTTTTAGAATAATTTAATGTTGTCTATTAACACCCACTCAACTGCAAGATTCTACTGGCAAACAATTGTAGTACCATGTTGTAAGAATAGAACTGATCTTTGCACCTAGTGTTGGTAGCTTCCAAAATCATAAAAAACAATTCATGGAAAAGAGTATTCCCAAGAAAATGTGGGATGTATTATGATTAAATGTGCATGGCATATTAAATGTAAAAGGAAATGCTGAGCACAAACAAATGAGTAAAGGAGTATGCCACAGACAAGAGTGCCAGGAGGAGACTGAAACAATGGAACATTTATTTTTCACCTGTTTTTATATTCAGTTTTTCTGGCAACTTATAGCAAACAGATGTACTTTTCCAGAACTAAAGAGAGTAACTTATGAAACTTTAATTTGGGGACAGATTGTTTACACTTGGAAACACAGAACTCATAGTGCATTGTTTTTAATGTTCACCTGTATTAAATGATGGGTATGGCAGATTAGATGTCAATATGTGTTACAAAAAATTAGAAGTGTTACTGTGTTGCATTCAAAAAGAATTACATGATATTAGAGAATATGACTGCAAAACTCTTCCTAAGAACTATTTTGTCAATTTTGGCAGGGATTTGACTGTTTACAAGGAGGACCAGTTAACAGTGGAGGCTGTGGATGGATTTATTCTTCCTGTTTGTTTAATTTAACTTTTTATGATTTGTTTCTTTTATACTCGTTCTTTACTTTTGGACTAGGGATTTGAAATCACTCTTTGAGATGCATTATCTTGCATAATTCATTCATTTTGGCTTAGCAAGTATTGCATGTGTTGATATTTTGTTGTTCTTTTTGCTGATTTTCTTTAATAAAAAAATGCCCATACTCTTCTGTAGGAGGAGCTGCTGTCCATCAGCCCAAGATGGCAGACAACAGAGAAAGAGGTGAAGGTGAAGCTGATGCTCATGCAGGTGATTAGACCTCCCTCCCTCCCTGCATGCCCAGCACAGCAGGTCTTTCTGTGGAAATAGAATCAGAAGGGCATAGCAATGCCAGCTTGAGTGAATTATCTGAATGATCTGATCCAGAACAACATTCAAAAGAACTGCAACTACAAGCTGCAATGAAAGAAAGAAAAAAACATCTCATGGCATTACTGGCTGAGGAAGAGGTTCATTTGACACAGAAGAGAGAGATCATAGTAGTAGAGGACTGCAAAAGAGAAAAAGCAACACATCCAGTTAGAATTTTACTGACATTGATAGGCTAGGCTCAGCTGTCTGTGATGATACAGAAGCATCAAACGATTCCACTGTCAGAGCATTTGATAGCTCCCTGCAGCAGCAGCCTACTGCTACATCTCTTTCAAACTCTCCATGTGACAATACTGGAAGTACAGCTAAACTAAAAAAAGGGTCTAGTAAGAAAGTACCTGAGAAAACCCGTAGCAGCAGAGAAAAATGGCAGAGTGATGACAGAAGTTTCGAGTTATGACGAGCCACCAGGGATTATAGCTGCTGCATGCCACCTCTGTGAAGTGAAACAGAGCCTGCTTTGGTCAGTGGAAAGGGCACTTATCGGTGCTGCATAGAAACAGGATCCAAAACTCAGCACATCAAATGCTGGTGAAGCAGTGACTGAGGTAGCTGCATTACAGCAGAAACTTACAGAACAGGACAGCTCTGTAGAACAGGTACCCCACCCTGAGTAAACTTCAGATACTAATATTAATAATTTCCCTGTACATGAGGGCTGGACTATAACAGAATCGGTGGGTGAGGAGGGTCAGGCTGGTGCACAGTCAGTGCACAAAGGGAAAAGAGGTGGATGTGTGCCTGCTACTACTGCAGCATTCTGTACCCCTGAAGATTTAAATCTTGATACTGTTGACAGCTCCACACCAGGACAACAGTCAGTTCATTATAGTGCTGAAAATCCTTCTAGTCCCATAATAGATCTTTGTAACACTGTGCTGGGAGAACAAATTCTACACCTCTACAGACTCTATAGATATGCCTACTACCTTTCTGGAAGGTGCTGCTCCCATTCGGCATGAGGTAAATAAGGATCCTGATGAGTGAATGGAGAGCTCTGCTGAATTTTTGGCAAGTTAAAGGCCCATTATATCTCATGGGGCACAATCCTGGGGGGCAGGTAGAACAGGAAGCTGAGCAAAATGAGGAATTGCAGACAAGCGAAACAACACCATGCCCCAACAAGAAACTGCCCTACAAAATGGAAGTGATTCAGAGTCAAGATCACTTCTCCAAGCCAAACCCCAGCACAGAAGAAAAGTGCAGTATGTCTTTGGTACAGAAGAGGCTTCAACCTACTCCCAGACAGACTATATATTGGCAGGAGGACATTATTAAAAGACTCTATGCATTTTATGTTTCAGTAGAATTATATGCTTTTATTCATTCTCAAAGCAATATCATATTTGATGTTAGCTTCAAAACTGCTGCAAATTTGGAGAGCTGTTGGGTCAAATGTAATAAACTGAAATACACTAATATATGGATATTGTTCCAGCGATACCTCTCACAAAATCTGCAATATGTATAGTCACCATATTATTCAAGAACGAAGGTGTGAACGTATTTAATATAAAGCACTGGCTGTCACAAAAGTGTGAAATTTTGGAAATACTTGACTCCATCATGGATGAGGAGCAGCTCTAGGCTAGTGGTTGGAGGTCTGAAGTTAATTTAAGACATATGGGAACAGGCCTTCAACAGCTCCTCGGTTGTTTTTTCTTGGGGTGGGATGGGGTCAGTGTTTTTATAGTGTGTGGTAGAATGTTGTATTCATTGAAATTCCAGCTTTCCCTAGTGTTGTTGTACCATTGATGTGATGTCACGATGTTGTTGTACCATTGTGAGTACGTCACATCGATGGTACTAACAGCACTGACCCACTTTGGCACATGCGAGTCGCGTTCGTGGAGAAGACAAAATGGGCACCGTAGTTCATCGGAGGCACAGGAGGACATCTAAAATCTCAGTAAGTGCCATTTTGTTTAAAAGAGTGGCCAGCACACAGCAGGACAGCCATATTTATTTTTAAATATTTATAATTGCACGGGAAGGAGTGCAGTGTATTTACGGACACTGGCAGGGAGAGGCGGAGGGTCACCGACATCACGGCGTGACCATGGAGGCACTCAACAGCTAATTTGTTTACTGTTGTTCATACACTATAGAAGACAATGGATGGGCAACAGTAAACAACAACACTATGTCTCACCTCTCAAGATTTTCATGCCAACCGAAAACCTCTCAAGCTGCTCTCTCGAGGTTTTCTTGGTTGTCATGACAAACTCTCGAAGTGAACAATAGTGTTGTTGTTCACTGTTGCCCATCCACTATCCTCTATATCAGGGCCAGCCTAAGACATGTTTTAAATGCAACTCCACTTCATATCTCAGCAACAGCTGTGACAGGGTATGCTGCAATCTACGTTTGGATTACGGCCACGCCAGTGACTATTGTGCAAATGAGTTGAGATGTAATTTGTGTGAGAAGCTTGGACACTCATACAGAACATGCATGCCAGTTGGCTACACACAATAGAAGTCAGGGTTGGACTGGGGTACAAGGGGCCCACCTGGAAAGTTGACACTGGGGCCCACCTGGAAAATCAGTAGAGGAGGGCCCAGGGTAACAAACTCACATCAGTATTCCACTCTAATATGATACACTAGCTCTGTGTTTGCATTTTATATTTACTTACAGGGCCTTTCTGGTTAAAAATAGAGGATAAAAATAAAGATTCTCAGAGTTTAGGAGGTGGTCCATGTGAAGTTTCCAGGAATCTTGGTGAGCTAGTCCACCTCTGATAGAAGTGATCATCCTATCAAAGAGGAATTTTGAATGCACAAAAACATGAATTAACAAAGATAACAGGTGTCAGCACAAAAAGCTTCTCAGGATCCTAGTCTGGCTTCCCGTCCTACAGAGCAGCAGACAGGTTTATCTCAAGCTCTACAAAGTGAAGAAGATAACACACCAGCAGATGCCCAGAATGGGCTCTTGAATTAGGGAATCTACAAGATGAGACAGGAGAAGCAGTAGACAAAAGCAAAAGTCCTGTACAGCATGAAGTTCTGCATGGATACCAGAAATGGACATACAACAAGAGCTCCTGACAAAAAGACTGATGAAGACATCATGCCTCCACCTGGTATGACCATATTCACTAGAAAAGAATCACTACAGTGACAGCAACCAAGCAAAAATATCCAGAAAAAATCCTGTTACCTGCATTCTCACTTGAAAACAAGCATGAAGTATTAGCTTCAGACAAATAGGACGTGAATGCAGGAGAGACTCAAAGACTTTGTCCACTATGTCATTACAGAGATTGGTCTAATCTGACACTGAAGATAACACCCAGACCTCTTCTTCCTCCAAGAAAAGGAAAGTAAGGAGTCGAGTGTGAACTGGGAGTGGTAGATGTATATTGAAACCATCATAGCACTGTTTCTTTGTTAGCTGCTATGTTGTGATGTCACATACTATTCTTTCCAGATGACTACCTTTTCTGATATTAAATTTGCGTCAGTTCATGGTAATAGTATAAAGATCCTTAAAAGGAGATTGTTCACCTTTTCAGTTTTAAAGGATTTACAATATGATATTTACGTATCACAGGAAACAAGGATGAATACCTGTGCTGATATAACATAGGCTCAAAATTATGGTGTTGAGATGCAACCTTGTGGTCTTATGAAGAAGATAGATGTGACAGCATAGGTGTCTTGTTTAAAGGTACAGAATTAACAGTGACTAGAATTGTAGAGGTCTCCTGAGAGGGCAGTTTATTGATTTTAAGTACAATAAACTGTTAATGGAGACTCTTGAACAAATATTCTCCACAAAGTAAGAAAGAGGTTGGAACTTTTCATCATTTTCAGCCATACCTATACACTCCAAGGCACTTACTGTGTGCTGAGGACTTTAAAGAGCTACTGACATCCTTTTACAGTTCAGGCAGGCAACTCATGCCCGGGAGTTGCCTGCCTGATGAGCTAAATGAGCTACTTGTTACATTTTTTAGGCAATTAAAACCATTTTACCTTACTTTGCCTGGCTTGTAAATCCTGCATACAAGCGAAATGGCCACCGAGCATTGCAGGCTTGTCCCTAAAAACAGTGCTTTGATGATGTGCAGTAGGAAATGGGGCTTTATGCATTCTGTATAGTTACTAATAGGATCAGGGAAGGGGGCTGTCTAAAGGTACTAAGATTATTTTTTTTTTATAATTAATCGTCTTTATTATCTTTACAAACATCCCAACCAGATGAACAGACAATGAAGTGTTAAACTGACAGTGCAGAACAGAATCATATAAATCACAAAATTACTAACATCACACCTTCCGTTGAAACATGAAGAATGAAAAAAAGAAAAAAACTCCCACCCCCCCTCACCTCCCCTTCCCAAAGGTTACAAACAAAAGGGAGCATCTTAATTATCCACCCAAAAGGATTTTAGGAGCCAGGTTTCCAGACCATAAGGAGTGCATCTAAGGAGTTCCAGAGCGATACATAAAACTTGCCTGCCCCGCATATATGCTGTATATGTTTCTCCAACTGCAGCGCTTAAAGTACATTCACGGTACCACTCTATCATAGCTGGGGGTTTATCAGATGACCAGTGTCTTAAAATTAACAGTTTCACCACAGCAGAAACAAGCGAGATTTGGGCCTTTCTAATCCTAGGAGTACCTGCTGGAAAGAGACATAGCAAACAAGTCTCAGGGGTGAACATATTAGTTAAGCCAAGGATAGGGTCCAGGAGTTTATTAATGGCACTCCAAAAAACCCGTATCGCCGGACATGACCATAGCATATGATATAGGGTGCCATCCTCCTCTTACATTTCCAGCAGAGAGCGATCGTTTACTCCCACGCCTACATGAGCGAGATGGAGTTAATACAGATGATGCATTATGTTAAATGCACCATCCTAAGTCTATCTTGTTTTATGCATTTATACATTGTACTCCAGAGCTTTCCCCAGAGGGCAGGGGTGTCCGGGATACCCAACTCTCTTACCCAGTAGTAACAAACCCCAGAAGGGAGCCTATGATCCCAAACCTGAAGTAGTTTGTAGACTTTGGAAACTGCGTGTGGTTGAACAGCAACAGCTAAAAAGGCGTCAATATCTTTAAGTCCATAGTCAGCTGAGGGCATCGAGGGGAAAACCGGAGCTAAGGCCTTACTAAGTTGCAACCACTTAAAAAAATCTCGATCCGCAACTCCATGAAACCTCTTCAGTTGATCAAGGCATTGAGCAACCATGCACCCAGAAGTCCGAGACTGTAAAGTGACTTATCTAGTTGAAGCGTCGGGTACAGTAGTACCCCCCACCTTAATTTGTGGATTTTCAAAATAGGTTGGCTATCCGATAGGTACCATTTGGCCCCAAGATAGTATTGTAATTGATGAAATGCCTTAACGACCATCCCATTGGATTGCACATTAGCGGCTTAGGGGTGACTGACGGGAACCAAATAACAAGGCCTGCAAGGCTCTTCGCTCTCTTTGCCAGACCACGCTCGATGTCTAGCCATAAGGGCAGATAAGCCGAGTGCCTATTCCAGTCACTCCAAAGGCTCAGTTTACAGATGTGCTGTGCCGATAATATAAAAAAGAGAGGAGCAGCTAACCCTTTAGCTTCGAGCTGTCAGTTTAATATAAGATCTATGGATACCCTTCCCTGCCATAGAAAGGAGTCAAACATCTTCTGTAAATTAGAAAAACACTTTCTCGAAAGATACACCCCAAGCATGCCCAGGGGTATAATAATCTAGGCAGAATATTCATTTTAAAAGGTTCAATCTACCCACAGAGACAGGGAGAGCAATCGCCATCTATCCAAGTCTCCCAAAATAGTTTGAACTAGCTTACCAAGGTTGTTCCTAATCATCGTGTTTCAGGTCCGCCTAATGTTGATACCCAGGTATGATGATGACTTGGCCTCCCAACAAAGACCAAAAGACAGCAAATCTGCTTTTCTAACATTATGATTTAACGGAAGAATCTTTGTCTTTACTCAATTTAATTTATAGTAGGATACCTTGGAGAAAAAATCTATTTCCTCCAAAATGGCCGGTATTGATATCCCCGGATTTTCAATGTGTAATAACACATCATCAGCATAAACCGAGTATGTGTAATTGGTTTCCCCCACCTGTATACCTTTAATGAGTGGATTTCCTGCCAATCTATGCAAGAATGGCTCTAGGTACAAGTTAAATAGCAATGGGGACAAAGGGCAACCTTGCCTCGTGCCTCACTCTAACTTAATTACTAGTGACAATATCCCATTGCATTTAACTCTAGCAGAGGGAAAGGAATATAAGATTTTCACCCATCTCAAGAAAACCTCAGGTAGACCAAAGGCCGACAGGGTGGCAAATAGGTAATCCCAGGACACTCTGTCAAATGCCTTTTTGGCATCTAACGAAACAAGTACTGCTGGGGTTTTGGACTCTTTGGCCTCCACAATGATGTCTAATAATTTTCTTAGGTGATCTTGGGGTGATCTCCCCCTCATAAAACCCACTTGTTCCCTGCTGACCAGCTTGTCCATAACTTTGGACAACTTGTTAGCAAGAATCTTCGCAAATTTTAACATCCGTATTTAGGAGATATAGGACGATGACTATCCATACTAAAGGGATCCTTCCGGCTTCAAAATTAATGAAATCACGCTTCTTGGAAACTTGGGTCAGATAGACCGTTGAAACCAATATTGGAAAACTTCCAATAAAATTGGGGATACTGTTGGGAGGCACACCTTATAAAAGTTGCTGGGGAACCCGTCAGGTCCAGGGACTTGTCTGAGGGCATCTGTTGAATAGCTTGGTGGACTCGAGAGCCGACATAGGGGCACTCAAAAAACCATCTCCCTCAGTTAACTTGGAAGAGTAACTGACTTCAGATACTGAGATAATATCCACTGTTGAGGGTTTGGATTCGCGATCCACCATATATAACCTCTGAAAATACACCCCAAAGGCCTTCGACATTTCCCCTGGGTCTGTGCAGACCTGATCCCCCTGCCCTGTACGGATGCCCGCAATGTAGTGAGCTGAGTCCAAATGACGTATTCGCATGGCGAGTAACTTCCCGGCTTTCTCCCTTATATCTAGGTATTGGAGCCTCGTCCGCAAAAGGGCCAGCTCCGCCTGCTGTAATATTAGACCCGAGTATTGAGCCTGCAATTGATGTAGCCTTGCCCACTTTGCCTCAGGTGAGAGGCGGATAGACCATTCTCTACCGCCTGATCGATGTTAACAGGGAATCCAATTTCTCCCTCTGAGCACGTTTCTTTCTGGAGGCTATCTTAATCAGTTCTCCCCTTAAAGAGCATTTCAAGGCAGCCCAAATTAGGTCCCTCTGGTTTACTGAATCTTGGTTGTTTTCCAAGAAGCGCTTAATAAAATCTTCAATAACCCTCAAGGAGGATTCTTCCTTTAGCATTTGGCAATTTAGTCTCCATGGTGGAGAGTGTCTACACCCCAGGGTTGGTCTGTATACCACACTAACCGGCGCATGATCCGATATTACTCTAGCGAATATATCCGCCTGAATTATACCGGGCATCGCCGATGAGCTGACCAGAATGTAATCTATTCGTGAGAAGGTCTTATGTACTGGTGAGAAAAAGGTGTATTGTCGTAACACAGGATTAATTATGCGCCAGGCATCGACCAAGGTGGCCTTGTTAATGAGATCCTTCAAGGCCCTTTGTGCTGGGGATAAGCCCCGCCTCTCTTTACATGACCTGTCTAGATCATTCTGAAGAACCAAATTCCAATCTCCCCCCCATTACCGTAAGCTTTTCGGGATCGGATACTACCAGGCTAAAAAATTCATGAAAAAGCTGGGAGTCACCATTAGGGCCATATATAGAACCTAATAAAATTGGCTGTGATTCCAGCAAACCATGTACAATAACATATCTACCTTCAGGGTCCTAGATCTCATTCACCAGCTTAAAAGGAATGTCTTAGCGATAGGATGGCAACCCCCCTTGGGATGTCCCTGCCCAAAAACTTGTGCTACCCACGCCTTCTGAAGTAATGAACGCTACTTCTTTTAAGTGCGCTCTTGGAGAAACACAATTTGCGCTCCCAGTTGACGGAGGTGTCTTAAAATAATTTGTCTCTTGACCCTATCCTTGGCTCCTTTAATGTTCCAGCTAATAAACTTATATAAGTTGCTCATTGAGCTCAACAATATGGTTAGAAAAAGATGTATACAGAATGTCTCGCCAGCTGCTACAAACCATCCATTAGAATATTGCAGCTCCCCTGACTCCAAACATCTATGTTAGGCTCAATCAAAATGTAACCTTGGTAACCCGCCCCAGTATCCTGAACCCTCTCACATCCCTATAAAGCCCAACCCATTCCCCCATAAAATATACCTCCACAAAACCTCCCACCCCAAAACAGTGCACATACCCCAGTTCCAAGAAACTGTCCTCCTAAACATGCCACGCCACGTGATTCACTTCCAAACAGCCCAATCTGTTCACCCCATCGGAGCTCCCCTCCCACCAATGAAACCTAGATCAATACAACTACTTCATGATATCCAACTAACCTCAATATAGGGCTCCTATGCCCTAACTATATAAGAAATGACCCCAGCGAGCTAGAACTGTCTACTGCCCAAATATTAACTTAAAACCAAAGCTGACCCTCTTCGGTGGTCTTAATAGACCAATATTAAGATTAATTAATACTCAAGTAAGCATTGACTCTTTGTTTGTATGTATAAAAAAAAAAAAAAAAAGGAAGGGGAAGGGGTGGAAAGAGGGGGAGAGAGGGGATAAGGAGGGGAGAAAAGACCATCGCATTCAAGTCCTGCAGAAACGTCCCAACCGCATGAGGTCGCACACTGTGGAAAGTCAATTCGGAAAGTTCAAAATGAAGATCTACAGTTCTCCTCATTAACACCACCAGTAATAGGCATTCAGAAGTTGATGGATCCCAACGTCAGCTAGCGCCGGTCCCAAGTCTCCACTCACTCCACCCCTCTGGGACAGGGTTAATGTTGTATACTCGCGCCTTCCTATAGGGTCCCACCCCAGAAGGTGGTCAGCCCCCTAGAAAGACCAAAGGGGCTAATCTAAGACATGTCTTCAGCCAGAAATGTCCACAGCCCAAAATAAAAGAGCTAGCAAAGGTAGAGAGCATGGAGATTTTGTCATGCCAAACTGCAAACCGTCACCAGGGGGCGCAAGACATAACTCCACAAACTGCCTCGTAGTATCATAATTGGAACTTCTAGGTATATCATCCAGAGTGGCTAATTGCTTGTCAACTGAGGACCTCCGGGTCTTCAACTGAAACCAAAAAAAAATCGCCAGATGTAAGGCCCATAACTAGAGAGTGGTCACCAGATACATTCATTTAAAGAGATCCGGGAAAACAATCTTCAACTCCTGTAATTCCTGCAAATAAGATTCAAATGATAGCCACCTCTCTTCATGTTTTACCAGCAGTATTGCAGGGTATTTAACCTTGTATGGTTTAGATGCTGCCACCAGCTTAGAGACAATCGGTGCAATTCCTGTCTTCGCACTCTAACCGAGTGAGGTAAATCCTGAATGATCTGAATCTTCTGGCCTCCCATAGCAGCTCCTTCACATCTCTTGCCTTAGCAAAAACATGTTGCTTATCTAAGTAATTCAGGAACTTCAAAATTAGTGGTCTGGGTGTGGCTGGCCTGGGCGGGTGGCAGGCGCAAGGCTTGGTGGGCCCTCTCTATTACATATTCTTCCCCCCCGGAGGAGCGCCGGCTATTTTATAGCATAACTTCTGGAGAAAAGCGATTGCTGCATTCTCTTCTTCCTTTTCTGGTATCCCAATAATTACAAGATCATTTCTTCTACTACGGCCTTCTAAGTCCTCCAGCTTCTCTAGTTTCTTCATTCTCCATTTTACAAGGACTAATTCCGTTTCATTCCTTTCTTGCTTGTTTTCCAATGAGGTAATCTTGACTTCTGTATCCCAACCTCCTAGTCAAAACATCCACCGCTTTTTTAATTTCTTGCAGGTCTTCTGAGATAGATGCCACAGTCGTCTGGAGAGGCTGCATAATTTCCAAAAACCTGGATTCTGATAAAGGAGCGTCAGTGGTGGGTAACTTAGAAAGGCTAGCGGCCTGCTGCTTGGCCCGCTTTGCGGCCTTCTCTTTCTCTGGGGTCTGGGGAGGCGAATGCCCTGCATGGCGCCTTCTTCATATAAATTTCCATTCGTGGAGTAAATACCGCCCCGGATCAAGGCAGCAAGCGGACCACTCTGTTTGAAGAGATCTAGTCACAAGAATGCCGCTATAAAAGGCCAAAATGGATAGGCGAGTTGCGGAGCTCCGGGAGTCTGCTGTCTGCTATCAGGCTGCCATCACGTGACCCCCCCACTAAGATTATTTTTACTGGCAGTTCTACAGGTATGGGACTTTTTCTAAGATTCTACATCAAAAATAAATGTTGTATAAGTAAACACAATGGTTTACACATTGTTTGAGCTTGTATCGCCATATTTGAGGATATGTCCCTGACTATGAGGGTCAGTATCCCTCATTATCACATGTTTTGAGTGTCCATGTCCCTCATTTCAGTGGCAAAAGATCAAGAGGTACATAACAGCCCCATTCTCTATTGTATGTCATCAAAATGCTGTTTTTAGGGGTAGGTCTGCAGCTCTCAGCAGCCTCTTGGCTTGTATGTGGAAGTTACAAGCTAGGCAAAGTAAGGTAAAATTAAATTGTTTTAAGTGCCTAAAAGCATTTAAGCTGAGACAGTTTAGCTCATTGGGTTGGCAACTCACTGGCATGAACTTCTTGCCTGGACCATGTCAGTTGCTGTTTTACATTTGTTCTTGTAACACAAGATGGGGGCACAAAAACAAGCAAACAATTATGTGTCTCAGACTTTTTGATCAAGATAGGACTGGATGTCAGATCGAATGATATATATTGGATGAAACATAAATCTGAGGGGTTCATTTATTATAGAAATTATTTGGCTGCCCGTATTAGTTCATCTTCACATTGCACCATCTGCGGTACAATAGGTGTCATTAACTCTGGTAGAAAACTCTGATCACTTACTTCTTGGGGTGCCATTAAGTAAAGCAGAGGGTATTAAAATTGAGAAAGGGTACTGAAATTGAATTATACACTATTAGACAATGATAAGGTAGATAGAAGTATACAGGATCTTCTTTCCATGCGGAAATCTATAGCATGTATGTATGACGATTTAAGCATGTGGTGGGAGGACACAAAACTGGATCTTAAGAAAGCCTTGTTGAAAATAACGGGACAAACTAAGACAGATAAAAACAAATATCTATTGCTTGCAGCTCAGTTAATGAGACAGTTATCCCTGGTACTGTACATGTAGGAACAGGAGCTTGTTCCCTGCAAATACAGGATATTAAAAATGAGATGAGAAAATTACAGTATGAGAGAGCAACACCACTCTTAATGAAGCATAGAAGTTGGATGCAAGGTAAGATATGTGGCAGTGACATATTTGAAAGCTGCAAAGAATGAATAAAACAAAGAAATATGGATAGGTTACTGGACTCTGATGGAACATTAAACATTCACAGCCAGAACTAGAAATGATCGCTCATGAGTATTTACAGAATATGTTTGGTACTCAGCAGGGAGTGTTCAGGAACCCTGTCTTTCTTTACATCTCTAAACATTCTGGAATTACCACAGGCTAAACATGGTAATCTTACCAGCCTGATAGCACTAGAGAAGGTAAAACAATCAGTAAAAGGTTTGCATTATAATACTGTACCAGGGGATGGACCCACCCCTGAATTTTATTAAAAAAACATATGTGGAGCAGGTCTCAGACATGTTGCAGCCTGCAAGTAACATATAACTGGATTTTAACTATAGAACAACCTTTGCCATCATTTGGTACAGCCATTCAAGTGTTCCTATTTAAAAAGAGAGAAATGCTTAATATAAAGAATTGATGACCATTAAGCCTTATGAATACTGACCTAGAGATCTCAATGAAAATACTGACAGCAAGATTATCAAGAACAGCATGGCATCTGATAATGCAATACTAGTCCTGCTATGTAGTAGGTGGGAATATCAAGGATAACACCTTAATGAGTGTTTCAATGGAGATGGGAAAACAACACCAGATTGCTGAATGTATTTTAACAATAGAGCAAGAAAAAGCTTTTGATTGGGTTTCGTATGCATACAGTGCTCCCTCACTATAATTAACTATTTGGGAGCCACTCAGGACGTTCACTATCATGGCCTGATCGTTAAAACAAGGGACACACTTTTACTCAGACTACATCTCACTGTAAAACATTGTGAAGCAAGGTAAATCAATAAAATGATTAAAAATGTGTGTTTCTGTTTACTCACACATTTTATTTTGATGATTAAAATTTCTACAATTGTAGTTTACTTCACCGCTTGAGCCAAAACTGATTGAAACTGCAACTCCACTTACCCACACCCTCCTGACTCCTGACTGCCTACTACTGTACCTTACAACAGATCTGTGCACATTTGTTAGTTTACAGTGGTTAATGTTTTTAACATATCTTAGTTTAGACCTTGATTTGGATGAGGGAGAATGAGTTCCTTTTCTGTTATTTGCTACCATGCCTTCTCCCTACTGCTTTCGTACTCACTCCCCAACTGCCTGCCACTGCAGGCATCATAAGATTCCTCTACTGACCTTGAGGTATAAGGTGTTACAGTAGTCAAGTCAGGAAGTCACGAATGAATGTATCAGTGATGGCAAATCTTCTGGTGGGATCTGGCTTTAATCTGGCTGATGTTCCTGAGCTAGTAAAAGCCACCTGTACTATGGAAGACACCTGAGCCTCAAATGTCAATTATTCACCCAGACAGACTCACAGATTCTTGACCTCAGCAGAGATTATAAGCCTAGAGGGACCAAGCACCAATCCTGTCATCTCTTCTCTACCCCCTGCATCTTGCCATCGACCAGGCTCAGTCACTATTACTTTGTCTGGGTTGAATCTTAGCCAGCTGGTGGACATCCAGTTTTGGATCACAGCCAAGCACAAATTTAGTACATCAACTGTGTCAGGCATTCAAGGTTCAAATGACAAATACAACTAGTTGTTGTCTGCATAGCAGTGGAAACCCATTCTGTATCATTTGATGATCTCCTCAAGGGACAGCAGGCATCACTACAGCATCCCAACATGCCGTTGCCTGACAACCAGGAGCTTGACAATTATGTCCCAACAGTCAGTATCCCGACAGTTGGAAATTGCCCATGGTAGAGTTGGCAATCCAAAATAAGGGTGTGTGTGTGGGGGCAAAGCCCCTTGTATTGGGGGGTGTGGATGGGTGAAGCCCTCAGAAACATAGAAAAAACTCTGCTGCAGGCAATTCCTGACTGTCAGGATACCAACTGTTGGGATATAATTTTCAGGCTCCTGGGTGTTGGGCAATGGCATGTCAGGATGCCGTAGTAGACCTAGGACAGCATGTACACCATGACTAACATAGGAAAGAGGATAGAGCCCTGGGGTACCCCTCAGAGGAGGGACTTCAGTAGAGAGGAGAAATTCCCTATCACCACCCTCTGCATCCTGTTTCAAAGGAAGTATTTGGACCAGTTGATGACAGTGCCAGTTAGTCCATAGCATGCTCTTAGGCAGTCCAACAACAACCCATGGTCTGCAGTGTCAGATGCTGAGAAGAGAGCAAGTAGAATGATATGTGACCTTTCCCACTTTTTCTTGCCCTGAGGAGGTCATTATGCACCGTGACCAGCACAGTCTCCAGACAGCTCTAGACCTAATCCAGACTGCAGTGGCTCATAAATGTTAAAAGTCATAAGATATGCCTTAAGTAACAGTGACACAATCTTCTCAATAACCTTTCCCAGAAAGTGGAAATTAGAAATGGGTCTAAAATTCAGTAAGCAGTCAGGGTTCAAAGATGTTTTTTCAGAAAGGGCCTAACCAAGGCATCTTTCAATGCACTTGGAAGGACATCTCCAAAAGGGAGCACTGGATTATCTCAGTGATCACTGGGCCCAGAAACGTCTCACAGCTCACTAGTAGGAGTGTTGTGCTGGGGTCCAACTAACAAAAAGTGGGCCACAACTCTGAAAGCTCCCCACAAGCCTCCTCCTCCAAAACCTGCCTAAACTATCCCCAAACAGGAACAGTACTCTTAGTGACAACCTGCTCCTCTCTGCTGGCCACAACAGCCCAGTTGGACCAATACCAGACTTGATAGAGGACACTTTGTCAGAGAAGGACTGTATGAACTCCTTGCACCTGGTGGATGAATTTGCTTTTACCAGTTGTAGACTGGTGGATGCAACAGATTGTTGTTACTTTCAATTTTTACGTAATTGTTTAGGTTAATTGTGTACAGTATGTTATGTTCTTGTGATTATGAATGTTTTTGTAACAGTGTGTTTTAATATGTTTCAAGTGCATCACCATTGTAAATGAGCTATGCTCAAAGATTATAAAACTTAAAATAAATGAAATGAAAATGGAAGTGACCTGTCCAGAGTCCTGAAAAGCTGAGTCAGTCTTTTTTCCCTGCAGTGATCTCCCTGGACAGAAGTCTGTTTTTTCCTGCAGTGATCTCCCTGGACAGGAATACTGACTTCTTATGGGAGATCAGCCTTTAGCACTCACCGTAGTGAGTCATGAAAGCCAGTTTGTTCCCTCAATCCTGAACTTCCTTCAATGGTGTTCCAACCTCTGACCCATGGCCTTTATCTCCCTAAGCGCCCCATCAAATCACATGGATCCAAAGCGAGAAACCCTGGGTCATATACGTATTGGTGTGAAAGAATCAATAGCTGAAGTGATTGCTCTTTTATAAACTACCACCATGTCCCCCGATCCCATATCACAAGCAGCCTTCACACCCTAGAGGTCATAACCACCTGGAGTCCATCTGGAGATAGCACCTTTAAAGGGCAGTAGTCAACCAACTCCAGAGGGGGTGGACTACAAGGGGGGGGGCACCAAATGAGAACTTCACCATGTGGTGATCCAACCAGAGACCAAATCAATTTCAAGGTTGTTAATCTGGAGCCCCAGTGAGAATACCAGATTCAAAGCATGCCTATGTTTATGGGTCAGAGAAGTAACTACCTGTATGAGGCCAGTGATTCCAATAACTGGAGGAAATCTTTTTCAACATGCGTGAGTTCATCATCACTCCAGACATTGAAATCACCCAGAATCAACTATCTGAGTGATTCCAACACCTTCTCGGTGATGATATCCACACTTTTCTTGCAGAAATTCCTTCTTGTGCCCTGGCAGTCAATGTAAAAGAAGGATCTTGCAACCTGCACCTGGAGCCCCACACAATCAAGCATTGAAATGACGAGGTATCTCCCATAGAGTACACAGTGATGTTCAACTCAAATCTAAAGCCGATGCCCCCCCCCCCGTGATCCCTTTGTGGGCAGTGAACCAAGGAGAATCCAGCCAGGACTGATGCTTCCAGAACTGGACCTGCATTGTCACTCAGCCAGGTATTAGGATGCCAACAAGATCAATGAGGAAATCAAGTCCAACATAATTACACTCTTGTTCCTGATTGATCTTGAATTGCAAAGCACTGTCTCTAGGGAATGAGTGGAGACCACTGACCTTGAGGTTACCTGCCCAATTGATCTGGTGGGAACCCTGGGTATGGGAACCAACCATGTCTGGCCTCTCTCTAGGTTCCATTGTGCTCCAGGGGGCCTCCTGGTCCTCACCACTGTAATAATGCTACCCATTAGCTCCCCCGACCATTGCCTCCTACCATCCCACTTCCTTATGACGTCTACCTGTCTGCAGCACTTATATGCCACCGCTGGTAGGAAGGGGTCACTGAAGGGATGGAGGTCCAGCAGCTGGGATAGGAAATAGCTAAGCCTGGGGTCCCCAATACCTATACACATATCTACTGGTTGTGCAATGAACACCCATAAATTGTCAAACCCTCCAATAATTAAAACATCAGCAAAGATATCTCACTCACCTTAATCCCTAGTCACACACCACTCCACTCATACAATGTCTAATACAATAAATTCCTATGCAGTCAGACAGCAAGCATTTACTAATCTAAACACTCATACACACCCACAACTTTCCCTTCCTCCCCAAAGCTACCCACAATAAATAGTACAGAAAGGAGAGTCACATGATGCAACAAACCATCTAGATGCACTTCATCTGAGTTCCACTCACCTGACTACAAAAACAATCATTTTAAGATTTGATTCCAAGTTTTAGATTGTAGTTCTGAAAGAGTAAGAGAAGGGAATCTCCGTACTTAAAGGAAACCCGTTCAGAATGTAGAATGGAGGCTGAGATGTAGCAGGCTGCCCCGAGACATATCCCGCCAGTCATGACTGAGAAAGCACCGAAGAAGCCTAGGGTGCTACCCCCTACTACAGATCGAACCTTTACTATGGCAACATCATCTCCCACTTCTTCCGATTCTACCCCGCTGACCCTAGAATGGTTCCTATCGGAATTCCAACCTTTTAAAGAAGAGGTCCATTCATTAATGTCTGATGTGAAAGCTTTGACTGAGACAGTAGATGGTGTAGCACGGTAACTTTCAGACACAGAGCCCGGCTAATCTCAGTGGAGAGGAGAATGGAGAAAACAGACACAATGGTCACAGTCAACAGGTGAACTCTAAAAAGACTGGAGTCCAAAGTCGAGGACATTGAGGGGCGAAGCAGGCATAACAATGTGGTGGTAATTGGCATTTCAGAGAAAGAAGAAGGAACAGACACCATCACCTTTGTACAGAAGCTACTGCCCGCTCCAGGAGATCAGCTTTTCATCCTATCATATCCAAATGTATAGCAGCAGGTATTAAATTCCGACTGTCTTATCCTGCTAGGTTACAAATTTTTATGGATGGTAGCTGGTCATCATTCGAGGAAGTTGGCCCAGCATTGGAATATTGTAAGCAAAAGTGCCCAGCCCTGTTTTCGGACCACTGAGAATCCAAGAACTGTGATAAGTCAAATGCGGTTAAATGCATATAAATGCGCTGACAATTAGACTCTTGATTTAAACAAATTCGAGCAAGCCCAGAAAGATTCTTATGAGACTTGGATATCGATTATAAATGGTGGACATTACAAGAGTTAACATTCAGGGTTTGGCCTATCCTCCTAACATGCAGAGAAGCCTGATGGCATGGACTACGAGTATAGCTTTTGTCCAGAAATCATTCGGAATCCAGGCTCGCTGATGAATAACAGACATCTATCTTGACACCCAAAAGATCCGATGACTGCAGAAAAGGAAATTTACATGTAAATGGTGTTGAATGAAGGGAACAAGTAAACATCTACTATTTTGGGTATATCAGTTGGACTTGTTAGATATTTTCAAGGGGGATTCAAGGAAGATTGTTTCCATAGAGCTTATAGTCTTTATGTTTCAAAACCCACTTGGGAAATGTTTGTGCACTTGTTAAATGTTGGGGTAGTCAAGAAATAAGGGAACTGACAGACAATTTTATTGATGGTGTGGCCGGGTGGGTGGGGTAGGATGGAGGATACTCGGTGAGCTGATCGCCACAGGCCAGTCATTGGGGGGGAGGGTAGTTCCTACAACTATAATCTGTTTCTGCAAACATTAAGGACTGTTATCTTTATGTATTACCAGGAGTAAAATGATATATAGGCTGGGGGGATATTCAAGGATTTATTGGTACAGAAGATGGGATACTGTGGGGGATGGGTAAGCTTTATGGTAGTAAGGGGGGGCGTGCTTTGCATATCAGGAAACATGGTGGACACGTTTGGATATTGTTCTGAGTTTTCTTGACACTCTTAATGGAAAATATATCTGTGATGGCCCAAGCATTTAAATTCTGTTCGTGGAATGTTTAAGGTGTGAGGCATCCCTTAAAACATATGAAGATCCTAAAACATCTAGGGATTCTGGGTGGGGATGTCGCATTATTACAAGAAACCCACTTATTAGAAGCAGAGGGTACATTGCTCAGGAGACAGCATGTGGGACAGGTTTTTGCTTCTGGCAATAGCAGGAACAAAAAGGGGGTTGCTATACTTTTTTCTAGAACTTTTCCCTTTGTCTGTGAGAATTCCATAATAGATAAACAGGGCAGATACATCTTCTTGAAGGGAAAGTCCAACCAAATGACATGTTATTTGGCTTGATATGTGGTCCCAATTTAGACTCCCCACCTTTTTTATGGAACTTCTTTCCATCTTGACCCCCTTTTAACCATCCTGCTTTTTCTGGGGGGGACTGGAACCTGCCCTTCGACCCGCTGATAGATAAATCAGGGAGCTCATGGTCCAAAGGTCTCTCTCCAGCTCAGAGAGCTATCAGAGACATGACCGATCACCTAAATTTGTGCGATCCCTGGAGAATCCTGCACCCTCGAGATAAGGAATTTACCTTTTACTCAACGGTTCATGGGTCAGCTTCCAGAATAGATTACTTTTGGATCAGTAAGTCCTTATTACATGGGTTAATAGACAGTACAATAGACGCTGGTGTGGGCTCAGATCACTCCCCCATATCCTGTCAAATTATGCTGTCCCTCAATTGGGGCCCAGATAAATGCGAAATTAAATAATCAGTTATTGAAAGACAAGAAAATAACGGATTGCATAATTGACTCCTTAGAACAGTTCAAAAAAGACAATTGGGGATCCATACAATCTCCATCCATAGAATGGAGTGCTCTTAAATGTTTTATTAGAGGCGAGCTCATTAAATTAGCATCATATAAAAAAAAGAAAGGCAAGAATGTAATTTATTTATATAAGAGTTTAACCAGGCAGGCATACTGAGTGGAGAACCACTTGTTTTCAGATGCGGCCTGGGGGAAATAGGGTGGAGGGACATATAAGATGAGATACATACATTCATGTTCACATGATACAGTTTATACATGATACAGATTATACAGTAAGAGGCGTAGGACAAGCATACATTTCACATTACCACATATCAGAGTTTACAAATAAGTAGTTACTGGGTATTTACATCACATTCATGGTATTCAGCCATGAAGCCGCACAAGCTAGTTTGTGAGCCCTAATTAAACAGCTGCTTAAGGTATGATTATCAAGAGGCAGTAAACAGAGGTCAGGAGGGCTTGTGCTTATGTCTGCTGGGAGCAAGTGTATGCAGGAAAAGTGTGCAAGGAGGCATGGGTTGAGGTGGCTATGGTTGGTGGAGTGGAGGATATCTGCAGGCAAGTCATTCCAAAGTTTTGGCAAATGATATTTGAAAGCTGTTTAACCCTCAGAGGTATGATGAGTGGAAACTGAAAGAGCCTGGAGTCGAGTGTCTGAGTGAGTAAGCAGGGGAGGTTGAGCTGCAAGGGCAGAGCCTAGGTAAGGGGAAGGGTCTGGGACCAGAATTTTGCAGCGACTCTGGTGCAGTGGATTTGTTCGGGCCGTGAGTGACAGTAAGGCTAGGGAGCTGTACAGGTCACAGTGATGTGTCAATTTTGGGCACTCCAGGATGAAGTGACAGAAGGAGGAAAAGTGTGTCCAGGCTGGCCAGGTTGGATGGAGTGGCGGCTCCAGACCACGCCCCCTAGTCAAGTATCGGGAGAATCATCTTTTAAACAATTTCCCGCCGGACTGGAGTGGACATACAGCCTTTGTTGTGATGTAGGGCGATGTAATACACTCCTGACTCAGATTAGAGACAAAGAAAAATATCTCTCCAACCAGACAACAGAAGCAGATAAAATAGCCCTACTGTCGTTGAAAGACAAATACTCAGAGCTGTTAAGGGATAAAGCAGAATGGGCCATTATAAAGACCAAAGCAAAACATACAGAAAAGGGGGAGAAGGCAGGGCGATTGTTGGCTCTTAGACTTAAAAAGGAAGAGGCATCCAGATGCATAGCCGCTTTACAGATAGACCCTCAGGGCTCCTTGATAACCACCCCAAGGAAATTTCCGCAGAATTCGAGCAGTACTATAAAACCTTATATGCTCAAATGCCAGTGTGACCCTCTCAAGCTGCAGTAAATCAGTATCTAGCCACTATTCCTCTCCCCACTTTGAGTGTGACACAAATCAAAAACCTTTTAACTCTGATAGCAGAGGAGGAGATTTTGGGAGTCATACAATCCCTTCCCTTAGACAGAGCTCCAGGACCAGATGGATATTCAGCCAACTTTTACAAAAAATTCACCAACCAACTGATTCCCTGGCTGAAAACTGTTTTTGCCTCTATGATGAATGGTGATGACGTCGATCATTGCCTATTAGAGGCCATTATTGTGGTCCTCCCTAAAATCGATAGAGACCCAACCAAAGTCTCACGCTACCGTCCAATATCCCTCCTCAGCTGCGATGTAAAGATTTGCACCAAATTATTGGCCTGTAGACTGAATAAAGTACTACCCTCCTTAATCAGTGAGGATCAGGTGGGATTCATGAAGGGCAGGTCATCGGTCAACCATCTTCGCAGATTGTCCCATGTTTTTTCTGTCTCGGTGAACACCCAGCAAGTCATGGCTCTTGTGTCTCTAGACGCGGAAAAAGCTTTCGATCAAGTAGACTGGCAATTCTTGTTTTCTGCTCTTCAAAGATTTGGTTTTCCTAACAAATTTATTTCCTGTATAAAATCACTGTACTCCAAACCTACAGCTCATCTTTTCTGTAATGGGACTTTATCTCCTAGTTTTGCTCTGCAGGTCGGCACAAGGCAAGGCTGCCCATTGTCTCCACGTCTGTTTAACTTGTATTTGGAACCCTTAATAACTGCTATCCAAATATCACCAGAAATTACAGGCATCCAATTGGGCTCAAAAGTAGAAAAGATAGCAGCTTATGTGGACGACATATTGCTTCACATTACAAATATCACCAGTTCACTTTCAAATCTAGTAAAATTGATACATGACTATAGTGCATTCTCGAACTACAAACTAAATACAGACAAAACAGCAGTGTTCCCTCTGAATTATAGGGTACTAAAACAAGAAGTCCAGGACCTGGGCTTTACTTGGTCCCCTAAACATCTAAAATACTTGGGCCTACAGATCTCTACTAACAGGAACCGTATGCACAAACTGAATCTAGAGACCTTAAGCACCCACATCCAGTCCGATCTGAAATGTTGGACTAGCCTCCCCTCAACTTTTTGGGGGAGAATAAACATAATTAAGATGAATGTCCTTCCACAGTTATTCTATCCTCTCAACTTACTTAATGCAATGAAAAAAAGCTGGTTCAAAAAGATCCATTCCTACATCTCCAAATTTATTTGGAGAGGCAAGACCCCGAGAAGAGCCTACAATAAATTAGCTGCCCCCAAGACCCTAGGTGGATTACGGCTTCCTCATTTTGGAATATACTATTGGGCTAGCCATCTTAGCAAATATTTGAAATGGTACCTCCCGATAGACACAGAGGAATGGGGCAACTATACATCAACATGGGTTAGAACTGAACAAGAAATGTTGTTTGCTGCCAGAATAAACTCAATATCCATCCCCTTTTTAAAACCCAAAAAGCTTCCTCCAGGTATACACCATTTCCCTTAGAACAGTCAGTTCAGTTTCATTCTCAGTTGTGTAGAACAATGGCTTATGTGTATGTATACAATCTGGCTCAACCGTTATTTCAGACCCCCAGCTTCCTGTTAGGGGGATGCATGATCCCTTACAGCTGGATCCCATTGCAACAAGACAGCTCAGCATGACTGTTTTACTCACAGGGTACTGGCTGGTTGAATATTCAGGAAATTGTCACTAAATTTAATCTCTCCTCAAAATGGTCTTTTAAAGTCTTCCAACTTAGACTCTTGTTGGTGTCCTATTTTGGCTCTCGGACTACCTGTCCAGATAAAGGGGACTGGATGGAAACCTGCAGATCTCTGACTTTAGCCCCACCTGCTGTTTCCTCAATATATGCTACGCTCTATCCCAGGGATTTCCCAGAGGTCATGGGCATTAGTAGATACTGGTTTGATAAGCTCCCTAACTCCATATCTGCATGGCCGCAAATCTGGAAGAACTGTCACAAATATATAACACAGGACAGACTACGAGTGATGGAGTTACAAATTCTGCACAACATGCATTTAACACCATATAGACTGTATAAAATGGGCAGAGCCTTAACACCAACTTGTAATAGATGTATGCAAGATGTGGGTACCTTATATCACATATTTTGGGAATGTCCTAAAATCACACCATTATGAGACCTTATAAAAGCAAGGGTGGATCCTTTATTGGGCCTCCAAGATTATTTTACTCTTGCAGTGTGTATTTTTAGGTGATTTTACTGGTTTCCCGTTGATGGACCATTAATACCACATTGCCATGATTTCAGCTTCCATCAAGAAAATTGTACTTAAACACTGGAAAGACTCATTACAGCCCTCCTATACAGAATGGCTGAATGAACTTCTCTTAAACTTATGGGTAGAGAAAACCATGTCCAGTATCTTTAATCGTACGGGAATCTATAAGAAAAGAAGGGAAAAGCTCCATGTTCTTCATACCACAGGGGAAAAGGTTTTATACTAAATATGTGGACACTTGTTTTATGTAATGACTGTTTTGAAGGCACGGGGGTAGGTGAGAGAGACAAGGGATGGGGAGGGTGGAGGTTTGTTTTAGCAGAGCATGGGTGTGGGGGAGGAGAGAAGGAAGAGAGAGGGAGGAAGGTTACCTTCTGTCATTGATTGGTCATGATTTACATATGTATGTTTTGTACTTTCTAGTATAATGTTGAAAATCATTAAACTTTGAATTAAAAAAAAATAGTACAGCAAATATGAAATAAAAATAAAGCATGAAAGTAAAAAATTAGGAGAACCCCAGTGTTCTCTGTAGTCCAATATGCAGGTTAGTTAGCCAAACCAATGCAATGTAATTCAGTCTGTATGGAGATGCAGTCCTAAACTCCGCCTCCCATGTCCACTTCTTTGGCTTACAGGAAAGTTATTTACCCTCATAGCAGCTCTCATGCTACTGCAAGGAAGAATAGACCACAGTGTAAGTAGCAGGAAAGGAAACAGAGACAGGTACTCTCGCCACCTGCAACTCTTGTTTTTCTTTGATTAGGAAAGGAAGGAAAGTCCAGTTCTTCTCACCAGTGGAGATATAACGAGGGTCGAGGGAGGAAGCCACTTCCTATGGTGAGTCCCCTGACCACCTCATCCAACAAGCGGTGGTCTTAGGAACAGTCCAGCTCTTCAGTCTACTGCACTCCACAGCAGAAGCCAGTGGGAACCGTAGATCCCCACCAGCCAACTTGATGACCATAACCTCTGAGATGCCTGCTCTCTCAAGTGACCTTCTATAACCGCTCCAGCCTGAGCATTACCAGCACTTCCATGCTCTGGCCATGTCATCCTCCATTGTTCAGGTGCAGACTCTCCAGAAAGAATTACGAATTCACTAACCTACTGCCAGAAAGATCTCCACTCCAAGCTAACACACAAACTTCTTGCTCAGACCACTGGATTATGTCTGGGTACCACAAACAGCAGTAAGTTTCTTCCGTATATATCAACAATGCAGTTTAAAGAAATGTAGGTTAAGGATGAAACTGCCAGGGCTGGAACAGGTAGTAGACAAAGCATACGGACTATCACAGCAGACTGGATTCCCTTACTAAAAATAAGAAAACTAGCTTCTAACACTTTTTTGCTTATGAACCCTTGCTAATTACTCTGCTTCTACTCCTCAGTGACTGACTAACATGCTAACCATTTATCTGAATATAGTTACTGCTAATGTTAAAATACTTAGTTAAAACTATATAGAGCAAAAGCCTAAACTAGAGGCTTTTACTTCTATAGGATTCTCCTCTAAACTATTAAATTCTGCCTTACATGTGAAAAGAGATACAGTATGTTCAGAGGCAGAGTACTGTTGTTATACTTTGTATAAACAATGTTATACCTGATTATTACTGCTGTTTACACAACCAGTGTTAATTAATAAATTTGTTATTTTCTTAAGACTGGAGAAACTGGTTGTTTGTGACTGCATCTCTGAGGGAAGGGTACCTAGATAAAAAGGGGGCATGGTAAAAGGTCTCAGAGAGAGTAGAGTGTGTCCTACCCAGCACAGAGACCCTCACCACAGGAGTCTAACATGTAGAAGGTGGCAGAAAATGGTCCTCAAAGCACTGGGGTCAGAGTTCTTGCTAAAGAGGGATCTTGACAGCTGGGATGCTGGTCCAGTCACTTAGTGACCAAGGAGAGAGAGAGAGAGAGAGAGGGAGGGAGGAGAGAGAGAGAGAGAGGAGGGAAGGAGAGAGAGAGAGAGAGGGAGGGAGGGAGAGACAGAGAGACAGAGAGAGAGAGAGAGAGAGAGGCAGGTTCACTGGAACTACAGGGAACTCTGACCATCACAGGGTGGATCATTCACTTGTTAAGCATTGAAAATGGTTGATAGTCAGGTGGTCACTGACATGCAGAGTTTGCAGAAAATTGTTGAGAATGATGTGGCACCTTCTTTTGGAACAGATTGCGGTACAGACGGTAATGTAAAGGAATTTCTGCTGACTCCTATCCTTCATTGCCACTGAGTACAGTTTGCCAGAAAGCTATACACTCCTATTACCAAGGCAAAAAATAGGTGAGGTTATTGCTTTTGAAGATAGCATCTTCCCCAGTATATGATGGTATTTCAAATTAATTTTCTAAATATTTTGTAGGTTTGAGTTTGGATTTTTTAATTCTTGTATTTGATTATATTTTGAACAACAAAGTTCCATCCAGTTCTTTTCGTGAAGTTTTATTAAATTTTGTCTTTAAGAAGAGTAATAAATCAGATCTTTGGAACTAGAGAAGATTGATTAGCTTACTAAAATGGGACTTTTAAATTTTATCTGAACTTTTGTATAATTGGTTACAGTAAGTAGCTAAGGTCTTGAATGAGCCTGCTCAAACATGCTCCATCCCACATCATTCTAGCCAATATAGTTGTTTTTTATTAAGGGAAATAAGGGATGTTCTCATAAAGGAGCTGTTAAAGGCTTTGCCTTGCCATTAGACTTTGAAAAGTCTTCGATAAGACCATGCATTCCTTATCGTTTCAGGTTTTAAAACTTTATGGAATTCCAAACAATTTGTTTCATGGGTTACATAGCTGTATATAAATGCCACAGCTATACCACTTACGAAAGGTCGTATGGGTAGTTCTTTCCGTTAAAGATTGGGGTTCTGCAACCACAACTCCCTTTAAATAGTGTTTCTCTTTGGACTGTTTATTGAAGCAAATTCATTGGGACTCTAATATAAGTGTAGCCCCCTTCCTTGTCTAGGGGTCAGAATGTTCTGGGGAAGGGGTCCCAGACTCAGAACCTTACCAAGCATTTCTCAAGAAATGACAGATGTAAAATAGATTCTCTTACCTTGAGACATCTTCTATCTCACCATCTCAGTGCCAGAAAATGATACAAATTCTCCCAGCAGACACCAGACCAGCAGGCAGATAAAGCAGTTCATCTTCAGGTCCTTCTAGCTTCTCCACCCGCTGATCCCGGAGCAAGAGGTGCAGGAAACTAGAATGCTTCAAGACCCCAAGGAAACCATGGAACCCCTAAAACTAAATGACTTATTTCATTTAAATACTTCATTAAAACTGATCACTCTGGACTCTGGTTTCTTTCCACAAACATATCAGGTTTATTCTTCTGAGCTCTCAAAGATTGCAAGAGT
The DNA here is from genome assembly GCA_016271365.2 of Neoceratodus forsteri. Classification (NCBI taxonomy): domain Eukaryota; kingdom Metazoa; phylum Chordata; order Ceratodontiformes; family Ceratodontidae; genus Neoceratodus; species Neoceratodus forsteri. The sequence goes on from CM057456.1 coordinate 1,355,866,910, forward strand.
TCAGGGTCCCAATTGCTTAAACTCTTAAGATATACAGCTCCATGAGGCTAACTTTTTACACAATTGGATTACTGAGACAGTAAATTTCGGGCATTCTTAGGCTCAGATATTCCATAAACACAGATTTAGCAGCAACCTTCTTTACTAAGACCAAACTGTTCTTTCATTTTGCCAGAAGCATGAAGCTCCCAAATGAGCACTGAAACTGGTAAGCACCTAAAACTTTCACTGCCTCCTCTATTATAGAGCTTCAGCTACACAATGGGGCTTTAATTCTCTAAAGTGCTTCACATTGAAGTTTGGGACTTTAACCCAGAATGCTCCCTTCATCTGCCTAAACACCTCAAGCAGGGGAGCGATGTGCCCCTCTAACCACCACCGAGTTATTTCATGCTGGGGGTGGGTATATTTTCACAGCCTGCTAATTCCTTGGCCTCTTCTCACAAACACTGCTCACATTGCTTCATTTTAGCCCTCATCCTGGACTGGCCTGGTCCCTGTAGCTTTTCTCTATCTCCAAACTGGTTCCTGAAACTCTTCCTGAAGCTCAGCCTCCCACAGCAATCACAATGGCTCCATTACTTACTGTTTCTTTGCATGAGCTGAGCAACGGCCTACATTGGCCTAAGGGGCTACCCTGGGACTCTAACCAATCTGTAGACCCAGGGCCTGCCCCTTCAAGCAGGGCCCCACCAAATCCAGGCCACCTCCCACTCCCATCTACATGCCCATGAGCCACTCTGTCATGTGGGGAAAGGAACTGGGGAATGCTGCCATGGCCCCCGACCCCCTGCAAAGGCCCTGCCACAAGCTCCACAGAGCTGACAGCTTAAGAATCTACTCCAAAAGCTGGGCCCAACATGCCAGGATCCTTCTCTACCTGCCCTCCAAACTCCCTGGTGCTCACACCACCCAGTCCCAAGGGACCAAAGACCTAAATGACCATAAACTACCTTGCTGCTCACCTCCCTTGGATGCTTCACCCAGGGACCCAGTGCACTGCCCCCAAAACTGCTGACTTACCTAAGGGGAAGGGAGGAACCCCTCTCCAGACTGCCCTGCTGCACAGTCCACCAATCTCTCTCCCCCCACTCTCTCCCAACTCCCTGTATATAAAAAAACTACTGTTTGCTGTCCTCAAATGGCAGCAAGAAGAAAATATACCCCACAGTTCACCAACAATCCCTACACACTAGGGGGGCCCATAAGGGTGAGCAATAAGCCCACTCAGATGAAGGGTGGCTTACACTCTCCCCCACCAAAGAAACCAGTCCTTCTGGGGAATAGAGGCAGAGGGCCAAGCAGGCCCCCCAAACAACAAGCCAAGTATGCACATTCCCTAGCCTACTGGAAGGGGTACCTACAGAAATTGACTGAGAGGGAAAATCCTCCCTGACACCACTATCACCCTAACCCTAAATACCCTACCTTATCTGTACCAGGAGGTCCTAAGCTTTAAACTACCAAAATTAAAAGCATTCAAAACAGTTTTAAACATTGAAAACATGTTTTGATTATGTATGTATATACATATTGAGGTAGACTGAGTTGCAGTTTCCCTTATTCTCCTTTATACCACCTATTGTACCAAGCTGCAGAAGAATTAACTTTTAAAATTGTAACATCATTAAATTTGAACATTTTAATCACACATACAAGCACTCTCACAGTCACTCAAGGCAGAGGTTAAATACCCCAACCTTATTTAGCAGAAACAGTTAAATGTAAATTCTAAATTTAAAATCACAGTCATTTGTCTTTTCTGCAAAGTCATGGAATTTAAATGATAACCTGGAAAACATCACAGTCTGATAGCATACACCTACTCTGATGAGCAGTCATCCTGGCACAGTCCATAGTTTTTTAGGGGCTTAAATGGCAGGACTTCCACCTTGTGGAAAATAGGAATCAGGATCTGGTTTTGTTGTAATGTCTCCAAATGAGTCTTTGGCAATAGTATAATATTTCTTTTGGCATCCTGCCAAATCCTGAACTAGAGCAAAGTTCTTAAACAAAGTTAACCTAGACAACTTAAAGCATGTACTGCTTTTATGCCCATTAAATAACAGGCTATGATCAAATGGCTCGGTGACATCATGGCGAACCCCGACCTCCCCGATGAATTGGTGATATATTTAATGAATAATAAAAATATATGTATATTACAGAAAGTAGCTGTTTTTTTACAGTCTGCCGATTTATAAACTTCTTGTGCAATGACTGTTGTGATTGCTCAAAAGATTTTTATGAAAATACCATAAGCCAAATTGTAATGGAATGATATCTGTATGTGTATGTTTTAAACTTTTTAAAATTTGTAATGACCTTGTCGAACAAATAAAAACGTGTTGAACTTTGAACTTTAACCTAGACCAAGGTGCAATGTGGCACATAACCTATGCTTTTTGGAATAACTCCTGAGATGGTCATCCTCCATGTCCAGGCCTGGACCGTAGCTTCTGTAGCTGTTCCTTGTATACCCAGTCTTCTCGCATTTCCTCGATCACGTCCCACATTCTTTTGGACATATATGTGTAGCCAGCTGAAGGATATTCCATGTGAATCTTCATACGGGTCCACCTTTCCACCTGAGACCACTCAGGTAGCTCCCTTACACTGGTCAGTCCTGGCTCCAACCATGTTTCATTCCTGTAGGTGACATTAAGAGGGTCACTTCTCATTAAACTATCCATCCTGACCCATAGGGCTTTAGAATGGGCAGGTAAATGTGGGGTTCTGTTGGCCAGGGTGACCACAGAGTGGTGATAAGGCCAGGGAATGGCTCACTGAATTTCATAATCAGTGAATTGAAATATTTTATAAAGCAGCTCCTCATCATACTCTGTCTCCTCAGGTATCTCTCTCTTTCAGTAGACACTCCTGCCACTCCCAGCTTAATTACAGGCTGAGTTTTTACAGAGGCAGATACTTCTGATTTCACTGAAAAGGCCAATGGACTGCTGCTGGGCAGGGATGCTGGTGTAGACCCCCTGGGCCCTGTGGGGTCACCCAATGGATGTCTCAGTTCCCTGTCCCTCCCTCTGCCACAGGAATAGTGGTGAGAAGCTGGGCAGATGGTGCTCCTCGCCACCACCCTTAGTTACCTCCTTGTCCACTGCTTCTACAACTGCATCAGAGGAAGGATCTCTGGGCTTTTTCCACTCATCTCCTCGGTCCTGCAAAGTAAGCTTTTCAAGGGGCCCAGGCATCAGTACTACCTTGAAACCACACAGAGGGTTGCCCCCCTGAAGCACTAGAGGGATATCCCCAATAGAAAATGAACAGAGCGTGATCAAAGATTCTTCCAGGGGCAGAGTTAGAGCAAATTGAGCACATAGGCAGTCTAATTACACCTTCTCCGCTATGTTCACAATGAATGCACCTCTCATCTACTTGACCTCTTCCTCCTGAGTTCCATAAACAAGTCAGGGGCGAAGCACGAACCATAGCCAGTGGTTCCTCTGGGGGAGTAACCTCCTCAGGTTTAAAGCCTCTGCAAGCCATCGTACAGCTCTGATTCATCTGATCACCTCCCAACATCTTTCTCTTTAGGTTTCCAGAGAAAGGGAGCAACAAAATTGTTTTTCAAAACAGACCTCTAGCTCACTAAAGCTCTGATAGAAGTTTCAACCAGCTGCCACTTTCTCCAAATGTCTCCACAAAATGGTGCTGAGCTCACAGTCCTTCTTCCTCGCAACTCTCCACCAACCAATCTGAGAGGCTGAACATGTGCACATAACTCACCAGTCACGAGAAGGGCAAGGCAAGATTTATTTTCAGTTGCCCAATCCCAGAGACTCTGGGCACTGTACAAATAGATACAAACTAATCAAAAACTACAACACATACGTAAAACACTAATAAATAAAGCAGATAGTATAAAACAGTTAAAAATAACAATAGTCATTAAAAGGCTGTCCCAGAAATAAATATTAATAGAAAGTATCTGGGAAAGCTTAACTAAACAGGAGGGTCTTAAAGCAGGCCTTAAACACTTCCACTGAAGGGGCCTCCCTTACAGATGGTGGCAGTGAATTCCACAGGATGGGGCTGGTGACACTAAAAGCTCTGTCACCAGCTGTCTTTAGCCTCATCCTGGGAACTGGAAGGGGGCCCCTGAAGGAAGAATGGAGGAAGCAGACCTAGGTAGCAGGTGTCAGAAGGTCAGACAAGTATCCAGGGCCCAGCCCATGCAGGGTCTTAAAGGTGAGCAAGCCTACCTTGAAGAGGATCCTCCACCTGACCAGCAGCCAGTGCAGTTCATGCAGCACCGGGTGATGTAGCATGATTTAGGATGCCCCGTCAGCAACCTCATTGCTGCATTCTGCTCCAGCTGCAGCCTGGAGGGTACCTCCCAAGACCCAAAAGTAAAGAGCATTACAGTAACCAAGCCTAGACATTCAAGGCATGCACCAAAGTGGGAGGCCCATAGGCAGCACTAGGGACTTGATCCTGGTGATGTTCCTAAGATGGCAAAAGCTGGTCTGTGCAATGGATGACACCTGTGCTTCAAATGTTAATCCACTGTCAAAGGTCACACCAAGATCCCGCACCCTAGAAGAGGTCTTCAATGAAACAGACCCCAGGACTAACCCAGCATCTGCAGCAGAGGCCCTCCTATCATGCCTTCTGTTCAACTCTACCACTAGTACCTCTGTCTTATTGAGGTTCAGTCTCAACCAGCTGGAGGCATCCAGTCATTGATCTCAGCAAGGCATCTAATTAGCACTTCCACCACACTGGATATCCCAGGGGTGAAGAAAAGATATAATTTGGTATAATTAGCATTGCAGTGAAAACCCAATCTGCATTTCCTAATGAACTCCCCCAAGGGCAGCATGTACACGGCAAACAACACTGGGGACAAGACTGAACCCTGAGGTACTCCACACAACAGGAGGCTAGGGGAGGAGGAGAAATTCCCCATTACTACCCATTGCCTCCTGTTCATGAGATAGGACTCAAACCAATGGATGACAGTGCCGGCGAGTCCACAAAATTCCTTCCAGTGGTCAAGCAACACCCGATGGTCTACCGTGTCAAATGCTGAGGAGAGGTTGAGGAGAATGAGAATTGTCCCCTATCCTCAATCTCTAGTCCTGAGGAGGTCATTAGGCACCCAAACTAATGTGGTTTTCATGCTATGCCTCACCCAAAACCATGACTGGAGGGGCTTGTAGCGGTCAAAGGTCATGAGGTGCTCCTCAAGCTGCTGCTGCAACTTTCTCAGCAACCTTCCTAGAAATGGGAGGATGGTGATTGGGCAGTAATTTGCCATGACATCAGGGTCTAATGATGGTGTCTTCAGGAGTGGCCTTACCAGAGCCTCCTTCAAAACATCTGGAAAGACTCCTCTAAGATAGAACACCTGACAATCAAGGTGAACACCAGGTCAATGGAGTCGATACATCTCATCAGAAAACATGTCAGCCCTGGATCCAGTTCACAGTATGCGCAGCTCAGCCAGCGGGCAACCTCAATGACCTCAGCCACCCCACTGGTTTAAACTCCTCCAACTAAATGGAATGCTCTCCGAATGCCAAAGGTGATCACAGTCAGCCACATTGTAGCACATTGGCGAACATCCTGCCAGATAGTGGACACCCTGTCTGAGTAGAAAAGAGCAAACTCATCACATAAAGCACCAGAAAATACTTTTTGGCTGGAGATAGGCTGGATTCAGCAGCCTGTCTACAGTCTGAAAAGAGCATAGTTAGTCGATTCTTCCCAGCAATCTCCCTGGACAGGAACTCTGCCTTCTTATGGGTGCTTGCCCCTGATACTCATCATAATGAGAGTGCAGTGCCAGTTTGTCCACCTCTAGCCTGGACTTCCATCGGCAGCACTCTAACCACCAACCCACATCTTCCTCGCCTTGAGCTCCCCATCAAACAGCGGGAACCTCAGTGAGAGGATTTGAGTTACATGGACCGTGTGAGAGAGTCAAGCGAACTGATATTGCCCTGTTATAGGCGGCAAAACAGTCTCACCCACACACCCTATACATGCACTGCTCACACTGGATAGATCTGCTACTGCCAGAAATCCCTCCCGGGTCAAACCCTTCAAAGGGCAGTAGCTTACTATCCCAGCAGGGAGAGGGAGCTCACAGGGGCTGCGAGTGAGAACTTCACTGTGCAATGATCGGACCAATGACCGATCAGTCTTGAGGTTGCTAATCTCAAGCCCGAGTGAGAAGACCAGGTCCAACATGTGGCCACCCTGGTGGGTCACAGAAGAAACTTCTACGACAGGCCAGAAATTACATCATCTAAATGCCTATATTTGCACTTGCTTTACTTGTCTGATTCATCCAAGTACTGACTTTGTATATTGTAACTGCCTGTACCAATGTCTACTTTTGTATGAAGTGCTGTCTACTGTAAGCAAAAGTGTCCTCTGTGTCCAGGACCATCTTGAAAATGAGCTTGCTCAATGATGTAACTGCCTGATAAAATAAAGTTTGATTGATTGATTGATTGACTGATTGCCCTCAAGGGATTGGTGGGCAATGTAGCCCTTTTGGGTACTAATCCACTCAGTCTGGTGGAAACCCTGGGAAAAGGGACCAAACATGTCTGGCTTCTCCCTAAGGCCCGTCGACACCCAGGGTGCCTTCTGCAACTGATAACCTCAATCCGCCCCCCCCGAGTGTGCAAGGAGCCCCACCGAAGTCGATCGATGCGAGTCCTCTTAATTCCAGCCTTCCTACAGTGACAAGCTATAGTGCAAGAAACTGAGAGGTTGGTCAAGGGACACAGATCGCTAAGCCAGGATGCCTTGTACACAATCCTAGCCCACCCCAGACTCTCTGATTCCCCAGACACATATTGTCACACCAGAAAGCCTCGATAAATAAATAAACAAGTAACTATCAGTCACACAACATCCACACAACTAATATACTCAGAACTAACCAACCTTACTACACACTTATTCAAACTAAAACCCCAAATCCCAGTAACCCCCCCCCCCCCCACTCTACCCCCAAAACTCCCACACAAATAGCAAAACAGACAAGGAGCCAAGCTTCTCAGCCTTCCAGGAGAGTAACCTGCAGAGATTTAAAATAATGCCCCACAAGGCAGGGCTAAGTGTTTTTTAAATATGAAAAAAAACTGTCAATATGCAATAAAGAGCCAGTTCCAGCCCAGGATGGTTGAGAGGCCATTGGCCCTCTCACTGCCCCCATGTCTCTGCTGGGCAGAAAGTCCATGGACTGGCAAAGTACAGTACCTGAGCAGTCCATGTGAAGAAACACCATCTTTGGCTACCTGGAGCTCCTCAACAGGTGCCACACCAGGGAGTTGACTGAGGCCTAGCTATCTGTGTAGGCCTATACCACACCACCACCCTTTTAAAACTGCATCACATGGCCTTGGACTTAGTCAGTCGGTCCCACCAGCTCCTCCCACTCTGAAAATGGGGCAAACTTTCTCCTGCTGGGGCTGAGAAAGGTTCCCAGGCTAGCTCCTACAACCTGTAGCCCCCCCCTTCCCATTGTCTAGGGCCAGAGTGTTCCGGGAAGGGGTACCAGACTCAGAACCTCACCAAGCATTCTTGAGAGATGCAGATGTAAAATAGATTCTCTTATCTTGAGAAGTCTTCTATCTCCCCATCTCAGTGCCACAAAACAATACAACTTCTCCCCAGCAGACACCGGACCAGCAGGCAGACAAAGCAGTTAATCTTCAGCACCTTCAGACTTCTTCACCCGCCGATCCCAGAGCAAGACGGTGCAGGAAAACTAGAACGCTTCAAGACCCCAGGGGGTTCTATGCCATAATGGTGAAAGCCTAAAGATGATCACCATTATGCAGAAGTAAAGAGTGCCAAAATTTATTTCAGCACAGCAAAAGGGTGCTGGGGACTTAGTTTTTTAATGTTTTCTGCCCCCCGCATCCCACTACTAAAGGATTCTCAACTCCAGTGGGGTGCATGTCGGGAGGGGGGTGAAAACTTAAAAAAAATTTTGGGCCGGGCACAACAAAAACGTACCAGCACCTAGACCCAAACCCAGTACCCTGCTGACTGACCGCAGGCAACCCACCCACCCACCACACCATGGGGTCAGCTCGGTAACCATTGCAGCACCACCCCTCATATCCCTTGCTGTGCATGCCCTCTCCCATCCCACCGCATGTGCATGTATAGTGACATCCTGTTGCTATGATCGCCTACCCCCATCCGGCTGCCCTACCCTCCCGTAGCGTCCCTGAAATGTGCTGGGGTGTGGGTCTCCGTATTGTAGGCTCCCATTCCCCAGCACTCTTATCACAGGATTACCCCAGGAAACAATGGAACCCCTAAAACTAAAGGACTTGTTATTTCATTTAAATCTTTCTTTAACATGTATCACTCCAGACTCTGGTTTCTTCCACAAACAAATCAGGTTTATTTTCCTGAGCTCTCAAAGTTTGCAAGAGCTCAGGGTCCCAATTGCTTAAACTTTTAAGATATACAGCTCCATGGGGCTAACTTTTTACACAATCAGATTACTGGGACAGTACATTTTGGGCATTCTTAGGCTCAAATATTCTGTAACCACAGATTAAGCTGCAACCTTCTTTACCAGGACCAAACTGTTCTTTCATTTTGCCGGAAGCGTGAAGATCTTTGTTTAGCTTATAATGCTGTCCAAAATAACTCTACTATGGAAGCAATAGGACTAGTTAGGTAAAATGATATAAAAAACACAGTGTCACATGAATATAAACTAAGAGGAGAAATAAAGTGGTCAAAAGAAGTAACTACTACACACAAAGAATAATTAATATTTGGAATACACTTCCTGAAAACATAGTTAACAGTACAGCAATAGCTACATTCAAAAATAGACTAGATGATTACGTTGGTAATGCAAAGCAAATATTCCACCAGTATTACAGAGCTTCATCTACACAATGGGGCTTTAACTCAAAGGCTCCTCTCCTCCACAGGGCTTCACATTGAAGTTTGTGACTTTAACCCAGAACACTTACTTCATCTGCCTAAGCACCTCTACCAGGGGAGTAATGTGCCTTTCTGACCGCTGCAGAGTTATTTTATGCTCGTGGGTGGGGTTAGTTCTACAGCCTGCTAATTCCTCAGCTGCCTCTCACAAACACTGCTTGCATTGTTTCATTTTAGCCCTTGTCTTGGACAGGTCTGATCCCTGTAGCTTTTCTCTCTCTCCAAACTGACTCCCGAAACTCCCCCTGAAGCTCAGCCTCCCAAAGTAGTCACAGTGGCTCCGTTACTTACTGTTTCTTTGTCCAAGCTGAGCCACGGGCTACATTGGCCTAAGGGGCTACCCTGGGACTCTTACCAATCTGTAGACCTGGCATCTGCCCCTCCAAGCACAGCCCCATCAAATCCAGGATATTATTAGCAGTACTAATGCAAAGAGGCACTCAGAAATAATTTCTAAGTGCCTCTTTGCATCAGCGCTGCTAATACACACAGTCGGTGGTTGGCAGTGGAGGTAAGAGGTGGGCTGTGCCAGTCGCCGGCTGGGGAAGGGTGAGGGGTGCTGGGTGGGCTGGCACGGCTAGTGAGGGATTGGGGACCACTAGACTACCAGGGATATACAAAGCATTATTTATCAAATACACATTGGGGGCCACTAGACTACCAAGGAATTAGAGATCATAATGTATTTTATGATGATGGGGGGCCGCTAGACTACCAGGGATATGGACAACAATATTAATTTTATACAGATCAGAGGGACTGCTATACTACCAGAGATATACAAAGCATTATTTATTAAATACACATTGGGGGGGGCTGCTAGACTACCAGGGATACGGACAACATTATTTGTTAAATGCACATTGGGGGCCACTAGACTACCAGGGATATTGAAAACATGATTTATTTTAATCAGATCAGGCAGAACGAAGCCCCCTGAGCAAAACCCACCCTCATTTAACTTCCTAGGACACCCTGGGCTGAGAAAATAGATTTTAAATCTGTCCATCTCGCTCGCTATGGTGACGATCACTATCAAAGAATCTCACAATCAAAGAATTTGCAGGCTTGCGACCAAAGATCATTAGCGAGCCTTGAATTAAGATTTTAAAAGCTCATAACTCTATTTTTTTACTGATTTGGATGAAACCAAAGGCATGGCTCGATAGATCGGAGTCCCCTGAGTAAAACCCATCCAAGTTTTATTTCAGAAGCGACCCCTGAACCGAGATATTTGTGTTTTTCTGATCAGAAATTTAAAAACAAGATGGCAGACCTCGTAATCAAAGAATTTTTAAAATTGTCGGGGACAAAGATTCTTGAACATGAGGCTACAAATTCTTTGATTGCCAGGTGGACGAGATGGCCAGGACCTCATTCTTTGTTCCCAAAACATACATATACATTTTCCCATTGACTTATAATGGGAAATTAAAAGTGGCATAACTTTGAATGCCTTAATATTTTTCACCAAATGAAAAGCGGCATGTTTGGCCACCAAAGCTCTTTCAAATGAGCCATCTCACAGAGCAGCATGCCACATAACGACCATGCAGGGACACATCAAAATCCCAAAGCTGTCTCCAAAATGGATAATTTAGCATTTTCAGCGTTTTCGTTACTCAAAGGCTGTAAGTCCGACTGAAGCATAATTTGGCAGATCAGAGATCTGCCATGCCTCTGCCATACCATATTTCAGGCAAATCTGTTGAATGTGTCCAAAGTTATTAATGCACAAAGTTTTGAGTTTAACATAGAAGTGACAACTGAACCCTAACTACAGTGCGTGACCTTGCCACTATATATATATATATATATATAAACTACTCTCTGTTACCCCAAGTGGCAGTAAGCAGAAGTACATCCCCAGTGTCAAAATCCCTACACACTGAGGGGTCTCTAAGGTGAACAATAAGCCCTCCCAAATGAGGGGGGGCTTAGGAATGTGTTGGTCTTCTTACACCCATCAAATAATCAGTTAAAATTTATGGCTTATGCTGATGATGTCTGTTTATTTTTGAAGGATGAAGTTTCAGGTCATGAAGCTTTTAAAGTTGTTGATGATTACCCTCAGGCACCAGGATCCTATCTGAATAAGCATAAAAGTGTAGGATTACAACTAGGAGTCAGTTTATCAGATATGGACTCTATAGCTTGTATCAGGTTATTTGTAACACCAATTAAGATTTTAAGCATTAGGAAAAGGAAATCTGGGGCTCAATATTCAAACATTTGCACTGCCACAAATGGGTGTTTGCCTGGCCAAACCTGGTGTTGTGCTGGAGTGTAATATTCAAAAGGTGTGTGTGTGTATGTGTGTGCAGGCAAACAGGGTTAGTAACTGCACAAAATATAATGTATGCGGGTGGGCAAAAGGAGGGGTAGGGACAGGAATATCTGTGCAACCCCATATCCAGTGCATTTCTGCTATGCAGAAGGAGTTAGAGATGTCCTTTTGCACAGTGTAGATACTGCTAATAAAACATGACTTCCTCTGGGCAATCCTAGTGCCTGCCAGAGTTACTGCAGCCAACAACCATACTGGTTTCTGAGGGAGCACACCTGCCCCCTGTGGTCCATGGTCCACCTGCGAGTGCCATCCCAGGTAAGCCCTGGTGTTTATGGTCACCCCATCCATCTGATTACCAGCCCATAGAGTACTGTACTACCCCTTGGTGCCTACTGGTACCCCCCTTCTGAACACCAGTCTGTATAGTATGGTAAGAGTCCCTGGTGCCTAGTGGTCCACCCTGGTTCCCAATCCCTGGCCCTTCACATACAACATATTCACTGGTGTCCAGTGGTCCCCTCCCTCCCCCCCTCTGATCCCCCACAAAAACAACACCCTGTCCAGTGTTTAGGAGAATTATCATTAGAATGCATGTTGCAGTGCAAAACTGAACCCAACATATTCCCTGGTGTCATGTGGTACCCCCCTGCGATTGCCATTCTTCCTGTGTGACATAAGTAATCCCTGACATCTAGTAGTACCCCCAGACATGGCCCTGATCACCCACCCTGCCACCCCCTTACCTGACTCTTCAGTGCCACAGGAGCCCATATGGTGACTGGCACAGCCCTTCTCACACCTCCTCAGCCAGCTGCCATATTCAAAGCCAGAGAGCACATGCCCTATGTAATGCATAGGGTGTGCAGACCTCTGCGGTACAGGACTGCACTATGACCATACAGACAAACAAATTCCTAAGAAAATGAGGGATATTGTTTGGCTTTTCTATCCTGGTCATTTTGGAGTAAAGGTTAACATGAAACACAAGAGTTTGGAGGACGTTACTGCCCAAGACTGAATGTACCTTACAGATTGAAAACGCAAAACATTTCTTTCTGATTGTACCAATGTTAAGGGTTTCCAGCAATTCCAACACTTCAGTGGGGCATTGCCTGGCTGGAAAGGCTCACATATTGTAATATATAGTAATATAATTTTTGGAGATTTTCCATTTCTGTGTAGATGGTATAATAAAAGCACTCTACTTGTGGCAGATGAGATACCAGTACATGCAGCAACAATAACAGTTCACTTATGTTGCAGTTGCTTTTATGACAGAAACTGCTTTATAGAATATAAAGAGCAAAGAACTTGGGTACCTCAGTAATGTACAATTTAATACTTTCTGGCATAATTTCTGCTGGTTTTGATTTTTAACATTTTGAGTACTCTAGTGTTTTCCTTTTGTTTTCTGCTTTGAAATCTGGCATGGAGTTTTGTTTTCCTTCATCGGGTTACTTTTTCACTTCGCATTTTCATTCGTTATTTTCTTCTTCACACAGTTTATGGAATTCATTGTTTCAGACAGTCTTTCATGACTATATGTTTTTAATTTATGTATGATTATTAATAAAAATTACCTTATTATTTACAAGAAGTGCCATGGGATCTTTAATGTCCCCCTGTACTGTACAACCAACAGAATAGGCTCACTGATAACACTAATGTTGTAGGTGACACACAATGTCAATCACACCCCACTTATAGGATGGAGCCACAGAGGAGGTTTTACTTTGGGCTGGGTGGGGGCAGGGTCATTTACAGTGGAACAAAACACAGAATATGGTTTGCTAAACCACATTTCACATGCATAAAGTTACCTCTGAATAGGGAGGGCAAGAGAACATTATTGCTAATATGTCCACTCTTGCACACACACAGAACCCACAGCCCCTACATTTTCTTGGCTGGCTACAGGCCTGGGCCATTAGGCACTCTCAGTGAGGTTATGAGGGAGAGCTAAGGAGACCCTCAGGGGCAAAAGGATAGTGAAGAGTCAAACAGATGACTTTGTACATAGCAGTGAAGTTACTTGCTTCAGTCTATAGGTTCACAGCTCTATGCTATAACCCCTTCTATCCTGCCTCCCATTAGAAACATAGAAATATAGAAACATAAGACTTTGATGACAGATAAGGACCACTTGGCCCACCTAGTCTGCCCATTTTCCTTGCTAGAGGATAAGCTGCAGATCCTATTTAACCAGCAGCCTATTTCTTCTTACTCCCCATAAAAATTGCCTTATGTCTGTCCCATGCATTCTTGAATTCTCCTACAGTTTTAGACCCCACAACCTCCTCAGGAAGGCTGCTCCATGCTTCCACCACCCTCTGTCTGAAAAAATACTTCCTTACATTGCCCCAGAGCCGTCCCCCCCATCTTTAAATTGTGTCCCCTTGTTTTTGCATATCTCTTTTTCTGAAAGATGCTACCCTCTTGGACTTTGTTGATTCCACTGAGATACTTAAATGTTTCTATCATGTCCCCCTCTCCCTCCTTTCCTCAAGGGTATACATATTAAGCTCCTTTAGTCTCACCTCACATGGCTTCTCTTGCAGACCCTGCACCATTTTAGTTGCCCTCCTCTGAACTGCCTCCATCCTGTCTATGTCCTTGTGGAGATGGGGCTCTCCAGAACTGGACGCAGTACTCCAGATGGGGTCTCACCAACTGTCTGTACACAAACAAACAACAGCAGAAATGGATAGATAAGTCCATGGAAATAGCTGAAGATATTTTTGGAGTCTTGTGTTATTGCATGTGAATTTCATATGTTAACATTACAACGGTTGCTAAATTTTTTTAGGAAGAATGACATTAAAAGGGTGCAGTCGTGCCCCTATAGTTAGGTTTGGATCAGCACTTCTATGCTAAAGGACTCATAAACAGGGTTGTTGCAATCTCCCTGGCAAAAACACAGCACTGTAGGTTAAAGGATTATCTACATAATGTTCTCCATTTGGCTCCGAATTTTGTAAATCCACAGTCGCTGTATTCCAAAGGTCTCTGTGACTTGTAAACAAAGCTTGGCAGCTCAGCTTGCTGTTTAAATACCATGCTTCAGTTTTTGCCTAAAATGGTTGCTATGTCCTAATGCTGTGACTATGATGTCAGTGGAGCAACAATACTTCCAAGTGTTAAAATAACATTAACAAAGCGCTTCTCACCCAAGTCCTTTACTGTGCAGTTGTGGCAACCATTTCACACCTGCACAGTAAAGGATTTGGAGGAGAAGTGCTTCATAAATGTTATTTTTATAGTTTGTTGGTAAAAGCCCCATTCAGACTGTAATATCACTCAGGAGCAATGTCGCTCCACTGACGTCATAGCGTTAGGATGTAGCAGCCATTTTAGGCAGCTACTGAAGCATAGTATTTAAACAACAAGCTTAGTTTTGTTTACAAGTCATGGAGACCTTTGGAACATAGCAACTGTGGATTTACACAGTTTGGAGCCAAATGGAGCACAACATTATGTAGGTAAGCCTTCAACCTACAGTGTTCTGTTTTTGCTAGGCAGATTGCAACAACCATGTTTATGAGTACTTTAAATCCCAAATTGTGCATCTTAATAACTTTGGTATTCTTTGACAAAATGGTCCAATATTTGGCACATGCAGTCAGTCTGCCAGTGTCTCAAAACATGGAAAGTTTCGTGATGGCATCTTTATGGTTTTTGAGATATGAAGTCATAAAAAAAAATACAAAAAAAAAAGCCCTCTTTTTTTGGCCTCATCTACAGCCCAGATGATATGAATTTTTTTCCTGAAATTTTCAGGGATCTGTGCCAAGGGCGTGCCTTTGGATGGTTTGGTAAAAAATATCACACCATTTTTAGGTTATAATGATTTTTATGATAGCCGCTAGCCAAGCAGGTAAATGAAAACAGTTTTTTTAACTGTAAATAGTTAAGGATTTACTGTTTGTGATGGGTTAGGGTCTAAATCCCGACTGTCAAATTCCTGACTGTTTAAATCCCGGTTTTTTATCCCGAAATTAATAATACCGACATGCTTTAAAGCCCGAACGTCAGCATCCTGACACTTGCACATCATTTAACATTGTTACAGTACCACAGTATCATGGACTTAAATGGCTCATTACTAGGTGTCAGGCATTACTGTACACACATTATTTAACTGTACATGATAAAAACAAAACAAAAAATTCTCAGTGTTGAAAAATGTAAAACTTCAGTTATAAAGCCAGCCTAGGACCTGGTAGTTGCTGCAGTTGGTGTGGGATGCCTGGATCCCAGGGACTCCTCTCGAGCGAACTGATTGCTGCACACAGCCTACCCTCGGATAAGCAGGGCTACATTGGACGGGAGGTTCTCCAAGTAAGGAGGGAGTTCACACACATTCAGCCCAGATATAGAGGAAAATGCCATAGGTCTTAAGGAGGCACTTGTGCTCTGTGGCTGCACTGAAGCAGCCCAGGAATCCCCAGATGATGACAGCAGCTCCCGTTGCCAGTAGTATGAACGGCGTATTAGGGTAATCATTGGTGGACAGTACTAAGTAGTTGCCCAGAGAAATTTTCACCCAGATGCCCACTGTGAACATGGTCAGCCCTGCAACCCAAAATAGAAAGCTGAAAGCCATCAGGGAGAGCTTGAGCAGAGCCATTGCCCCTCTACTGATGCGCACTGCCCAATACTGGCATGAATTCCAGCCTAGGACCTGGTAGTTGCTGCAGTTGGTGTGGGACGCCTTGGTTCCCAGGGACTCCTCTCGGAAGATGACCTCCTTCCAACTCTCTCACTCATCAACTCCAGGGAATCCTTACCAGGAGCATTTGGAAGAAATATAGAAGCCTGGGAACTAAGTTCTAAACTAAATCTGACAGTCAGGATTTTTCAGTATTTCGGCATTTCGGTATTTCAATACACGGTGTTATTTCAGTCGGGCTTTCCATACAATCGGGAATTTAATGATGGGATATTTTTTGTCGGGCTTTGGGATGTCGGTATTTCATACGGATCCCTTTGTGATCATAGAAATACTGTATGTGATGTCATCCATCTTGCTTTTTTTCCCTTGTTATTCAAATGATTTTCTACAGAAGTACTGCTTGATAACTAATGAACAAGACCTATATTAGGTCTTCTTCACATACTTTGTTCGATTGTGTGTTAGAATATAAAAATGTACACAGCAAACATCTGTTTGTGTTGTGAGAATCATTTTGCACATCACTTGCTTATGTAAGGATAGTTCAATCAAAAATAACCATTTGAACATTTTTACAGTTGGATCTTTACTGTTCGGTCAGAAAATATTGTGAACACTAAAGGTCCATAACAGTTCAAATTGTAATATCTCCCTGGTGGCCAGTGACACCCCCACCCCCACTCCCAATCGCTGTCCATGCCGTGAAAATGTATAATGTTGCCCTGGTATCTAGTGGCACCCTACATCCTTCTGATTGTTGTCTCCAAATTAAATAATATTTACCTGGTGTCTAGTAGCATCCCACACAGCTGATTGTTGTCCCAGTAATGCAGTAGTATTTCCTTGGTACCTAGTGGTACCCCCTCCCTCACCTATTGCTGTCCTGTAATACATTATTATGTCCCTGGTGTCCAGTGGAACCCCTCACCTGCTGATCACCACCCCTGTTATAAAATTGTATGTCCATGGTGTCTAGTGGCATCCCCACATCCTAATTGCTGTCTATTCCTGAAATAAAGAAAATGGTCCCTTGATGTTTTTTTTCAAACTTGCAAAATAAAACGGTCCTCATCAATCAGACCCCCAGCTACACCTTCCACTCAGCACCCACCACCCCATACCCCCAATACACCCACACCCACTCTCACTCACTGGAACAGTTAGGTTGGTGAAGATCCACTCTCCGATGGAAGACATGTCTTGCTGCTGGAACCACCGAGTGCAATATGAGAAACTAAGGTAAATGCAGTTCAATGAGGCCTTCAATGTTGTTGCATAACTTGGCCATTTTTACATATTTTAATACCAAATTTTCAACATGACCTTTTGGGGACCCAACCTTATAACTAGTGTCAGTGGAATGAGATAAATCCCACCCAGAAGTTGATTTCATGGTCACTTGGTGAAATCACCTTCCAGGTGGAATTTGAATATTTCACTATTCTGGTTCATGAGGTGGTGGCATAAGAAGGTTATGTTCAAATGTGGGTTAAAATATGAAATGCCAAAGTTATGAGCATCTATTGAAATGTTGCTATGCACACTCATAACTTTGGATATTTTAAATATTTTGAACCCCAAATATCAACATAGCCTTCTTATAACCCCACCTCATGAAAGTCACAGCTGTCACATTTCAAATATTGGCCACAATTTGTTTTTGCACCTGTGGTGTGGAATGGTACTGCAGTTGCATGGATTTACATTTTGGCAGGGATTTGAAAATATTCAGTACTGGGTTCATGAGGTGGGGCAATGAGAAGGCCATGCTGACAATTTGGTTGCTGTTTTCCTACAAGTTGAAGTGCAGGGCTCCACAGCAACATACTGTACATATACATATCTATGGAGGGATGGGAGCACAGAGCCCTGTGTTTCCACAGGCAAATAAGGATACGATTACTCTATCTCAAAAACTATGGATGGATGGATGGAAGCAAAGGGCTCAGAGAGTTCTGCCCTTCCACAGGAAAATAAGGGTATGATTACACTATCTCAAAAGGTAAGGAAATTCTTTGCAAAAAAACTGCATTAATGCATCAGTTAGGGTTCAGAATAAAGTTACAAAAAGTAGGGACATGTGATGTTAGGGTTTCAGCCAAAAAAAACAGACCTGCCCTGAAGTGAATGAAGGAAGGAGTTTTCCTTGGGATTGTCAACCTAATGCTCACCTATTTAATTCACTCATGAAACATACACACTTGTCTCCATCACATCTCAGCTTTTCTGTTACTGCAGTGTGGTGAGCATTAGGGTTGACAACCCCAAGGAAGATTCCACCCCTCATTTGCCTCAGCGGGGGGGCAGGAGTTTTAGGATTGGAAACTCTAACTTAACATTTCCCTACTTTTGTCACTTTATCCTGAATCCTAACTGATGCATTAACGCAGTTTTTTGCAAAGAATATTTTATATATGTCAGTCATTAAGATCTAGGCACTTACCATGTTTAAAAAAACGTGTAAGTGAATATAACATTATGTGTGAAAAATACAGTAGCTACCACAGTTTGTGATATATATATTTATTATTTGTTTATTTCAGAAGTTTTACTAGGAAAGACATACTGAGCTGCTAGCAGTCAGTGGCAGAGGAACAGAAAGATGGGCCCTGTGAGGTTTTATTGTGGCCCCACCTCCTCAGATTGTATAATGCATCAGGGATGAGAGTCAGAGCATGACCTCAGCGATCACTGCTAAAATTCCCATTGTTGGTCACTGCTCCCAGATCACTATGTCTTCTACAGTCTCCCCCATAGCAGTGCTACTCCTTGGTCCTGTCCCAGACCAGGCTGTCATAGTGCATCAGGGTTATCATAGTGAAAGCAGATTAAGACACCATGTCAGTCTGGTCAAAATCAAGTACTTGTTGTTACTTTATAAGCTTCTGCTCTGGCAGTCCCTACACCACTGCAGCTCGTACCACCTGATACATGTGGCTCCCCTGACTCTAGTGTAGATGTCAGCCCTTGCCTTTGCCTGGAGCTGTTGGTTAATGGCTGTTCCTACCTGTATGTTTTGGTTCTCAGAAATGCCAGTAAAACCAATCTTATAAGAAATTATGCAGTCATGCTACCCTTCTGCCTCTTAACAACAATCTCAATAACAGTTTCTACCTACAAACCACAGTTACCACTGCAAATTCAACACTTTTTCTTCAGTTTTTAAAATATTTGTTATAAATCACACCCCAGTCCATTACCTTCTTCCCCAGCTAAGCCAGAACCAACAGTCAGATTCTGAAGTGCCCTAATGAAAACATCAGCTCATTATCAGATTAAAAACCTTTACATACAAGCTTAATCCGGTTTCTCACTGATGAAAATTCTTAGCCAGGTGTAACTTAGTTCACATTTGGCCACTGGCCAGTCGCACTCACTTCAGATTCATTAATCAGCCTACCTCAGGTGGTTCATATAAGAATCAGGCAGCACTCCAAGGCTGACCGACCTCACAACCCTCTGACTGACTCATAGACTGCTCGATGGATCAGAACCCGTTATGTGGGTTACAAAGCTTCTCCACTGTCTGACTGGCACTCCAAGACTCATAGCTGAATCACAATGGTGGACTTCCTGGTGTGAAGAGACCCACTCCCAGACACTCCTGAGTCTGGCCGTGTGTGCCGACATTGTGGGCTGGTCCATCCCACTATCTGCATGGACTGCAGTGCTGGCACCCTAACTATAGTTCCTGCTGAAGACTGCCCCACTGATGAATGCTCACCTCTTAAAGTCACGGTATTGTATATATTAAAAAAAAAAAACAGACCCAAGCAACCAAGAGGAACTCCACTCCGGATGTCCCCCTGCCTGCCTGGGTCCTCTAGATGCATGGGCCCCTGTGCGACTGCACTGGCTGCACCAGCTAGTCCTCCACCACTGCTAGCAGCTTATTTCCAGATATGACCTGGGAGACAGATAATTAGGAAATAACAGTGCAAACATAATTCATCAATACAAGGTGCAAACAAATGTAATTAAACATATACAGAATAGTGCATGGGCAACCATACACAACAAGACTGTGCTTCCTTGAGGGGTTGAGACGACATCAGTTTGAGAAGACCATGATGTCATCCGAACCCCAAAATGGAAACACATTCCTTCTTGTGTATGGTTGCCCATGCACTGTTTTATGTAGTATACTGTATGGTTTAACAAAATGAAATAAAAAAAATACAGAGCCATGCACTTCCCCATCCCTAACACCCCGCCCCGCCTAATTGCCCAGTTCTGAATTTTTTATGTAATTATGTTATATTAGGTATTATTTGTTTTGTTTTCATTTACTTATTTTAAATTCTGTGATTCTATTCTGTTGTCCATGGTGCAGTTTTCCTTGGCAGGTAAGAAATGCCCTGCGTCCTGCTGATCCACTCATGGATACAAAAATCTAGAGAACTACCTCTTGGGACATTTACAGACAGGAGCAGAGTCAAGAGTTGCTATAATTCTTTTCTTGTGCACCTGAAAACTATCATTCTCGTGGTCTGCTCCTACCGATCTCAGCTGTTCAAAGCACTAACGAGTAATGCAGATTTTTCAAGGTCGCAAAAGTTTTGGGTCGTTTGACATCAGAACAATGGTACAACTTTTGAAGACCTTGAATTATCCTAACAGCTTTTAGAAAGCCACTGAATTCCACACATGATAAACCCTAACCATATTCTAGAGACATAGTTAATGTATAGTGAAAATACATAGCAGCAGGTATTAGCAGATAGCAGTAATACAACAGGTGTGAAATAAACACAATAAATGTTCAGGGTGTATTAATTTATTTTATTTATTTATTTATTTCAAAATGTTATCAATTTAACTCCCACCTTTGGGAGAGGGCTTACTAGACTGCATTGCTGTCTCCTCCTGAGGGTCCTAACTGCTCTTGGACTGTTGTTGGCACCCTTTTGCTTAACCACATGTGTGGCAGTGGAACAGGAAGCATGGTAGTGCTTATAGCTTCGTGCTAACTGCACCCTTCTTCAGCATCTGTGGCTGCTCTTCTGGTCTGGTTCCCAATCCTGCCAGAGGGACCGGAAATTATAAGCATGCCACTGTACCATTTTCTGCACTTAATGTGGCATTAGATGGCTGCTTCTTCAGAACAGGAGCATATACTGCAAAGAGGCTCCTCTCTAGCACTCCCACTCTATCAAACCCTGGCTGCAGCATACTTTCCTGTACTACACCCACCATGACCACAATGGACATCATCACTAAGGAGGCTGCAATAAACTCTGGTGCAGCACACACATAGGGAGCTGCAAAGTACAAAAATACAAATGTTTGGAGCCAAGGCTTCTTTCAGACATGGCCGTGGCTACCTTAGAAACCCCTGACCCTGTGGCTCACCCAATCAGAGGGCTTGAAAGCTCCTTCAACAGCAGCAAAGAATTGTGGGGAAAGATAACATTGAAGGCCCTCCCAAATGGACTGACAGGCTTAAAGGGCCAATCAATCAATCAATCAATCAAATCTTTATTTATTCAGGTGAACATCATTGAGCGTAGCTCATTTACAAGATGGACCTGAGTGGTCATAACAAAACAAGGTTACAAATTATACACAAGAACATGAAACTGAATAAGCACAAATACAATCATTTGTGAGACAGATAGATATACAAATATTTACATATATACAAGGCAAAAAGACAATGTACCTAAAACCTGCTAAAGGAGAGAACAAACAGTTCAGTCGGGAAAGGCTTGGGTAATGGGAGTTGTTTGTGCATATCTGTAAGAAGTTTGGTGGGGAACGGGCTAGATGAAGAATAGAAAAGAAAAGGGGTGACCTTTATAAAAAGGGAGATGAAGGAGAGAGGGGGTGTGGGAGGAGAGGGGGTATGGGAGGACTAGGCCTTATGGAAGCAGTTGCATGAATTGGGGAATAGACTGGTGTACAGCTTTTTGAAGGAGGTTAAAGGAATCAGGGTATCCAGTTTCAATGTCTTTTGAAGAGAATTCCAGATAAGTGCCAGGGAATAGCTGATTGCAGCTCTTCCATATCGGGTGCAGGTGATAGGAGTCTTCAGCATGATAAGTTTATTGATCCTCAGGGTGTAAGGCCTGGATGTGATCCGGTTGAAACAGTCTGAGATGTAGGAAGGGAGTTTGTTTGTCAGAGCTTTGTAGATCCATATAGCAGCATTTTTATTTCTTCTTTGTTGCAATGATGTCCAACTGACTGCATTGTAGAGAGAGCAATGATGGGTGCTGGAGGAAGGTCTGTAATGAATCTAATTGCTCTATGATACAAAGTGTCTAATTTGTTTAAGTGGGAGAGGGAGCAATGGCCATAGAGAAGTCAGCGTAATCAATGAGGACAGGAATGATGCTAGGATTAATCTTTGTCTGGAATCCGTGGTCAGGTAGTGTTTGATCCTGTAGATCAGAGGGCAGGACATGGCAGAGGGACTGATAGATAACCCTACCTGTCCTGGGACACAGAGTAGGAGAAAGAAGTTGGTGGGCTCTCGAGAAGCTTGTTGCAGTCAGAGAGACAATGAGGTGTTCAGACTTGCTGCTGATGAATCCAAGCAAAAGACCTAACTAGGCCAAAAATCATGTGAGCCCTCACCAGGTTTTATCCTGTAAAATCACTGTGAACCTTATCCTGGGCCTATACTGTTCAGAAACTGTGCCAGGGAAAGTAACAGAACCTGTTTAGTGAAAGCTGAAATTGTTCCAGATGGGCACCTGTTGAAAGAAACCACTGGGAGTTTAAGCCAGTGGGAAATTGCTGCAGACCAAAGCTGCTGAGCTGTACAAAGTGGAGACAGAGACGGGCATCCTACTCAGGTTGCTTCTGGGCCAGGTAAGGTGCCTGCTAGCCTATATCTAGTGGGGTGGATTGGGGAATAGGGAGCCACATGATATCTGCCCTGAATACGTTGATACTCTCAGTCCAAAGGGGATTTGGACCATGGGGTCTCTCCTGGGGCCTGAACTTCTTGGGAACTGGGAAGCAGCTGTGTTAGTGGTCCAGTGACTGAGAGCGGAGAGAGGAGGGCTGTGTCCTGGGAGGTGCAAGCCAGAAGGGCTGTGCCACTACAAAATGTCTGAAAGAGTCTGAAGTGCTTCATTCCCAGACCACTGGGGTCCCTTTCCTGATTACTGCTTGACCTGCTGCCGTGTGCTGTTTTCCCCACTGACTGAGCTGCTGTATCCATGAGTCATGTGATTGCTGGCATTGCTGGCTTGGGTCTTTTATACTTTTCCAATTTGGATTATAATTATCTCATCTGAATTACAAGTTTGTTTTTGAGCATTTCCCATTTGGATATATCAAGTTCTTTAAACTGTGCTAGCAAACTATGGGCTGTTGTGGATTAAATTGCAAGCTAGCTAATTTTCATCAAAAGTGCCACCCAAAAAAACTGGGCAACGAAGCTACCAGGGGCTTTAGCATAATTCCTGGGTACCCAGAGTCATTGGTTCTTGTGTCATACTTGAAATCATAGTTTTATTTCTGGTACCAGCTGAAGAGTTTAGCACACCATGTGTTGTATAATTCATCCTTTTGTGACTATTGATTGGGCGGGTGCTTCATAGTCTATATGGGACCTGAGAGGGTGGCACTGTCCTGCAATACAGTGGCTCCCTTCTGGCACTGCTATAGGGTGGGAGTGCTCAAGGTGACTTGCAACTCATTAACCCCCTCTTTCCCTCCAGTTTCTAGGCCTGTGTTTTTACAGTTAAACTTTTTTATTAATTTTTCATAAGATATACAGACAAACCTCTTACAGTACAGTACAATGTGAGGATTTTTTTTTTTAAAGAAATTGAGGCAGCATATAATAAGAACATTGCTACAATAATACAAGGAGCTTTTGGTTTAAAATATAGTAAACAATACAGGTCATGTGATTAGCATATACTTGACATTTGTAGTGAACTTAAAGCGGATAGTATGATTAGATACGGTTTATATTAAAATGTTACATAATTATATATGATGCTGCAAAAGGGAAAAAAGTACATTCGTAAAAGGATTGTGGAGTAATAAAGAATGATTGAGAACAGAGTATAGGAAAGAAAAGATATATAAGAAAGTTAAGAAGAGAGAGGGAAACTATAAAGGGAAAAAGCAGACTACAATGATGTAACAGTAAAAGGGAAAATCCATATATATTAAGTCCATACATTGGTGTTGGAAGATTTAGTTGATTCAAAAATTAAAAAGCCCTGCCAACAATTGTTATATAACATGAGTCGGTCAGACAAGATATATTCATACGGTCCAGAGAGCATATTGCAATAGTTGGTTAATGATACCGGAAGGTAGGGATTATGTTGGATCTCCAATGCATGAGGATTGTAGGTTTAACTTGAAGGAAGAGTATATTTAACCATCTGCTCATGCTAATATGAAATTTTATAAGAACGGTGATTAAAAATACCAAGAATGCAATGTTTAGGGTCTAGTGTAAAGGTTGACCTACCACTTTCATTGCAAATCTGTGAGTACAGTGCCAAATCTTTGTATGAGGGGACAGTGCCATAAGATATGCAATAAATCCCCATTGGGGAACTGCAGCGCCAGCAATTGTTGTTGTTCAATAAACCCATTTTTGTAATACAACAGGAGTTCTGTACCACAAATGAAGGATCTTGGTTTGAATGAGGGAACTCATGCTTATCATTAAAGATTTGTGACAGGAGAGCCAACATCTGGACCATTGTGCATTGGTGATATTATATTGTAGCAAAGTACTCCATCTGTTTTTAGCATTGACAGAGTAGTCAGGAAGGATATCACAAATATCTTTGTAAACAGTGCTATTTAAATTGGATGTTGTTTTTATCCATTTAGAGATGTGCTTATCATACAGAGAATTGATAGAGAAGGGTGTGAGGTAAGAGTTGCATGCGGTACGAAGCTGTAGATATTTCCAAAAATCCTGATAGGGAAGATTCCATATGCCTCGTAGGTCGGTGTAAGATTTTAACTTTAATGACTTGGGTTCAAGTATATCCTGCAAAAAGAGAATACCCTTATTTTTCCAGGTACGACAAAAAATGGGGTGATTATCAAGAGATATATGGTGGTTACCCCAGATGGGGGTGTAAGCTAAGGGTCTGGGGTTAGATTTAATATGCTTGTGAATGATTTTCCGATAGAATATAGAAGCAGCTATGGTAGGGTGAGACTTTAAGAAGAGGTAAGGGTGTTATAAAGGAAAGAAGTCGCATATCACCAGGACATAAGGATGTTTCCATATTGACCAATAAAGGAGACTGGATGTGTTGGGTTTGTTAAACCATTTAATTGTTTGAGATGTCACGGAAAGCCCATAAGTAGGCTTGGAACCAAGGAAGGCCAAGGCCACATTTTGACCAATGGGATCTAAGTTTATTACGACTAAATCTAGAATTTTGCCTTCCCAAATGAAGCTGCCGATAATTTTGTCTATTTTGGTAAGAAAACTAGAGGAAGTATCAAAGGGATATTGGAAAATAGGTATAATATTTTAGGGTTATTGACATTTTAATGGCGGAATTTTACCATTAAAAGAAAGTTTAAGTAGCTTCCATCTATCAAGTGTTGTTTGGATACTGGTTAACAGAGGGAAAGATTAGCATCCCATAATTTATTCAATGTCAGGTGATCCGAATGCCAAGATAAGATATACCTTGGGGGCCAACGAAGCCTAATGAGTTGTTCATGAGGGGACTACAAGGTTATTCAGTGGTAGCGTTTGGTTTGTTGAGTTTAGAGCTAGTCCGGAGTGGGAGGTGAAGTCATTCAGTAGTTTAACTAAAGGTTGCCCAGAAGTTTCAAGGTTTTCGAGTAAAATAAGGAGATCATCTGCATATGAGAGTGAAGTATAGTGAGAGTTACCAATAGTAATGCCTTTAATTGTACCGGATTGACGTAGGGACGCAGAGAGAGGTTCCATGGCAAGTATAAACAATGAAGGCAATAAGGGGCATCCTTGTCTGGTGCCTCTTGCTAAGTAAAAGGAGGGGGACAAAATAGAGTTCGTGAGAACTCGAGCTGAAGGGGAGGTATACAATAATTGAATCCAAGCACAAAAATTATTTGTAAAGCCAAAATGAGATAGCACCTGATATAGATATTCCCAATTGAGAGAGTCAAATGCTTTCTCAAAGTCAATGGCTATTGCAGCTGCAGGGTTTTAAGAGTTTTGCTTTGTGAATTAAATTGAGTAATGAGCAAGATGATCGGAACTGTTTCTATTTTGATAAATCCTGATTGAGAAGTATGGATGAGTTTAGTCATTAAAGATTCTAAGCGGAGAGTTAATAATTTGGCAAAGATTTTCCATCAGTATTAAGAAGTGAGATCGGTCTATAGTTTGAAGGAAGTAAAGGGTCTTTGTCTTTTTGGTAAGACTGTTATGATGGCTTTGGTCATTGTGCATGGAATTTCTTTATTAAGGTTGCTTCTTGGAATACATTGACTAATACAGGACAAAGAGTGTCAGATAGGGTTTTATAAAATCAATAGGAACCCATCACTGCCAGGTGCTTTACCGTTTTTAATGATGATAAAGCAGTTTGGATTTCCTGTAAAGTGATTGGTTTATCAAGCACAGCTTTGTCCTGAGGGGATAGGTGGGGTAGATTCAATTTTTCCAGAAAATGTTGTATTAGGTTGGGATTTGTAGTATTAGGTTCTGTATAGTTGATGGTAAAGGATTGCATAATACGATTGATTGAAAGGTTGTCTGTGTGTGTCTGACCTGATGGATCTTTTAGACCTGCTATATGTCTCTGCATCTGTTGAGTTTTTAGCTGGTAAGAGAGCAACTTTCCGCATTTATCCCCTTGTTCCCAATAACCGTGTTTAATCCTAAAAAGGGCAAGTTCAGCTTTCCTGGATATCAACTCGTTAATTTTAATTCTTAATTGTAGAATTTCCAGATGAAGCTGTGAATTATGATTGGGTTTATTTAATTTATAGTATTGGGTTTCTTTTTCTTTAAGGGATTTTTCTAAATTAGCTAATTGTTGTTCTCTTAATTTCTTTCTATGCGCTGCATAACTAATAATTTTACCTCTAATAGTGGCTTTTAATGCTTCCCAGATAGTACCTTGAGACATATCTGGAGTATCGTTAATAGAAAGAAAATCTTGAATCTGGGTTTTAATCCAAGGAGGAATTCAGGGTCTCTGATTAAAGTGGGTCTAAATGCCAAGATGGGGATTTAAGAAGGTGGACCCAGAGTAAATGCAAACTGATAGGGAATGATCAGATATAACAATAGGGAGAATCGATGTATCAATAATTTTTTCAGTAATGAGGGGAGAAGAGAACCAATAATCAATCCTACTATATGATTTATGTAAAGAGGAATAAAAGGTGTAATCTCGTTGTCTGGGATGATGTAGTCTCCAAATGTCAAAGAGACCTAAATCCTTCATAAGCATTGATAGAGCATTAATACTACGGGGGTGGGCATCATGTGATGAGTTACTTCTGTCTAAATATGCTTGTAGTGCTAAGTTAAAGTCACCACCAATAAGAATAGGTGAATTATTTTTATTATTAATCATAATTTGTTGGGATAGATTATGGAAGAAAATGGGTGAATCAAAGTTGGGTGCATATACATTCACAAACATAAGCAGACCTGCTGTGGTGTTTAATAGGGTTATAATCCACCTACCATCCAGGTCTCTAATGATTTTTATGGGGGGCCAATTAAGAGATTTATGTATTAAGATAGCAACCCCATTTTTTGGATGGAGAAGATGACGATATACTTGACCACCCTAGTCCCTTTTAAGTCTGTCGACATCCTCTGATAAAAGTTTAGTTTCTTGTAAGAAAGCAATATGTGTTTTATGCTTTTAAGATAGGTAAGTACTTGCTTACGTTTACAAGGCGAGTTGAGTCCTTGACATTCCATGAATGTAAGATTAGATCACTCATGGTACTAGGATATAAGGTAATTAGTTACAAATAGGAATGAGGGACTCAATACCATTAATTTGGAGGATGTCACAGATTCAAAAGGTAAATATATATAATAAACAAATGTATGCAGGGCCCTTAACTTGTATGGGTTCGAGATGATTGAGTATTTGTATTCATTTTGTCTCGCAGAGGGAGAGTATAGAGATAAGAATATCAAGTAATTAAACATTAGAACCAACAAACGTTAGTATAAACTCAGTAACAAGAATATTAATTTGAAACTTTTATGAAATGCAGAGCAATAAGAGTCGGTAAATATACCAGGACTCTCACTCTACACTACTAGGCGTGTAGAGTAATTAGTGAATCTCAAGATACGGTTTACCCTATAATCTTAAGATACTAAACTTTATATAACAGTATATTAATGAAGTGTAATTGAGATTTGTGCTGAGGTAATTAAAGCATTACCCTGGAAAAAAACAAAACATCATTCTACCAAATAAAAAAGGATAATTATGTAATAGTGTTAAATTCCAAACATAATGAAGTAGCTTGGACCTAGCAATAAGTCCAATATTAAATAAAGTATACCAACACGATGGCAGATAATGCTGAAACAGTGTGAGCCAGATAAAAGGATGCCCGATGTGTATTAATCCACATAAGCTAGGTTAGGGAATGCAGTATATACTATAGGTTCATAGTGCATCAGTGTATTGTGGAATCATTTTTTATAAGTTCCAATGATTTGGAAGAAAATGGGATGAAGAATAATGTGAAAAGGCGGAAAAACTCAATGTATAGAAATACAATTGGAAGCATACTTTGGTGCAAAACCTGTGAGATATAATGGGAATGCACCTGATGCACTACATACCAGAAGTGATGCAAAATAAATATTAAATAAGTAAATGATTTTAGAGTATTTGTCTAATCATCCTCCACATTCCAAATGATAGGATTTATGTGGAAAAATGCTATAATAGTAGGGGTTAAGGCACACTGATATGAAATACAGAACTCTATATATGTATGTATGCATCTGACCACATGGTGGTGCCAAAGCTTATGAAAAATTAGAGTGTGAATAGCAATTATATATACTAATGTCTGGCACCACACAAGGATTAATTAGAAGAGATCTTACAAACATTTTAATATTTATTCTTTCTCTCATTTATTTTTTTTCCATTGAATACATTGAGAGTAACTCCCACATGGATTAAATACCTCCAGTGTCAACTGGCTCACCTCCACAGACAGATACAGGCTTCTAGCAGCGATAGTGATTTACTGCATTTAAGTGCTCCAAACCTGTTGGGTGCGATAGAGACTGCACTTTGGTAAATGTACTGAAGGAATCAGTGAGGTGGTGTGAAGAGGAGGGATTCTGGTGAGAAACTGCTATATCACATCTAATTATGGGCCATAGTATTTATTACAAATTTTTTTTTTTTTTTTTAGTGGGAAAAGCCTCAGGTAGCCTTGCTCTTCGATTTTCTTCTCCTTTTCTTTTTGGGTGGTTCAGATGATTTAAAGGGAGAGCTGGACACAAGATCAGCCCAGGAAGAATCGGGAGAGTCATTACCCATTGAGAGCTTCTTCTGGTCTTGAGTAAAGGGGTTGGATACAGTCTGTCTCAGATCCTCCGTAGATGAGTGCAGATCTTCTTGGAGCAGATCTTCTTGTAGTGGGGAGAATTTGTTAGACAAGGTAAGAGGAGTAGAAAAACTGATGTGACGTTCCACATGGGAAGCTGGAGAGGTGGAAATATTATTTAAACAGCAAGTATTATTATTTAGAGAAGAACCAGATGCTTTTTTTTCTTGTATGCGTGCAGAGCTTCTGGCAGGAACTACAGTGGCAGATATGATGGCTGCAGATTTCTCAGGGACCTGAAGGACAGTTTCAGCAGGAAGGGCAAGACATTGTAATTCTGAAGTGCTTGCGTGGAGCAGAAGGCAGAGCTGCATTAGCATCATGAGGCAATGTAAGTGCGGGCTGTGTCCAATTCAAAAATTCAGAGAGATTCTGGGGTACTGAAATCTCTGGTAGAATCATTCAAAAAGGCGCATTGTTGCAGGGTAACGAGTGCAAACTTAATTCCACGCTGATGAAGGATTGTTTTAATGGGGTTGTAAGCTTTTCATTTGTTAGATAATTCTTTAGAATAGTCTCTGAAAATTAGGATTCTGTTTTCTTGCCAAGTAAGTGCACCTAATTGCCTCGCTTTTGAAGAATCAGTTCAGTATGTCGTGGTTTAGAAATCTGGCAATGATGGGCCTGGGTTTCTGGTTGGGTCCAGGCCTCGGATTTAAGGTGCGTGAGATCTCTCGATGATTAGGTCTTGGCCAGCTGGTAATTTAAGCAAAGAAGGAAGTACATGAGTTA
The DNA here is from genome assembly GCA_016271365.2 of Neoceratodus forsteri. Classification (NCBI taxonomy): domain Eukaryota; kingdom Metazoa; phylum Chordata; order Ceratodontiformes; family Ceratodontidae; genus Neoceratodus; species Neoceratodus forsteri. The sequence goes on from CM057456.1 coordinate 1,355,897,104, forward strand.
GAAGAGCACTGGTGTCTCCTAGTTCAACACCTTCAGGAAATCCGAGAAATCTAAGGTTGTTACGTCTGTTTCTGTTTTCAATATCATCTATTTTGTCCTGAAGGTTCCTAATAACTCTGTCCTGCTCCCTGATGGTAGCCTGTAATGTGTTAATGGAATCTTCATTTTGAGATGCTTTAACATTAGTAGCGCTGATTTTTTGATCAAGTGCCTGCACATTATTGATATTTTGTTGAGATGCAATTTTTAATACATTGATTTCACTTATTAGTTGCTGAAACATTGCCTCCACTCTATTAAGAGAACTGTTATGTGGAGATTGGTCTGCCATTATTGTAGGCCTTAACAGAGAAATTGAAAAGCTGTAGATAACTCGTTCAGTAATTATGAGGCAATAAAAATACTGTACCAGAGCTGTTCTCGATGTACATATAGTAAGATCTCAGATGTTGGTGAAGTAGGAAGTCTGGAATCTGTAGGATGGATGATGATTTTGGTGAATCCAGGAGATGAAGAATCAAGCAGCCATCTTCAGCACAGCGCCCTCTGGCTGTGGGCCTGTGTTTTAAATATAAGCATGGTTAATTTACTGAATTTCACTTTGTGTAACCTGATTAAAGCATTTATTGGTGAAGGTAACAACTATCTTATTGGTCCCCATGGGTGGTCCAGTTCAGTGTAGGGAGGTGGGTCAATACTGCATCCCAGGGATGTACTTACACAACATCTGGCCCACTTATTCTGTCTGGGTGGAGGCACTGCATTATTTTTAATTTGTTCAGGAATGAACCCCCCCCACCACCACCACCACTGCAGGAAAAAGAACCAACCCTATCCCCTCAACCAGGTGAGCCCTGTACAGTATAGAGGTGTGTGAACCAGGACCTGTTGACCCAGGGGTCACACCAGGAAAGACATACTGAGCTACAATAGCTTATTCCCAGATGTGTCCTGGGGGTGGTGGTGAGGAGAATTCAGCAATAAGTTACAACAATTAGATTACAGAAATAAACATGCAAGTTAAATAATAAAGAAAAAAATAAGAAGTTGATCAAGTTGTATAAAACAGAGCACCTGAGCAGATACAATGCAGTAAAGTGCAGATGCCAACAAATGCAGGGTGAAATAAAACACTACTGTGTACGAGGAGGAAGACTGTCAGGACCAGGGGTGCTGGGGGGAACTGTAGTGGGGCACAAGTAGGAGTAGAGGAGAGAGAGAAAATATGGCAGGCTACAAATTGAGCCCGAGTCCTGGATCAGAGGCAACTACAGAAGTGAGTAATGAACTCACAGAGGAGAGATTTTAGTGAGTGGGAGGCAGGAGTAGTATGAACAGTAGAGGCAGAGTGCCCACAGAGTTTGGGAAGTGGAAGGAAAAGCACCTTGGCCAGCAGAGAATTTTACTGGTGGGTGAGCTAGTGAGCTAGGGTCAGAGTTGCAAAGGTAGAATGAGATGGAAGGAGGGGAAGTAAGGAGGGAGGAAAGGTACAAGGGGAGGGAACCAATAGAACCAAGGCAGAATTTGGAGATGAAGGAGGCACAATGACATTGGCTAAGAGTAATAATATCTGAATTGTGAGGTTGTCAGTCCAGTAAGGTACATTGTAAAGGGTGCAGCTCTTAGCATAGTAGGACTCGAAGAGGTGAAATATAGGTCCTGTCCACACTAGGGCTCCCGTAATGTAACAGGCATGGTAAAACATTGCAGACATGTCCAAACACAGTTTGCAACCACACCCATAATGTTTTCACACTGTGTTTGACAATCGTGTTTAAACCCTGACAGCATCAGGGTTTTAGCATTATTTCAACACAGTTTGAAAACAACACGCCACCTCATCAGTGTGAATGGGCATCTGTGCCATGTGGTGGCCTCTGCAGTCTTCAAGGAGCCATAATTCACTACTCCCTCAACTCTCCCACTGTTGCCGACCTCTTTTCTCCTGTCCTTTTGCCATTCACAGACCAGTACACATTACTCATATGCCCTCCATCCCCATGAACAATAGATAAATGTGGCGAGTGGTGGTCTCCAAAAAAATCCAAGGCATACAATGATGTTACTGGGATGCATATTAGAGTGGATGTAATGACTTACCTAATAGAATATTCTGATACTGGCTGGGGAAAAGGAAAATGGAAGGATGCCTACCTTGGAGATCCCAATTTGCACTAGTGACAAGCAGGTGTGAATCAAGTAACAGTTATCTGTATGATCCAGGTCCTTGGCATTCCACACTTCGGTAGTGGTGGGGGCTGCCATGTTTAAACATCCATCACATGGCAATGCCCACCTGCATGCTGAGACTCACATGACGCCGTCAGCATGTACCACAATGCACTATGGGACAACTGACGAGACACAATGCAACATGCATTGGAAACCATGTTTAGCTGCCACAGGTTTTCCTTCCAGTGTGGATGGGATTTGTAACCATGCTCAAACATGGTAAGCTAGGTGTGTACACACAAGCATGATATGTTTTAAAAAGTCTCTAAAAACACTATCACTGAACCATGTTCAGTGTGAACAGGGCCACAGGTGCAAGACTGAGTTGTGATGTCAAGGGGAAGAGTTTGTTGAGATGAAGGAGGGGAGACAGAATAGATAGTGGGGGTGGGTCTTTGACCAGAGTTTTAGGAATCTAAATGCAGCTAGACCCGCAAATGATTTAGTAAGAGGAAGAGCGAACAAACGAGTGTCAGACATTCAAAAGGGAGAGCGAACAAGTGTCAGGGTTACAAAGGGAGTAAGTGAAGGGAGGTGGGGTAAGTGAGGAGGGTACTAAGTTAGGGAGAGAGAGCAACATCAGAAGGCATAATGTGAGAGAGGTGCCTGGTTTTAAGAGAGAGGAGAGCAAGAGAGGAGTAAAGAGATCAGTGACGAGTATGAGGGGGGGCAGCTCAGTAACAGTTAGTGAACCTTTATTATAAAATGAGAAAGAAGGCATTCATGATCTCCACTAAAGAAGCACTCTCTTAAGATACAGTATGCCCACTGCTATCTCTTTCGAAGTAGGGGGATCTCCTCAATAGCATACAGTAATTTCCCAGCACATGGCTGCATTGGCAGTTCAGAGGCCTGATATGTTGACTGAATAAATATTTCTGTGTTGGGGAGGGAAGGTTAAACAGAGGTGAAAAACACTCACAAAAAGTCCTTTCCAATAGCATTTGCCTAGCACCAATGATGTGTTTTCATGCCACATTATTAGTGACAAGCAACAGGAACTCTACTCCTACATTGCATGGGTAAGATAGAATGGCCCAATGATAAAGCATTAAATGCTGAATAAGGAGACCTCAGATATGAATCTCTCCTCAGACCCTGACTCTCCATGTGACCTTTAACAAGTTACTTCAGTTCTCTGTAAGTCCTCCCAGATCTATCCTGTGTTGGCAGAAAAAGCATTATCATGAAAATTATACTGGGCTATCCTGAGTACGTTATGCCAAAAATGTTATTTTAATAACACCCCCCAAAAAATAAAAAATAAACAATGGGCAGAAGCAGCACTCCATTGAAAATTAGATGTTGCATATAGGGCTAGGCTTTGTACATTTGTAAAAAATATTGTTAATACTCCCACCCCTAAAACACTCATTTGGCCCTACTATAACAATAAACTAGCCTCCATCCCACAAACCTTTCACAAAGTACACTTCATTTTAAAACTGAGATGTGACTGAGTACTATAGACCCTCTGAAATATCTTTCTCAGGACATTGTGGAAACCGTAACACCAGGGTGCTACCTGTGAGCTGTGAAAACAAACAGCCCAGAGTGATTATGCAAAGGGTACTTCTAAAACTCTGGCAGATTAGGAGACAGAAGCAGAAGTTTGTGGCTCCCTGCTGAACTATCAAGAGTTTCATGGGCTCTTGCCCCAAATATTTTACAAAACAAACATCTCTTATCTATAATTATACTGTCGCTTGGGTCTCTTGACCATGGACTTCAAAAGCTGACTGCAGGGAGGGATAAGGGATGTAATAACCCTAAATATAGTGAAACCTACTGATAGGGACAGACAGAGAGAAGGTAAGGCGTCTCTGATGTTTGCTAGTGTGTACTTTAGCTGCATGGGGTGATTAAAGACCATCTGTTTTTGGTCTGCAAAACTCCTCCTTTTTCCACACTATTCAAGCATCAAGTACTCTTCAGAACGACTAGTGTCAGCACCTCCTGTGTTTTAATGATACTTTCTTGGCTTATTTAGCTTTCAGAATATAGGTGAATCATTTCAAGAGCTCCTAACTAAAAAGGGAGGGCTCTAAATACTTCTCTATTTTTAATTGTGTTTAGTTTATCTGAAAAGAAACCACTAAAGCATGCATTGAGACACCCATATGTTTTTACTTGCTGGAAAGTGTTATTTTACACAGGGACAAATTCCCCAAGTCATTTCAGGGTGATTTTTTTTTCTGAGATAATCCTGATCCTTGGGGCTAGTGAGAAGTGGCAGTGGTCCATTTGGTAGGCTAACAGTTCTTGGCAAGGGTCTTGTACAAAAGGAACAGGTTTTGTTTTTATGGCCAAGTGCAGGGCCTCGTGGGGCAAGGAACAACTTTATGCCCAGGATGAACAGTACCTGCATCCCGAGTAAGTGAGGGTACAGCCAAGAAAATGGACAAGACAGTTAGGGGTAGTTTAAACTAGAAGATAAGGGGAGGGGCTAGTGCAGTGGATCAGCATAGGTGGATGGTACAGTATATACTGTACAGTGGATCATCAAAGAAAGAAATGTAGAGCAGCTTAGCATGAGGAAGAGATCCCTTGGGGTCAAGTAAGAATGGGTGGGGCTATCATTAATTGCACGCAGGCCAGTGTTTATTTATTTATTTATTTGAATTTTGGTAACCGGGTAAGCCTACTGAGATCATGCAGTCCCTTTTCAGGAAGGGTTCAGAAGGTGAGAATACAAAATATAAACACAGCCATGAACATACAATACATAAGCACTGGTATAAAGGAATACAGATTAAAGAAGCATACATCAATATAAATAAAGCCATGTACATACAATAACAACACTGATATCAATAAAGATACAAAGATAAGGTCACAGAGCCCAATACAGTGTGTAACAATACTATATACATTATATACAAAAAAAACATACAGAAGATTTCCAAATTAGAAGGAAGTGGATGTTGGAGAACAAGACAGATTCAGGCAAAACTAGGATCACAAATTTTATACAACTGTTATGCACAATAGTGTAGGAACATATGTACATCAGAACAGACAATCTACTGCAATGCAAAAGTGCAAATCAAATCTAAGAGACAGGTAGTACCATGAGTTGAGGAGGCAGGCTCACCAAGATGGACTGTCATAGGTATGGAAAAGAACAGGGTGAATTAGGTAAAGCAGGAGCAAATTCTTAGGCCATAGAGATGCACTTGTGAAACTGGGGAGGGAAGTGCAAGAGAGGATAGACAAAGGGAGGGAGTTCCGGCCCAGGGTGCATCATAGGCAAAAGACCTCCTGCTTGCAGCTAGGCATGCAGACAACACAGTTAATAGAGGAGGAGGTGGATCATAGGGTCCAGCAGGCTGATTTTGTCACCACAATATTAGTGAGTAAGCATATAGGTAAGGCAGAGGAAGATATACTGGAATTTATGTTCTAGTTGTAGCCAACAGAGATAGCTAGTACAGTGCAATGATGTTGCCATGGGCAACACCTGAGGCAAAGCATCCTATCCTATGATATAATTGCTTTAGTTGATTCATGAGGGAGGACTTAAATGATAGTAATGGGAGGAGCCATAAAAAAGAAGGGGTAGGAGGGAGGATGTAGCAATTTTTAGGCAAGATGCTCCTGACAGAAGGGGGCAGAGCTGGTAGAGTAGGTCCAGCTTCTGGTGAAGAGTTGAGATGGTTTTGTTCATATGTGCCTCATAGGAGAGGCTTCGGTCAAGCAGGATGCCAAGATATTTAAAAGAGTGTACCAGTTCAAGGGGTTCTCCATTGTGAATGGATATGGTGAGTTGGGATGAGCCATCAGTTCTGTGGGTATGCAGGAGGAAAAGCATAGATTTAGTATTTTTGGTATTCAAGAGCAGTTTATTTGCCAGGAACCACACCTCCAGTTTATGGGAGTCGGAGTTCAAGTGTTGACTAAGCTATAAGATGTCAGCAGAGGATCTGTAAATGATGGCATTATCTGTGTAAAGCTGAACCGATGCTCCACTACAGGCATTCGGCAACTCATTGATGAATAGTGAGAAAAGTAGTGGTCCCAAGATAGAACCCTGGGGAATGCAAAGAGAGATGGGTCTGAAGGACGAGTGGCAATTGGACCACCTAACACTTTGACAGTGGCCTGTGAGATAGTCTTGAATCCAGGTTGTGGAATGGATATCTAGCCCGAGAGAAATTAGTGTCTGTAAAAGCAGTTCGGGGTTCACCAAATCGAAGGCTTTAGTGAGGTCCACAAAGATGGCCCCAGTTGCTTGGCCCTGGTCGAAGGCGAGCTGAATGTCCGAGGTGACCTTGATGAGGGCAGAGAGAGTGCTGTAATTTTTGAGGAATCCATGTTGGCAAGAGAACAGAAGTTGGTATTGTTCAAGGTAATCCTGTAACTGGTTATAAATAATTTGTTCTCGTACTTTAGCTAGGTGACAAAGTATAGAGATGGATCTGTAATTTTCAACTGGTGAGGTTGATCCTCCCTTGTGAACTGGGATGACTAAGGATGATTTCCACTTGGTAGGAACTTTTCCTCAAGGAAGGATCTGTTGATCAGATCATTCATTAGGAAGGCCAGTGCAGGGGCTCCCCATTTCAAAAATCGGGACTCTCGGGAGTCATGGCCAGGTGAATCATGTTCCTTGAGGTTGCACATTAATTTGAGAACCTCTTTGTATGAAGTTAGTCTTATATGAAAAATGTTAGTAGGGGGTTTTAGGGGGCTGGTGGCAGGAGATGGGTGGCAATGTTGCACTGTGGTAAACTAAGAAGTTTAGGTGCTGAGATCAGTAAAAAAGTTAAGACCTTTGGCTATAAAGAAAGGACAGGAGAATGTTTTATCCTTGGCATAAAGTGAGTCAGGAATGGAGGAGGTTTTTCCTATTAGGAGGAATTTATCTCAGACCAAAATTCTTTGGGATTACGTATTATGTACCCTTGAACCTATGCAGAAATCTCGCTTCCCTTCCATCTCAGATCCTCCAGTCCGGACCATCCTTGCTAACTTGTGTGGTGGTTACTTCACTCAAGCTTTCTCATTCTGCTTTGTGGGGGTTCATATTCCACTGCCTCGTGATGCCCCTTTCACCAGACTTTCATTGTGCTGCAACTTATCTTATTTGATTACCTTTGAAGGTGCTCTCATTCTATCCCTTCCTACTGGCTATGGCAACAACACCATCAAGTGACACTTTGCCTGACTCGGCAAGGATTCATCAGACACTCCTGCACCCTATCTGCTGTTCCTCTCCTTCAAAGTTGGCAGTCCACAAGGACTGTGACTCGGCATCTCAAAGAAACATAATCTAGATATCCGTTGAAGGATAAATGAGGCTGTATGTTAAAGCATTATCCCTGAAAGAGGGCTTTGCAATGGAATGAAGAATTTATAAACAGGGTTTAATGAGTAAAGTGAAAACATAAGTGCTGTATAAATCAACAGAATTTGAATTTCACTCTTTTGAGTAATAAAAGACATCTCCTGATGAAATCTACAACTGTAGGTGAAACATCATAATTTTATGCCATTTTGGAATTTGAATAAATTATTGTGAATATTTTCTACACGAGAGCTGTCTACAGCATTTTTATTTGCTCCCTCTACACCACTTCTTTATTGGAGAATATCTTGCTTTGATACTCACATCAGGGTGGCAGCAGCTGACAATTTCTGAAAGGTTCATTTCCTGTGGGATCATCTGGGGCTTCTCAGAGCCTGGAAATCCTGGTATATGTCTACACCTTTGACCTATGGAGGTCTCATTGATACCTCCATGTCCTCCATGAAGTACCTTCATTGCTGATCTACATGGAGGTCTTCTCACACTCCTACTAACCTGAAAGTCTCCATACCTAGCTCTGCCTCTGGGGTATTGAGCGAAGGCATGCTTCCCTGGCCACTGGGGATGGAAGTCTTTGTCTCCGGCATCATTCTCTACTCATTCCACTCCATGAGCAGTCTCAATCTCTAGCTCTGCCTGGGCAGCACCGAGTGAAGGCCGGCCTTCCCACCTGCCAGTGATGGAAGTCTGTTCCTCGTATCCATTCCTCCCTTCCATCCATCATCTACCTGCTTTGGATCCCCTCAGTGCTGACCCCTCTTTCGATGTCAGCTTGGCTTCATTGCCTTCAGCCTGGCTCTGGACTGCCTCCTGGACTTCCTCCTTTTGTATTCCTTTTGGGGCTTTCAAGTGCATCACCATCTAGTGCTCAATCATCCATCAATTTCTTTCCATGGATCCATCCTTGTTTCAGGCTTCCAGTACTCAAATACCACAACAGAAATCCTATACATCATTTAACCACCCATCCTACTTCATCTGGACATTCATCTGAATCAGATTCTCCTTTATCTTCCAGAACTGACCTTCCTACTCACACCATCAAAGATTCAGAGGATATGACTCATCGATCAGCAAAACTTCAGAGGATAAGACTCTTCAACTTAACCAGAATATGACTCATCGACCCAACCAGAAATAAAACTTGGTCCAACTCATTTAGAATTATTTCCTCATAGGTTACCCAAAGGATGGCTAGGTCAGTAGTCATAGGTCCTCAGAGGTTTCCCTCGGGGGTTCTCTCTATCCTGCATGCTACTGGTCACACACACCAGAGTTGGAGGAGGTAATCTCAAACTGTTAATCTTTTTGAGCCTTCTATTCCCTACACCTATCCATGATTCCTATCAAGGGTGGGAATAGAGAAAGGCCAAATTCCAAGTCATAACTTTCAAGTTTATAAGTATACATAAGCACTATGTTATGCACCTCACATTGAACTCATTGTTTTTCATCTGAATGCACATATTTCACCTTTCTTTTTAAAACAAGATGATCTGTTGCAGCTGAGGTTACTAGGGGAGCACAATGTCAGCAGCACTTCTGAAACTGGAGAAAACCTGGCAAAAAATGTTTATGGTTTACCTGCACCTTTCATGTAAGTTGCACCTGTCATTTGAAATAAGGATAGTATTAAAATATTTGGTTTGGAGGGGTGGGCACCTTGACAAAGCACACATTGTGAACAAAAACAAACATTGGGTTCAGTGGTAACCTGTGCTACTGTGTTTATACCAACATAATATTCAAACTGAATCCCTATGGTTAAATCTTCACCTAGACCATTCTCCTAAATTAACACTTGGTGTATGTTATATGCCCCTGTCTAGTGATAAAAATTATAACAGCACTCAACTACATGAAATTGAGCTAGCCTCTGAATGTAGTGACATACTTGTGATGGGAGACTTCAATGCCCCTGATATAAATTGGACATCTCTTACTGGTCAATCTGAATTTGAAAGAGATCTTATCGACACCATAATTTCATGTGGTTGTAAACAATTAGTTCTGGAACCCACCAGGGAATATAATATCCTCGATCTAATAACAAATACTACTGAACGGGTTAGTAATTCCAAAGTAATTTCCCATCCTGGCTCCAGAGACCGCATTATGATCAAATGCTCCCTATTAGGTAAAATATCCAAATTAATAGATAACACCAAAATCCCTGATTATAATAACACTGATTGGACTAAATTGTCCAAAGAAATAGAAGACCTTCCATGGGACACTATTTTAAATAATCAGGATGTGGAACATATGTGGTTTAAATTTAAATACAATTTACACAAATCATTGGCTCACCATGTTCCAATGTGGAATAAGTATAACAAAGTGTTGTTCCTCTGTGGTTTAAGCTATCAAAACAAATTCAGAGGAAACATAACATTTTTCACCGATTTAAAAAATACCCCATCCAAATTAACAGATAAGCATGTAAAAATGAGCAATGCAAATTAAAAAAACTAATATGGAAAGAAAAAATAAAACTTGAACTAAGGTTATCTTCCAAAAAAAGTACTAAAAGCTTTTATGCATACATAAATAATAACACACTGTCCACCAACAAAATGACTACAATAATTAAAGATGACGAGGTAATTGCTGGTAATAAGGACATACTGTAGCTCAGTGCTTTAATCATTATTTCACTTTGGTTTTTAATAAAAAAACAAATATGGGTATTCCTGTTTTCTGTATGGATGGTACTCCTGAGATTACGATAACCAAAGATGAAGTGTTTGCTGAAATGATAAAACTCAAATAAACATCTTCGCCTGGACCTGATAATATTAATTGTATAGTTCTACAAAAACTTGCTAGGGCCTTGTCAATATCCACTCACTAAACTTTTCAATATGTCCCTTCAGTCTGGTTAGGTGCCTGTGGACTGGAGAATGGCCGCAGTGGTTCCAATTCATAAAAAGGGTAGCAGAACTAATGTAATCAATTATACAGACTCATTAGTCTTACCTCAATCTGTGGTAAATTAATGGAAAAGGTGATCAAAATGATATTAGAAAAGGAAATGAACAAGCTCGGGCTTGAAGATACAACTCAACATGGATTTAAAAAAGGTCTATTATTCTTTATGAATCTTGTGTCCTTTTATAATTCAGTCACTGATAGTGCTGACAAAGGATTTCCTGTGGATGTCCTCGTCCTTGATGTAGGAAAGGTTTTTGATGCAGTCCCCCATGATCTACTAATCAACAAAATTTCAACCATGGACATTAACAAATTTATTGTAAGATGGATCAGTAGCTGGTTAACTGATCATAGGCAGAAAGTCAGGATCAATGGAGCATGGTCCAGCGAAGGATCCGTGACTAGAGGAGTGCCACAGGGCTCAGTGCTGGGGACTGTTCTCTTTGGTCTCTACATCAGTGATATCGGGAATGGACTGAGTAGTAATGTATTAGAAGTTGCCAATGATACTAAAACTGGGGTGAAGTTGACACTATAGAAAGATATCAACTACTTTGTAAGGATCTTAAAAGATTGAAGATTGGGAGAAAAGTAACGGTATGAAATTTAATGAATCTAAATATACTGTCATCCATTTTGGTCACAAAAACCCAGATTTCCAATATATTTTAAATGGTAAAAATCTAATAACATCTAATAAGGAAAAATATCTTGGAATTTGTATTACTAGGAAGTTCTCTTCCACTGATCACTAACGAAATGTTGCCCAAGTCACAAATAGGTTGTTATGCTCTATTAAAAAAAACGTTTCTCACAAGGGACAGTAAATGTATTATGAAATTATGCAAAACCTATATATTACCTCACCTTGATTATGAGTCACCAATCTGGAGCCGTTAGCTATGGCATGATATAAACATATTGGAAAAAAATCTGAGAAAATTAACTAAATCAATCAAAGGCCTTAAACACTTGGATTATAATAAAAGAACCAATATGTTAAAATTGTGAACACATTTACACTAGATATCAGAAGGAAAAGAGGGGACTTATTATTGCTGAATAATATGAAAAACCATGTTCTGATGGGTCAGTGTGGTTTTTAACTCAATTACAGGAAAATTAATCTTAGATCAAACAGATCTCCTACAGTGCTCTGGCGGCTCCTCTGAGGGTCCGAGAGGGCTTAAGGATGCCCTCCCCCACAACTGCCAACAGATCTCCTGCAGCACTCCGGCAGCTCCCCCAAGGGTCCAAGAGGGCTTAAGGATGCCCTCCCCCATGACTGGCCACAGATCTCCTACAGTGCTCCGGCGGCTCCCCCGAGGGTCTGAGAGGGCTTAAGGACGCCCTCCCCCATGACTGGCCACAGATCTCCTGCAGTGCTCTGGCAGCTCACCTGAGGGTCTGAGAGGGCTTAAGGATGTCCTCCCCATGACTGGCCACAGAACTCCTGCAGCACTCTGGTGGCTCCCCCGAGGGTCTGAGAGAGCTTAAGAACATCCTCCCCCATGACTGGCCACAGATTCCTGCAGTGCTCCGGTGGCTCCCCTGAGGGTCCGAGAGGGCTTAGGGATGCCCTCCCTCATGACTGGCCACAGGTATGGCAGCAAGCGCAATCGGTGCATTTTGGGACCCAGTTCTCTGCTCCTAATCTGAGGAGGGCTTTGACACCTTTTTTACTTTTCATTATTTCAAATATCCAGCACCTTTAAGGACTAAATTCTATCCCACACAAATGAAGATAGTTTCTCACAGGCTGCAACCCTGATTTCTAGGCCCTTCAGCAGCTTTAATTTTGTAGCTTTAATTTTATTGCAGGGCATGAAATGTCATGTTAAATGAATTGTAATGTAAAAAAAAAAAAAGAGTAAAAATTGACCAAATCTGCTGCCTTAAACACAGTAGCTGTGCTGTTGAGAGCTTTTATTTCTTTCTCCTGCTAGAAATACTGATTTATTCAAAGCAACTAGAGGGCTAAACGCTGACTTTCTCCCTTTAATTCGAATCCATGCTCTCAGCTGTTGGAAGAGTCGGCAGCTCAGCAACTCGGCCATCACCCCCCCCATTTTGTTTCAACAGCCCCTCCCAAAATGTACCTGCTTTAACTCCCCTGTCTTCTGCTTCCCTCCACAGATCTCCCGCAGTGCTCCGGCGGCTCCTTCGAGGCTCCGAGAGGGCTTAAGGGTGCCCTCTCCCACGACTGGCCACAGGTACAGCAGCAAGCACAATTGGTGCATTTTGGGACCAAGTTCTCTGCTCCTAATCTGAAGAGAGCCCCGCCATCACTTCGCTCTGGCTCCCCACCTCCCCCCCCCACCATCTTTGGTCTGCAGTGCATTATATAGTAAGTGTCACTTAACGAGATGATCAAAAACAATCAGCCTACTTCCCATTAGCAAGCTAATTAATTCCACCACTAGAGGCTGCCACTGCAACCAAAATCTTTTGACTATGACACTCTCAGCCATTATGTTTCTTGCTCACAAGCTATGCCTGTTACTTCAATCTCCACTTTACCTCCCCTGTCTCCGACCTCACCACTACCCATCTCAACCTCCCTTCATCTACCCTCCACTCTATCCCCTACCCTCCGCTGAGTTGTCCTTCCTCACTCTCTCTCTGGCACATCACATCAATTCTTCCCATGATCCTGACTCCTCCTGTTGCACCAAACCCTCTCCTTCCTCACCCCCCAACCTTCCCCAACCATTCACCCTCACTGCCCACTCACACCTGATAAATCTAGAGGCCTTTCTCCAGTACCTAAACCTCTGAACTCCACCCCTAGATTCACAAATAGCAGACACAAGCAGTCCACTTCCTCCCTTACCCTGCTACTCTTACTACTGGCAGGTGATATATATCCAAACCCTGGCCCCACACGCAACAAACTGAACCTCACTAGCACCCACACCCCATCACAGTTTTTCACCTAACTCACTCCCCAAGGGTCTCTGCATATTCCACATTAATGCTAGGAGCCTCTCTCTAAACTTTGACGCCCTCTCTGTCTGGACAAGTCAGTATCAACCAGGCATACTCTGTATCACAGAGACATGGCTTTCCACCAAAATCTCCAACCACTCTCTTGCCATTCCAAACTATATCTTGTTCCGGCAGGACCCATTGTAGCCAGGGTGGGGGAGTAGCGCTATCGTACAGACACTCCATTAAGTGCATCGTTACTTAAAGAATTGTGCCATCTTCCCACAAACCTTAGTCACTCACCTATCCTTCCCCTCATCCACCCCCTCTACATAGGTGTTCTGTATACCCCTCATAAGCCTTCACCTGACTCCCTCATCACGGCCATCTCTACCATTTCATCGACCACCTCAAATGGTGAATTCATTCTACTAGGCGACTTCAGCCTAGACTGGCTCTCCTTCTCCACCAACCAGCAGCCCTGAAGATCAAAGCCCTAAATCTCTCCCAACTAATCCAAGAACCCACCCGACTAAACTACCAATCACAAAAACACACCCTTCTAGACTGGATTTTAACCACCCACCCCCACAGGATCACTGCCTCAGGCATCCTTTCTGATGCTCTTAGCGAACACTGCATTACCTACTGTATCCGTAAAATCCATTCACCGCACTCCAGTCCCAAATTCATCATAACTCATCCCCTACATCTCCTAAATGAATCCACCCTACAGTGCGACCTGTCAGATACGGACTGGCTCCTAGTCTTTGCAACCCATGACACTGACACCGCCCTTTCCCACTTTTACAATACTTTCCTAAGTACATGGGATCACCATGCTCCTCTCAGAAAAGCCAGAGGTAAAAAATACCACCACCCCGGATCACAGCCAACCTCATCACCTTGTGTCGCACCAGAGACAAGGCCTGGAGGTGTACAAAACCTCCCTCACCTCCTGTGACCTCCGTCCTACAAAACTCTCATAAACAACTGCACCAAAGCAATTCAACAATCTAAGGCCCATTACTTCAAAGCTCAACTTGCCCTTCACCAAACCTCCCTGGTGTCCTTTTGGAAGGTGATTAACTCTCTCATTGACCCACCCACCAAGCAAGCCAGTCCAAGCCTCAACACTGATGGCAAAATCATCTCTGATAATGCCTCTGTATCCAAACTTTTCAACTCTTTCTTCTTCTCCTCTGCCCTGCCTGACTCACCCCCTCCTCCAACTGCCTCCACAAATCCCCCCCCACACCATGGCTTCCAATTTCCACCATTCACACCCCTGGAAGTCTACACCACTCTCACCTCTCTGAACCAGTTCAAAACCAGCCCAGATGGCTTGCATCCTAGGCTGCTTCACATCTGCACCTTGGCTATAGTCACACCTCTAATACATATACTAATCTCTCACTCACCACAGCCATGGTCCCCTCTACTTAGAAACTCATCAAAATCCTTACTCTCCATAAAGGTGGCGACACCTTCATTCCGGGAAATTACAGACCCATCTCACTCCTCCCTTCCCTCGCCAAAATCCAAGAATCCCTCATGCTATCAAATTGTCCCCTTTCCTCTCAACAAACAGCTCCTCGTCCCCTTTCAATCAGGCTTCAGAAAATCTCATTCTACTACCACCGCCTTATTACAAGTAACCAAGACTATTCTTTCCACCATGGACAATGGCAAACCACCACTGCCATTTTCATTGACCTGGCAAAAGCCTTCAATTCAGTCTCTAACCCTCTACTGCTTCACAAATTAAGCTGCTTCAGCCTTGCCCACCCTGCCATAAACTGGTTCCACTCCTACCTCCAGAATAGGAGGTAGCAAGTACAAATAGGCGACTTCCTCTCCACCGCTCTACCCATCCTCTCAGGCATCCCCAAGGCTCCATCCGGCCACATCCTCTTCTCCCTATTCATAAACGACCTCCCTCTGCCTGTCTCTCCTCATACATGCACTTGCATGCCGATGACACCATTATCTATGCCTCAGACCCCTGTTATGACAGTGTACACCCAAATCTCCAAAGCGATTTTAACCGAATACAAGCCTGGCTCCTGAAAAACCAGCTAAAACTTAATGCACAAAAAGCAGTCTCTATGGTTTTGGCACCAGACAAAAGTTTGCCTCCCTACCTGCCCCACCCCTGATCTCCACCTTGGATGAAGTTCCCCTTGAGTTGGTGCCCTCCTTTAAGTACCTGGGAGTCTGGCTGGATACCAACCTTAACTTCTCCACCCATGTTGATGCCATCTGTACCAAACTCCAGCCCAAACTCGCCATCCTCTATCCCCACAAAGCCAGCCTTCCCCTCCCCACTTGGTGTGAACTAGTATGCAAAACCATCCTGCCAGTGCTGGACTATGTGGACGTCATTTATGACACAGCCCCTACCTCTTCCCTTTTAAAACTCAACCTCCTTCTCAACTCCTTCATTTGATTCACCACTGCCTCTGCCCATTCACTCATCACTACCTCCTATTCTCCACTCTATCCCTGACACTACTCTCACATAGGCGGACCGCCCACAGAGCTTCCCTCATAGCTAAATACTGACTTGGCTTCCTTCCCCCCTACCTCTCCTCCCACCTCTCTCAGACCATATCCCCAGGCTACTCACTCCACCATAGACATGCACGTTCCTTCCACCTCTCACGCTCCCTCTCTGCCTCTGCTCATGCTTCCTTTTCCTACCGTCTCCCACTCCTTTGGAACAACCTCCCACCCAACCTCCACCAGGAACCCTCCCTATCAGCCTTTAAACAACTATTCAGGCTTCGCCTCCCACCCTGCCGAGCTGCACATCAGACCCTCTTTACTCGGCCTAGTATTACCTCAGTTGCCACTCTAAGTAAACTATTATTCCACTTGCCAGCTCAAACTGCTTAACCACCCCCAACCGCTTTCTCTTGCTAGTACACACTCTGGACAAACCATTACTGTAAATATGTCTATACATGCACTTGTAAGATACTGCATAAACGATTGTTTAGAAATGAAATGTCACAATGTTTTCCCATCGGCTGTTCCAACAAAAATTGTAACTTTACTGTCTAATACTGAAATGTCCTTATACTGTACTATTTCATCTGTAACTTGATATTTGCTTGTACTTGTCTGCCTACCATGTTGTACACTTTGTACCCGGGTCACACCTGAAAATGAGTCTTGGCTCAGTGTGCCTTTCCCAGTCACCAATTTTAAATAAACAAATAAAGAATTCTGTTAAAATACACAATTTCTTTACAGTAAAAACTTCCATATTGTGGAATTCACTTCCAGGTGATCTACTGCATGCAACTACATTTGATTCTTTTAAAAACAACTAGATAAGTATTTTGTTCAGACTTATGCCCAAAAATAAACCCACTTTGAGTGGGAGACAATTTAATGGGCACTTTTGCCTATTTTGTCTATGTAAACCAAGTAATACCAAATAATATTATGCTGATTTTTGCACTAAGAAACTTCTGAATATGCAGTGCTGGTCAGCTTAAGACTTTTGATTGTGTGGGTAAGTCAGGTGCCCAGCCTCTTTGTTTCTTTGCTGCTTCTTCTCTGACTGAGAGCACAAACATACCCACCAGCCCATTTTGACTGTAGGCTGCCCTTGCCCTTTGAAAGGAGCATTCAAGATGGACAGCTGGATGTCTTGGGCAAATCCAGACACATGTAGCCAAGAGTACTGACATAGGCATATGCTGTAGCTGCCACCCAGGCCAACGATCCACAGCATCACAGGGCGCCTGAGCAGGTGGGTACCAACATTGTAGGCCAACATGAGGTGTCCAGGGCTTGCTGCTTAGCAAGGTCAGTGGGGAAGGTCTGGACCACATCCCTAGCCATATCCTCCAGTGCATTCTGACACTGGCACATGTGGGCTAGGTAGTTAAAGGCGCAGATCACCAAAGTAGAGGAGGGGCACATCCATTTCACAAAAAGGTCAAAGAGACAGGACTCCTGGTTGGGTGGAAGGGAGCTCAATTGCTTTGGTCACTTAGTACAGTCATGGGCAGCATTGTACTGAGTCCACATGGGCCTGCTTCCCCAGGAAGGGTTTGCCTGCTGGGGCAGGATACAGCTGGTCAGCTTTATGGGACATGACTGGAACCAAATCTGGCCTATGCCAGGCAGCCAAAGTGACATCCTCATAGGTATCAATGGAAGGGGAAACCACCAAAAGAGGGTAGCCAGGCTTGTTAATGTAGATAGCACACTGGCTATGCTCTGGGTCCTTCTCCTCAGCTTTGAACCCCAGTACCTCCTGTATATGGCACATGATGACTGAGAAGGAGGGGTCTTCTGGAGGAGACTTAGGCTTGTTCCTCGGAGTCCCTTCCCCTTCTTAGGTGCCCATGGAGGGGGTGGGTGAGTTCCTAATGTGTCTGTCACCCCCTTCCAAGTCCAGATCTTCCCCATTGTCAGGTAAAAGCAAGTCCTGGGGATCCTCATCCCCATTGTCTGGTAGGCGACATTGGTTGTGAGCCAGTGTAAGTGGTGGGAAAGGCCATGAAGGAGCCAGAGTGGAAGGCCCCAGAGGTAGGTATTGAGGGGTGGGGATCACCAGTCCTTGAGGTGTAGGGACCCACATCTTCAGAACAAACCAAAGGGAAGAAAGAAGTTTTTGGATATCTACTAGGACTGACAATGGTCCAGCTGGTGCTGGGTAAGGGTAGACCGGTGCCGAACTTATGGGTGCCAGTGAAGGGTAAACCAGCGATGGCCCAATGGCCACTGGCAGAGGAAGGAAAGGCTGAGAACCAGTGGGTGTCAGCTGAGGATAGGTAGGCATAGGCTGAGGATAGAGGAATGTAGGTCTGACTGGTGTTGGGTATATGGCAATTTGGTAAAGCCCAACCAAAGCTAGTAGAGGCAAAGTCAGAGGTGATCCCACAGGTGCAGGCTGAGGTAAAGCAGGTGTTGGCATGGGAGGAGCCCAGCCAGGTGACAGAGGAGGATGACTTGGCTCAGAAGAGAAGCTGATGTTCCATTGGGCCCACGGGGGGGGGGCAGTGGACCTAGTAGAGGAGTCTGACGCCAGAGAGGTGGGGGGCAGGCAGGGTGAAAAAGGAACCCCAGCCGCCGCTGAACCTGCACCAGCTGAGGAAGCACTGGTGGATCCACCATGCTGTGTGCCCAATGTGACAAGGGGCCTAAGCAGCAGGGACTGAGGGGCAGGAGAAGAACCCTGGTCCATGGAGCCTCCACCAGAGATGGTAATAGAGGCAGGAGGTGGGGCTGCCAGTAGCCCTGTAAAGGAAAGGGCATGCAGGGCCATTGTGACTGTCCTCCTGCAGAAGGAGGACCTCTGGGTGGTAGAAAGATGGTGTGGCGACCGAGAGCGGGAAGAGGAAGTCCAGGGCCTATGCCAGTCCTTATCCTGGTGCTTATGCTTTCCACTGGCCTTGTCCTGGGACTTAGAAGAATGACAGCCTGAGAACTGGGCCAGGGAGGCTGAGGAGCTACTGACCTGCAGCTTCCATTCCATGGAGGCAACCTTCTGCTTCAGGAGAAAGTTCTCGGGTATCCACTGGCAGCATTGTTGGGTGGCCTGTTGAACTTTTGGCAAAACTCACAGGCTTGGACATCGTGGTCTGGGGCTAGGCAGCAGACACATGCAGAATGGCCATCCTTTGTGGGAATTTGCTAACGACAGGCACACTTTGTGGAATGCTCTGAGGACAATGTTGGTTTAGAAGACATACACAAATGAAAAACCCATCAAAAGATGGAAAATAACTATGATGAGAAATAAAGAAATGTGGTAGAAAAAGGTGCAAAAATAGCAGCTGACTGTAGTTGTGGCAGTTTCCAGAGATCCAACATGCATTGGTCAATGGCGGGAAAAGATCTGAAGAGCCTATGGGAACATCCCACTCTTATAGGGTTGGCTGATGTCAGTGGGTGATGTCGGTGGTGGGTGGCCCCCTCTTATAGACTGCTAGTTAAAAAGTTGCCATGTGGTCCTAGTGCCTGGCAGCCAAGTACTACCAGTGTGGCCTGCTGTAAGAGATACCCTCAAAATAAGATCTGTGCCACCCAGTAGTAGAGTTCCAAAGCTGGGAGGTCTAGGCCTCCTCCTTCTTTTGGCATCATTAGCATTTTAAATCTAATTCTAGGATGTTCCAAATAAATTCAGATATCATATCATTCCACACTCAGAATGTTGCTTGTATGACTGCCATCAGAAGCATCTGGAACAGGTACAGCAGTCAGGGCAAGAGATTCATATGGACTGCCCGAACTCTGCAAATCCTGTTCCAGATGCACTGTAAGGGGCAAATAATTATCCTTATAGAAGGTGTGTAGCTGTCTGAGAATATATAACCCTAAATAATTCAGGGATTGCTGATCTCATCAAAGAGGGAACTGACTTTTCAGGTTGCTCAATGGAGCAAAACACAGGGCCATTGCTTTCATTTTTCAGGTGTTGACTGTATACCCAGAGAAATATCCAAAGGTTTGCGGTAGGGAAAATGCCTCCGTAATGACTTTTCAGCATTCGAGAGGGCTAGAGGACATCATCTACATATAGATGAATATTATGTTCCTGTCCAGTCACCTGATTCCTCATATCCGGGGTTATCCCAGAATGATTATGCCAAGTGCTCTATATAAAGAGAGCAAAAGCAGGAAAGAAAGAGGGCAGCTCTGGCATGTGCCCCACCCCAATGCAAATCTGCTAACCACATGCCGCTTTCTTTAACCCTCACTTTGAGGCTGAGTTAATGCTCTGTATGGCTGCCATCAGGGGCTCTGGAAAGTCTATAACTGCAGTACCAAAAACAGGTAAGGCCATTTGACCCTGCTGAATACCTTTTGGTACTGACTCTTATCAAGAGGGCTGATGTCTTTGTTGCCTGGACATGATTAAGGAGATGTGGTACCCTCTCAATATTGTGCTAGGTTTGTTGTCCTGGGATAAATCCTGTCTGATCAAAGGCCATCAAGGAGGACAAGTACTTTTCCAATCTTTTGGTTATTAAGCTGGTTTGGATCTTGTTGTCTAAATGTAATACTTAGATGGGGTGGTAAGATTCACAGTATTTTTATCCTTACCCTCCTTGAGTATCACTGAGATAAGAATATCCTCCCAGCTTGGTGGGGTTGTACCCTTTTGAAATACTCCATTCAAAATCTTCTGCAACAGGGGTCTCACTATGTCCCTGAAGGCATTGTGCCACTCACAAGAAGACCAGTCTGTCTCTGGGTTTTTGTCAGCTTTAAGGGCTGTAATAACTCTATCCATATCAGCTGCTGGAAAAGGTGCTTGTAACTACAGCTGCTGAGTTTCAGTCAAAGTTGATAAAGTCAGTCAAGCCAGAAAATGCTCCTGATCCTGTTCTTCCTCCCCTTGTGCAGCAGTATAAAGTGCTTGACAGTAGTTAGTGAATGCTTCTGCTCCCTTACAGAAATAATTATATGAAATGTTTATGCTGCACACATAACTATCCAAGTGATATGTGTGCTGTAAGTGTGATTTAAATGTTAAATTGGAACTGACTTCATGCATATGGCACGTGGCAGCAAGCAAGTGTGGAAACCATGATTTTTATGTTAAATTGGGAAAGCCTGCACGCATGTGGCATGCATGTAAAATGCAAGTGGTCACTGATAATTGCACATGTGAAAATTAATGACTTGCTCAGGATCACACCATACAAGAGATGGTTGATGAGATTCAAACCCAGGTCTTCATGCCTCCAAGTCTCCTGACTTACCATTCAGTGCCTTTAACCACTAAGCCCTACTGTCTGCACACATACGGCTCACTTGCACTTCAATATATACTGTATCTGACTACATCTGCATGCATGCGGCATCCTTGTAGCCATTGTTATGCTTTTCAGTTTTCTTCTTTTACTCATCTCAGTCTCACAGTTGAACTATAGCACACATACCACACATGTGGTTTTTCCCACTCCCAATACACAAACTTACCCACAAAACCACTTAATTTCTTCTGTCTGGTCTCTACTGCTACTATTTTCTCTCCATAGTTTTGAATGTTTCCACGCAAGCAGACTTTAAGGTGCAAACACAGAAGTAGCAATAACTCAACACACACACACTCACATGGGCAGTCCCCCACCATCATGCACACACACTGTAGTGGGTAAGGCCATGCTGCTGCAGACAGCCCTCCAAGTACATATAAGACTTAAGTAAAAGTCTCTTACTTGAGTATAGGGAGCCAGATGCAGGAGTCTTTACTAGATGATGTCCATGGGTCCAGAGTGTTGGGGTGTATGCCCATGAAATGAATGAAGCTATTTTTTGTTACTATTTTATGTGTTATGATGGTGAGTTGGAGAATAATGAAGGCCACTCTTCTACTAACAAGGCCTTTGTTAGTCGAGTGGTAGCCCTCATTAATCTCCAACTCTCCATCAATAATGTATAAAATAGTAATAAAAAATACCTCCATTCATTTCAATGGTGCACACACCTGCAATCTCCTTTGCCCTTTGTCATAATATGCCTGAGCATGGGGATGTGGAGATCAGTGGTATCTACTTCTGACAGCAAAACTGTTACAAAGACTGTCAGTACAGAGACTACAGCGCCAAGTTGCTGTATGGACTGTTGCTGGACCCAGACACTGTATTCATGGGATTTGCACCCCCTTCCCTAATCAGCTTTGATTTGGAGTTGATTATATTTAGAATGGGGGGTGCAGGGGGCACAGCCTTCCATGGGGGTTTGGGGGTGAACCTCCCTGAAGAAAACATGTTGCTGAGTAAGAAACCGTATGCCAACCGCAAAAAGCGGTCGACATGATGGTTTTGCTGTCTGGTCATTTGACAAAATTCTTTTCAATGACCAGTTGTAGATCTGAGATCAGCTTCACTGGAGCGGGGGGGGGGAAGCATAGGCTTGACTATAGTTGGGCTCCAATAGTCTGTGCATACCACACTGCTCAACTGTCCGTGAATGCAAGGGACAGCTCTAGAATGTCTGTAACATCTCTAAAAGGTACAACTTATTTGTTTTGACTGAAAAGTGGATAACGGGGGTTGGGGGGTGGATGACGGCCCACAAGGAGTGGCTTGGATAGCACTATTAGGGGAGATTTTATGGGCAGACTGGGTGGGCCAAGAGGTCCTTATCTGCTGACAGAATCTATGAATCTAACAGGCATTGCTGAGGAACTGGTGGGAAAGGCATGCGTTTTTTTAAATTATACAAAAAAATGTAATAGGGTAGACACTCAGGAGGAAGTGGAGAGAATGGGTAGGGATCTGGGGAAACCTAAGGAGTGGTCTAAAGCATGGCAGTTGGGATTTAATGCCAAAAAGTGCAAAATAAGGCACCTAGGGCATAGGAATCCAGAAGCTGGGTTTAAATGGGGAAGCTGCTGACAGCAACTTAACAGGAAGGGACTTTGGGGTTACTTTCATCTGATGATCTCAAGGTGACAGATCAGTGTGAAAAAGCAGTGGGTAGGGCTAGTGGGATGCTGGGTTGTATAGGGGGAGTATACCGAGCAGGAGGAGGTAGGTGGTGTTGCCACTGTATCCCTCGCTGGTGAGACCCCACCTGGAATACTGTGTCTAGTTTTAGAAGCTGCACCTTAAAAAGGATATAGACAGGGTAGATGCAGTCTAGAGGAAAGGAACTAAAATGGTGCTGGGGGTTGCACGATAAGCCCTAGAAGAAAGGAGAGTGAGAGGTAACATGAAAGAGACCTACAAGTGCCTTACATGGGTAAGCAGTGTGCAAGGGGGAAGTCTCTTTTAATGGAAAGAAGCACCAGGACCAGTGATGTGTGATGTTGCTGGATGTGGGAAAGTTTAAGATAGATGTGAGGAAGTATTTCTCTATAGAAAGGGTGGAAGACACCTGAAACAAGCTGCCAGCAGAAGTGGTGGAAGCGAAAACAGTGGGGGCTTGAAGCATGCGTAGAACAGACATAGAAGTGTATTAGAAAACAGGCAGAGAGGAGGGAGGGTCGCCAGACACCAGTTAGATTCTGTGGAGACAGATTAGGCAGGGAGCATCTGGGCAGACTGGGTGAGCCAAATGGTCCTTTTCTGCTGATACATTCTATGTTTCCACATTTCTTTTTAGTGTTAACTCTAACTTCTGTTGCACCAGAAAGGGGAAAACATCCATAAGCATTATGAAAAGAAAGGGATTTGGTTTCATTTAGCAACATTCATATAAATTGTAACCTAAATCACTTTACAGTCCTGGAGAGGGAATATTTCTGATTTTTGTAAGCACAGGATGTCAAAGAGTAAAGAGATATACTAGCGGGATTAAGCAAATGGAGGTTAAATGATGTGCTTTGAGTAAGTGGCTCCTGTGGGGTTCAAACCTGTCTCCAGGTTCACAACACTATGCTTTAAACAGTAGGTGAAACATCCTCTCGAGTTGCTTCATCCTTTCTACAGACTGTTTGTCATCTGACACTCTTTGGCATTGAAACATGAAAGCATGAGTAAGGCTTGTGTGACTGAAATGGACTTAACCAACCCACTCTGGCAGAAAGCTTTATTTGGAATATTTATGGAGTGGAGGCTTTATGGCTGTTGTGTTGAGGCACGAATGGGTTACTCCCATGGCATACCCTTGCTACTGTGAACCTTTAGAGCTGAACTCGTGACCTGTTGTCATAGCAGACCTAATATTATGTAACAGTTTGATGCTTTTCATCAGTTGTCCGTTGACTTCCTGGAATGAATGGACTACGTTTTGTGCTGTTCCTACAGAAACAATAAATGTTAAATCCAGATCTTCACCCCACTGCCCATTTTAACACTCTTTGTCACATTTTCATTGCTCTATACAAGATTGACTTGTAAGGCAGAATTACATCACTGACGCACTGTAGCTCAAATCTAGCAAGTCTGTTGTTTACAATCAGAAAGTCAGAGCTGGAGAGTAGTTATTTAAGTCTGTGTTAAATCCCACATCACACCGCTGCACACTTCCTCATCATAGTGCATTGCTCTTGCCAGCTGTGATTCCAGTAGTGTGAGCAGCATAGTGGTGCAGGGAATATCCTCTTGTCTGGTTAATCCCCTACTATAGCCCACAGGGGCATCGGCGTATTTGGTTTGGCACAGAAAAGCTCTGCGTCCAGTATAACATCTGTTTTAAAAATGCTAAGACTATGCTGTACTTGTAATTTATTCAATTTATTTTGTAAGATTTATTTCTTAATCCACTCTTCTGTTAATAATGTCTAAAGTAGTTTTTGTGTTATACAGAAACAGAAAATTGTGGCAGAAAATGACCCATGGTCCATCTGGTCTGCCCGGTTTCCCTATTTAGCCCTGGGACCTACTGTCCCTGCAGGGTCCTAGCTCTCCCCAAGCCCCCCTCCCCCCATTCTCCTCCTAGTGCCTGCCACCCTGAGCAAGCATTCATTCTGTCCCAACCATGCTTGAAACCACCCAATGGTTTTGCACTTACTGTACCACTTTGACTGGTAGACTGTTTCATGGCTCCACCACCCACTCTATTAAATAATGCTTCCTTATGTTCCTCTTGGACCTCCCTCCTGTTAGTTTTCACTCATGCCCACGTGAGCATGAGTTAATATTCAAGCTAAATAGTTCCTGCAGTTCATTTTGTTTATTCTTTTTTAGGAAGTTGAAGGTCTCTCTCTATCTCCTTCTCCATTCTGGTTTCCAGGCAGTACATGTTCAGTGCATTGAGGCGCTCCTCATAGGACCTGCTCTGTTGACCCAGAATCATTTTTGTCACCCTGTGCTGCACCATCTCCAGTCTATTCCTATCTCTCCTGAGGTGAGCACTCCTGGTGTGGCCTCACTAAGTCTGACACCATTGTTAATTTGTATTTTGCCAGTTAAGGAACCATAGACTTTGAAACATAGACTTTGACGGCAGATAAGGACCACTTGGCCCACCCAGTCTGCCCATTTCTACCTACTGGATAAGCTGCAGATTCTAGTTAACCAACAGCCTGCTTCCTGCAACCCCCACTATAATTGCTTTGTGTCTGTCCCATGCATGTTTGAATTCCCCACTGTTTTAGACCCAATGACCTCCTCAGTAAAGCTGTTCCATGTATCCACCACTCTCTCCGTGAAAAAGAATTTCCTCACATTACCCCTGAGCCGTCCCCCCTCTATCTTTAAACTGTGCCCTCTTGTTCTTACACATCTCTTTTTCTGAAAGATGCTACCCTCCTGGACTTTGTTGATTCCCTTGAGGTACTTGAATGTTTCTATCATGTCCCCCTGTCCCTCCTTTCATCAAGGGTATACATATTAAGCTCTCTCTGTCTCTCTTCATATGGTTTCTGATGTAGACCCTGCACCATTTTAGTTGCCCTCCTCTGGACTGCTTCCATCCTGTCTATGTCCTTGCATAGATGAGGTCTCCAAACTGCACACAGTACTCTAGATGGGGTCTCACCAACTGTCTGTATAGAGGATAACAACTTCCTTTTTCTACTTGTGATGCCCTTCCTATGCATCCCAGTATCCCCTGGCTCCTTACTGACTTTTCACTTTGCTTACCCACCTTTAGGTCATCTGATATGACTACTCCAGGTCCCTTTCCATTTTGTTGTTGTTAGTACCTTCCTGCTATTGTGTACTGCTCACTGGGTTTTTGTTTCCAGGTACATTTCTTTGCACTTCTTTGCATTGAATCTAAGTTGCCATATGTCTGACCATTCCTCCAACCTTGCCAAGTCCCTTCTCATCTTTTCTACCCCCTCTTGTGTATCAACTCTGTTACAGATCTTTGTGTCATCTGCAAAGAGGCATACCTTTCCCTCCAGACCCTCTGCAATGTCACTTATAAAGATGTTAAAGAGGATTGGACCCAGTACCAAGCCCTGAGGTACTCCACTAGTAACCCCCCTTTCTTTGGAATGTGTTCCATTCACTATTACCTTCTGTGTCCTGTTGTGCAGCCAGTTCGCTACCCAGGCTACCACTACCATTGGTACTACCATTCACCACAAAGTAGATTGCAGGGTTACTCTATAGCTTATCAATAACTCTTCTGATATTAATTGGTAAGCTCCATATATCCAACACTTTGAACATGTATTCTCTATTATACAATGGCATAAAAGAATCCTGGGCTTTGATTGTTCAGTCTGGGGCTGGACCTGTGATGTTATCCCTGCATAACATCATGGATCTAGTCCCAGCACACACATGACCGAATCATCTCACTAAAAAAACATTGCATATGGGACATGGCATGCCAAAATTGCTCAAAACTGGTCTGAGCTTCTCAATTTTGCCAGTAGTCAAACAATAAAAAAAAAGAAATCCCTTTCTCCCACAACACATAAACCACCAAAATCAAGCCCCAACAGTCACAAATTTCCCCAAATACCTCTTCTTTTTATTTCCCGAAAAAATAAATAAAAATAAAACAAGAGAAGTCAAAGCAGTCTTTGCAATCAGCTTCACGGCACTCCCCTTCAGTACTACCAGTGTCTGCTTCATGAAGACAGACACTCTGGTCACTGTTTTTTTTTTTTTTGTTAAACATAAAAAAAAAAGTGTAATTAAAGTAAAGGCCCATCCAACGTCTTTATAACCCACTTCCTCCCACTCTACAGACAGCCCCCCTCAAAAAAGTAAAAGCCACGAGCACCATTGGCTTTGTGGCAGTCCCTCGCACTCCTCGCTGACAACATGCTGGAAACACTGAGTATGAGCGTATCACTGCACTTCGTTAACTTACCCGATCATCGTTTTCCTTCACTAATGTTACCTGCTAAAACCTCTGCCAGGACAAGAATATAGCCACCATATAAAGACAGAGGGAAGGTGGGGGAGAATGAATCTCCAACACTGGCCATAGTGAGAGTGGCGATGGGGGTGCATGGGTAAGGGCATCAATGGGGGGGTGAAATCACACTTACGGGTGGTGCCAGCCTGAACAGCAAGGGATGGGAAACAGAGAGAGACACAAATGAAATCCAAAAATTTAAAAGAAAAAAAAGAGGCTTAACAGTACACCAAGGAAATACAACCAGACAACAATTAAAAGAGAAAGAGAACATGGTGTGCGGCAGTAGAGACCCACAATAACAGCAGCCCCACCTACTGGAACAAAATGGCAGTCAGCACAATCAAAAATCAGCAACAATGACAGGGAAGAAGATCTGAAGGGCAAAAGCAGACACTGAAGAGAAAATAGCAAAAAGGCGGGGAATAAACTTTTTCAGATATTTGAGGGAGAGAAGGAGGCAAGGCAGGGGATTATTAGGCTGAGGAAAGAGGAGGATAAAATTGGAAAGGGACTGTGAAAAGCAGAGTTATTAAATAAGTACTTTAGCTTGGTATTCACGGAGGAGGAGGATGGTAGGGACCTGAGCTAAAGTCAAAGTGGAAGGAGGGTAAATGGGTGGATCTGAGCCCATTCACTGTGGATAGGGTTATGACAGAGCTTGATAGACAGAGGGTGGACAAGGCAATGGGGTCTGATGGGCTACACCCAGGGTGATCAGAGAATTGAAGGAGGAGTTGGATGCACCCTTGACAAGGCTCTTCAACTTGTCCCTGGTTATGGGGAGCAGGCCAGAGGACCGAAAGAGGGAGGATGTAGAGCATTTATACAAGGGAGGTAGTAAGGAGGTGAAGGAGAAATACCGACCTGTCAGCCTCACGTCAGTGGTGGGGAAGGTAATGGAGGCATTAATCAAGGAAAGAGTGATGGATTGCCTGGAAGAGAGTGGCTTGCAGGACAGCAGACAACATGGCTTCACAAAGGGGAATTCTTGCCAGACAAACCTAATTGAGTTCTTTGATTGGGTGACTCAGGAGATTGACCAGGGGGTTGGATGTGGTCTATGCGGACTTCGGTAGGGCCTTCAACACCATTCCCCATAGGAGGCTGGTGAGCAAGATGGAAAGCCTGGGGTTGGGAGGGAAAATAACAAGTTGGGTGGAGGCCTGGCTAGCAGGAAGAACTCAGAGGGTGATGCTAAATGAGGTGCACTCCAGGACAGTGAGGGTGAAGAGTGGAGTGCCACAGGGGTGAGTTTTGGGTCTGCTTCTCTTCAACATCTACATCAGTGATATTGCAGAGGGTGTAAGGGGGAGAGTGTGCCTATTTGCTGATGATAAGAAAATATGCAATAGGGTGGACACCCCAGGGGGGTTGAGGACATGAGGGAGGACTTAAAGACCCTTGAGAAATTGTCTAGATGTGGCAGCTGAAATATAATGCCAAGAAGTGTGCTGTGATGCACTTGGGGAGTAGGAACAGTAGAACAGGGTGCACTCTAGGTGGTGAGGAAATCAAAGTAGCGGAACAGGAGAGGGATCTGGGGATCATAGTCTCCTCGAACCTTAAGGTAGGAATCCAATGTAGCAGGGTGGCTGGAAAGGCCAATGGAACGTTGGCATGAATAGGCAAGGAAATTACTAGCAGAAGGAGGGAGGCAATAATGCCCCTTTACAAAGCCATGGTGAGGCCACACCTGGAGTATGGGGTTCAGTTCTGGAGGCCACATCTCTGCAAGGATATAGATGCATTGGAAAGGGTTCAGAGAAGGGCAACCAAGATGGTGCAGGGTATGCAGGAAAAGACATATGAGCAGAGGTGTAAGGAGCTGGATCTGTACACACTGGCGACAAGGAGGGAAAGGGGAAACATGATTGAAACTTTTAAATAGGTAAAGGGCTCAATAGAGGGAGAAGATGGTTTACTTAAGATGAAGGAGGGATCAGAACTAGAAGGCACAGCCTTAGACTACAAGAAAAAAGATACAGGGGCAATGTGAGAGGGCATTTCTTCACAGAGAGGGTGGTGGAGCCCAGGAACAGACTACCACACAGAGTGGTGGGGGCTAAATCAGGCATGGGACAAGCATATGGGGCTGAGTATAGAGGGAAAGTGGGGCTGGCAGGAGGGGAGGTGTAGGGGAAAAACAGGGCAGACTAGATGGGCCAGTATGGTCCTTTTCTGCTGTCAAGCTTCTCTGATTCTATGATTCTGTGAGCACTATTTTTTAAAGTATACCTACCCATAAAAATAAAAGCAGCAAAAAACTGATTTGCAAATGTAGTTTTTTCACCTTTTTTTTTTTTTAATATCATTGTGTTTATGCTCCCACTCCCGGCCTGGGGTTCGGTGCTGACTATGCTGACCATCAGGGGCTCCATCACCCCCCTTCCCTGGTACCAGGGGATCAAGCTGATCAGTAGTGGGGGAATTTTCCTTAGTGTAGACTGTTTCATGTCTGTGTCATGGTCCCTGAATCACCTATAGTGCACTGGCACTTGGACCGAAGTCCAGTTCGTGGACGTGCTGCCGCACATCCTGGCCAAGCACCTAACAGCATCCTCCCCCTCCCAACACCATACCGGGAACAGTGTAACTGTCCTCCCCCCCTCAGAGGAGAAGAATGTCCTATAGGATGCCCAAACCTCCTCCCCCCATCCAGCCCCTGACAACCCATTCTCGTTCTCAAATCTGGGTTGCTGGTGTTAGAGGCAGTGGTGCTACCACTGTGCCGATGGCGGTCCAGCACAGTATTTTCATAATTTTCTTCTTTTTAAATTTTTTTACTCAGGGCCATTGTATAATAGGAATAATGCACTCAGGGTGTATGTTATGCTGGGATAACATTACTTCTTGGGTGTTGGACACACTCAGCCTGTGACCACGTGCTCAACCACCCAAGGCATGATGTTATGGCAGCAATTACAAATCTGTTGTGCATTATTCCATTATTAAACAAATCAAAGGCTTTACTGGCATCTAGAGTGCAAAGTAGCTATCATTTTCCTTTGTAAATTTTCAGTCAATGTCTGGTCTCTTTTTATTGCCCTTGCAGTTGTTTTACCAGGAATGAAACCATTTTGGTGTGGGTGTATGGAGCGGGGGAGATCCACTAATAGTCTATTTGTAATTAATTTTGATTTAATTTTATAGTCATAATTTGGCAGAACAACTGGTCTACAACTTTCTATGCACTCACAAGGTTTAGATTCCTTAAGTAATAAAACCACTTTTGCATCCATCATTGACTTCGGGATCTCTCCCATCCCATCCACCGATTCTGCCACCATTCTTACTATTCAAAGAGCAGCTTTTCTTTAAATACCTGATAGAACTCATTCAAAAAACCTTCAGGCCCTGGACGTTTATTCTTAAGCAATGTCTTGATTACATTATGTAGTTCTTGTATTGTCAATGCCTCACTACTAACTTTTAAGTTTTGTAAATTTGCCTGAGTAAGAAAATACTCTTCCCTTCTGCTGTCAGTATCCCTCTAGATGCAAAATAACCCAGTATCCTACTCACTTTTCTATATGGTTTGTTGCACGGACTCAGTTGTTTTAGGGAGTCACTAATGATAACTCCATGGACCTGTTCCTCAGCCATAGTGCTAAATCTTACCCTACCCATCCAGTATTCTCTCCTGGGAGTCTTGTTTACCAGGTACATTACCTTGCACTTCCTGGCACTTAATTTCAACTGTTAAACCTTAGACTCCCCCCTCAAGCATTGTAAGTCCCTATGCATTTCCCTGATTCCCTCATTGCTATCCACTCTCCCACATCATTGGAGATACAACCTGCCCTGTATTCCTTCACCAAGGTCATCGATGAACATGTTGAAGAGGACCATACCAGGGACAGATCCCTGTTGTACCCCCCTCATGACTTCCCTCTCTTCTGATTTCACCCCTTAACCACAACCTCTGCTGCCTCCCTCTAGCCAGTTACCACCCAGTTTACTGCAACCTTAGCCACTGATGCTCTGTCTTCTTCAACATATATCTATGAGGCACGAAACCAAAAGTCTTGCTGAAGTCGAAGTACAGCAAATCCACAGCATGTCCTCTATCCAAGTCCCCATCACTCAGTGAAAGAAAACTATAAGGTCAATATGACAAAACCTCCATGCCATGAATCCATGCTGTTTGCTATCCTGGAACATGTGACTCTCCATGTAGTCGATGAGGTCTTCTTTGACCAGTGACTCCATCAGCTTCCCTACAATAGAGGTAACACTGACAGATGTCTAGTTCCCTGCTTGTTCCTTATCCCCCCCCCCATTATGGAGTGGAACTATGTCCACCACTCTGCAATCCTTTGGAACCATCCCCATGCCTAGTGAGCTGTTGAATAGATCTACCAGGGGGTTCAGCCAGTTCCCCTGCCAGTTTCCTGAGTAATCTCAGATGCAACCCATCTGGTCCTGGGACCTTATCTATCTTGGGGTGCCAGTTCTTTCTGGACCTTTTCACTTTTAAATGTTGGCTGCCTCATCTCCTGGACCCCCTTAGTGGCTGCCATGATGTCATTGTCTGGCAAGGGTCCACTGTCCTCCTTAATGAAAACTGAACAAAATAATCACTGAGGACAGTGGCCTTTTGCCTGTCCTCCTTATCACCCTAAACCCCACAGCTAGCCTTTAGTTCCCCTTCTTTCCTTCCTTTCTCCCTAATCTATCAGAAGAACAGTTTTCCTCTGCTTTGACCCTTTCCGCACACGCAGGCTTGTGTCTGCTTTTGCTCCCCAACCGCCTTCTTTGCATCCCTGTTTTAGTAAATGTTCTCCCATTCTTCATCCCCTGTTGTTCTTCATACTTGTAGAAGGCCTTTTCGGTCCTCGCCACTTCCTGACCCTTACTGAAAACCTTAACACTCTCTTGAATCTGTTCTTTTGATTACCATTCTCATGCATAAGTTAGATGCCTCAAGAATAGTCCCCTTAATTGCCCCTATCTCTCTTGTAACTCACCTATGTTGTCCACCCTACTAACTTTTTCCTGACCAGCTCCTTAGCCTATTGAAGTCCACCCTTCTGAAATAAAGGACTTCAGGTCTCTATTGGGGTTTTCCAAATCCAAGGGTCAGTTCAAACCAGATAAAGTTGTGGTTGCTGTCTCATATGACTTCTATTCTCATAGCACTTACCACCTCTGAGTTGGTATGCATCACATATGGAATTGCAGTCTGACTGGAGGATTCCTTAACTAGCTGCAGCAATATATAGTTCTCAAAGGCATTCAGCCAGACCTGACATGGTACTGCTGGCCGCTGGAACATCCCAATCAGTGTCTCACAGGCTCAGATCACCCACCACCACTACTTCCCCCTTTAACACTCCTATTTCAAGTTCTCAGGTGTTTTCCTGCATCACATACAGTATGTTATCACTACAGCTGCCCTTGCCTTCCATGGTACAACATATGTTTTCATACCAAGAGGTTTTCCTGAAGTAAGATGTTAAAGGAATGTCTCCTCAGCCTAGTTTCTATATACCTGTGTAGTTTGTAGGCATGAACAATGATTCTGTCTCTTTCTCCCACTCCAGTTTCTTCTTAATTTAAAAATAAATGATGTTGCTTCACTCTGTCTTTCCCTGGTGTGAAAACCTGTCTGTCTCCATTGCAAAGGTCATGACCCCATTCATGCAAGGCATGATGGGAGTTGATGATGCATACCTGCACCAGTTAAAATATGCTATACTGTCATTCAATTCTGTTACATGTCTTGTGAAGTCTCTGTTTTCTCTAAAAGTTTTTTTTCTAACTTGGATATACTTTAAACTACAGAAAACAGCAGGGCACTTACTATGCCTTGAAATATTTTGTGGCTGGCATAATGCAAAGACATAGGGACTACAGAGCACAGCAGCAGCTCTGACTACTACAGTGTAACTACTGTAGGCTTTAGCACCAAAATATCATAAAATTCTGGGTGCCTTACATGAGTTGGATTATGACCTTTGCAGCAGAGTCAAGTAGGCTTTCACACCGTGGCAGAAAAGAATGAAGCAACCTCATTTATATTTAAATTAGAATAAAATTAGGGGATGCATGAGAGGCAATCATTGTTCATGACTACAAACTACACAGGCATACATATAATAGACTGAGGGGACTTTCCATTTAATTATGGGCTATTGATATTACAGGCTACACTTGGTCTAACATCCATTGCCTTCACTGTAGTGCAGCACGGGGTTCTTCTGAGGTGCTGTCATTCAGACAAGGTGTTAAAGCAATGTCCTGTTCATGATCTTTGGTGGCTGTCTAAAGTGGAAGTTAAAAATCTCACAGCACAGATTGCAAGAGAAAGGATTTACTCCAGCATCCTGGCCAACATAGTTGCTGCCATTGTAAATTTACCCCTCTCCCCAATGCCCCTGGAATAGCTGTCATGGCTCAGTATGCCTTTCCTGGACAACAATTACATTTAAAAAAACACATGCTCAATAAATAAATCGTTTAAAACTATACTTGCAGACTGGTGTAAAGGACTCAGTTTCCTAGCCTCAAAGTACATACAAAGTAATCAGCAAGACTGCATGCCAGTGTTGTGGATGAGTACCGTATGTCTGAAGCATCTAAAGGGACACTTGTGTGACAGTGTGCCACCTCCTCTCTATTTTGGAATTTCAAATGCTGAACTTTCTGATATTGATTACAATTTGTTGACTGGCAGCTGCAGTGATAAAATAAACTATAGCTAGTCTGAAAATAAAACAAAATAAAATAAACAGTACAAAAGTAGAAATGTAGTCCCCTGTTTCACTTACCTTCAACTGGCTTAATCCCCTCCCCACCCCCATTTTTGAATGTATATGCCCTTATAATAATTTAGGTTTTCAGAGATCTAGACTTAACTTAGTTTTCATTCTGCACCCCCACCCCCAAAGT
Source organism: Neoceratodus forsteri (assembly GCA_016271365.2). Lineage (NCBI taxonomy): Eukaryota > Metazoa > Chordata > Ceratodontiformes > Ceratodontidae > Neoceratodus > Neoceratodus forsteri. The sequence goes on from CM057456.1 coordinate 1,355,931,140, forward strand.
ACCAAAGTTGCAGTTTTGTTTCCACTCACAGCAGTACATGATGTTACGATTGGGGCAGGGGTTAGAAGTTGTGTCTCACAGTAATAAGTGGAGATCCAATACCCAGTAGTAGGAGGAGGAATCATTTTCTGTGTGTTGAGGTCTGACTGGACGGTAGTAGCCACCTGCTGCTGAAATGTATGTGGGCTAGATCAGGTCTGGCAGAAACTGTCCAGATCTTGCAAAGTGTATAGACAGTGTTGGGAACCTAAAGTGGATCAGCCAACCATATCAATATGTAGAGGGGTTGTCTATAGTTTGAGGGCAGATGAGGATCATTGGTGTGGAAGAAACTGTAGGATATGGGACATCAGTGGAGCAGGAGACAGAAAAGGTGTACTGGGCATGTTGTGTGTGTGTGTGTGTGTGTGTGTGTGTGTGAGTGTTTGTGATAAAGACTGCAAGGTAACAGTCGAGTACGGAGAGCACTCGGCAGAATCAGGAACCTGAGGAACTTTGCACTGGAGGACATAGAGTCCCTCAATAGCAGGTAAGCACAGAAAAGAAATAAAGGTAGAGGTGTTTTAATGTTTTATTGTTAATAGAAGATGTGGGTGGGGTTATTGAAGTGTGATAATATATTTATTTTTACAAATATTGGCAAATTAGGGGCTCAGATTTATAAGCATATAAACCACTACAAATAATAAAAAAAAGTTTCTGGGAGGCACTGATACCAGAGTGTGCGGTACCCTATTTCTTCCCTTCTGCAGGAAACTAGCAAACATTGCAAGCCCACACAAGGGACATGGCCTTTGGGGCATGAGGAGTAGCTCACGACTGACTACTGAGATGTCCCCCCCCATTTTGGGGATGCCCTGTTGCCACAATCTCTCACCCAAGGAAGCTGCTGCCCGGCAGCCACCATGATCTTAAAGTGGTGAGCCCTGGCCGGATGGCCCAACACTCCCGTTAGCCTCCGGGTGATCTGTTCTGCACAAGACCAAGATCCCCCGTTACCCCCCCGACATCAACCAACCACAGCACAGCACATTCAACTTCTACCCAGGACCACCATGGCTTACATTCATGACTGTGATGCCCGAGAGAGGAGGCAAAGAGGGCAAACCCCCTATAGTACCCACCTTATGTAGGCAGATGCTCCTCCCCTCCGACTTCCACCTTTCCCCTTCCCTGGGAACATCTTTCTACCTGTGACCACCACTAATGGGCTGGCCTCCTACCTCCTGCCTGTGACAGGGTAGAATAGAACCCTGTCTCTTTTGTTGGAGAAAGTGTGTAAATGTAAGCATCTGTATTCTTTCCTTTCTGTCTCTTCTGTCTGGTTACATAACCAAATTTTCCTGTGAGACCTCAGATTTAATCAACCCGACCAGTCTTGCAATTCTTTTGCCCTCTCTGTCTCTCAGTTTACTCTTGCTGTATGTTTTTCTTCCTTGCATATCTATGTCAGCTAAAATAAAATTATGTGCAGATCCTTATAGGGAATGAAGCTATTGGGATCACTTTTGTTTAGAAAATGTTTAGTATTACTGTTGAAATGTATATTGTATTTTGTCATAACTTTAAAAACTAGAGGTTACTTGAGTGCAAATGCCTGAGCCTTTTACAGTTGCTGTGGGGACCTCAGGAAGTTCTCAATGTTCTGGCAGCTCCTGAAATTTACAAAGGACAGGATGCTTACAAAGGGTGAGAGTTGGAAAAGAGTTATAAAAACAGCTAAGCTGAGCTGCAAGGGAGATTTTTAACAAGAGATTTTATTTTGCTTCTGTATATAGTTATTCTGAAAAGGTTTATTTTATTTTATTTTGTGTTATTGCAACTACAAATAAACAGTTTTGTGGAATTTTACAACTGCTCCTGGGTTTTCTCTATGCTTCCTGACCTGTGCCTCGATGACACAGTCTACCTGCTCTCCCACCCCCTCACCCAGGTGACATCGAAGGGGGGGGCATGCCCACAGAGAAATGGCCGCCCCCTGCTAGACATTGGGGGCTCTGTTATTATAGTACTCTGCCCTCTAATCACATTTTCCCATACATAATATGGCTGCCTTGGCATCCATTCAGCACAAAAGTGCTTTAAGAAAGGCCCCAGTTTGGCTAGTAAAACAACTAATGCCCATCTCTCCCAGTCTGAAGTTTTCAACACCTTACCTGCTGTTGCTGCACTCTCGGGCTCTGGGCTCCCCACACACAGCAAGAACGGGCTGGCCAACTACCATCCCAGCTCAGAGCCATACCTCCTCTACAATTATTAAACTGCATCCTGCTCTCCTCCTTGAGGTACCTACAACTACAGTGCCACTACATAACAAAGTAAGGAACTGCTTTATTTTTATAAATGCATACCTGCACTGAAAAGTTGTAAAAGTTTTATTTTTATGTACACAAATAACCTTGGATAATAGTAATAATATACCCCAGAGAGCCACTTCTAATGCATGTTTTACTGAGCTTGCAGTTTTGCCACTCACAACACAATTGGAAGGCTATAGCCTGATGTTCAATGGGAGGGATAGCTCCTCCCTTCCTCTATTTAAACATCTGGCCAGCCCTCTAGCTCTGCTTTGAGCATTCCTGGGTGGCTCGGCTGATCGCGGTTTCTTGTCTTTTTGTCTCTCCCATCTCATTTTCCCCATCTCTCATTTCCCTCTGCCTCCCTGCCTTTTCCCATTTGTCTGTCCCTGCCTTGGCTCTCATCATTTGTACTCCCCCTTTCCCATACCTCCTCTTGCCTCCTCTGTTTTTTCTTCCATTCTGTTCCTCTTGCCTGCTGCTGCTGAGGCCCCGTTGCTAGTATGCCGCCTGTGTTCGCTGTTTGCTTCCCCACTGCTGCTCATTCTCCTGGCCTTCTGGTCCTCCACTCTTCCTGGAGTTCTCTGTGTGTTTCACCTCCCTTCTGCTCCGTGGTGTCCTTGTCTCGGGCTTGTGGCCGATTCCTGCATTGTTTCTTTTTGGGCTTTTTACCATCTCAGCGCCTGTGACCCCGTCAAGCTATGGCAGTCACTCATCCATGCCTCATACCTTGCCTTGTAGTATGTAATACAGTTACCTGCTACCTTATTTTCCTGTTTTGCTCAGTTTACATTTGCAACTAGGTGCAACCAATGCTACTACTGCTACTACTGATCCTGTTTGACTATGCTTGTATTACTGTCACTTAAGTATTCCAATCCACCCCATTTTGGATGCAAGACAAAAGCCTACTGCTTGCAGCTATAAACACACACCTCATTCAAGGCACTGCTCTCACTACTGCCTGGCCCAGTAAGTGCTCCTGTGTCTTACAAACCCGATTCACCTGGTTGACAGTATCAACAATAACATTCCACAGAACTACCTAGGGAATATAGTTGATTCTTCTCAGCTGCATTGATTACAACAGTTTTTAAAGGGGCAGCAACACAGCCGTGTATGCTGCCATTTGCCTTTCAAGCACAGCACAGCTGGAACTTGCAATGGCAACCATGTGGGGTTCGCCTTTCTACTCCTGTTCTACTCAATGATACAGTAATGGCAGATAGAGTGGGGTCCTGCCATCCCTATTACACACCACTCACTGCCACCACCGACAGTGACCAAATGAAGTCTTTGTCCCAACCGTCCATGCTAATGAAGATACATTACTTATGGCACAATCTCATTCTATTGACTGTAAGTGACCTCACTGGATATTGTCCACCTTACTTAGAACTGTTTGCTAATACCGTGTTGACAGACCACGGGGGGGTCTGTCTCCCTACCTTACTTAGTGCCACACTGCAGCAATGGTGGACCACTTGGGGTCCCACTATCCCCTAGAATTCACTACCCGATGGAATTCACATACTACTCAGTGGTACGGTGATGGTGGACCATGTGGGGTCCCACTATCCCTTCCATGCTCTACTCAATCCAAACTACGCATGCCCCATGAGGGAGCTTACTGATAATTCTAAGTCATTACAGGTCTATGCACCTGGGAGTCTAGTCCACCACTGAAACTATTGAAGACCTTGCAAAGGTGGACCAAATGGGGTCCTGCCACCATAACATCCTGTTCTCCTTACCATGGCGATGGCGAAGCAGTGAGGTCTTGCCATCCCATTCTTGCACTATTCAGTGGTACAGCGATGGCTGACCATGTGGGGGTTCCGCCATCCTTATCACACACTACTCAGTGATACAGCGATGGCGAACCACATGGGATCTCGCCATCCCTATCATGCACTACTCAGTGGTATGGTGATGGCGGACTATGTGGGGTCCCACCATCTCTACTATAAATGCTCTACAAAAGGCCCTACCATAGATCGAAAGTATTTCCTAATCACTTCAGGCATCCATGCACTGGGGTGTTGCCCTCTTTCTGTTGGACTGCAACCTACTTTGGCTAATGAGGGTGCTCCCTTGACACTCAGGTTGTTATATGCTATGGTGATGGTGGACCACGTGGGGTCCCACCATCCCCCTTCTGTATGCCTTTTGAAAGCCTTCTTCATATTCTTATCTTCCAGTCCTACTTCCATGACTCTCGCATTACCTTGAACTATGCAATAGGACAGCGATTATGGACTTATCTTGGACCATTTTTATTCAGCGATTCAGACATTAGATACATCCCTCTATCGCATCTCAACATGCCCTCATGGGGCCCTCCTTGCTCAACTGCATCTCTATCATAATTCAGTTTTCAGCGGACTTTCACCCCCCCAATCTAAGAGTTGTCGATCTATGACGATGGTGAACCCATGTAGGAGTCTCACCATCCCATCGGTCCAAATTGCCCCATAAACGGGGGTTATTCTCTCTACTCAAGCAGACCTCTACTTGCACTATGGCAGACCCTTGTCAGGGTCTCTCCTTCCCAGTTTGGTCACCCTAGTCTCTCCGTCATTCAAACAAGGCTACTATCTACATCGGACCTACATGGGACTCTTTGCCCAGCTAGCATACCTCTGGGCCTTCTTCCATCAGCAAGTCATCAATTTCTTCTATTAATCTGCCATCTTATCCATTCCAGTGGCATGCTCAACATCTCCAGCACAATGGCAGACTATGTGGGGTCCCACCATCACATTTATGCATGCCCCACGAAGGGCCTTACTGTTGCTGTTATGACATTTCAGTCAGCCTCATGCGACTCATCATTCATACCTTTCATTTAATACCAATTCCATATTTCTGCTATGGCGGACACATGAGGTCCCACCATCCCAATAAAGGCTACTGCCCTATCTGTCTCGGATTATGTCACAATACAGTGATGGCATATCCGAAAGAGGTTCCTGCCATCCCAACAAGCAGACCCACTATGGAGCACTATTCTATTACTCAACAGCCATGCTATGGATGTACAACTGTCATCTAACTCAGAATCGGATTAACCATTGTCACAGCATCTGGATATCATTTCAAGTTGGATATTTCTATCCGCTCAAACTTTCATCTGCAACAGCGACTTCCTGCTCATCTTGACCTCGAACAGGGCACTTGAGCAGCAAAAGCAGACCAACTCCCTGACATAACCATACCTAATTCTAAGTCACATTTAGGATTATTCTCCTCTTAGTATGCCCAGAGGATGGGCAGGTCAGTAGCCATGGGTCCTCGGAGGTTCCCCTAAGGGGGTTTCCTCTCCTGCATGCTACTGATCATGCTCTCTGGAGTTGGAGGAGGTAGTCACTTTGCTATTTCTTTTTGGGCCTTAATTCTGACACCTACCCAGTATCCTATAGAGGGTGGGATGTGGAGAAGCACCAAAGCTCATGTTATAATCACCAAGCATATACCAGTTAGCTCATAAGTATACACAAGTACCAAGCTATGTACCCCACATTGAATTGGAAGGCTATAGCCTGATGTTTAATGGGGAATAGCTCCCTCCCTTCCCCAATTTAAACATCAGGCCTCCTCTCTCTGCTTCGAGCATTTGGCAGCACCTCCATCCTCCCCTGCCACATCCTCATTCTCCAGCACCCTGTCTCACCCTCTCCACTGGGCCTTAATTCCTGACACCTACCCGCATCCTATAGAGGGTGGGATGTGAGACGCACCAAAGCTCACGCATAAACACCAAGCATATACCAGTCAGCTCATAAGTATACACAAGCACCAAGCTATGTACCCACATTGAACCAAGTCATGGTGATAACCCATGATATAGCACCCTGTCATGTATTATTCATTGATTACAAGTTGGGAATTTCCTGCACTTGGATTGGCTGAGACAGTTCCTTTGCCATGTCTTTATGTTAACACAACCAATGGCAAAAAAATTCCTGATCCAACCTTACCACTTTACTACTAATCTTTTTCTTGTGCCACCTTACAATCTTTGGCTTTAAATGGACTTTCAGTTTTTTTTTACCTTATAAAAAACCTGCAACACTAAGCAATACAGTTAAGCACCATGTCACCACTGATTATCCAGCCAGCAACATAACATTTGCTAATTTTATTTCCGTTAGCTTTTATCACCTTTCTTGTTTTAAACTATGTGTTTTTAAAGATGCCCCTACTACCGCCAGCCCACTCACTCACATGCTGTGCATCTCTCTTACTTGCTCACTACACTTCTTCACTTTCCCACTGTCAGCTTCAACATTATTTTTGTTGGTGCACTCCTGTACACTGCCAAACTCACTTCTTTTAAAAAGAAAAATATACTGGAACCTGCCCCTCCAACACACACTGACAATATCTACTGCTGAACCCCACTGTCACCTTACTGGACCACTCATTAGCTCTGTTACTGACCCCGCCTACATGCTAACAAACTTCTTGAAAACTGCAGATCCAACACTGCAAGACAAACTAGCAAGCTGCAATTATCATTTTTATTAAAAAAAAAAACCACATCAACTTGTAATCACCCGATCACATGCCCTACTCCTACCTACATAATGCAGCATATAATAATGCAGTGCTCCTTTAGGTACGCTGCCTAACATTTATGGAACCTTCCCCCTGTTGACTTGGCTAATTGTTGTACTATTCAGGGTTTTAAGTCCGGCCTGAAGGTATACCTGCTAGAGCTCAGTCTCTGTGGCTGCAACCACTAGCCTGGAACTTAGTCTTGGTGGCTGAAACGTGCTTGTCCCACGGTCAGCCTACTGGCTGGCAATATATCCTGCATATTGCTGTACCACCTCTCCCTAAAGCATTGTTGGTTAAGATGTCACACGCCTGATTTATTTGCTATGTTATTATGTGTATATAACTGACATGCTCTGTAATATACTTATATCCTATTCAATGTATGCTCCAGCTAGTGTGTACTCCTGCCAATGTATGTACTACTGTGTACTCCTGCCAATATATGTAATTATTGTCTGTAATTAATCCGGTCACTCCTGAAAAGGGACCTCTGGTCTCAGTGAGCTTACCCGGTTATCAAAATCTAAATAAATAAATAAATGTACTGCTGTGAGGACCAGAACACAAACTGGGAAGTTATGGGGGGAACAGACTGAAAAAAGAAAAGAAATAACCTGAAAAGCCCCTTTGACAGCACACTAGTTTTAAGACCCCCAATGGCAGCAATATGTGGAGTGAATATTTCACATTATTTTATAAAGCATTTTGTTATTTTGTTGTATTTTTTAACTTTTCTTATTTTTTAATTGCCTAGCTGCCCATTTTATATGTGTAATAAAAGAAGAAGAATCAGCATTTATATAGCGCTTTTCATACACAGTATCCCAAAGCGCTTTACAAGCAATGCTAGACTGGTAGTGAAGTGACTGAATGTGTGGTGGCGGCCATATCGCACATCATCACCCACACTCAGCCTGGATAATTGCATGAACCAGTTTTATGGCAAGGGGAATGTTGGCCAGGACACCGGGAATGCTCCCTACTCTTTGCAAAGAGTGCCCTGTTTTTTTTTTACTTCCACCTGGACACCCACCAGGACAACACCAGGATGGGCAGAAGGGACCTCGGTTTAACATCTCATCTGAAGGATGGCACACCCCAGCAGTACAGCACCCACCAATACTGCACTCAGATGCCAGCGATTTTTAGGTGCAAGTCCAATCCCGGTGTGGGACGAGAACCCACGACCTTCTGGTCCAGAGGTGGATGTGCTACCAACTGAGTCACGCTGACACTTAATGAAAAATAAAACAGTACAAAAATAACACAAAAAACACTCCAGAGTATTGAGTGTGCTAAGAGAAATGTTTTCCAGGGATTGAGAGCACTCAACCTGTGGCCTTGTGCCTTGCTATAACCTAGTTATGTATTTATCTTAGCACAACCAACACCACATCTCGTCCTATAATGCCTACATACGGAATACTAGAAAAGGATTTTAGGGGTATAGCATTACAGGGGTGGCTAATGTTCTTGTAATCACAACCCTCATCTCAAATGTTCCAGCAGAAGGTGAATACAACTCAGTGAGGTAACTCACAACTTCAGAGTTGGCACGGGAAGAACAAAACAGTAGACATGTTTCTGAAATCTGAACTGTTTGTCAGACCACCGGGTCTCACAGTACTCACCTCTCCAAATCCTCCAAGTGGCTTGTCTAGGCTGCCTAAAGTTGTGCTGCACTGTGTACTTGGGCCTAAAAGTGGTGCAGTGACTCCCCTGGGGTAGCAATATAGGGTGCCTGGATGCTGACACACAAGGCTATTATCACCAGTGCATAATCTGACCATACAGTCCTAACCCCCAGAACAAGTGACACTGTAATAGCAATAACAACCCCAAACCACAAATGCAGTTCAAACAAATTATTTATTTAAAAGGGGAGAGTATAGAAAGAACAAGGGGACAGCAGAAAAAATTGAAGCCAAAGTGCAGCAGTAAAATCCTTATACTCCATGCAGTAACAACAACAATTTGACCTACACAATCTGCCCACTCCCTAGGTGCCCTTCAACCCCAAGATATTGCACTTAAATCCCCCAATGGCCACAGGCAAGCGCTCTCTTTCTGTGTTGCTGTGAGTACCTCATTGGGGTTGTAGTTGTACTGGGGATGCAGTTGCTGCTAGCAGTGTAGGAGCTCAATGGCATGCTTTAACTGTTACAGAGAAAACACACTTTAAACACAAACTGTTGCTGAACAAAGAAACTGTAAATGTCACAAACGCACTCCGCAGGTCAGGCCCTCTGCTCCCACAATTTTTCCGTCTTTCGGATGAGACGTTAAACCGAGGTCCCATCTGCCCGGATTGGTGGTAGTTCAGGTGGATGTTAAAGATCCCATGAGACTTATCGAAAAGAGTAGGCAAATTTCTTTATTAACAAAACTTCTGAATAAAATAAAGAAAAAACAGTGTTAATTCACAATTTTTACAAGAAATTGCATACAAGAAAACAAGAAAAACTGAGAGAGAAAAAGGAGAAAAAACCCATAACAAAGAAAAATAAAACAGTACAAAAATAACCCCAAAAAAATTCAGTATTACATCATACTGAAAAAAGGAAACATAACCTAAGGAACTGAAAAAGAAAACAAAAAGTCAGTGAAAACATTAATTCATGTAACAGGAACATCATTATCTGTAACCCATGGTAAATTCCTCCAATTCATCCTCAGAATGGTACGATTTTATAGTCCAGCTTCATATTTGTAAATAGTAGACAGTTCTGAATTAATTTTCTGCAAAAGTTCAACATAAGAGAGGTCCTTCTGCTGTAAAGTAAAAAGGCACCTACTTTGCCAAATAAACCACTTAAATACTGCAAAAAGGACATGCAGTGTACCAGTGTCCCATTTACTCCAATCCGGAGGATAAAAACCATAAATCAAACTTTCATAAGTGACTTTTTCAAGTGCATGTTCTTTCCAGACATTGGCAACATAGCTCCAAAACATAGAAATATATGGACATAAAAAGTATAAATGTTGCATAGTTTTGAGTACTTGAGAGCAACCTGACGAGAACAATTTTGTTCTTGTAACTGTTTATGGTATTGATTGCCTTTAACATTAAGCCTCTAGTGACCACATAACCAAGTAACATCCCATAGTTTAGGGGGAATACACTTACTAATCATTAAGCCCTGCAATGATGAGAGCTGTGTATCAGGACATTTCAGAAATGTAATATGTTCAGAAAAATGGGAATCAAGTACTGACTGGTATATAAATTTCTTATGTTTAGAAAGTAACCAGTCACTTGGTATGTGCCACTGTCTTAACTTAATAAAAATTTCACGCTGATAGGGACTCACAACAGCTGTTGTGCTAATATGGCCAGACAGCCATCCTCCATTCTTGATACCAATTTCTACTGCTTGCTGAAAGAGACCGTCCATAATTTAGGGAGATGTTTCAATAACAGTGGAAAATTAGAACAGAAAAATTGACAATAAAAAAACAGTAAAAGGGTTTATCACATTTAAACCTCCCCTAGATACAAGCAAATATAGAATATTACATACTAACATACTAAAATGCCAGCAGAATAGACCTAACAGTCTTTCGTGTCTGCTCGTTTGGTCAGCCTCCACCCTGGGTGCTGACCTTGCTGCCCCCCTCACCTCCTCTGGCTTCTCCCTTCCCAGTTCTGGATATTCTTGCTGCATTGGATTTCGCTTCAAGAACCCTTCCCCTGTACCTGTCCCACCCCCTCTTGAACCCCTCCACTGTCTCTGCCTCCACCAGTTCCCTAGGCAGCGCATTCCATGGCTCCACCACCCTCTCAGTGAAGTAGCACTTCCTCCTTTCTCCCCTGAATCTTCCCCCCTCCAGCTTCCACCCATGCCCTCTAGTGGCCCCCTCCTCCTTCCTTCAAAGCACCCTGACTGTTCCTCCCCTATTTACCCTCTTCATGTACCTGAAGACCTCTATCATGTCCCCCCGGTCCCTTCTCTCTTCCAATGTGTACATATTTAGCTCTTCGAGCCTCTCCTCATAGGTCCTGTGCCCCAAGCCCCAAATCATTTTGGTTGCCCTCCTCTGGACCCTCTCAGGAGGGTAATGTCCCTCTTTAAGTGTGGCCTCCAAAACTGCATCGCAGTACTCAAGGTGCAGCCTCACCAGCAGTATACAGAGAGGAGCATTACTTCCTCCTTCTGGAGGTGATCCCCAGTGATGCATCCCAGCATCCTGTTGGCCTTGGCTGCTGCCCTCCTACAAGTCTCCGAGTTGTTCATCTTGACATCCACCACCACCCCCAGGTCCTTCTCAGCCATCGAGACTTGTAGCATTCCCCCCCCAGGGTGTACACTTGGCCTGGGTTTCTGGTCCCCAGGTGGAGTACTTTGCATTTCCCTGCATTGAACCTCAGCTTCCACTTTCTAGGCCATCTTCCCAGAGCCTCCAAGTCCCCTGTAGGGCCACCCTCTCCTCCTCCCCATCCACCACTGCCCCCAGTTTTGAGTCATCCGAAAAGAGACTCATCTCACTCCTGATTCCTATTCTTATGTCAGAGACGTAGGCGTTGAAGAGGAGGGGCCCAAGGACTGATCCCTGTGGGACCCCACTAATGACCCTCCTTGGGATGAGACTATCCGCCAACTCACGACCCTCTGGGTCTGTTCCTGGAGCCAATTGCCTATCCATCTGATTATCTGGTTCCCCACCCCATTTCTCCCAGCTTATCCAACAGGCCTCGTGAGGAACAGAGTCAAATGCCTTGCTGAAGTCTAGAAAGAGGACATCCACTGGTCTACCCAGGTCCAAGGCACTCATCACCCAGTCATAGAACTCCACAGGTTTGTCTGACACGATTTCCCAGGACAAATCCATGCTGTCTATCATCCAGGCACCTGACTTTTCCAGGTCCCTCCTAGCCTCTCCTTGACAATGCCCTCCATCACCTTGCCCCACCACCGATGTCAGGCTGACAGGCCTGTAGTTCCCCTGCCACCTCCCTTGATCCCGCTTGTGGATAGGCACTACATTCGCCACCTTCCAGTCCTGGGGCACCCACCCTGTCCTCAGAGAGATGGTGAAAAGCTCCACCAGGGGTTTCGCCAGGACATCTGCAAGTTCCTTCAGCACTCTGGGATGTAATTTATCTGGCCCTTGTGCTTTCTCTGTCTTAAGGGAGCTGAGGGCTTCCCTCACTCTCTCTGCTGTGATTTCCACTTCCGGTACCTTTTATGGGATTGAGGCGTTACCCCAAACAGCCTGAAAAAATATTAAATAAAGTTGCTTACCTTTGCTTAGGTGGGAAAAATATTACTTAAAAATTAAAAAGAGGTAGTAAATACATCCATTATCATGTAAATATGTTTAATTTTAGTAAACTGTCATTTATTCCAATTCTGCACCATAATTCTGTCTTTTCTTATGTATATCCCAGTTAAAGACTGCCAGAGTTGGGGAACCAAAAACAATCCCCAAAATCTGTATGGGGTTTAACGTAAATCTTATATCAAGGACATGAGCCTGGGCAAGAGAACCTCCACCTAATTCATACCCAAGACATTTATTTTTATTTAAAGAAGTACCACAAAGGGAGCCAAAGAAATCACATATTCCAACTACAGTCTGCACTGAAGAAACAGTAGGAGTGCAGATACAAATATCATCTGCATAAGCAAGAGCTGAAAAAGGAATTACCACACCTGGAACTGTGATGGGAGGTATCAGCTTATTCAACGTGTATAACAATGGATCTATACTAAAACATATAATAATGGGCTAACTGGACAACCCTCGTGCCTCCCTTTACCGGAAGCATAGGCCCCAGATGTCCATTAACCAGAGGATACTGTAGCAGACTTATACATTTTTTGTAACCAAGAGATAAAAATAAAGGGATACCATAGTGCTGCAAAGTAAGTCATAAAAAATCATGATTTACTGAATCAAAAGCTCCTTTTGATCTAATGACAAGACAAACCCTGATAAACCAGCTGTATGGGATCTATCAAAAGTTCACGAAAAACAGCTGATCAATTATGGCTTGTTTGGGATCGCACAAGACTGTGCAGGAGAAATTAAATGTTGGGATACAGTCAAAGATGAGTATTCAGAATTTTATTAACATTTTAGATCAACATTTAATAAGCTAATTGGTCTCCAATTTGAAAGGATTTTCCTGTCACCTTTCTTATGTCTGAAAATTAAAATACCTCCCATCATTTCCAAAGAGAATTCAGAACTCATCAACAGGTCATTATAAACATCAACAAGTTCCTGCGATAATGCAGTGCTTATTATTTTATAAAATTCTGAAGTCAAACCGTCTTTACCTGGTGCTTTATTATTTGAAAGGGAATGAATGGCAGTAAGTACTTCTTGGGGTGTGAGAGGACTCACTAAGCTGGAGAGTGTAGATGGAGGACAGTCTGGAACATCTACATTTCGTAGATAGGCCTGAGCAGCAACTAAATTAACAGGCTGTTCCTTGAAAAGCGAAGCCATGTATGATGTCACCTCTGACATCATATCTTGCTGTGTAAACTTCTCCTGACCATCATGCCCTATAATGCTAACAAAAACCCTTTTCCCGACCCTTTCTTTACTGCCAGGAAAGGGGCAAATAGTTGCGAAATTTCCCTGTGTACCAAATTTCTGTTTAAACTTTAAAACTGTGGATTGATATTTGTGAAAGGGTGCCATTCTATCCTTAAGAATTTTTATTTAAGATGAAAAATCATGTTTAGTGGTTTGGGCCATAGATATTATTTTCTGCAGCTGTTTTCTAAACTTTAAATAAGAAAATAGGCTGTTTCTCGCTGAAACTTCCCAAAAATTCAACAGGAAATAACATCTGCCTTAGTATCTATCCACCATAAAAGAGGGTCCTCATACATATCATATAAGGACTTTCTAGCTTGTATAAAATATTGCAGATTTTGCAAAATGTCTTGTTGTGCCAACAGCTGAGAGTTAAGTCTCCAGAGGCCTCTACCAAAGGAGAATGCAACCGTGGACCCAACTATAATGCATAGGGCACAATGGTCAGAGAATTCCTCTGGAGCAACCCAAACTGAATTCAGTGGTAATGTTTTATTAATAAAAAAGAAATCTATCCTGGTAGCCAGGGTACCTTTATGAAAAGTAGGAACGGTGGTCTCATGTAATCGAGCATATGCATCAATAAAACTCTCAATCTGAACAACCTTCGCCAAGCAGGACATATCACAAAATACTTTAGTGGTTTTATACCCTTACCCATATCCTTATTAGATATACCACAATTAAAATCACCCCCCCCCAAACAACATGAAAAGAAGTATGCAGATATGGCTGTATAAGTTGAAACAAATCAACCCTAGTTGCTTTTGTTTGTGGTGCATACATTGACTAATCTAAAACAAACCCCTGAAGTAATACATCCAAAATTAATACCGACCGGGACCAGATCAATTAACTTCAAAACTTTCACATCAATATTATGAAAAGTATAGCAACCCCAATACAGGGTTCTAATCCTAATGACCAGTAAAAGAAACCCCAGTATGCCAACATTTTGAAGCACTGGAAATTTCAGTGACCATATGTAACCATGCATCTTGTAAAAAATACATTACAATGTAAGGACTTCAAAAAATAAAATAACGCAGACTGTCGTAGCTTGTTCTTAATGCTATTTACATTCAGTGAACAGAAAGTTAGTGAAGGAGGCATTCAGACAATTCAAAAAAGAAAGGTTCAAGGGGCTTACATTTATTTTTTCCCTTTCTTAGCAATAGAGGAGATAGACTTAAGCGGGGAAACTGAGAGCTGATCCCCTTCAGATTCCACATCCAAAGCCTTTTCTGAGGCATCAGCCCCAGGCTGGGAGGATTCAGATTCTGCATCAGAAACATCCTGAGCAAGAATAAGGTCATGGAAATGGTTAGTAGGGGTACTAACCAATTTAGGGACTTTGAGGCTGGCTGTGTATTGTAAGACTTACGCCTCGTTTCCCTAGAATGAAAAGGTACTTCTTGAGGAAGCTGGGGGGAGGGGCATCGACTGTGCGTCGAGAAGGGTAGCTGTCTGAGGCAGAGGGCCACTCATTGAAACCTTAGAGGTGTTTTCCAAAGGGGAGGGATGAGCAGAGGCCAAGGGGTCTGGAATAATAGTAGAAAGTTCAGAAAGAGGTGGCACAGAAGGAGGGGAAACAGAAGGAGGTGGGGATGTTTTAGTGTGAGTGGCCTGTGAACGCTGTGAAATAGCGATCAGTAGTCTTTTTTCCTCTAAATCATGTGGATCTGATTGCCAATCGGCTGCTTCAGGACAAGTGGCATAAGAATGACCAATTGCACTACATAAGTAACAAACCGCTATATTTTTACATTCTTCACTCATGTGCACCAGAGAATTGCAAAGCGTACAACACAAACGATCACAGGCACTACTGATGCGACCTGATTGCCCACATCTATAGCAGGATTTGGGCTGACCTGCATAAAAAAGTACCCCCCTATCCTGCCTCAAGAAGACACAGTTTGGAAAGTGCTGTAAGCCATCCTCTGAAGAGCGCAGTATCAGCCTGATTCTCCAGCCCCCTGTCCAGATATCCTCAGAATCAAATATTGCTTCAGGGTGCCCCAGTACCATGCATCTCTGTTTCGACCAGTAAATGAGGTCTGTAAAGCTTACACCCTCATTCCTAAAAAGAACTATTACTGTTTTATGAGCAGGTTTAGTTAGTGGAAACACATCAAAGGGGACCATAAAGGAGTTTGTTGAACATTGAGATAATTATTCCAAATGTATCTAGACCACTATTTAATTTAAAGCTAACATCAAAACCTTTTCCGAAACATGTATTAAGGCATACATTTCAATGGTCAAAACTGTAAGCTATCTTTCAACAATGTTTTTACAAATTTTCTATCTGGGAAAAGTCCATTCCACCTTTATAAACAAACCGAACTGCATTATGCCTCTTGGCAGAAAAGCTTGAGAGTGAAAAAGAAGCATAAGAGCGTGGGCAGTTCACTCTAGGTCAGGTACAGATCCTGACGATGGCATGTAGGGCTTCCTCAGTGGCCTGGTCATCTATTTGCTCTATAGATGAAGAAGGCACCATCTGAGGGGAATGTTCCTCAGTAGAAGGTAGAAATTTCTGTGGTTTAAGATAAAGTTTAGGGTTCTGCGTCAATGTTAATTCGGAAGGAAGACCTAAAGGTGAACTTGCAGTGTCTGAAGGTTGGGCCTCCATAAGGTAGGCCTGACCAACCATGCTCTGAGATACTGAGGTAGTTAATTTTGCAGCTGGTGGAGATGGAGCATGCAGTTCTTTTTTCGTCATACTAACCCCAGGAATAACGATTGGAGAAAAACCAGAGATCCATCTGCCAGAATCAGGAAGCTTCGCCCAGCCAGCCAATGTCAGGGTTTTATTTAATGACCATGAAGTGTCAGCTTCTTCTACTTGGTCAGCCCAAGAGCATTTCTGCTCAAAAGTAGATTTAGCCACACTTTTAACCACCCGCTGTTTAGCAGCAAAAGAAGAGACTGTAACTTGTTGTTGGTCAGAGACAGAAAAAGTGTAAACAGTACTTTCCTGGACCAAAAGATTGTGGTGTTGTGGCTGTAGCTGCGCTGACTTGCAAGTGAGGTTCTGGATTCCTTGGTGTAGCGGCCTCGCTGTCATTCTGCAAACCCACAGCTGTCACAGATGCTTCTGGTAATACTTCCTCATTCCACTGCATGTCAGGTGTCAAAGACTGCACAGAATGAGAGGCAGTCAATCTGTTTGTTCTACTGCAGAAGATTTCAAAGCAGTAACTTCACAACCGTACTCATCTGCTGAGCAGAAGCATCCATTAATCCTTCAGATTCGCATACAAGCCCGGCTTCGAGGTGCTTCAAAAGATTTCCAATTCCATGTTCTCTGAGGCAAAAGCAGCACTGGCCCTATAGCCAGCAGTACGCCCTGCTGCATCAAGTCTACTCAGCAACTGAGCCTCCATTCTGACGGTCAGCAAGTCCCTACATGACGAGTAGGGAATTTCCGGTGTCCTGGCCAAATTTCCTTTATTCACTAAAAATACCACCAACAGCTTAATCTGGTTCAAGGTCAGTTGGCATTCATCTGTATCCCCTCCCCGGTCATGCCTGAAAATAGGCAGAATTTGTCTAGTGCACTTACCCGTCAACAAAAACTCAAATAAATAAAATAAAACAGTGCCAACCTCAGAGCACAATAGTGTGAACAGGTAACAGACAGTGTAACCCTCCTGCCTGCTTTTGGGTCTGAATCACCTTTAGTCTCAAGTTCTGGGAGATTCAAACTGTGAACCTTATGCTAGTGTACCCAAATGTACAGGATCAGATAATATTCTCTTTGTGGGGATGCAATATATCTTTCACTTAAGGGTACCTAACCAAGTATCCTTAAAACTCTATAAGATACCTTAGCTATATTCTTACCTTTACCAAGCTTAGTAACACCATCAAGCCCTTGAACAGTTGTCAGACCTAATATCCATTCATAATAACATGCAAAAAAAAATGACTGAGAAGACCCAGGCAGTATGTTAAGAAAATGTTTACTAAAAATGGATAAAAACAGTAAGATAAAATACAGAACAAATATCAAAGAGCATCATAATCACATGAAAGAAAAAAGGAAACCTACAGAATAAACTCCTACCACAATGCATTTATATTTTTTCTATCTAATGTATTACCTCTGTAAGTGCCTTTAAATTAGAGAGATCTTTGTTTCTTAAGAGCCCAAAAAGATATGACCCACATTTCAGACACAAGTATCAGTTTAAACTCTGTGTCTCCACACACCCTTCTGTGAGTCATATAGGTCCTCCTTTAGAATATAAAATTACAAACATGATTTCCTACCAGGAGGTATTTCAAATAATGTGAATATCAGCAAAGATCCATTTCCAAAATTATGAGTCTTTGATCAATCAGTTCATTTGAGGTTTACAACCCTGCAGTCCATCACCCAGGTGTGAGATAGCCAACAGGAATCAGCTAAATGATGTCATTTCCTGATATAATAAAATTTGTATTTAAGTTCTAACTTCAAAAGCAGCAGCAGGTGATGAGGGCCATAAACTGTCTCTCTATGTGCCAATTAACTGTTTCCTTCTGGTCTGATTAATTACATCCTGGTTTTCAGCTACTGACACTTAAAGTTACAGGCCAAATTCCTCACCAACTGAAATGTCATATACAGACCATATATTTATAATACCAATATCATGCAATAATCATAACCAGCTGGCCAAGTGTTACACTGTAAACTGTAGAAAAGGGGACCTATGTGTAATCCATGCACAAATGGCTGGCTGGGAGGCCTCCACAGAACTTCTGCCTGGGCCTATCAAAGGGGCAAAGCTCCTCTCAGGGCTTCTCCCTCAGTCCTAGCACAATCACAATTTTCCTCGTTACTAGACCGAAACCCCAATGGTTTTTCACTGTTTTGCAGCTTCACAGATACCTCTGGTGTCTGATGATAGAAATGGTGAAACAATTGGATGGCTTCAGCTGGACAGCAGGCTTACCTGGCATTGCCTTGTGTTCATAGTCTCAGTTCTCTCACAGTCAGTCTCGGGCTGGGTACAGGGGATCAGGACCCTGTGCAAACAGTAGCCTTCTTGGTCAGTCAGTACTTGAAAGAGCTTGTCCCTAGAGGGAAAAGTCATTAGTAGAGAAGGAACCCCAGTTCCAATCTTTTGCTTTCATACTGGGAGTTTTAATAAAAAGCGTTTTATTCACAAGTCAGTTGCTGAGATCCAAGACTTCTTTAGCCTGCCAAACTTGCAGTGCCTTGCAGACAGTGACTCACCAGCTCAGAGCTCCTATCTCTCTGTCACACTGGCAGAACTGGCTGTGCTCAGCTTGTATTCTTCAATTCTCTTTTATACTTACTGAACTCAATACCCTTTTGTATAGAAAATCCCAGGCTGGCTGAGCTCTCAAATGCCAGCCTGGCCATGCAAAGCACGCATGCAGAGTCTGTACAAGTGCAAACAGATGATTATCCTTAATTGCCAAGCTGGAGGTCTGGAACCTCTGACTTATTTTCAAGCACTCTTTGTGGAGCCAGAGGCTTGGAACTGCATGGGCATCACCCTGTTTGTTTATGTCCTGCAGTTATTTTGTTTCATTCTCTGCTGCTCTTATTTTAACCCATGAGGGCTGCTTTATTCCTGTCCTGGCCCTAATGCCTGCCATCAGACTAGGATTGGTTTTAATTTTCAGGCATAGTCCATAAAGGTAAGCCCCATTTTGTGTGTGTGTGTGTGTGGGGCTTACATGTTCAGGAAATGAGACTGGAATGGATACTGGACTAGACAGTGTAGTATGTTTTAGTGGATCCAGTGTGTTGCTCAATTCATTCTTTTTCATTAAAATATTGGCTCCAGGACCCCTACCTCTATCCCCACATCCCAATGCCAGCAATCCCACCCACTACTACTCACCTTTCATGTGTCTCTTAACAGCTGTCTGCAGAGTGCTGCCAGGATGCTTCCCCCTAAAGTGACGCCCAGTGTCAGGTTGCAGCATGACTAAAGATATGCAGATACTACTGCCACAATGTCCTTAGTTGCCTATTAGTTGAAATGCTGTGAATCACTGCTTTTACATGATACAACTATATATTGTCATCTGCAAGGCTGCAAGGAGTCAGCAGGTGGCCCTGTACAGAAACAGTGCTCTGCATGTGTATGCCTCCATATGCCCTTTAGCCCACAGGCTCTAGTATTCATCTGAAAAATCACAAGGAGACAGGCTAATGCAAAGGACTGTCCATGGCTATCCTTGACTGCTTTTCTCTCAAGATACTGATTGACACATGGAAACCTGATGCCAGATAACACTATACAGTATGTGTTGACAGCTCTTGCTACAATTTTTTTGGGGGCTGTTTGGGGCCCATCATAATGTTGGAGCAGATTACACCTCCCAAAGTACATTGTGTGCTCTAGTAATAAATTACAGCTAAGTGCGGGGTGGGCTTGCTTGCAGTGGAAAGTGTTGGAGCCCAGGGAGGCCATTGTTTTTTTACATAGTACTATAACATGGTATTGTGATGAAGGGAGGGACTTAGAGTCCAGTTTGTCTGCCTATTCTGCCATATGGCAATGGTTAGAGTTAACCTGAGTAGGGAAACACAGCCAATCTTAACTACCAGAATGTTATTGATGCTGTATAACCCTCGATGTTGGTCTCCATCAGAAATCTGACTAGTCCTGCTTTAAACACCTGAACAGTGTTAGCTTCACAACCCCACTGGGTAAGTGGTTCCACATGTTAACCACCCTATGTGTGAAGTAATCATTTCCAATGTTTCACCTGGTTCTCCCCTGGCACCAGCTCCACCAATGAGCCTTCATGTGCCCACCTCACAGACAGCATTCACTAACTCTGTCCACCCACGCTGTCTACTGACCATTTCATTGTTATTTATGTATGTATGTATGTATTTATTTACTTATTTACTGACTGACTTACTTACCCATTTATTTATTTATTTTACTTTATATTGCCTGGAAAATTAAGGCTAGGCACTTCTGCCTATTTCCAGCCTTATCCCCTGGAGGGGGGATACAGATGTAAACTGACATACTGAGTCAGGTTGTTAAGCTGTTAATGGCAGTGGATCCTTTTAATAGTTGTTATCATGAATTGTTGCTTGCCATGTACTCGTCTCATTTATACATTGGACTGTGTAATGTATGTGCGCTGTAAAATTCTTACTGCCCCATACCTCCCCTTCCCCCAGGTTGCAATGTATAAATAATATAAATAAATAAATTTAATAAAATGAATAAGCTGTTGGTATTTTAGTGAATGGAGGAAATTTTGCCAAGACACCGGGGAACTCCCCTACTTTTTAATAGATATATTCACAAATTCATGTTTATGGTTTTGGAGAATATGTCCGCTTGCTGCCTTCATTGCTGTACGACCCACCACCAGACCGAAGCTTCACCCTTGACATGGGTGCCTCTGCTGCTGCAAGCAGCCGGGTGGGCCCCTTCTGTCTGCCAGCTGTCTTCCTCGCTGTACTGCCCACCAGTCACCAGACCAGACGGAAGGTATGCTACTGAAAGTTGACTGGCCAGAACCATCGACTCTGCCTGCTGACAGGCTGCTGCAGTTCTTTAATTCTTTGCTACTGCTGTCCTTCTGGACTTTAAGCTAACGTTGCATACTGATTGTGGTACTGGTTAAGTCTCTCAAATTGTCCTGTGAATCCTAATTCAAATGTGAACCTAAGCTTGTTTACAACAATTTTGCACTCCAGGGGTAGTTTGAAGTGCACGTTATTTTAGGCTACAGGTATGTAGATTTTAAAGTATTGCAGCTCTCTTTGTCGTAAGGTCCAGTGGTTTTCTACCCTGGATTAGAAACTAAGTTTAAAGTGATACAGTTATTTGTCTGTTTAGACCAGATTCCATGTGGGTCACAGTTGCAAGCTTTGCCCTGCAAATAAGCCAATTTCTCTTTCACTTCTCTCCTTCTGTCTCCTTGCTGCTTGAATTTTTGCCCACCCACCCATCCCCACTTCCATCTTTTATTAAATACTCTCCCTCCTCCTCAGCACCACCCCAGGCAATCTTCACCTCCCTCTCACTAACACTGCAACTCCATTTAAAGATACAGAGTGCAGCTATTAGGCTAACAGTTGTCCTGTCCTCCCTTGAAAGGCATTTTCCTATTTTCGCCATCTGCTTGTCTATCAGCTTTGTTTAGCACCTGCTCTTCTATTTACTTTACAGTTCCATACCTGAGCTTCCTCCCTTGCTACCCTCAACATAGCCCCAATAATCTTCAAGTTGCCTTGGTACCCCCTGTCCTAGCTAAAACATCTTATTTTAACCTACTTTTGATATCTTAAACTAGATCCACTGCCCCGATTGGGCTCCCAGCAAGTGGCCATGGCTAAGCCTGACACCCACACCAGTCATCTGCACCTCCATCCTCTGGATGACCAGGACACCTTCAATGCCGGTTAAAAGTCCCGGCTGCTCCGGGGTAGCACTACACGGCTCTGATAGGCCACCACCTGCTGCCATCCTCCTCTAATTGGACTGCTGCTCTCCACTCAGCCACTGATTGGCCCTGCCTTTTCTCTGTTGGACTTTCAGTCTCTGGGGTTCGGTGCCCACTGCTTTGCATTGACTTTTGCCGAAAATTTGCACCCATCCCTGTACCCCCACATCCTACCTTTATTAAATAGGCTTTGGCTCCACCCACTCAACCTTGGTATCCACCCTGCTTGAACCTTATTGGGCTCACTTACTTGGGATCCCCCCAACCACTCCCTCTCCTCTCCTTGCTTCATCTCCATGGACTAGCTCTTGCCCTACTGACCCTCTCAGTTGTTCTCTACATGTCCTCTAAGCACTATGGCTCTGCCCTTCTGCCTCTTCATCTCATTTTCTTTGCTCCCTGCTGCCGCTGTTTTCCTGCCTGGGTTATATATCCTCTCTTCCTCTAGGCTACAGGATTGACCTTATCTACACCCACTCTGGTACTCTTCCAACTGAGCTTGTCTATACTCCCCCATTCTCCTCTGGGGATGGCTGGCAACACCTGAAGAACCATGATAGCGTGGTGCATGTTCACCTGTTCCCATTCTCAACACTGGCTCACTGGTGGTACACCTTCACACCTTCAGGAGTGGTGATTGGCTTTCCCAACCTGGCAAGCCTTACAGATGTACTAGGACCAGAATTCTTAAACTAACTATCACCGCCCTATCAAAGATATTTCTTCTGTAATGGTTATGCTCGGGTAACATTGAGCTAAACCCTGGTCCTATCGATAACATTACATCCCCTTCGGATGCTGCTTGTCTTAAAGCCATGAGTTTCTGGCTTTTTAATGTCTGAAGCCTCCTAAAAGTTCTCCATGCTTCAGGTGAGGTCAGCCATACCCAGCCAGATGTTCTGATAATCTCCAAATCTTGGCTTAGACCAGCCTGTCAGGACAGGGAGATTAGCATTCCTTCCTACCAGTTATTCAGAATGGACAAACCTACTAGGGGAGGTGGTGTGGTGATGTACATTAAGGAAAGGTTTACAACATCTTGCTTGGATTCTACTTCTGTCAAAAATAAATTTGAGTGTTTGACCCTGAAGATGGATTTATCTACTTCCCCTTGCCCTCAGAGTGATTGGTTGCTATAGTCCCCCATCTGGGTTGATACACTCCTTTGCTCTATTATGGAGAAAGAGAACCTTGAAACTATCATCCTAGGAGACCTTAATTTTTTTATTTTTTGTTTAGTTGTTTAAACAGGAGTAGCACACTAAGCTGAAAGCCTTTTTACAGGAGCAACCTGGGAGCACAGGGAAGTTAAGTGACTTGCTCAGGGTCACACAGTATGCAAGTGGAAGCTGTAGAATTCAAACCCAGGTTTGGTCTGCTGGATGTCACCAGATTTGGAGTTCAGAGCCTTAAACCACTGTGCTACACTGCCCCCCTGACTGACTATCAAAGACTGCTTCACCCCTAAACACTTTCTGTGATTAAAATGGGTTGGTGCAACTAATTCATGAACCCACATGTCCAAACAAAAAGAACATGAGCAACAGCACACTACTGGATGTTATTTTAGTCAATGTCTCATCCCTTCTCACATGCTGGAACCTTCTCTGCTGATGTCAGTGACCATTACTTCATTACTGCAGTCAGATCACTGCATCATACAGGACCTACAGCTAAATTTCTTACAAAAGGGTCCTGTTATAACTTTGATGTGGCTGCCTATGTCTATGAGTTGGAACACTCGTCATGTTGGCAAGACTTCTACTTGGCTAACATGGTTAAATCGGCATATGATATTTTCCATGATATACTCATTGGGGCCCTAAATATGTATGCCCCTTTGGCAAAAATTTGTGTAAAAAACAAAACATGTAATTGGTTCTCTGCTGAGCTGAAAACTACATTGCTTGGTAGGGATAAGTTGTGGAAAAAAGCCACCCAGGCCACCTATTAAATACACTCCTTGCCCTACCCCTAATACTGACTCTACCACTATTGGTTCCTAGCTTCCTCCCCTGACTATCACCCTCCCGTCAGTCGCAAACAACTGCCCCTCTCCTCCAATGTATCTCTGGAATAATTGCGTGCCTCCTGTGCTCCATTCAACCATGGCACAGACAACAAGGAACTGACACCTCATCATCTCCTTCCTATCCTACACACCCACTTTAATCCCTCCTCTAACCTGCTACCCCACTCCTCCCCCTCAATCAATTGAGCTAACTCATCCTACCCATGTGTATTTATTTATTTAGTTTTGTTGACCGGTAAGTGTACTAGACAAATCCTGCCTATTTTCAGGCACAACCCGGGGGAAGGGGATACAGATGAATGCCAACTGATCTTGAACCAGATTAAGCTGTTGGTGGTATTTTTAGTGAATGAGGGAAATTTGGCCAGGACACCAGGGAAATTCCCTTACTCTGTAGGCGGGTGGCACTGTCCATCGGTCTGCAGAGATGGAAGACCTCAGTACAGAGGAGGTGGTGAAGGAGAATGGTCATGCTGTTGCGAGCTCTGAGCTCTTGGTTACTACTTCTCAGGCTTCAGATAGAAATGGAATAGATATAGACCAAGCAACGGCTCGAATTTGATGGAATTACTGGCGTCCCCGTAAGGACCGAGGATAACCAAGCAGAAGAAATTCGACTGCAACAAGAATTGGAACAGAAAAAGATTCAACTGTTGGATTTAATTTCAATTGCAGAGCATGACTATCAGTCATGGTGACAGAAATTGGAGGCAGAACGCTCTAAGCGCAAGCATTCAATTGCTAGCCCAGTGAAAGAAGGGAACAAACATTTACCTTTGGGACAAGAAGATTTGACACCTGAAGATTTCTCTGCTGTACAGGTGGAACAATTGGAAGGAACAATTTCACAGGACTCATGACCAGACAAATCTTGCCAGTTGTCGGACTGGTCTCCAGGGAAAGCTCTACGCCAAGCTGGATGGTTATGGGCAGGTAATACAGTAGATGGATTCCTGACCCTGGAATACCTATACCAGGATCTCCGGTTTGTTTTCAACATCAGCCACAAAATTTGGAATTAAGACAAGAATCTTTTTCAAATGTGGGAACTGCTCAGACTAAGTATCTAGATTGCAATACTGAGGATGCACAACCTCAAGTTGAGATGGTTGGAAAAACTGATGCGTCAGACGCCGGTGAGCAAGGTAAAGATACCGCGGACTTTGGACCTACTTCAATGGATCAAGTACAAGACAAACATTTTTCTCTATCACAGGATGATTGCCAAAAGGATGATAACTTGGAGTCAGGTACTGTTTTTGTTATTCCACTTCAAAGAGATTGCCCACAGGGTAGAACTGCCCGCCATGCAGAGGTTGAGCCACAATCTTATGCTGGCTTATTTCGCAAACCGGCAGAAGCGGCTAAACATCAGTTTTTTAGTTCATTGCGTTATAAAGGAAAGCCCCAGTGGTTCCAGACCAATATGGGTGGGGAAGACCTTGCTTATAGAATCTATGAAATTCTCTCCAACTGAAGGTATGCCTTTATTCACCCACTGGGAGATCATAATTATGATGTTAGCTTTTGCTCAATTATTGCTCTTGATAAATTTTGAGACTTTATTATGAAGTCAAGGATCAAGAAATTTGGAAGGACTTTATGGCTATTCCCATAACGAAACCCACAATCAAGATTGTAACAATTCTTTTTAGGAACGGTTAATATTGCGAACAAATTGTTTTGGCTGGAAAACGTTGTTCTTTGCATGATAAACCTAAACCTATTATAGATGAGAATGGGTTTTGGACTGGGGGTTGGTTAGTAAGAGTTCAACTACACCAAACAGAAGATGCTATACAGCATCTGCCCAGTTCCTTTTATTTAGGATGGGACAGAGGCATCATCTTTTATGCAGATCAGTCTAAGAGCTGTTACAAATGTGGATCATTATCCCATTTGAATACCTCCTGCGATCAAATGAAATGTTTTCGGTGTGGAGTATTGGGTCATACATTGGTTATTCTAGATGCCCTACAGGGGGCATGCCTTAGACAACTAGTACTGGAGACCACTAGAGAGGGAGCAATATTAGACTTGATACTCTCAAATGGAGATGGAGAGAGGATCACAGATGTAGAAGTGGGTAGCCATCTGGGAACTAACGACTATCGAACAGTATGGTTCACAATAAACACAGTAATAGAGTCAAACCATACCAAGACAAAAGTACTGGACTTTAGGAGGGCTGACTTTGCCATAATGGGTGACTGCCTAGGAATGCACTAGCAAATGGGCAGGAAGGAGGGTGGAAGAACAATGGGAAATAATAAAACTGCCATCACAGAGGTAACAAGCCTTTGTGTGAAGCAAATAAACAAAACAAGACGATGTAAGAAACCACTATGGTTCTCAAAGGAAGTGGCAGAGAAGGTTCAAGAGAAAAGAAGCATTAAGGAAGTACAAGGATTCGTATAAGGAGCAGGACAGAGAACTGTATCAGTTAAAGCAAAAGGAGGCTGGGAAGGCAGTCAGAACAGCAAAGGGCCAAACTGAGGAAAAGATAGCCAACTCAGTTAAGAAGGGGATAAAACCTTTATAGGTACATCAGGAGCGAAGGAAGACCAAGGGAGGATAGTGAGGCTTAATAAAGGGAGGGAGGGTGGGCAGAGGAGACTGTGAAAAGGCAGAGATACTAAACAAATATTTTTGCTCAGTATTTACCAAGGAAGAGGGGGAGATACATATAACAAACAGTAGTAACACTCTGGATACAGAAGTTGATACCAGCCCATTTACAGAAGAAAGGGTTCTGAAAGAACTCTTAAAACTGAAGGTGGACAAAGCAAGGGGGCCTGATGGGATTCATCCCAGAATTCTAAAAGAACTAAGGGTAGAACTAGTGACACCACTGACTACCCTTTTAACAAATCATGGGAGGATGGGGTGGTACCGAGGACTGGAGGAGGGCAGATGATTCCCTTCACAAAAGTGGGAGCAAGGCAGAAGCAGGAAACTATAGACCTGTTAGTTTAACCTCAGTGATAGGGAAATGATGGAATCACTTCTAAAGGGAAAGAATTGTCAAGTATCTAGAGGCCAGAGGGCACAGGACCCTAGGCAGCATGGATTCACAGCGGGAAGGTCATGCCAGACGAATCTGATAGATTTCTTTGACTGGGTGACCAAAGTAGTAGATCAGGGAGGGGCTGTGGACATGGCCTACCTAGACTTTAGCAAGGCATTTGACACAGTCCCACACAAAAGATTAATACAAGTTAGCCAGCCTGGGAGTGGGTCCCAAGATGACAGCCTGGGTAAAGAATTGGCTGGAGAATAGGACACAGAGAGTAATAGTAAATGGAGTCCACTCAGAAGAAAGGAGGGTTACTAGTGGGGTACCGAGGTTCAGTATTAGGATCGGTCCTCTTCAATGTCTTTATAGTTACATTGCAGAAGGACTGGAAGGAAAAGTATGTCTCTTTGCAGATGACACTAAGATCTGCAACAGAGTTGATGCACAGGGTGGGGTGGAAAGGATGAGAAGGGACTTGGCAAGGTTAGAGGAATGGTCAAATGTATGGCAGCTTAGATTCAATGCTAAGAAGTGCAAGGTAATGCACCTGGGAAACAAAAACCCAGGGGGAAGAGTACACAATGGGGGGTGAGATACTAACAACAACAAGAATGGAAAGGGACCTGGGGGTAGTCATATCAGATGACCTAAAGATGGGCAAGCAATGTGAGAGGGCAGCAAGGAGGGCTGGGGGGATACTGGGATGCATAGGGGAGAGGCATCACCAGTAGAAAACAGGAAGTTATTATCCCTCTGTACAGACAGCTGGTGAGACCCCATCTGGAGTACTGTGTGCAGTTCTGGAGACCCAATCTCCACAAAGACATAGACAGGATGGAAGCTGTCCGGAGGAGGGCAACTAAAATAGTGCAGGGTCTGCACCGGAAGTCATATGAAGAGAGACTTAAGGAGCTTAATATGTATAGCCTCGAGGAAAGGAGGGAGAGGGGGGACATGATAGAAACTTTCAAGTACCTCAGGAATCAACAAAGTCCAAGAGGGCAGCATCTTCAAAAAAGAGGTGTGCAAACAAGAGGCACAATTTGAAGATAGAGGGGGGGGCCTCAGAGGTAATTTAAGGAAGTATTTCTTCACAGAGAGGGTTGTGGATGCATGGAACGGCCTTCCGGAGGAGGTTGTGGAGTCAAAATCAGTGGGGAATTCAAGCATGCATGGGATAGTCATAAGGCAATTCTGGGGGGTTGGGGTAGGAAGAAGTAGGCTGCTGGTTAACTAGGATCTGCAGCTTATCCAGTAGGTAGGGAAATGGGCAGACTAGGTGGGCCAAGCGGTCCTTATCTGCCGTCAAATTCTATGTTTCTATGTTTCTATACAGCGAACCATTGTGTGGCTTTGCCGGTTTGTAATTTAAGTGAAGAACGGTCTCACTCTTATGCAGACTGTCCTTGGGCATCAGTAGATACTGATGAATCTTCTGACCAAGAATATTACTTAGCTCAAGCTAAATGACACTTTAGTGGTCCTGAGAATTTATTTGGAAATAGATGCAGGGGAAGAGGTAGAGGTGGAGGGGGGTTTGGCGAGAGTAGACAGGCAACCCCTTTGCGGTTTTCTGCCGACCTGGAGGGGCATGTTCCTTCTCCCCCTGCAGAACTGCAGACCCAGATTCCGCCATTGAGACAGGAGAGATGGGAAGACAAAGAAACTCCCTTTGTGACCCCTCAAGGTTCACCTCAACGACCACCATCCTTGTTAAGACAAAATGAGTCCCCTTTGAGAGGAGGATCACAAGACTCATTAGCTGAATCAGCTATGCTGGATGCTATTCTTGATGAAGGAAAGGAAAGGCATACAGTTGAAACCATTGGTCTCGAGATACAGTCCTTGAATGAGCAGAGTAATCCTCCCCTGTCTCCACTGTCTCTGGCCAATAGATTTGCGGTTTTCTCTTCCTGGGGAGACCAGGTTGAGGAGGCAGAACCATTGTTAGACTCGAATGCTCCTTTTGAATCTAGTGAAAAAATAAGTACTAAGGATGTTCCCTCCAAAATTACTAGGCCTGGTTCTAGAAAGCATGTAACCAGATCAAGTGTAAAATGCCCTAAACCCCCTCCCTGAATTTTCTTCGATAGCTGTAGCTACGTTAAATACAAATAGTTTGAAATCTCAAAAAAAACGGTTGACAACATTTGGAGTATTATTGAACTTACAATATGATGCGTATTTTTTTACAAGATACAAGACTGCATTCATGTCAAGAAGTTTTGCAAGCTACTAAGGATTGGAATTGGGGAATATCTCATTGGTCTATGGGAGATGAAACGTGCAGTGCTGTGGGAATTTGTTTTCTTACTCCTGAGGTACACTTAAATAGATTAATAGATGTAGAACCAGGAAGAGCCCTTATATTGGATGTGGTATTAAAAGGATTACATTGTCGATTAATTACAGTATATGGACCCCAGACAAAAGCTCTGTGGATAGAATTGCTGAAAAAGATACAACCCTATCTTTATACTAGTTGGCAACTTTTTTTTGGTGGGGATTTTAGCATAAATTTTCAAACAAAAACAGATGTGGGTAAGCAGTATTGAGATAAAACTTTTTTGAAATCTCTTTTATCATTGGCAGGTTTGGGGGACACTCATTCAGTTGGCCATAATAAAGTTAAACCCAAGTTTTTAGGAGTTTTATCTTCCAGGATTGATTTTATATTTACTCATAAGTCCTTACAGATTGCAAAACTCTTTATGATCCCATGGAATCTTCAGATCATTGTCTGATTGGTATTAAAATAGAAAATCCGCCAAGTAGACAAAAGGTCCTGAAATGTGAAACTAAACACTTCATTATTATTGCAAACTTCGTTTTATTGGAATTACGTATAATTATACAAGATAAAATATCCATGTTGGGCTTATATGACGAATAGCTAATTGGTGGGAAGATTTGAAAACCTGTTTAATAAGTTTTCCACAGTCTATTGGTAAATCTAGAGTTCAAACGCATACTTAACATTATTTATCTCTTAGACATACCCTGTGGTCACTCATGTCAGTTCAAATAGCGGTGAGGTAGATGTGTCACAGGATATTAGAAATATAAAACTAAATATGTCTAACTATCAATATGATAGGTTGAATCTCTAAATAAAGAACAATCGTTTGGTACACAGAGTAAGTCGGCTCACGCTTAACCCTTTTTAGCTGGTCAACATCTTAGAGACAAAAGGTATTTACGGGTTTAAGAACATCTACTGGTCTGTTAGCTACAAGCAATTTAGAGATTATGCAGACATTAGAAGCCCATATTGAAAAAACTTTTGGGGTACAACATGAGGAGTCTGTTTATGTGGCACAAATTTTACAGGCAGCAGCTCTTCCCCAAGTGCCAGTTGGAATGCAGAGTGCTTTAACGGCAGACTTTACAAGACAGGAGCTTGAATCCATTATTTTGTCCCTTAAGCCTAATGTATCTCCAGGGTCAGATGGATTACCGAGCGAGTTCTATAAGGTTTTGTGGGAGATTATGGCAATGGAGCTTTTAGAGCTATATAATTTTTTCTTCACGAAATGTATTTACCTTCACAAATGTATGAGGGGATAATGATTTTTCTTTATAAAAAAGGAGACCAAACAAATATTAGGAACTGGCGTCCTTTGACATTGCTTAATGTGGACTTTTAAGATTTTCTCCAAATTATTAGGAAATAGATTGTCATTAGTGATGCCCGTCTTAATCAGCAGTTCACAATTCTGTTCAGTCCCAGGACGTAATATTAGAGATGTATTATTATTTATTAGAGAGATTATGGAAAGTGGGAAAGGAGAGAAGGGGTTACAACCTATTTCAGGGTATTTAGTGAGCTTAGACCAAGCTAAGGCATTTTTTTTTTTGAAACCTCTTTATTGAGATTTTAGTATTGAACACATACACACATATATCCCGGGATATACCCCCAGGCCTACATCCCAAAACTGGATGCAGAAACTATGTACATCCCCATAACTATATACAATCACAGTTACCAATTCCAGTCCCCGTACCAATTACTCAACATCTCACTGTTATAGACTATCAAACCAGTATTCATGTTTACGCTATCAACGGCTCAATTCTGGCCCCAGTTTAACAACTCTAATTATCAGCCCAATCTGTAAATAGAAGATTTCCAGCCCATCTTTAGGTAACTGTGTCCTAGGAAAGAGAGAGAACCCATATGCCCAACCAAACAAATGAATTCTGCAGTTAGATAAGCCCTCATGTGAGAGAGTGCTGGCTAAGTCTACAAAACTTATCACACAGTCATCAACCAGGTCCAGTCAGCAACGAACCCCTTAAACCTTGTATAATAAGCATTTGTCCCACTACTCATCCTCAGACAGACAGACCCGAACCCTACGACTTTTTAATTGAATTGCATAAACTACCTCTAAAGTCCTCCAGTTCCGATTGTAAACTTCCTCTTTTCCCTCCATCAGCATGTGTTGTTTAATTCTCTCTAGGACCTGTAGAAGGTCCCTCACCCATTGATCATAGTTGTAAACTATATCCTCCTTCCAATGTCTTAGAACAAATGCTTTAACAACAGCTGACATCAGGGAATATGATATTTAGCTCGACCACCATAATCCTTCCCAGATCCCTAGAATACATATCTCTGGACTAATGAATTCAGTAGTCCAGTACCGGTCCATTTTTAACAATCTGACCCCAGAGTGGTTGGATTCGAGAACACTTCCAGAATATATGCAACAGGTCACCTGGCTGTAAGCCACAACAAAAACATAGGTCTGTCTGTCTGAGTTTTCTAGAGCATAGTTTGACAGGGGTGTAGTAAATGTTTGAACAAATGAAAAATTGCATCATATTATACTTCGGTATATGCAAATCTTTCATGCATTTCCAAACTTCAGACCAGTTTGGTCTCAGGGGGGATAAGGCTTTCTCCCAATATACAATACGAGACACAAAATTTGTACCCACATAGTCTATTAACACCTTATAAACTTTGGACAGGGGGTGTTGTGAAAGATCAATTTCCCTTAGCTTATCCCAGGTGAACACTAGATTTTCTCCCCTATCCTTATAGTCCGGCACAAACTTCTGAAGTAAATTAGTAATCTGGATCTTTTTAAAGAAATCCCACTCCCTAGCCTGTATTGGTAAGAGAACTTTGCCAGAAACTATAAAGTCTGCCACTCTGGAGTCCTGCAATAATAATACCCATTGACCCCTCAAAATGCTATTTCCCAGGCAGAAATTAGGATTCCCACTAAGGGTTGTTCTCCTGCCCCCTTCTGAGCCTTCTTCAGGGCTGGGGTCAGCCCTCCCACCAAGCCCTGACTGCTGGTTGTATGTCGAGAATGCTTTCCTATGCCCGGCAGCTGCCTCCGGGTACGTGTATTAATGCCCCTGGCAGGAGTTTAGTATTTTCTAGGAGCAACTGCTCAATTCGGAGCCATGTTGGAGTATATTCCCCATCTTGCAGATGGCGATCCCATCGCCCCATATATCCTAGTTGCCCAGCTACATAATATGTTAGTAAGTTGGGAAGCTTCACTCCACCCCTTGAATAGGGAAGACATAGAATATTTTGCTTCCTCCTGGGGGGCTTCGAGTCCCATAAAAAATCTGAGATGATCCTTTGGATGCTGGTGAATCTAGCCTTCGGGATAAAGTAGGGAGAGAGACAAATAGGGTATAGCAGTCGAGGTAAAAGGTTCATTTTGATAAGACCCAGCCTGGCAGTAAAGTTTAGCGGAAGCCTCCTCCATCTTTCAATATCCTGCTTAATTTTGACCACAATGTTACCCAAGTTTCCCTCCACCCCATCTTCTGATCTAGCCATAATCCAGATCCCCAGGTACTTAATTTTTTCTGAGGCCCAATTAAGTTGAAAATGCTCAAAATCTGCCCTATGGGTATGCACTGTGAGTGGGAGGACCTGGGTTGCCAAGTTTAACTTGTAATTAGCAACCTTGGAGAACTTCCCAATAATTTCCAGGGCACACTGAAAGCTCTCAGATGGATTACATAAATGTAATAAAATATCGTCGGCGAAGACCGATAATTTAAGCTCTAACCCCAGAACATCAATCCCCTGTACCCTTGTATCCTTCATAAGGGACCTTAACAGAGGCTCGAGATATATATTAAATAAAATTGGCGAAAGGGGGCACCCCTGCCTTGTCCCACTCTTAAAAAGAAACTCCTTAGAGAGATATCCATTGCATAAAACTCGGGCAGTAGGGGCTTCATAGAGATTTCTAAGGCCACTTAAAAACTCCCCTTGAAACCCCATCCTTTCCATTGTAAGGAACAAGAATTGGTGAGAAACATGGTCAAACGCCTTCTCGGCATCCAATGCAATTAATGCCATAGCCGAGTTTGAAAGAGCCGCTCTCTCTAAAATATGATGAAGTTTCCTTAATGCATCTGGGGCCCCCCTCCCTGGCATGAACCCAACTTGCTTCTGACTAATCAATCGTGGGGCGACTTTCAAAACCCTATTAGCTAGCATCTTGGTAAGGATCTTAATATCTTGGTTTATTAAAGCTATGGGTCTATAATTACCTGGCAAATGCTTGGGTTTATCTGGTTTAGGGATCAAAGTGATATAGGCCTGATACAATGGAGGGTGGGCAATCCCTCCCTGCATGATAGCTGAGAAAAGCTCTTTCAGCAAAGGTATTAAGGTCTCCGCATGAGCTTTGTAAAATTTGGCCGGGAGGCCATCAGGCCCTGGTGCCTTCCCATTAGGCAGGTCCATAATAACCTCCAAAATTTCCTGCTCAGATATTGGGCAGCCAGGCTCAGGCCTGATCCGGACTCAATCTTGGCAGAGATATTTCCTCCAAAAACCCCTAATTTCTGTCACTGAGCATTGTGTCCCTCCTTGGTATATTGCCGATGGTAGTCGGCAAAGGCATCTGCCAAACCTTGTGGATCCGAGATGAACTCATATCCAAATTTCACTGTCACAATCATTCTCCGCCTCCCACTCTTTAATCCTATGGGCCAATATCCGACCTGGCATGTCTCCCTGCAACAAATATTTGGCATTCAATCTCCCTAGCCAGGAGTCTACCCGATAATTAAGTATACCCTTAAATTCCTCCTTTAATTCTCTTAGCTCCCTATCTGTCTCTTCGGAGGAGCCCTCTAGTGGCGCCAGTGATTTGATGGCCCCTAGTATAAACTCCTCATGAGCCCTATTCAGTTTGTTCTGCCTGGCAGTGTTTTCCTGGACCCATCCCCTATACAGCACCTTACAAACAGGCCAGGCTAAATTCCTATCCTCCAGAGTTGGGATTTGAATCTGAATAATTTCCTTGAGTTTACCCTCCAGCTTGGCTAGAATCTTATTGTTCACTAACACCCTTTGTCCAAGTGCCAGCGAACTGGCCTGGGAGGAATGTTATCTATCCTCCATACTAATTGTATTGGGGAGTGATCAGAAAGGATCCTCTCAAAAGTGCACATACCTGTGACCCCCCTTAAGACCTCCCGATTGACCAAAAAACAGTCGATCCTAGTATAGACCTTATGCGCTCCTGAATAGAAGGTCATCTCAGTCTCTCCTTTTCTATAGATCCGATACGGATCCGCTAAAGCAGTTCCCTCCAGGAATCTATGTAATGCTGCTTGGGGAAGACTAGGAGCTTTATTGGAAGGGGGAATCCTGTCCACCCTATTGTCTAAGCAAGTGTTCCAGTCAGCTGCCAAAATAAAGGAGCCATGCGGGAGAGTGGCAATATCAGCCTCCAATGAGGCAAAAAATTCTGATTTAGCCGGAGTGGGTCCATAAATGGAGGCACACACCAATGGGCATCCAAAACACGAGCCCATTATGTATACTCCCCTACCATCCTCCCTCGAACTAACACTCTCAATCACATAGGGGCATCCCTTCCTAATTAATAATGCCACCCCACCCGACGCCTTTGCGTTTCCAATTCCGAATACCTTACCAACCCATCCTTTCTTAAGCAAGTTCAGTTCGTCTGTCAGTAAGTGGGTTTCCTGAAGTGCGGCTATATGAACCCCCATCTGATTAATATATCTAAGGATAACCAATCTTTTCCTCCTTCCCCTAAGACCCTTAACATTCCATGATAGAATTCTAAGTAACCCATCTACCAAATCCACACCCTGAAACCTCCCTCTTTGGCTTTTAAGTTCCTTTGTACCGCATGACTTGATTTCTCTCTTTCCTACCACCCCATGTTCCCCATACTACCCCGATCCTTGATCGCCCTCCTAAATCAGTCCGGAACGGTACGAGCCCACCACACGATGTCTCCCTTCGGCCCCGGTCCCTATTAAATCCTTAGTAGCCCTCCTTCTCCCATGCCTTCTGGTTCAGACCAAACCACTAAACCAGCACATCAAAATTATTAATGGGAGAGATTATATCACCATAGCCTAAGCCATTGTCTTCCTGGCTTTCTGCTATCACAATCTGTGTAGGAAAAAAAAAAAAAAGGAAGAAAGGGGGAGGGCTTTATTTACCCCTTCAAAGACCTCTCAAACCTGCATAATCATTAGGTGGAAAATACAAAAGGAAGGAAGATCAATTCAGTAACAACAAGTTAATCCCTTAATGTTTCTTTTTCCACAGCGTAGCTGCTGAAACATTTTAGACACTGTCCTGCATACGTTCTCCAGTCTCTCTTTACTTTCAGGTCACTGATTTAAATAAATCGGGTAATTCCACTTTAAGGCTTTCTAAGGCTTCTTCTGCCGAGAGGTATTTTCTGTCCCCTTTCACCAGCTTAACCACCAGAGTGGCAGGGTATTGCAGTCTAAATTTCAAACCGGCCATGTACAGCTTCTTTTTAATGTCCGCATATTCCTTCTGCTTTTCCCTCACCTAGGGGACTAAGTCCTGAAACAATCACACCGAAGCCCCATTCCAATGTAGATTTCTGTTAGCCTTGGCTTTCATTAGGACATGGTTTTTTTCCTTGTAGTTTAGAAATCGCATTATAATTACTCGAGGCCGCGCCCCCGGTGGGGGGGTTCTCTCAGTGCTCGATGGGCCCTCTCAAGATTGTAAGATTCGCCAAACGGCGTGGGCCCAAATAGCTTAAAAAGAAGATCCTGCATGAAGGCAACACAGTCTAAGCCTTCCGTTTTCTCAGGCAGTCCAGCCATTATTAAATTATTCCTCCGGCTTCTTGCCTCCTGGTCTTCCAGGCGATTTTCCAGTTTTCTCACTTGCCTTTTCATATGAATTAAATCCTGGTCCATTGTTGCAGATTTTCTTTCCTGTGACCCAATTCTGGCTTCTAGATCCCCCACTCGTTGAGTGAGAGCATGTAATGCCGGTTTCAAAATGGTAAAATCGGCGACTAGCCCCTTCAGGAGCTGCTT
Organism: Neoceratodus forsteri; assembly: GCA_016271365.2. Taxonomy (NCBI): domain Eukaryota; kingdom Metazoa; phylum Chordata; order Ceratodontiformes; family Ceratodontidae; genus Neoceratodus; species Neoceratodus forsteri. The sequence continues at coordinate 1,355,967,390 of CM057456.1, forward strand.
AATTTCTAAAATGTCCTCCGAGGTTGACTGACCCTCCTGGGCCTCCCCTTTCCTAACCTCAGGCTCGTCTGGGACCGGGGAGTGGGGCTTTGAATGCTTGGTCACCGTCGCTCTCGCTGCAAGGGGCTCGGGGCTGCTTAGTTCTCTCTCGGCCATTTCGTATGCCGAACTGTCTAAACTTGCTGCGGTCTTCTTCGCCCTCCGACCCAAAACCAAGGTGGGTTCCCAGCAACACAGACTCGTAGAACAAGACACCTCCCACTACTATTCAGCTGCGGAAGCCTAAAAAGTGAAGTTTTAAAACATTAATAGCTTTCAGGACTCGGGAGCCTTAGCGAAGACATCTGCCTCCCGCTAGCTCATCACGTGACCCCCTCCACCAAGCTAAGGCATTTGATGAAGTAGCTCACACTTATTTATGGCAATGTTTAACAGGATTTGGGATTCCAAAATTATTTATAAACTGGCTTCAGTTATGCTATGCATTAGCATATAATATCCCTTACGAGAATGGATGGCAAGGGAACAAATATCGAATTTTTAAGGGGGTACATCAGGGGTGCCCATTGAGTCCATATTTATATGTTTTAGCCTTGGATCCTATGTTACGGATATTGAATAGATCACCCCAATTATTAAGTGTATGGGGGAATCAGAGATATATACGAAGGTTGTAGCTTATGCTGACGACTTATGTTTAATATTGCGAGATGGTCACTCCATTGAAAAAGCTTGCACTTTGATTACAGCTATAGGGATGGTAACAGGAGCAAAAATAAATGAAGATAAAACTCATTGTTTGAAAGTGGCAGGATTCCCTACAAAACCTGAAGTAGTGGGAGGGATTATAGTGGATCAGGTCCCGTGTAAAATATTGGGTATTTATTTTGGGAATAATGATAGTGCGTTTTTTAATTGGCTGAAAGCATTGCAAATAGGTAATGCAAAGGTAGCTAGTTGGAACAAATGGAAATTATCAAAAAACAAAAGAATATATTTGTTGAAAACTTTTTTGATTCTGTTTTTTTTATATTTAAGCAATATTTATTTATTGCCTAAACGATTGGAAACATCATTAATGAGACTTTTTTTTGTGGGATATGGGGAAGCTGTTTAAATCCGATTAAACAGAATGTATTATATTTAGATATTAAATCTGGAGGACTGAATATGATAAACCTAATCCCTTTTTTTTCTGGTTGTTTATATACCAATTTGTTACCAATATTGAAATCTCAAGAATCCTTTTGGGTTTCTTTGGTTACTTTAAATTGCAGGTTATTCTTCAAGAATGGAGGACAAATAATTTTGTCCATAAAACAAAAGGCGTCCCAAATTAATACAAGATTGGAATGAGATTTTGATAAGATTCAACATTGGGAAATTAAATGGGATTTTGTTTTACAACATACAGGAAAGCATTGTACTAGATGGTTTTAAACACATTTTCTATGAATCTCCATCTTAGAAAAGTTACCCCAAATCCGAAGGTATTTCAATTATATTACAAATTTATGTATTCCAGTACATATGTGGATACTGTTTGGTTAGAGATACATAAAAAATTAGTGCTAAGTAATCAAAACATAAATGAATGCAAGAACGTTATTGCCCAAGAGACAGTTGCAATTTAACCTTAGAGACAATAGAGCATTTATATTTCGATGTCCATATGTGCAAGAATTTTGGGATGTGGTTAAAAATCGCTGGAAGAGCAGAGTGAAAGCACCACCTTCTGAGGACCTTTTATATTATGGAACTTATAATGAAATTATGACGCAAGGATTTCTTAGTACTCAGCAAATAATACACACATTTTTCCTTTATTGGATTTGGATCTCTAGATGTCAGTTATTGCTGCAACAACAAAATACCTCAGCGATTGACCTGTTTTATATAGTATATCAAGATTTGTGCCGATTAAAGGTGCATGAGAAAACAAAGATGAGTAAAGCAGAGTGGGACAAATTTTGGAAGGATTATGATTTTATTCTTTGAATATATGGGAGACGGGAATCCTAATAATTTGATTAATACATTAATTACTCTCGATTATGTAAAAAAAAAAGAGAGAGAGGTATATTAGGATTCTTTTTTTATATCTGCTGAAAGAAACAATACTCATTTATGTTTTGTATTGTGGAATGTATTTTATTCAATATGGTTTTTGAAATGATTAAGTTTTTGAGTTAATATAGTCTCAATTATTATAATGGGATGGGAGAGGGTGGGTTTAAATAATTTTCTAAATATTTAAGGCATTTGTAAAATTAATATTAATTTATGTTTTTCGATTTTTCTTATTCTGATTACGTATGACACATACAGATTTTGTTATGTTTTGTTCAGAAAAAACTCTCTACTCTTATAGTGGGAAGGGGAAGGTGTGGGGTATAAATACTTTTCTTTTATGTTCAAGATTATTATATGAATTAATATTCTTTTATATTTTGTTTTTATTTTCTCCCTTTATAGTTACGTATGTTGTAATACTGATTTTGTATATATTATCATGATTTGTTATGATTCCAAAAAAAATTCCCCTACTCTTTTCGATAAGTGCCATGGGATCTTTAACATCCACCTGAACTACCACCAATCCAGACAGATGGGACCTCGGTTTTACATCTCATTCGAAAGATGGCACCTCAGAAGTGCAGCACCCCTCTTATGCTGCACTACAATGTCAGCACTGGAATATTGACCCAAGTGCCTGATGTGAGAACTGAACCCACAGCCCTCTGATCTCTCAGCCTCAGAGGTGAGTGTGCTGCCTACTGAGCCACTGACACTGTGTCCCCCACACTGCCACCTTACCCCTCCCAGCCACCACCTGGATCTTCTTTCCAATGAGCCCCACCCTCGCTCTTCACCCTTGCCTGCTCCTTATCGTCCATCCACCAAATTACCTTCAGTGCTTCAAACGCTGGCTGCCCCAATTCACCTACTAGAAGGCACTCTCCCAAATCAAAATGTTTGTACATGCTTTCTCACCATTTAACTATTGCCCTACTGCTCCTTGCCACGGGGGACATACACCATAACCCTGGCCCAGCACCTTCAAATTCAATGTCTTTCCCCTCTGCCAAGGCCACCACTATTAACCCATCTAGCTCCCTCCCCCGGGGCTACAATTACTCCACCTCAACATTCGTAGCTTAGCCCCTAAACTTGATCTCCTCCAGGTCTTAGCCAAACAGCACGCCCCTGATATTATCATCCTGTCTGAGACCTGGCTAAACCCTAACCTTCTAGACCCAGCCATTGCCATCCCGGGGTTTAATATCACTCGGCAAGACAGACCCACCCGTGGAGGTGGAGTGGCTATCTATACCAAATCAGACCTGTACTATTCTATCACACTTACAAAATCAGAGCCCAAAGCCTATGAACTACTCATGCTAAAACTGTCCCAGCCCTTCTCTCTCCCAATCTATATGGCTGGTATCTGCCCCAGTACCCGGCCACAGCAGTCACTGACCTTCTAACCCACTAGCCTCCTTAGGCCTTTTGGTGAGCTCTATATCATGGGGACCTAAATCACAACTGGCCATCCCTACTTTCAATAAAGCTCACGCTGAGATTACCGCCTCAATCTAGCCCAAACCATCTCGGAACCTACACGCAAACCCTAAGACTAACAATCACTCCCTGCTTGACTGGGCCCTCACCTCTCACCCCCACTGGGTCATCAGCTCTGGTCTACTTCCAGACTCTATAAGTGACCACCACATCACCTACCTAGTCCACAAAATCCATCAGCCCAAATCCCCCCCCCCCAAAATTCTACTACAAAGGTCATACAAATCCCTAAAGCTCACCCCTCTCCTGAATGACTAGCCCACTCTAACTGGGACTTCCTCCTTACTAGTAATGATATAGAGAAAGCCTTTGCACTCTTCCAAAACACCTTCCTCAGTGTCTGGGACAAACATGCCCCCCTGCATCACGTTAGAGTCTGGAAAGCCCATCTCCCCTTGATCTCCCCCGAACTAATTGCATGCCAGAATGCCGGGGACAAGGTGTGGCATTTGTACAAAACTACGCTCCTCACAAGTGACAATATCTTCTACCGCGAGCTCCGTAACAAATGTACCAAGACCACCTGCTTAGCCAAGGCTGAATACTTTAACAACACCTTAATGCCAACATCAGTAGGCCCTCTAAATTCTGGAAAGTTATCAACTCCCTCTTCTCCCCTCCATCTACAATTCCCACCCCTCGCCTACTCACACAAGGGACTCTCCACACAGATCCCCTCGCGGTCGCCTCCAACCACCACCCACTTCACCACTGCAGCACAACCCTACTGGCCTCTCTGTTCCAAAAAGAACCCCACCTTCTCAATCTGAAACCCGTGAAACCGCTGGGACCAAATTACTTCACATTCAAACACTTTGTTCTGCTGAAACTTTAGATGCCCTACTCTCCTGAACCCCAAAAGGTAAATCACCTGACAGGTTAGACACTAAACTTCTCTTCCTATCTGCTCATGCCATTGCACCTCCCTCGCCCCTCCTAAACCTCTCATTTGTCATGGAATCAATTCCCAAGGATGGATGTGCCACTGTTGTCCCACTACCAAAGGAGGTGGCCCCACTACCGCAGCAAATTACCGTCCCATTTCCTGTTCCCCACCCTAGCGGCTGCAGGAGCACCTCGCATCTCGCAACTCTCTCACTTCCTCTCTGAATCTCACTTCCTCACTCCCTTTCCAGGCTGGATTTAGAAAACACTCTACCACCACCTCCCTGCTAAGGCTCACAGATTCCATCCTTTCAGGGATGGACAAAGGCCAAATTATTATTAAGCCATTTTCATTGACTTAGCTAAAGCTTTCAACACAGTATCTCACCCTCTATTACTAACTTGCCTATCCGCTGCTGGGTTATCCACATCAGCCACTAACTGGTTCAGAGCCTACCTGCAAGATAGAACCCAGTCTGCAAAAAATAGTGGACTCCACCTCACCTCCACTCCCTATCATCACTGGCATCCCACAGGGCTACATTCCTGGCCCCTCTTCTTTCCGTCCTGCCAAATGACCTGCCAAAACCTGCTCTATTACCTCTATACACATGTATGTAGGTGACACTGTCCTCTTCACCTCCGGCCGGACCCAAGAAGAAGTCACTTCCACTCTCCAGGCTGATTTCAACAAGGTACAGCTCTGGTTTAACTCCCACCAACTGTCCCGCAATGCAAAAAAGACAGTCTCCAAGACTTTCGGCTCTAGGCAGAGACTATCCTGACTCACCTCACAACCGATTTTCCACACCCTCGATGGAACAGTACTAGAGGACGTGCCCTCCTTTAGGTACCTTGGAGTCTGGTGTGACCATCACCTGTCCTTCTCCACCCATGTGGATGCTATCCAGAAAAAGCTAGGCCCCAAGCTTGGCGCTGTCTACAGGAATCACAGTTGTCTCCCGCCCTCGGTGAGACGCAAAATTATTCAGAAAATGATTCTACCTTCCTTTGACTTCTAGTGACATAGTCACAGTTTGGCTCAAAGTCCACCCTACCAGTCTGGACCTACTCTTCAACATTTTCTGCTGCTTTGCCCTAGATGCCCCCGCTGCACTCCACCATTGTGAGCTCTATCACTCATTGGATCTCCCATCCCTTAGCAACTGATGGCTACTTCACAGTATCAAATTTGTGTCCAACTTCTGGCTCAGTGCTCTTCCTTCCTACCTCACCTCTGCCCTCCCTCCTACCAACCCTCCCATGCCCTTAGGTCTACTGACTCCCGGCTATTGACAATCCCTTCCTGGTGGACCTCTACAGGCCAATCGGCCTTCTCCTACCATCTCCCTAAGTTATGGAATGCCCATCCAGCCCAAATCCACCACTCCTCCTCTAGACATTCTATATCCTCTGCCCTAATTAACTACTATGACACAAACTGTTCCTGCTCCTGACCCCCTCCACCCCTCGCGCATACCCCTTTTTCGACTCCCCCTTCTTATTATGTGGCCTGACCAGCAGCTCTAGCATTTCTCCTCTCATGCTGGCATGAAAGTTCAACCAACCCTGCACTTGCCCCTTACTGCACTTCTGCGCATCCCCCAGTAATTCGTTTCTCCCATAGTCTATGTCTGTCTTTTATGGGTGCGTTCTAAATCCTGTGCTCTTCCCACCCACCCTGTTCTCAGCCTCTTCCTAGATAACAAGTACTAGCCACCAGCACTGCAAATTCTCAGCAATCGCTTCAGTGAAATTGTGTAAGCATACATGTCTGTAATCTATGCACAATACACCACTTTACCCTCTATGTAGCTACACCCTATAAACCTGTATGTAAGCAATGTATCAAGGTCCAAATGTATATCTCATCGTTATGTATTCCCTGTACACTCTGTATTATGCACCATGGTCTCCTATGTGTAACTCTATGAAATATATATGCTATCTCCCATTTACCCCCCCCTCAGGTCTGACCCTGAGATGAGCATCTTTTTGCTCAGTGTGCCCTAACTGGTGAATCATTTCAATAAATAAAAAATAAATAAAAATAAAAAAATTCAGAAGGGCACACAATGCTTGTACAAAAATGGTCAGAGATGCTAAGGCAGCATTTATCTTACCGAATTGGATTCTGCAGCAAAGTGTTCCTCCAAAATCTGGAGGACAATCAAGGACATGTCCGGATATAAGTCTGGTAATTCCTTGCCACCTAAGATTATAACTGTGAGTACTACTATCAATGATAAACCGGGAATCCTAAATGCATTTAACAATCATTTTACCACAGCTGGTCTAGCTTTTAATAATTCACCTGCATCACTGGTCCACTCCCAATTAAGTGTCTGATGCTCAGACTCTCCTGCCCCGATATCTGGCTTCTCGTTCCACCCAGTCTCTCTGAAACAGGTTGAAAACCTCATGCTCCAATTGAATATTAAGAAAAGTACTGGTGTTGATTCTTTGGATCCTAATTTCCTTAAAATTGCCTATCATGTCCTAGCTGTTCCTATCACCCACTTATTTAACTTATCATTGTCCCAAGGTGCTTATTCTCCAGATCTGGAAAATTGCTCATGTCATCCCCTTGTTTAAATCAGGTGATCCCTGTGACCTTAACCACATGGCTCTATTTTAGGACCATCATTGTTTCTGATTTACATTAATAATTTAGTAGAAGTAATACAAAATTCAGGCATAAACCTCTATGCAGATGATACCCTAATGATATCAGACGGATGTACCCCTGCTGAATTGGAACAAAAGTTGCAGGCAGACTTTACCAGACTCAGCACATGGTTGGCTAGAGCGGGTTTGATAGTTAATAGTAAAAAAACAAAATTGATGGTCTTTTCTAAAATCAATCATAGATTGAATAGTAGTAGAGAAAATATAACCATAAAGACATTACAAAATGAAGAATTAGAGCAAGTATTAGAATACAAATACTTAGGGGTCTGATTGACTACGCTTAAAATTTGATAAACATATTCTTGACACTATTTCAAAAGTAAATAAAAGATTGGGAACTTTCAGAAGAACAAGTTTCTGTATGAATAGTCTAATAAGAGAAACAGTAATAAAACAACTTCTTTTACCCATTCTGGAATATGGAAACCATGTGTACGGCCTGGCATCAAAAGGTCTCTTGCAAAAAATTGACAAAATGTATAACAAGATGGCTAGATTTATATTAAAAAAGGATTATAGAATACATCACTGTATCATGTTACAAGACCTGGGTTGGCTTACCCAGGAAGCAAAAAGGCAGTTTTCATGGGCTATGCAAATCTACAAAGTTATTTACCAAAAGCAGCCAGAATGTCTGAGTGACAGACTAGAAAGGAAAACATATGTTTACAACTTGCGAAATAAAAATTTGGGGCATTACTTTTTTCCTAAACTAAAAAATAAATATAGTTATATGCGTTTTCCTGTTATAGTGTACAGAACATGGAATGAGATAAAAACAGTAATAAGTAATTATTTTAAAGATGTGAAAGCATTTTCATCCAGCCTAAAGTTGGAACTAAGCACTAGGTGTGAATGCTATGGTTAACTTTATTATATTTTGTATAAGTAACTTGTACAGAATATGTTAAATGTTAAGTGTATGTAGTGTATTTATCATCTTATGTTTTCTAGTATGTTTGTGACTGTATTGTTTATACTAGTTTGTTCTTAATTAATATCATATGGAATATGAAACAACAGGAGCATCTTGTAAACAGGACTTTGTCCTAATGATGTAAACTTACGCCAACAATTCCTGTATAAAAATAAAGGTTTTTACTACTACCACTACTTAACAATTATAGACCAATTTCTCTCCTCCCAACTTTGTTGAAACTTCTGGAAAAGATTGTCAGCAACTAACTAAGGGACTACCTCAAATCCAATAACCTACTAAACCCTATGCAATCTGGCTTTAGAACTAAACACAACACTATTTTGGCCATTGCCAAAGCTACGAATGATTGGTACCGAGAACTGAACAGTGGAAACTTTGTCTGTGCTGTATTTCTAGACCTTAACAAGGCTTTTGATACAATGGATCATAGCCTGCTTCTCTCCTCTCTGAAGAATATAGGCCTGGACTCAGTTTCTTTGTATTGATTTACTGAGTACCTTGTGGGAAGGCTGAGGGTGAGCTATCCCCACTCAAGCCTCTACTGAGATGAGTGCCGCAAGGATCCATATTTGGTCCCTTACTATTCGCTATCTATGTTAATAACATTGATGAGAGTATTAACAAGGCCAACCATACACCTGTTTCTGAAGACGCGTTGTATATGTAAGTCACTTCTTCCAAAATGCTAAAAAACAAAAGCAATGTTGTTCTCACTCTTATAGCCGTGTGATGAATCTGTCCAGCTCTGGAGCACTACCTCAGATTACACAATTTTGGAGAGAAACTGGAGTTTGTCTCAAAGTTTAGATACCTAGGTGTGTGGTTAGACCATAATCTATCATTCATTGAGCACATTGGGGACCTTGTAAAGAAGTTAAGGCAGAGGCTGGGGCTATTCTTTAGAATTAACCAGTTTCTTACTAGAGATGCAAAAGTGCGCCTTGTCCAAACTACTTTTCTTTCGCTGATCGATTATGCAGATTTCGTTTATGGTCAATGTCCCAAAGTCTCGCTTGCAAAGTTGGATACTCTTTACAACAGGGCCATCCAGTTTATTACTGGTTTCCCCATCTCTACCCATCATTGTTCCTTGTACAAAGCTTTAGGGCGGTCCTCTCTTATGTTTAGGCATAATAGAAACACAGTCCTTGACTTATAGAGTCTTCTTGAAGCAGCTTCCATAATATATAATAGACCATCTCCATTAAGTGAGCAGGAACATATGCCCTAAGAGAAGCATCCTACATCACATTATGTATCCCCAAGGCTTCCTCTTGCTATGGTAGAGTGGTTATTAGTTTCTGTTGCCAACATTGTGGAACAAAGTACACAAATTATTGAAATTAAGCTGCCTCTGCAATATGAATGCCTTTGAATCTCTATATGCTCGGTATGTGTGTGTGAGCCATGCAATTGCTACCCCAGCCCCTAATTTTTGTCCAAAGCATCAAGTTGCTGCCCTCTGAGCATAGTTGAATTTATGGTCGCTTGTAACCTCTGGTGACCTTAACTCTGTGAGCTCTTTATGCCTTAAATGTTTTTCCCCTCTAGATATCCTTGTAAGGTTATTATCTCGTTATTTATCTGTGGCTGCTACACCTTACTCAATTCCTGCTGTCTTTTACATATTGCTTAATCTGTGGCTTTTATTCCCCTACCCTGTACCATTTAACTGTCCTATTTCATCTTCATATTCCCTTTCCACTGCATTCCACTCTTACTATCTCTTTCCTCTGTCCATTAACTCTCTTCTCTGCCATAGACTAGCCCTTCAGAGGCTCCCTGCCCCTCAGGTGGGAGAAATGCAGATACCAGGTGGTTGTCGCTTCCATAGCTGCTGCCTGAGACACCTAGACCGGACTCCTTACTAATGAGGTGTGGCATTGCTGATACCCAATCAGAATGTGAGCACTTTTCTGCTCTGGTGTCTGATTGGCTATTGCAGTCTGCTCCTGTGTCTCCCTCAATACTAAGTTAAAGTCTGATTTTCTGTCTAAAACTTGCACAAAAAGAGCTGTCCTTACTTATTGCCTAACAGTTATGACCTCTGTTTTTGTTCCTGTTTAGAGTGTCAAGAGTTGGGAGTCTGTTTGATTACACTCTTTTCTGAATTTCTGTTGTTGGGCCAGTCTTTAGGCATCAATGAATTCCCAATTCTGTTGTACTGCTGTTTTGGTCCTCCTGCTGGTTCAGATGTTCCATTGTCCATGGCCCAGTACTTAATACCGACCTATTCTTCCATCCTCTGCCAAGGAGATGCTCTCCATGGGCTCCCAGCCCATAGGCATGGGAAACCCCGGCACCAGGCGGTCATCGCTGCCTCTACCGCTACCTGAGAACCTAAGCATGGACTCCCCATTATTTATTTTATTTATTTATTTAGTTTTTGTTGACAGGGTAAGTACACTAGACAAATCCTGCCTATTTTCAGACATGATCCAGGGGAGGGTGATACAGATGAATGCCAACTGACCTTGAACCAGATTAAGCTGTTGGTGGTATTTTTAGTGAATGAGGGAAATGTGGCCAGGACACTGGGGAAATTCCCTTACCCTTTTCGATAAGTGCCATGGGATCTTTAACATCCACCTGAACTACCACCAATCCAGGCAGATGGGACCTCAGTTTAGCATCTCATCCAAAAGATGGCACCTCAGAAGTGCAGTACCCCTCTTATGCTGCACTACAGTGCCAGTACTGGGATAGTAACCCAAGTGCCAGATGTGGGAACTGAACCCACAGTCGTTTGATCCCCTGACCTCAGAGGTGAGTGTGCTACCTACTGAGCCACTGACACTGCCATTAGCAAAGCACGGCATTAGCAGCCATCCATTCGGAATGTGAGCGCTCTTCGGCATTGGCTTCCATTTGGTTCCTGCAGTCTACTTCTGTGTCCATTCTAAACCAAGCATAATTCTGACTTCCATGCTGAAATTTGCCAAAAAAGAGCTGTAATTACTTTTCTCCTTGACTGTTAAGACCCTTATCCTTCTGTTTAGAGTGCTACATTTAGGGATGCTGTGTGATTACACTACTTTTGAAATTCTGTGCTTGCGTCAGCTCCCTACATGAGTGGCCGATCACTTCTCCCTACTGAAGTTCCTACTAAGCCTCATCTTATGTCCTCTTTAAATATTACAGAAGCACTCTGAACTGATATGTCTGATGTAACATTGAGTACTTACTTGCATTAACTGCATTGTTTTTTACTTTTGTTATTTGGCTCTATTGTAAATATCTCTGTATGAATTGTACCATTTGACCTGGAGCTAACCAGGTCCATCTTGTAAATGAGCTTGCTCAATGATGTTTGCCTAGATAAATAAAGATTTTGATCAATTTGATTGATTGATTGGTGTTCCTTAGCAGTTTGTTAAGAGGTTATAACTTGCTTATAGTGGTACAGTAGTTCCATGTCTCCCCTCGTGAATGGAAAAGGGGGCAGAATGTATGATTAAATCAGATGTGAGGCAAGGTTAGTCCTGTATTTTATCTTTTTGTGTTCGATCCACACTTAAAAAATTCAAGGCGTACACACAATACTTGGTCCACTGCCACATAAAGCAGCAGCTTATGTAGATGATATTTGTTCACTGGTATGAGATAAGGAATCTGGGGAAAAAGCAATAATATACTTCCTGACATATTCTGAGGTCTCAGGATCCAAGCTGAATATAAATAAGAGTTCTGAGATACTTTTGGACCTGTAGTCATGGATACCCCTTCTTCCATAGCTAATGTGAAAATGATACCTGACCCACTAGAACCTTTGGGACTCTGGTTTGGTCATATGGGCCAAGCAATGTATAACTGGGACTTGAGCTCCAGGAAGCTGAAAGACAAGTTACACAATGGTGTCAGTGGCCAATGGCAAAGCAAAAAAGGGTGTACATGGTCAAAACTTTTTAATCCCATCTTTTTGTATTTAAGCTGCATTTTTGCTTTACCAATTGAATTTGAGATGAAAATGTATAGTATTTTTCAAACGTTTTAGGGAGCTGGCTGAACCCTATTAAAAGAGGTTGTACATATAGAGAGATTAAAGAGGAAGTAGTAGGTATGACTAACCCGTGGCAATTTTCTCTTGTGTATTTTTCTAGTTTTCATACACGCCTAATAATGCGTGAACAACTGAGCATTGGTTTGGCTTTGTTTAAGGAGGTCTGTATTTCATTGTTTAAAGTATGGGAGCAAGGCAAGCGAAGAGTTGTTAAAAGCTGATTGGTTTTGCAAACATCCTATATTATAGTATGTTTTAGAATAATTTAATGTTGTCTATTAACACCCACTCAACTGCAAGATTCTACTGGCAAACAATTGTAGTACCATGTTGTAAGAATAGAACTGATCTTTGCACCCTAGTGTTGGGTAGCTTCCAAAATCATAAAAAAAACAATTCATGGAAAAGAGTATTCCCAAGAAAATGTGGGATGTATTATGATTAAATGTGCATGGCATATTAAATGTAAAAGGAAATGCTGAGCACAAACAAATGAGTAAAGGAGTATGCCACAGACAAGAGTGCCAGGAGGAGACTGAAACAATGGAACATTTATTTTTCACCTGTTTTTATATTCAGTTTTTCTGGCAACTTATAGCAAACAGATGTACTTTTCCAGAACTAAAGAGAGTAACTTATGAAACTTTAATTTGGGGACAGATTGTTTACACTTGGAAACACAGAACTCATAGTGCATTGTTTTTAATGTTCACCTGTATTAAATGATGGGTATGGCAGATTAGATGTCAAATATGTGTTACAAAAATTAGAAGTGTTACTGTGTTGCATTCAAAAAGAATTACATGATATTAGAGAATATGACTGCAAAACTCTTCCTAAGAACTATTTTGTCAATTTTGGAGGGATTTGACTGTTTACAAGGAGGACCAGTTAACAGTGGAGGCTGTGGATGGATTTATTCTTCCTGTTTGTTTAATTTAACTTTTATGATTTGTTTCTTTTATACTGTTCTTTACTTTTGGACTAGGATTTGAAATCACTCTTTGAGATGCATTATCTTGCATAATTCATTCATTTGGCTTAGCAAGTATTGCATGTGTTGATATTTTGTTGTTCTTTTGCTGATTTTCTTTAATAAAAAATGCCCATACTCTTCTGTAGGAGGAGCTGCTGTCCATCAGCCCAAGATGGCAGACAACAGAGAAAGAGGTGAAGGTGAAGCTGATGCTCATGCAGGTGATTAGACCTCCCTCCCTCCCTGCATGCCCAGCACAGTGGGTCTTTCTGGAAATAGAATCAGAAGGGCATAGCAATGCCAGCTTGAGTGAATTATCTGAAATGATCTGATCCAGAACAACATTCAAAAGAACTGCAACTACAAGCTGCAATGAAAGAAAGAAAAAACATCTCATGGCATTACTGGCTGAGGAAGAGGTTCATTTGACACAGAAGAGAGAAATCATAGTAGTAGAGGACTGCAAAAGAGAAAAGCAACACATCCAGTTAGAATTTTACTGACATTGATAGGCTAGGCTCAGCTGTCTGTGATGATACAGAAGCATCAAACGATTCCACTGTCAGAGCATTTGATAGCTCCCTGCAGCAGCAGCCTACTGCTACATCTCTTTCAAACTCTCCATGTGACAATACTGGAAGTACAGCTAAACTAAAAAAAGGGTCTAGTAAGAAAGTACCTGAGAAAACCCGTAGCAGCAGAGAAAAATGGCAGAGTGATGACAGAAGTTTCGAGTTATGACGTAGCCACCAGGGATTATAGCTGCTGCATGCCACCTCTGCAAGTGAAACAGAGCCTGCTTGGTCAGTGGAAAGGGCACTTATCGGTGCTGCATAGAAACAGGATCCAAAACTCAGCACATCAAATGCTGGTGAAGCAGTGACTGAGGTAGCTGCATTACAGCAGAAACTTACAGAACAGGACAGCTCTGTAGAACAGGTACCCCACCCTGAGTAAACTTCAGATACTAATATTAATAATTTCCCTGTACATGAGGGCTGGACTATAACAGAATCGGTGGGTGAGGAGGGTCAGGCTGGTGCAGTCAGTGCACAAAGGAAAAGAGGTGGATGTGTGCCTGCTACTACTGCAGCATTCTGTACCCCTGAAGATTTAAATCTTGATACTGTTGACAGCTCCACACCAGGACAACAGTCAGTTCATTATAGTGCTGAAAATCCTTCTAGTCCCATAATAGATCTTTGTAACACTGTGCTGGGAGAACAAATTCTACACCTCTACAGACTCTATAGATATACCTACTACCTTTCTGGAAGGTGCTGCTCCATTCGGCATGAGGTAAATAAGGATCCTGATGAGTGAATGGAGAGCTCTGCTGAATTTTTAGAGTTAAAGGCCCATTATATCTCATGGGGCACAATCCTGGGGGCAGGGTAGAACAGGAAGCTGAGCAAAATGAGGAATTGCAGACAAGCGGAAACAACACCATGCCCCAACAAGAAACTGCCCTACAAAAATGGAAGTGATTCAGAGTCAAAGATCACTTCTCTCCAAGCCAAACCCCAGCACAGAAGAAAAGTGCAGTATGTCTTTGGTACAGAAGAGGCTTCAACCTACTCCCAGACAGACTATATATTGGCAGGAGGACATTATTAAAAGACTCTATGCATTTTATGTTTCAGTAGAATTATATGCTTTTATTCATTCTCAAAGCAATATCATATTTGATGTTAGCTTCAAAACTGCTGCAAATTTGGAGAGCTGTTGGGTCAAATGTAATAAACTGAAATACACTAATATATGGATATTGTTCCAAGCGATACCTCTCACAAAATCTGCAATATGTATAGTCACCATATTATTCAAGAACGAAGGTGTGAACGTATTTAATATAAAGCACTGGCTGTCACAAAAGTGTGAAATTTTGGAAATACTTGACTCCATCATGGATGAGGAGCAGCTCTAGGCTAGTGGTTGGAGGTCTGAAGTTAATTTAAGACATATGGGAACAGGCCTTCAACAGCTCCTCGGTTGTTTTTTCTTGGGGTGGGATGGGGTCAGTGTTTTTATAGTGTGTGGTAGAATGTTGTATTCATTGAAATTCCAGCTTTCCCTAGTGTTGTTGTACCATTGATGTGATGTCACGATGTTGTTGTACCATTGTGAGTACGTCACATCGATGGTACAACAGCACTGACCACTTTTGCACATGCGTGAGTCGCGGTTCGTGGAGAAGACAAAATGGGCACCGCAGTTCATCGGAGGCACAGGAGGACATCTAAAAATCTCAGTAAGTGCCATTTTGTTTAAAAGAGTGGCCAGCACACAGCAGGACAGCCATATTTATTTTTAAATATTTATAATTGCACGGGAAGGAGTGCAGTGTATTTACGGACACTGGCAGGGAGAGGCGGAGGGTCACCGACATCACGGCGTGACCATGGAGGCACTCAACAGCTAATTTGTTTACTGTTGTTCCTTACACTATAGAAGACAATGGATGGGCAACTAGTAAACAACAACACTGTGTCTCACCTCTCAAGATTTTCATGCCAACCGAAAACCTCTCAAGCTGCTCTCTCGAGGTTTTCTTGGTTGTCATGACAAACTCTCGAAGTGAACAATAGTGTTGTTGTTCACTGTTGCCCATCCACTATCCTCTATATCAGGGCCAGCCTAAGACATGTTTTAAATGCAACTCCACTTCATATCTCAGCAACAGCTGTGACAGGGTATGCTGCAATCTACGTTTGGATTACGGCCACGCCAGTGACTATTGTGCAAATGAGTTGAGATGTAATTTGTGTGGAAGCTTGGACACTCATACAGAACATGCATGCCAGTTGGCTACACACAATAGAAGTCAGGGTTGGACTGGGGTACAAGGGGCCCACCTGGAAAGTTGACACTGGGGCCCACCTGGAAAATCAGTAGAGGAGGGCCCAGGGTAACAAACTCACATCAGTATTCCACTCTAATATGATACACTAGCTCTGTGTTTGCATTTTATATTTACTTACAGGGCCTTTCTGGTTAAAAAATAGAGGATAAAAATAAAGATTCTCAGAGTTTAGGAGGTGGTCCATGTGGAAGTTTCCAGGAATCTTGGTGAGCCAGTCCACCTCTGATAGAAGTGATCATCCTATCAAAGAGGAATTGTTGAATGCACAAAAAACATGAATTAACAAAGATAACAGGTGTCAGCACAAAAAGCTTCTCAGGATCCTAGTCTGGCTTCCCCCGTCCTACAGAGCAGCAGACAGGTTTATCTCAAGCTCTACAAAGTGAAGAAGATACAACACACCCAGCAGATGCCCAGAATGGGCTTCTTGAATTAGGGAATCTACAAGATGAGACAGGAGAAGCAGTAGACAAAAGCAAAAGTCCTGTACAGCATGAAGTTCTGCATGTGGATACCCAGAAAATGGACATACAACAAGAGCTCCCTGACAAAAAGACTGATGAAGACATCATGCCTCCACCTGGTATGACCATATTCACTAGGAAAAGATCACTACAGTGACAGCAACCGAAGCAAAAAATATCCAGAAAAAATCCTGTTACCTGCATTCTCACTTGAAAACAAGCATGAAGTATTAGCTTCAGACAAATAGGACGTGAATGCAGGAGAGACTCAAAGACTTTGTCCACTATGTCATTACAGAGATTGGTCTAATCTGACACTGAAGATAACACCCAGACCTCTTCTTCCTCCAAGAAAAGAAAGTAAGGAGTCGAGTGTGAACTGGGAGTGGTAGATGTATTTGAAACCATCATAGCACTGTTTCTTTGTTAGCTGCTATGTTGTGATGTCACATACTATTCTTTCCAGATGACTACCTTTTCTGATATTAAATTTGCGTCAGTTCATGGTAATAGTATAAAGATCCTTAAAAGGAGATTGTTCACCTTTTCAGTTTTAAAGGATTTACAATATGATATTTACGTATCACAGGAAACAAGGATGAATACCTGTGCTGATATAACATAGGCTCAAAAATTATGGTGTTGAGATGCAACCTTGTGGTCTTATGAAGAAGATAGATGTGACAGCATAGGTGTCTTGTTTAAAGGTACAGAATTAACAGTGACTAGAATTGTAGAGGTCTCCCCTGAGAGGGCAGTTTATTGATTTTAAGTACAATAAACTGTTAATGGAGACTCTTGAACAAATATTCTCCACAAAGTAAGAAAAGAGGTTGGAACTTTTCATCATTTTTCAGCCATACCTATACACTCCAAGGCACTTACTGTGTGCTGAGGACTTTAAAGAGCTACTGACATCCTTTTACAGTTCAGGCAGGCAACTCATGCCCGGGAGTTGCCTGCCTGATGAGCTAAATGAGCTACTTGTTACATTTTTTAGGCAATTAAAACCATTTTACCTTACTTTGCCTGGCTTGTAAATCCTGCATACAAGCGAAATGGCCACCGAGCATTGCAGGCTTGTCCCTAAAAACAGTGCTTTGATGATGTGCAGTAGGAAATGGGGCTCTATGCATTCTGTATAGTTACTAATAGGATCAGGGAAGGGGGCTGTCTAAAGGTACTAAGATTATTTTTTTTTTATAATTAATCGTCTTTATTATCTTTACAAACATCCCAACCAGATGAACAGACAATGAAGTGTTAAACTGACAGTGCAGAACAGAATCATATAAATCACAAAATTACTAACATCACACCTTCCGTTGAAACATGAAGAATGAAAAAAGAAAAAAACTCCCACCCCCTCACCTCCCCTTCCCAAAGGTTACAAACAAAGGGCATCTTAATTATCCACCAAAAGGATTTTAGGAGCCAGGTTTCCAGACCATAAGGAGTGCATCTAAGGAGTTCCAGAGCGATACATAAAACTTGCCTGCCCCGCATATATGCTGTATATGTTTCTCCAACTGCAGCGCTTAAAGTACATTCACGGTACCACTCTATCATAGCTGGGGTTTATCAGATGACCAGTGTCTTAAAATTAACAGTTTCACCACAGCAGAAACAAGCGAGATTTGGGCCTTTCTAATCCTAGGAGTACCTGCTGGAAAGAGACATAGCAAACAAGTCTCAGGGGTGAACATATTAGTTAAGCCAAGGATAGGGTCCAGGAGTTTATTAATGGCACTCCAAAAAACCCGTATCGCCGGACATGACCATAGCATATGATATAGGGTGCCATCCTCCTTCTTACATTTCCAGCAGAGAGACGTATCGTTTACCCCACGCCTACATGAGCGAGATGGAGTTAAATACAGATGATGCATTATGTTAAAATGCACCATCCTAAGTCTATCTTGTTTTATGCATTTATACATTGTACTCCAGAGCTTTCCCCAGAGGGCAGGGGTGTCCGGGATACCCAACTCTCTTACCCAGTAGTAACAAACCCCAGAAGGGAGCCTATGATCCCAAACCTGAAGTAGTTTGTAGACTTTGGAACCGTGCGGTTGAACAGCAACAGCTAAAAAGGCGCAATATCTTTAAGTCCATAGTCAGCTGAGGGCATCGAGGGAAAACCGGAGCTAAGGCCTTACTAAGTTGCAACCACTTAAAAAATCTCGATCCGCAACTCCATGAAACCTCTTCAGTTGATCAAAGGCAGTGAAGCACCATGCACCCAGAAGTCCGAGACTGTAAAGTGACTTATCTGGGGCCAAAAGGCCGTGGGTACAGTAGTACCCCCCACCTTAATTTGTGGATTTTCAAAAATAGGTTGGCTATCCGATAGGTACCATTTGGCCCCAAGATAGTATTGTAATTGATGAAATGCCTTTAACGACCATCCCATTGGATTGCACATTAACGGCTTAGGGGTGACTGACGGGGAACCAAATAACAAGGCCCGCAAGGAGCTCTTCGCTCTCTTCGCCAGACCACGCTCGATGTCTAGCCATAAGGGCAGATAAGCCGAGTGCCTACTCCAGTCACTCCAAAGGCTCAGTTTACAGATGTGTGTGCCGCATAATATAAAAAAGAGAGGGAGCAGCTAACTCCTTTAGCTTCGGACTGTCAGTTTAATATAAGATCTATGGATACCCTTCCCTGCCATAGAAAGGAGTCAAACATCTTCTGTAAATTAGAAAAACACTTTCTCGAAAGATACACCCCAAGCATGCCCAGGGGGTATAATAATCTAGGCAGAATATTCATTTTTAAAAGGTTCAATCTACCCCACAGAGACAGGGAGAGCAATCGCCATCTATCCAAGTCTCCCAAAATAGTTTGAACTAGCTTACCAAGGTTGTTCCTAATCATCGTGCTCAGGTCCGCTCTAATGTTGATACCCAGGTATGATGATGACTTGGCCTCCCAACAAAGACCAAAAGACAGCAAATCTGCTTTTCTAACATTATGATTTAACGGAAGAATCTTTGTCTTTACTCAATTTAATTTATAGTAGGATACCTTGGAGAAAAAATCTATTTCCTCCAAAATGGCCGGTATTGATATCCCCGGATTTTCAATGTGTAATAACACATCATCAGCATAAACCGAGTATGTGTAATTGGTTTCCCCCACCTGTATACCTTTAATGAGTGGATTTCCTGCCAATCTATGCAAGAATGGCTCTAGGTACAAGTTAAATAGCAATGGGGACAAAGGGCAACCTTGCCTCGTGCCTCACTCTAACTTAATTACTAGTGACAATATCCCATTGCATTTAACTCTAGCAGAGGGAAAGGAATATAAGATTTTCACCCATCTCAAGAAAACCTCAGGTAGACCAAAGGCCGACAGGGTGGCAAATAGGTAATCCCAGGACACTCTGTCAAATGCCTTTTTGGCATCTAACGAAACAAGTACTGCTGGGGTTTTGGACTCTTTGGCCTCCACAATGATGTCTAATAATTTTCTTAGGTGATCTTGGGGTGATCTCCCCCTCATAAAACCCACTTGTTCCCTGCTGACCAGCTTGTCCATAACTTTGGACAACTTGTTAGCAAGAATCTTCGCCAGAATTTTAACATCCGTATTTAGGAGAGATATAGGACGATGACTATCCATACTAAAGGGATCCTTCCCCGGCTTCAAAATTAATGAAATCATCGCTTCTTGGAAACTTGGGTCAGATAGACCGTTGTCAAACCAATATTGGAAAACTTCCAATAAAATTGGGGATACTGTTGGGAGGCACACCTTATAAAAGTTGCTGGGGAACCCGTCAGGTCCAGGGGACTTGTCTGAGGGCATCTGTTGAATAGCTTGGTGGATCTCGAGAGCCGACATAGGGGCACTCAAAGAAACCGTATCTCCCTCAGTTAACTTTGGAAGAGTAACTGACTTCAGATACGAGATAATATCCACTGTTGAGGGTTTGGATTCGAGATCCACCATATTTAACCTCTGAAAATACACCCCAAAGGCCTTCGACATTTCCCCTGGGTCTGTGCAGACCTGATCCCCCTGCCCTGTACGGATGCCCGCAATGTAGTGAGCTGAGTCCAAATGACGTATTCGCATGGCGAGTAACTTCCCGGCTTTCTCCCTTATATCTAGGTATTGGGCCTCCGTCTCAAAAGGGCCAGCTCCGCCTGCTGTAATATTAGACCCGAGTATTGAGCCTGCAATTGATGTAGCCTTGCCCACTTTGCCTCAGGTGAGAGGCGGATAGACCATTCTCTACCGCCTGATCGATGTTAACAGGGAATCCATTTCTCCTCTGAGCACGTTTCTTTCTGAGGCTATCTTAACAGTTCTCCCCTTAAAGAGCATTTCAAGGCAGCCCAAATTAGGTCCCTCTGGTTTACTGAATCTTGGTTGTTTTCCAGAAGCGCTTAATAAAATCTTCAATAACCCTCAAGGAGGATTCTTCCTTTAGCATTTGGCAATTTAGTCTCCATGGTGGAGAGTGTCTACACCCCAGGGTTGGTCTGTATACTACACTAACAATCGCATGATCCGATATTACTCTAGCGAATATATCCGCTTGAATTACCGGCATCGCCGATGAGCTGACCAGAATGTAATCTATTCGTGAGAAGGTCTTATGTACTGGTGAGAAAAGGTGTATTGTCGTAACACAGGATTAATTATGCGCCAGGCATCGACCAAGGTGGCCTTGTTAATGAGATCCTTCAAGGCCCTTTGTGCTGGGGATAAGCCCCGCCTCTCTTTACATGACCTGTCTAGATCATTCTGAAGAACCAATTTCCAATCTCCCCCCATTACCGTAAGCTTTTCGGGATCGGATACTACCAGGCGCAACAAATTCATGAAAAAAGCTGGGGAGTCACCATTAGGGCCATATATAGAACCTAATAAAATTGGCTGTGATTCCAGCAAACCATGTACAATAACATATCTACCTTCAGGGTCCTAGATCTCATTCACCAGCTTAAAAGGAATGTTCTAGCGATAAGGATGGCAACCCCCTTCGTGGATGTCCCTGCCCCAAAAACTTGTGCTACCCACGCCCTTCTGAAGTAATGAACGTCACTTCTTTTTAAGTGCGTCTCTTGGAGAAACACAATTTGCGCTCCCAGTTGACGGAGGTGTCTTAAAATAATTTGTCTCTTGACCCTATCCTTGGCTCCTTTAATGTTCCAGCTAATAAACTTATATAAGTTGCTCATTGAGCTCAACAATATGGTTAGGAAAAAGATGTATACAGAATGTCTCGGCCAGCTGCGCCGAAACCATCCATTAGAATATTGCAAGCTCCCTGACTCCAAACATCTATGTTAGGCTCAATCAAAATGTAACCTTGGTAACCCGCCCCCCAGTATCCTGAACCCCCCACATCCCTATAAAGCCCAACCCATTCCCCCATAAAATATACCTCCACAAAACCCTCCCACCCCAAAACAGTGCACATACCCCAGTTCCAAGAAACTGTCCTCCTAAACATGCCACGCCACGTGATTCACTTCCAAACAGCCCAATCTGCTCGACCCCACCCCCCGGAGCTCCCCCTCCCACCAATGAAACCTAGATCAATACAACTACTTCATGATATCCAACTAACCTCAATATAGGGCTCCTATGCCCTAACTATATAAGAAATGACCCCAGCGAGCTAGAACTGTCTACTGCCCAAATATTAACTTAAAACCAAAGCTGACCTCTTCGGTGGTCTTAATAGACCAATATTAAGATTAATTAATACTCAAGTAAGCATTGACTTTGTTTGTATGTATAAAAAAAAAAAAAAAAAAGGAAGGGGAAGGGGTGGAAAGAGGGGAGAGAGGGGATAAGGAGGGGAAAAGACCATCGATTCAAGTCCTGCAGAAACGTCCCAACCGCATGAGGTCGCACACTGTGGAAAGTCAATTCGGAAAGTTCAAAATGAAGATCTACAGTTCTCCTCATTAACACCACCAGTAATAGGCATTCAGAAGTTGATGGATCCCAACGTCAGCTAGCGCCGGTCCCAAGTCTCCACTCACTCCACCTCCCCCGTGGGACAGGGTTAATGCTGTATACTGCGTCTTCCTATAGGGTCCCACCCCAGAAGGTGGTCAGCCCCCTAGAAAGACCAAAGGGGCTAATCTAAGACATGTCTTCAGCCAGAAATGTCCACAGCCCAAAATAAAAGAGCTAGCAAAGGTAGAGAGCATGGAGATTTTGTCATGCCAAACTGCAAACCGTCACCAGGGGGCGCAAGACATAACTCCACAAACTGCCTCGTAGTATCATAATTGGAACTTCTAGGTATATCATCCAGAGTGGCTAATTGCTTGTCAACTGAGGACCTCCGGTCTTCAACTGAAACCAAAAAAAAATCGCCAGATGTAAGGCCCATAACTAGAGAGTGGTCACCAGATACATTCATTTAAAGAGATCCGGGAAAACAATCTTCAACTCCTGTAATTCCTGCAAATAAGATTCAAATGATAGCCACCTCTCTTCATGTTTTACCAGCAGTATTGCAGGGTATTTAACCTTGTATGGTTTAGATGCTGCCACCAGCTTAGAGACAATCGGGTGCAATTCCTGTCTTCGCACTCTAACCGAGTGAGGTAAATCCTGAATGATACGAATCTTCTGGCCCTCCCATAGCAGCTCCTTCACATCTCTTGCCTTAGCAAAAACATGTTGCTTATCTAAGTAATTCAGGAACTTCAAAATTAGTGGTCTGGGTGGCTGGCCCTGGGCGGGTGGCAGGCGCAAGGCTTGGTGGGCCCTCTCTATTACATATTCTTCCCCAGTGGCGCAGCTATTTTATAGCACCACTTCTAGAGAAAAATTGCTGCATTCTCTTCTTCCTTTTCTGGTATCCCAATAATTACAAGATCATTTCTTCTACTCACGGCCTTCTAAGTCCTCCAGCTTCTCCTCTAGTTTCTTCATTCTCCATTTTACAAGGACTAATTCCGTTTCATTCCTTTCTTGCTTGTTTTCCAATGAGGTAATCTTGACTTCTGTATCCCAACTCTCCTAGTCAAAACATCCACCGCTTTTTTAATTTCTTGCAGGTCTTCTGAGATAGATGCCACAGTCGTCTGGAGAGGCTGCATAATTTCCAAAAACCTGGATTCTGATAAAGGAGCGTCAGTGGTGGGTAACTTAGAAAGGCTAGCGGCCTGCTGCTTGGCCCGCTTTGCGGCCTTCTCTTTCTCTGGGGTCTGGGGAGGCGAATGCCTCGGTGGCGCCTTCTTCATATAAATTTCCATTCGTGGAGTAAATACCGCCTCCGGATCGAAGGCAGCAAGCGGACCACTCTGTTTGAAGAGATCTAGTCACAAGAATGCCGCTATAAAAGGCCAAAATGGATAGGCGAGTTGCGGAGCTCCGGGAGTCTGCTGTCTGCTATCAGGCTGCCATCACGTGACCCCCCCACTAAGATTATTTTTACTGGCAGTTCTACAGGTATGGGACTTTTCTAAGATTCTACATCAAAAATAAATGTTGTATAAGTAAACACAATGGTTTACACATTGTTTGAGCTTGTATGCCATATTTGAGGATATGTCCCTGACTATGAGGTCAGTATCCCTCATTATCACATGTTTTGAGTGTCCATGTCCCTCATTTCAGTGGCAAAAGATCAAGAGGTACATAACAGCCCCATTCTCTATTGTATGTCATCAAAATGCTGTTTTTAGGGGTAGGTCTGCAGCTCTCAGCAGCCTCTTGGCTTGTATGTGGAAGTTACAAGCTAGGCAAAGTAAGGTAAAATTAAATTGTTTTAAGTGCCTAAAAGCATTTAAGCTGAGACAGTTTAGCTCATTGGGTTGGCAACTCACTGGCATGAACTTCTTGCCTGGACCATGTCAGTTGCTGTTTTACATTTGTTCTTGTAACACAAGATGGGGGCACAAAAACAAGCAAACAATTATGTGTCTCAGACTTTTTGATCAAGATAGGACTGGATGTCAGATCGAATGATATATATTGGATGAAACATAAATCTGAGGGGTTCATTTATTATAGAAATTATTTGGCTGCCCGTATTAGTTCATCTTCACATTGCACCATCTGCGGTACAATAGGTGTCATTAACTCTGGTAGAAAACTCTGATCACTTACTTCTTGGGGTGCCATTAAGTAAAGCAGAGGGTATTAAAATTGAGAAAGGGTACTGGAAATTGAATTATACACTATTAGACAATGATAAGGTAGATAGAAGTATACAGGATCTTCTTTCCATGCGGAAATCTATAGCATGTATGTATGACGATTTAAGCATGTGGTGGGAGGACACAAAACTGGATCTTAAGAAAGCCTTGTTGAAAATAACGGGACAAACTAAGACAGATAAAAACAAATATCTATTGCTTGCAGCTCAGTTAATGAGACAGTTATCCCTGGTACTGTACATGTAGGAACAGGAGCTTGTTCCCTGCAAATACAGGATATTAAAAATGAGATGAGAAAATTACAGTATGAGAGAGCAACACCACTCTTAATGAAGCATAGAAGTTGGATGCAAGGTAAGATATGTGGCAGTGACATATTTGAAAGCTGCAAAGAATGAATAAAACAAAGAAATATGGATAGGTTACTGGACTCTGATGGAACATTAAACATTCACAGCCAGAACTAGAAATGATCGCTCATGAGTATTTACAGAATATGTTTGGTACTCAGCAGGGAGTGTTCAGGAACCCTGTCTTTCTTTACATCTCTAAACATTCTGGAATTACCACAGGCTAAACATGGTAATCTTACCAGCCTGATAGCACTAGAGAAGGTAAAACAATCAGTAAAAGGTTTGCATTATAATACTGTACCAGGGGATGGACCCACCCCTGAATTTTATTAAAAAAACATATGTGGAGCAGGTCTCAGACATGTTGCAGCCTGCAAGTAACATATAACTGGATTTTAACTATAGAACAACCTTTGCCATCATTTGGTACAGCCATTCAAGTGTTCCTATTTAAAAAGAGAGAAATGCTTAATATAAAGAATTGATGACCATTAAGCCTTATGAATACTGACCTAGAGATCTCAATGAAAATACTGACAGCAAGATTATCAAGAACAGCATGGCATCTGATAATGCAATACTAGTCCTGCTATGTAGTAGGTGGGAATATCAAGGATAACACCTTAATGAGTGTTTCAATGGAGATGGAAAACAACACCAGATTGCTGAATGTATTTTAACAATAGAGCAAGAAAAGCTTTTGATTGGGTTTCAGTATGCATACAGTGCTCCTCACTATAATTAACTATTTGGGAGCCACTCAGGACGCTCACTATCATGGCCTGATCGTTAAAACAAGGGACACACTTTTACTCAGACTACATCTCACTGTAAAACATTGTGAAGCAAGGTAAATCAATAAAATGATTAAAAATGTGTGTTTCTGTTTACTCACACATTTTATTTTGATGATTAAAATTTCTACAATTGCAGTTTACTCACTGCGTTGAGCCAAAAACTGATTGAAACTGCAACTCCACTTACCCACACCCCTCCTGACTCCCTGACTGCCTACTACTGTACCTTACAACAGATCTGTGCACATTTGTTAGTTTACAGTGGTTAATGTTTTTTTAACATATCTTAGTTTAGACCTTGATTTGGATGAGGGAGAATGAGTTCCCTTTTCTGTTATTTGCTACCATGCCTTCTCCCTACTGCTTTCGTACCACTCCCCCCAACTGCCTGCCACTGCAGGCATCATAAGATTCCTCTACTGACCTTGAGGTATAAGGTGTTACAGTAGTCAAGTCAGGAAGTCACGAATGAATGTATCAGTGATGGCAAATCTTCTGGTGGGATCAAGGCTTTAATCTGGCTGATGTTCCTGAGCTAGTAAAAGCCACTCTGTACTATGGAAGACACCTGAGCCTCAAATGTCAATTATTCACCCAGACAGACTCACAGATTCTTGACCTCAGCAGAGATTATAAGCCTAGAGGGACCAAGCACCAATCCTGTCATCTCTTCTCTACCCCCTGCATCTTGCCATCGACCAGGCTCAGTCACTATTACTTTGTCTGGGTTGAATCTTAGCCAGCTGGTGGACATCCAGTTTTGGATCACAGCCAAGCACAAATTTAGTACATCAACTGTGTCAGGCATTCAAGGTTCAAATGACAAATACAACTAGTTGTTGTCTGCATAGCAGTGGAAACCCATTCTGTATCATTTGATGATCTCCTCAAGGGACAGCAGGCATCACTACAGCATCCCAACATGCCGTTGCCTGACAACCAGGAGCTTGACAATTATGTCCCAACAGTCAGTATCCCGACAGTTGGAAATTGCCCATGGTAGAGTTGGCAATCCAAAATAAGGGTGTGTGTGTGGGGGCAAAGCCCCTTGTATTGGGGGGTGTGGATGGGTGAAGCCCTCAGAAACATAGAAAACTCTGCTGCAGGCAATTCCTGACTGTCAGGATACCAACTGTTGGGATATAATTTTCAGGCTCCTGGGTGTTGGGCAATGGCATGTCAGGATGCCGTAGTAGACCTAGGACAGCATGTACACCATGACTAACATAGGAAAGAGGATAGAGCCCTGGGGTACCCCTCAGAGGAGGGACTTCAGTAGAGGAGAAATTCCCTATCACCACCCTCTGCATCCTGTTTCAAAGGAAGTATTTGGACCAGTTGATGACAGTGCCAGTTAGTCCATAGCATGCTCTTAGGCAGTCCAACAACAACCCATGGTCTGCAGTGTCAGATGCTGAGAAGAGAGCAAGTAGAATGATATGTGACCTTTCCCACTTTTTCTTGCCCTGAGGAGGTCATTATGCACCGTGACCAGCACAGTCTCCGTATTGTGCCTAGACCTAAATCCAGACTGCAGTGGCTCATAAATGTTAAAAGTCATAAGATATGCCTTAAGTAACAGTGACACAATCTTCTCAATAACCTTTCCCAGAAAGTGGAAATTAGAAATGGGTCTAAAATTCAGTAAGCAGTCAGGGTTCAAAGATGTTTTTTCAGAAAGGGCCTAACCAAGGCATCTTTCAATGCACTTGGAAGGACATCTCCAAAAGGGAGCACTGGATTATCTCAGTGATCACTGGGCCCAGAAAGCATCTCACAGCTCACTAGTAGGAGTGTTGTGCTGGGGTCCAACTAACAAAAGTGGGCCAACTCTGAAAGCTCCCCACAAGCCTCCTCCTCCAAAACCTGCCTAAACTATCCCCAAACAGGAACAGTACTCTTAGTGACAACCTGCTCCTCTCTGCTGGCCACAACAGCCCAGTTGGACCAATACCAGACTTGATAGAGGACACTTTGTCAGAGAAGGACTGTATGAACTCCTTGCACCTGGTGGATGAATTTGCTTTTACCAGTTGTAGACTGGTGGGATGCAACAGATTGTTGTTACTTTCAATTTTTACGTAATTGTTTAGGTTAATTGTGTACAGTATGTTATGTTCTTGTGATTATGAATGTTTTTTGTAACAGTGTGTTTTTAATATGTTTCAAGTGCATCACCATTGTAAATGAGCTATGCTCAAAGATTATAAAACTTAAAATAAATGAAATGAAAATGGAAGTGACCTGTCCAGAGTCCTGAAAAGCTGAGTCAGTCTTTTTTTCCCTGCAGTGATCTCCCTGGACAGAAGTCTGTTTTTTCCTGCAGTGATCTCCCTGGACAGGAATACTGACTTCTTATGGGAGATCAGCCTTTAGCACTCACCGTAGTGAGTCATGAAAGCCAGTTTGTTCCCTCAATCCTGAACTTCCTTCAATGGTGTTCCAACCTCTGACCCATGGCCTTTATCTCCCTAAGCGCCCATCAAATCATCACATGGATCCAAAGCGAAACCCGAGTCATACGTGATGGTGTGAAAGAATCAATAGCTGAAGTGATTGCTCTTTTATAAACTACCACCATGTCCCCCGATCCCATATCACAAGCAGCCTTCACACCCTAGAGGTCATAACCACCTGGAGTCCATCTGGAGATAGCACCTTTAAAGGGCAGTAGTCAACCAACTCCAGAGGGGGTGGACTACAAGGGGGGGGGCACCAAATGAGAACTTCACCATGTGGTGATCCAACCAGGAGACCAAATCAATTTCAAGGTTGTTAATCTGGAGCCCCAGTGAGAATACCAGATTCAAAGCATGCCTATGTTTATGGGTCAGAGAAGTAACTACCTGTATGAGGCCAGTGATTCCAATAACTGGAGGAAATCTTTTTCAACATGCGTGAGTTCATCATCACTCCAGACATTGAAATCACCCAGAATCAACTATCTGAGTGATTCCAACACCTTCTCGGTGATGATATCCACACTTTTCTTGCAGAAATTCCTTCTTGTGCCCTGGCAGTCAATGTAAAAGAAGGATCTTGCAACCTGCACCTGGAGCCCCACACAATCAAGCATTGAAATGACGAGGTATCTCCCATAGAGTACACAGTGATGTTCAACTCAAATCTAAAGCCGATGCCCCCCGTGATCCCTTTGTGGGCAGTGAACCAAGGAGAATCCAGCCAGGACTGATGCTTCCAGAACTGGACCTGCATTGTCACTCAGCCAGGTATCTGTGATGCCAACAAGATCAATGAGGAAATCAAGTCCAACATAATTACACTCTTGTTCCTGATTGATCTTGAATTGCAAAGCACTGTCTCTAGGGAATGAGTGGAGACCACTGACCTTGAGGTTACCTGCCCAATTGATCTGGTGGGAACCCTGGGTATGGGAACCAACCATGTCTGGCCTCTCTCTAGGTTCCATTGTGCTCCAGGGGGCCTCCTGGTCCTCACCACTGTAATAATGCTACCCATTAGCTCCCCCGACCATTGCCTCCTACCATCCCACTTCCTTATGAGCGTCTACCTGTCTGCAGCACTTATATGCCACCGCTGGTAGGAAGGGGTCACTGAAGGGATGGAGGTCCAGCAGCTGGGATAGGAAATACTAAGCCTGGGGTCCCAATACCTATACACATATCTACTGGTTGTGCAATGAACACCCATAAATTGTCAAACCCTCCAATAATTAAAACATCAGCAAAGATATCTCACTCACCTTAATCCCTAGTCACACACCACTCCACTCATACAATGTCTAATACAATAAATTCCTATGCAGTCAGACAGCAAGCATTTACTAATCTAAACACTCATACACACCCACAACTTTCCTTCCTCCCCAAAGCTACCCACAATAAATAGTACAGAAAGGAGAGTCACATGATGCAACAAACCATCTAGATGCACTTCATCTGAGTTCCACTCACCTGACTACAAAACAATCATTTTAAGATTTGATTCCAAGTTTTAGATTGTAGTTCTGAAAGAGTAAGAGAAGGGAATCTCCGTGTATAAAACCGTTCAGAATGTAGAATGGAGGCTAGGATGTAGCAGGCTGCCCGAGACATATCCCGCCAGTCATGACTGAGAAAGCACTCAGAAGCCTAGGTGCTACCCCTACTACAGATCGAACCTTTACTATGGCAACATCATCTCCCACTTCTTCCGATTCTACCCCGCTGACCCTAGAATGGTTCCTATCGGAATTCCAACCTTTTAAAGAAGAGGTCCATTCATTAATGTCTGATGAGAAAGCTTTGACTGAGACAGTAGATGGTGTAGCACGGTAACTTTCAGACACAGAGCCCGGCTAATCTCAGTGGAGAGGAGAATGGAGAAAACAGACACAATGGTCACAGTCAACAGGTGAACTCTAAAAAGACTGGAGTCCAAAGTCGAGGACATTGAGGGGCGAAGCAGGCATAACAATGTGGTGGTAATTGGCATTTCAGAGAAAGAAGAAGGAACAGACACCATCACCTTTGTACAGAAGCTACTGCCCGCTCCAGGAGATCAGCTTTTCATCCTATCATATCCAAATGTATAGCAGCAGGTATTAAATTCCGACTGTCTTATCCTGCTAGGTTACAAATTTTTATGGATGGTAGCTGGTCATCATTCGAGGAAGTTGGCCCAGCATTGGAATATTGTAAGCAAAAGTGCCCAGCCCTGTTTTCGGACCACTGAGAATCCAGAGACTGTGATAAGTCAAATGCGGTTAAATGCATATAAATGCGCTGACAATTAGACTCTTGATTTAAACAACATTCCGAGCAAGCCCAGAAAGATTCTTATGAGACTTGGATATCGATTATAAATGGTGGACATTACAAGAGTTAACATTCAGGGTTTGGCCTATCCTCCTAACATGCAGAGAAAGCCTGATGGCATGGACTACGCAGTATAGCTTTTGTCCAGAAATCATTCGGAATCCAGGCTCGCTGCATGAATAACAGACATCTATCTTGACACCCAAAAGATCCGATGACTGCAGAAAAGGAAATTTACATGTAAATGGTGCTTGAATGAAGGGGAACAAGTAAACATCTACTATTTTGGGTATATCAGTTGGACTTGTTAGATATTTTCAAGGGGGGATTCAAGGAAGATTGTTTCCATAGAGCTTATAGTCTTTATGTTTCAAAACCCACTTGGGAAATGTTTGTGCACTTGTTAAATGTTGGGGTAGTCAAGAAATAAGGAACTGACAGACAATTTTATTGATGGTGTGGCCGGGTGGGTGGGGTAGGATGGAGGATACTGGTGAGCTGATCGCCACAGGCCAGTCATTGGGGGAGGGTAGTTCTACAACTATAATCTGTTTCTGCAAACATTAAGGACTGTTATCTTTATGTATTACCAGGAGTAAAATGATATATAGGCTGGGGGATATTCAAGGATTTATTGGTACAGAAGATGGGATACTGTGGGGATGGGTAGTTTTATGGTAGTAAGGGGCGGTCTTGCATATCAGGAAACATGGTGGACACGCTTGGATATTGTTCTGAGTTTTCTTGACACTCTTAATGGAAAAATATATCTGTGATGGCCCAAGATTTAAATTCTGTTCGGGAATGTTTAGGTGTGAGGCATCCCTTAAAACATATGAAGATCCTAAAACATCTAGGGATTCTGGGTGGGATGTCGCATTATTACAAGAAACCCACTTATTAGAAGCAGAGGGTACATTGCTCAGGAGACAGCATGTGGGACAGGTTTTTGCTTCTGGCAATAGCAGGAACAAAAAGGGGGTTGCTATACTTTTTTCTAGAACTTTTCCCTTTGTCTGTGAGAATTCCATAATAGATAAACAGGGCAGATACATCTTCTTGAAGGGGAAAGTCCAACCAAATGACATGTTATTTGGCTTGATATGTGGTCCCAATTTAGACTCCCCCACCTTTTTTATGGAACTTCTTTCCATCTTGACCCCCTTTTTAACCATCCTGCTTTTTCTGGGGGGGACTGGAACCTGCCCTTCGACCCGCTGCTAGATAAATCAGGGAGCTCATGGTCCAAAGGTCTCTCTCCAGCTCAGAGAGCTATCAGAGACATGACCGATCACCTAAATTTGTGCGATCCCTGGAGAATCCTGCACCCTCGAGATAAGGAATTTACCTTTTACTCAACGGTTCATGGGTCAGCTTCCAGAATAGATTACTTTTGGATCAGTAAGTCCTTATTACATGGGTTAATAGACAGTACAATAGACGCTGGTGTGGGCTCAGATCACTCCCCCATATCCTGTCAAATTATGCTGTCCCTCAATTGGGGCCCAGATAAAATGCGGAAATTAAATAATCAGTTATTGAAAGACAAGAAAATAACGGATTGCATAATTGACTCCTTAGAACAGTTCAAAAAAGACAATTGGGGATCCATACAATCTCCATCCATAGAATGGAGTGCTCTTAAATGTTTTATTAGAGGCGAGCTCATTAAATTAGCATCATATAAAAAAAAGAAAGGCAAGAATGTAATTTATTTATATAAGAGTTTAACCAGGCAGGCATACTGAGTGGAGAACCACTTGTTTTCAGATGCGGCCTGGGGGAAATAGGGTGGAGGGACATATAAGATGAGATACATACATTCATGTTCACATGATACAGTTTATACATGATACAGATTATACAGTAAGAGGGCGCTAGGACAAGCATACATTTCACATTACCACATATACAGAGTTTACAAATAAGTAGTTACTGGGTATTTACATCACATTCATGGTATTCAGCCATGAAGCCGGCACAAGCTAGTTTGTGAGCCCTAATTAAACAGCTGCTTAAGGTATGATTATCAAGAGGCAGTAACCAGAGGTCAGGAGGGCTTGTGCTTATGTCTGCTGGGAGCAAGTGTATGCAGTGAAAAAGTGTGCAAGGAGGCATGGGTTGAGGTGGCTATGGTTGGTGGAGTGGAGGATATCTGCAGGCAAGTCATTCCAAAGTTTTGGCAAATGATATTTGAAAGCTGTTTAACCCTCAGAGGTATGCATGAGTGGAAACTGAAAGAGCCTGGAGTCCGAGTGTCTGAGTGAGTAAGCAGGGGGAGGTTGAGCTGCAAGGGCAGAGCCTAGGTAAGGGGGAAGGGTCTGGGACCAGAATTTTGCAGCGACTCTGGTGCAGTGGATTTGTCTGTGGGCCGTGAGTGACAGTAAGGCTAGGGAGCTGTACAGGTCACAGTGATGTGTCAATTTTGGGCACTCCAGGATGAAGTGACAGAAGGAGTGGAAAAGTGTGTCCAGGCTGGCCAGGTTGGATGGAGTGGCGGCTCCATAGACCACGTCCCCCTAGTCAAGTATCGGGAGAATCATCTTTTAAACAATTTCCCGCCGGACTGGAGTGGACATACAGCCTTTGTTGTGATGTAGGGCGATGTAATACACTCCTGACTCAGATTAGAGACAAAGAAAAATATCTCTCCAACCAGACAACAGAAGCAGATAAAATAGCCCTACTGTCGTTGAAAGACAAATACTCAGAGCTGTTAAGGGATAAAGCAGAATGGGCCATTATAAAGACCAAAGCAAAACATACAGAAAAGGGGGGGAAGGCAGGCGATTGTTGGCTCTTAGACTTCAAAAGGAAGAGGCATCCAGATGCATAGCCGCTTTACAGATAGACCCTCAGGGCTCCTTGATAACCACCCCAAGGAAATTTCCGCAGAATTCGAGCAGTACTATAAAACCTTATATGCTCAAATGCCAGTGTGACCCTCTCAAGCTGCAGTAAATCAGTATCTAGCCACTATTCCTCTCCCCACTTTGAGTGTGACACAAATCAAAAACCTTTTAACTCTGATAGCAGAGGAGGAGATTTTGGGAGTCATACAATCCCTTCCCTTAGACAGAGCTCCAGGACCAGATGGATATTCAGCCAACTTTTACAAAAAATTCACCAACCAACTGATTCCCTGGCTGAAAACTGTTTTTGCCTCTATGATGAATGGTGATGACGTCGATCATTGCCTATTAGAGGCCATTATTGTGGTCCTCCCTAAAATCGATAGAGACCCAACCAAAGTCTCACGCTACCGTCCAATATCCCTCCTCAGCTGCGATGTAAAGATTTGCACCAAATTATTGGCCTGTAGACTGAATAAAGTACTACCCTCCTTAATCAGTGAGGATCAGGTGGGATTCATGAAGGGCAGGTCATCGGTCAACCATCTTCGAGATTGTCCCATGTTTTTCTGTCTCGGTGAACACCCAGCAAGTCATGGCTCTTGTGTCTCTAGACGCGGAAAAAGCTTTCGATCAAGTAGACTGGCAATTCTTGTTTTCTGCTCTTCAAAGATTTGGTTTTCCTAACAAATTTATTTCCTGTATAAAATCACTGTACTCCAAACCTACAGCTCATCTTTTCTGTAATGGGACTTTATCTCCTAGTTTTGCTCTGCAGGTCGGCACAAGGCAAGGCTGCCCATTGTCTCCACGCCTGTTTAACTTGTATTTGGAACCCTTAATAACTGCTATCCAAATATCACCAGAAATTACAGGCATCCAATTGGGCTCAAAGTAGAAAAGATAGCAGCTTATGTGACTATATATTGCTTCACATTACAAATATCACCAGTTCACTTTCAAATCTAGTAAAATTGATACATGACTATAGTGCATTCTCGAACTACAAACTAAATACAGACAAAACAGCAGTGTTCCCTCTGAATTATAGGGTACTAAAACAAGAAGTCCAGGACCTGGGCTTTACTTGGTCCCCTAAACATCTAAAATACTTGGGCCTACAGATCTCTACTAACAGGAACCGTATGCACAAACTGAATCTAGAGACCTTAAGCACCCACATCCAGTCCGATCTGAAATGTTGGACTAGCTCCTCAACTTTTGGGGAGAATAAACATAATTAAGATGAATGTCCTTCCACAGTTATTCTATCCTCTCAACTTACTTAATGCAATGAAAAAAGCTGGTTCAAAAGATCCATTCCTACATCTCCAAATTTATTTGGGAGGCAAGACCTAGAAGAGCCTACAATAAATTAGCTGCCCCAAGACCCTAGGTGGATTACGGCTTCCTCATTTTGAATATACTATTGGGCTAGCTATCTTAGCAAATATTTGAAATGGTACCTCCCGATAGACACAGAGGAATGGGGCAACTATACATCAACATGGGTTAGAACTGAACAAGAAATGTTGTTTGCTGCCAGAATAAACTCAATATCCATGCCCTTTTTAAAACCCAAAAAGCTTCCTCCAGGTATACACCATTTCCCCTTAGAACAGTCAGTTCAGTTTCATTCTCAGTTGTGTAGAACAATGGCTTATGTGTATGTATACAATCTGGCTCAACCGTTATTTCAGACCCCCAGCTTCCTGTTAGGGGGATGCATGATCCCTTACAGCTGGATCCCATTGCAACAAGACAGCTCAGCATGACTGTTTTACTCACAGGGTACTGGCTGGTTGAATATTCAGGAAATTGTCACTAAATTTAATCTCTCCTCAAAATGGTCTTTTAAAGTCTTCCAACTTAGACTCTTGTTGGTGTCCTATTTTGGCTCTCGGACTACCTGTCCAGATAAAGGGGACTGGATGGAAACCTGCAGATCTCTGACTTTAGCCCCACCTGCTGTTTCCTCAATATATGCTACGCCTATCCCAGGATTTCCAGAGGTCATGGGCATTAGTAGATACTGGTTTGATAAGTTCCCTAACCCATATCTGCATGGTCAGAAATCTGGAAGAACTGTCACAAATATATAACACAGGACAGACTACGAGTGATGGAGTTACAAATTCTGCACAACATGCATTTAACACCATATAGACTGTATAAAATGGGCAGAGCCTTAACACCAACTTGTAATAGATGTATGCAAGATGTGGGTACCTTATATCACATATTTTGGGAATGTCCTAAAATCACACCATTATGAGACCTTATAAAAGCAAGGGTGGATCCTTTATTGGGCCTCCAAGATTATTTTACTCTTGCAGTGTGTATTTTTAGGTGATTTTACTGGTTTCCCGTTGATGGACCATTAATACCACATTGCCATGATTTCAGCTTCCATCAAGAAAATTGTACTTAAACACTGGAAAGACTCATTACAGCCCTCCTATACAGAATGGCTGAATGAACTTCTCTTAAACTTATGGGTAGAGAAAACCATGTCCAGTATCTTTAATCGTACGGGAATCTATAAGAAAAGAAGGGAAAAGCTCCATGTTCTTCATACCACAGGGGAAAAGGTTTTATACTAAATATGTGGACACTTGTTTTATGTAATGACTGTTTTGAAGGCACGGGGGGGTAGGTGAGAGAGACAAGGGATGGGGGAGGGTGGAGGTTTGCTTTAGCAGAGCATGGGTGTGGGGGGGGAGGAGAGAAGGGGAAGAGAGAGGGAGGAAGGTTACCTTCTGTCATTGATTGGTCATGATTTACATATGTATGTTTTGTACTTTCTAGTATAATGTTGAAAATCATTAAACTTTGAATTAAAAAAAAATAGTACAGCAAATATGAAATAAAAATAAAGCATGAAAGTAAAAAATTAGGAGAACCCCAGTGTTCTCTGTAGTCCAATATGCAGGTTAGTTAGCCAAACCAATGCAATGTAATTCAGTCTGTATGGAGATGCAGTCCTAAACTCCGCTCCCATGTCCACTTCTTTGGCTTACAGGAAAGTTATTTACCCTCATAGCAGCTCTCATGCTACTGCAAGGAAGAATAGACCACAGTGTAAGTAGCAGGAAAGGAAACAGAGACAGGTACTCTCGCCACCTGCAACTCTTGTTTTTCTTTGATTAGGAAAGGAGAAGGAAAGTCCAGTTCTCTTTCACCAGTGGGAGATATACGAGGGTCGAGGGAGGGAAGCCACTTCCTATGGTGAGTCCCCTGACCACCTCATCCAACAAGCGGTGGTCTTAGGAACAGTCCAGCTCTTCAGTCTACTGCACTCCACAGCAGAAGCCAGTGGGAACCGTAGATCCCCACCAGCCAACTTGATGACCATAACCTCTGAGATGCCCGTTCCTCTCAAGTGACCTTCTATAACCGCTCCAGCCTGAGCATTACCAGCACTTCCATGCTCTGGCCATGTCATCCTCCATTGTTCAGGTGCAGACTCTCCAGAAAGAATTACGAATTCACTAACCTACTGCCAGAAAGATCTCCACTCCAAGCTAACACACAAACTTCTTGCTCAGACCACTGGATTATGTCTGGGTACCACAAACAGCAGTAAGTTTCTTCCGTATATATCAACAATGCAGTTTAAAGAAATGTAGGTTAAGGATGAAACTGCCAGGGCTGGAACAGGTAGTAGACAAAGCATACGGACTATCACAGCAGACTGGATTCCCTTACTAAAAATAAGAAAACTAGCTTCTAACACTTTTTGCTTATGAACCTTACTAATTACTCTGCTTCTACTCCTCAGTGACTGACTAACATGCTAACCATTTATCTGAATATAGTTACTGCTAATGTTAAAATACTTAGTTAAAACTATATAGAGCAAAAGCCTAAACTAGAGGCTTTTACTTCTATAGGATTCTCCTCTAAACTATTAAATTCTGCCTTACATGTGAAAAGAGATACAGTATGTTCAGAGGCAGAGTACTGTTGTTATACTTTGTATAAACAATGTTATACCTGATTATTACTGCTGTATTTACACAACCAGTGTTAATTAATAAATTTGTTATTTTTCTTAAGACTGGAGAAACTGGTTGTTTGTGACTGCATCTCTGAGGGAAGGGTACCTAGATAAAAAGGGGGCATGGTAAAAGGTCTCAGAGAGAGTAGAGTGTGTCCTACCCAGCACAGAGACCCTCACCACAGGAGTCTAACATGTAGAAGGTGGCAGAAAATGGTCCTCAAAGCACTGGGGTCAGAGTTCTTGCTAAAGAGGATCTTGACAGCTGGGATGCTGGTCCAGTCACTTAGTGACCAAGGAGAGAGAGAGAGAGAGAGGAGGGAGAGAGAGAGAGAGAGGAGGGAAGGAGAGAGAGAGAGAGAGGGAGGGAGGAGACAGAGACAGAGAGAGAGAGAGAGAGAGAGGCAGGTTCACTGGAACTACAGGGAACTCTGACCATCACAGGGTGGATCATTCACTTGTTAAGCATTGAAAATGGTTGATAGTCAGGTGGTCACTGACATGCAGAGTTTGCAGAAAATTGTTGAGAATGATGTGGCACCTTCTTTTGGAACAGATTGCGGTACAGACGGTAATGTAAAGGAATTTCTGCTGACTCCTATCCTTCATTGCCACTGAGTACAGTTTGCCAGAAAAGCTATACACTCCTATTACCAAGGCAAAAATAGGTGAGGTTATTGCTTTTTGAAGATAGCATCTTCCCCAGTATATGATGGTATTTCAAATTAATTTTCTAAATATTTTGTAGGTTTGAGTTTGGATTTTTTAATTCTTGTATTTGATTATATTTTGAACAACAAAGTTCCATCCAGTTCTTTTCGTGAAGTTTTATTAAATTTGTCTTTAAGAAGAGTAATAAATCAGATCTTTGGAACTAGAGAAGATTGATTAGCTTACTAAAATGGGACTTTTAAATTTTATCTGAACTTTTGTATAATTGGTTACAGTAAGTAGCTAAGGTCTTGAATGAGCCTGCTCAAACATGCTCCATCCCACATCATTCTAGCCAATATAGTTGTTTTTTATTAAGGGAAATAAGGGATGTTCTCATAAAGGAGCTGTTAAAGGCTTTGCCTTGCCATTAGACTTTGAAAAAGTCTTCGATAAGACCATGCATTCCTTATCGTTTCAGGTTTTAAAACTTTATGGAATTCCCAAACAATTTGTTTCATGGGTTACATAGCTGTATATAAATGCCACAGCTATACCACTTACGAAAGGTCGTATGGGTAGTTCTTTCCGTATAAAGATTGGGGTTCTGCAACCACAACTCCCTTTAAATGACGTTTTCTCTTTGGACTGTTTATTGAAGCAAATTCATTGGGACTCTAATATAAGTGTGTAGCCCCCCTTTCCCTTGTCTAGGGGTCAGAATGTTCTGGGGAAGGGGGTCCCAGACTCAGAACCTTACCAAGCATTTCTCAAGAAATGACAGATGTAAAATAGATTCTCTTACCTTGAGACATCTTCTATCTCACCATCTCAGTGCCAGAAAATGATACAAATTCTCCCCAGCAGACACCAGACCAGCAGGCAGATAAAGCAGTTCATCTTCAGGTCCTTCTAGCTTCTCCACCCGCTGATCCCGGAGCAAGAGGGTGCAGGAAAACTAGAATGCTTCAAGACCCCAAGGAAACCATGGAACCCCTAAAAACTAAATGACTTATTTCATTTAAATACTTCATTAAAACTGATCACTCTGGACTCTGGTTTCTTTCACAAACATATCAGGTTTATTCTTCTGAGCTCTCAAAGATTGCAAGAGTTCAGGGTCCCAATTGCTTAAACTCTTAAGATATACAGCTCCATGAGGCTAACTTTTTACACAATTGGATTACTGAGACAGTAAATTTCGGGCATTCTTAGGCTCAGATATTCCATAAACACAGATTTAGCAGCAACCTTCTTTACTAAGACCAAACTGTTCTTTCATTTTGCCAGAAGCATGAAGCTCCCAAATGAGCACTGAAACTGGTAAGCACCTAAAACTTTCACTGCCTCCTCTATTATAGAGCTTCAGCTACACAATGGGGCTTTAATTCTCTAAAGTGCTTCACATTGAAGTTTGGGACTTTAACCCAGAATGCTCCCTTCATCTGCCTAAACACCTCAAGCAGGGGAGCGATGTGCCCCTCTAACCACCACCGAGTTATTTCATGCTGGGGGTGGGTATATTTTCACAGCCTGCTAATTCCTTGGCCTCTTCTCACAAACACTGCTCACATTGCTTCATTTTAGCCTCATCCTGACTGGCCTGGTCCCTGTAGCTTTTCTCTATCTCCAAACTGGTTCCTGAAACTCTTCCTGAAGCTCAGCCTCCCACAGCAATCACAATGGCTCCATTACTTACTGTTTCTTTGCATGAGCTGAGCAACGGCCTACATTGGCCTAAGGGGCTACCCTGGGACTCTAACCAATCTGTAGACCCAGGGCCTGCCCCTTCAAGCAGGGCCCCACCAAATCCAGGCCACCTCCCACTCCCATCTACATGCCCATGAGCCACTCTGTCATGTGGGGAAAGGAACTGGGAATGCTGCCATGGCCCCTACCCCTGCAAAGGCTCCCTGCCACAGTTCCACAGAGCTGACAGCTAAGAATCTACCCAAAAGCTGGGCCCAACATGCCAGGATCCTTCTCTACCTGCCCTCCAAACCCCTGGTGCTCACACCACCCAGTCCCAAGGGACCAAAGACCTAAATGACCATAAACTACCTTGCTGCTCACCTCCCTTGGATGCTTCCACCAGGGACCCAGTGCACTGCCCCCAAAACTGCTGACTTACCTAAGGGGAAGGAGGAACCCCTCTCCAGACTGCCCTGCTGCACAGTCCACCAATCTCTCTCCCCCCCTCTCCCAACTCCCTGTATATAAAAACTACTGTTTGCTGTCCTCAAATGGCAGCAAGAAGAAAATATACCCACAGTTCACCAACAATCCCTACACACTAGGGGGCCCTAAGGCAGGAAAAGCACAAGCCCACCAGATGAAGGGTGGCTTACACTCTCCCCACCAAGAAACCAGTCCTTCTGGGGAATAGAGGCAGAGGCCAAGCAGGCCCCAAACAACAAGCCAAGTATGCACATTCCCTAGCCTACTGAGGGTACCTACAGAAATTGACTGAGAGGAAAATCCTCCCTGACACCACTATCACCCTAACCCTAAATACCCTACCTTATCTGTACCAGGAGGTCCTAAGCTTTAAACTACCAAAATTAAAAGCATTCAAAACAGTTTTAAACATTGAAAACATGTTTTGATTATGTATGTATATACATATTGAGGTAGACTGAGTTGCAGTTTCCCTTATTCTCCTTTATACCACCTATTGTACCAAGCTGCAGAAGAATTAACTTTTAAAATTGTAACATCATTAAATTTGAACATTTTTAATCACACATACAAGCACTCTCACAGTCACTCAAGGCAGAGGTTAAATACCCCAACCTTATTTAGCAGAAACAGTTAAATGTAAATTCTAAATTTAAAATCACAGTCATTTGTCTTTTCTGCAAAGTCATGGAATTTAAATGATAACCTGGAAAACATCACAGTCTGATAGCATACACCTACTCTGATGAGCAGTCATCCTGGCACAGTCCATAGTTTTTTAGGGGCTTAAATGGCAGGACTTCCACCTTGTGGAAAATAGGAATCAGGATCTGGTTTTGTTGTAATGTCTCCAAATGAGTCTTTGGCAATAGTATAATATTTCTTTTGGCATCCTGCCAAATCCTGAACTAGAGCAAAGTTCTTAAACAAAGTTAACCTAGACAACTTAAAGCATGTACTGCTTTTATGCCCATTAAATAACAGGCTATGATCAAAATGGCTCGGTGACATCATGGCGAACCTCGACCTCCCCCCCGATGAATTGGTGATATATTTAATGAATAATAAAAATATATGTATATTACAGAAAGTAGCTGTTTTTTTACAGTCTGCCGATTTATAAACTTCTTGTGCAATGACTGTTGTGATTGCTCAAAAGATTTTTATGAAAATACCATAAGCCAAATTGTAATGGAATGATATCTGTATGTGTATGTTTTAAACTTTTTAAAATTTGTAATGACCTTGTCGAACAAATAAAAACGTGTTGAACTTTGAACTTTAACCTAGACCAAGGTGCAATGTGGCACATAACCTATGCTTTTTGGAATAACTCCTGAGATGGTCATCCTCCATGTCCAGGCCTGGACCGTAGCTTCTGTAGCTGTTCCTTGTATACCCAGTCTTCTCGCATTTCCTCGATCACGTCCCACATTCTTTTGGACATATATGTGTAGCCAGCTGAAGGATATTCCATGTGAATCTTCATACGGGTCCACCTTTCCACCTGAGACCACTCAGGTAGCTCCCTTACACTGGTCAGTCCTGGCTCCAACCATGTTTCATTCCTGTAGGTGACATTAAGAGGGTCACTTCTCATTAAACTATCCATCCTGACCCATAGGGCTTTAGAATGGGCAGGTAAATGTGGGGTTCTGTTGGCCAGGGTGACCACAGAGTGGTGATAAGGCCAGGGAATGGCTCACTGAATTTCATAATCAGTGAATTGAAATATTTTATAAAGCAGCTCCTCATCATACTCTGTCTCCTCAGGTATCTCTCTCTTTCAGTAGACACTCCTGCCACTCCCAGCTTAATTACAGGCTGAGTTTTTACAGAGGCAGATACTTTGATTTCACTGAAAGGCCAATGGACTGCTGCTGGGCAGGGATGCTGGTGTAGACCCCTGGGCCTGTGGGGTCACCCAATGGATGTCTCAGTTCCCTGTCCCTCCCTCTGCCACAGGAATAGTGGTGAGAAGCTGGGCAGATGGTGCTCCTCGCCACCACCCTTAGTTACCTCCTTGTCCACTGCTTCTACAACTGCATCAGAGGAAGGATCTCTGGGCTTTTTCCACTCATCTCCTCGGTCCTGCAAAGTAAGCTTTTCAAGGGGCCCAGGCATCAGTACTACCTTGAAACCACACAGAGGGTTGCCCCCCTGAAGCACTAGAGGGATATCCCCAATAGAAAATGAACAGAGCGCGATCAAAGATTCTTCCAGGGGCAGAGTTAGAGCAAATTGAGCACATAGGCAGTCTAATTACACCTTCTCCGCTATGTTCACAATGAATGCACCTCTCATCTACTTGACCTCTTCCTCCTGAGTTCCATAAACAAGTCAGGGGCGAAGCACGAACCATAGCCAGTGGTTCCTCTGGGGGAGTAACCTCCTCAGGTTTAAAGCCTCTGCAAGCCATCGTACAGCTCTGATTCATCTGATCACCTCCCAACATCTTTCTCTTTAGGTTTCCAGAGAAAGGGAGCAACAAAATTGTTTTTCAAAACAGACCTCTAGCTCACTAAAGCTCTGATAGAAGTTTCAACCAGCTGCC
This sequence comes from Neoceratodus forsteri, assembly GCA_016271365.2. Taxonomy (NCBI): domain Eukaryota; kingdom Metazoa; phylum Chordata; order Ceratodontiformes; family Ceratodontidae; genus Neoceratodus; species Neoceratodus forsteri. The sequence continues at coordinate 1,356,010,098 of CM057456.1, forward strand.
ACTTTCTCCAAATGTCTCCACAAAATGGTGCTGAGCTCACAGTCCTTCTTCCTCGCAACTCTCCACCAACCAATCTGAGAGGCTGAACATGTGCACATAACTCACCAGTCACGCGAGGGCAAGGCAAGATTTATTTTTCAAGCTGCCCAATCCCAGAGACTCTGGGCACTGTACAAATAGATACAAACTAATCAAAAACTACAACACATACGTAAAACACTAATAAATAAAGCAGATAGTATAAAACAGTTAAAAATAACAATAGTCATTAAAAGGCTGTCCCAGAAATAAATATTAATAGAAAGTATCTGGGAAAGCTTAACTAAACAGGAGGGTCTTAAAGCAGGCCTTAAACACTTCCACTGAAGGGGCTCCTACAGATGGTGGCAGTGAATTCCTCAGGATGGGGCTGGTGACACTAAAAGCTCTGTCACCAGCTGTCTTTAGCCTCATCCTGGGAACTGGAAGGGGGCCCCTGAAGGAAGAATGGAGGAAGCAGACCTAGGTAGCAGGTGTCAGAAGGTCAGACAAGTATCCAGGGCCCAGCCCATGCAGGGTCTTAAAGGTGAGCAAGCCTACCTTGAAGAGGATCCTCCACCTGACCAGCAGCCAGTGCAGTTCATGCAGCACCGGGGTGATGTAGCATGATTTAGGATGCCCCGTCAGCAACCTCATTGCTGCATTCTGCTCCAGCTGCAGCCTGCGGAGGGTACCTCCCAAGACCCAAAAGTAAAGAGCATTACAGTAACCAAGCCTAGACATTCCGAAGGCATGCACCAAAGTGGGGAGGCCCATAGGCAGCACTAGGGACTTGATCCTGGTGATGTTCCTAAGATGGCAAAAGCTGGTCTGTGCAATGGATGACACCTGTGCTTCAAATGTTAATCCACTGTCAAAGGTCACACCAAGATCCCGCACCTAGAAGAGGTCTTCAATGAAACAGACCCCAGGACTAACCCAGCATCTGCAGCAGAGGCCCTCCTATCATGCCTTCTGTTCAACTCTACCACTAGTCCTCTGTCTTATTGAGGTTCAGTCTCAACCAGCTGGAGGCATCCAGTCATTGATCTCAGCAAGGCATCTAATTAGCACTTCCACCACACTGGATATCCCAGGGGTGAAGAAAAGATATAATTTGGTATAATTAGCATTGCAGTGAAAACCCAATCTGCATTTCCTAATGAACTCCCCCAAGGGCAGCATGTACACGGCAAACAACACTGGGGACAAGACTGAACCCTGAGGTACTCCACACAACAGGAGGCTAGGGGAGGAGGAGAAATTCCCCATTACTACCCATTGCCTCCTGTTCATGAGATAGGACTCAAACCAATGGATGACAGTGCCGGCGAGTCCACAAAATTCCTTCCAGTGGTCAAGCAACACCCGATGGTCTACCGTGTCAAATGCTGAGGAGAGGTTGAGGAGAATGAGAATTGTCCCCTATCCTCAATCTCTAGTCCTGAGGAGGTCATTAGGCACCCAAACTAATGTGGTTTTCATGCTATGCCTCACCCAAAACCATGACTGGAGGGGCTTGTACCGGTCAAAGGTCATGAGGTGCTCCTCAAGCTGCTGAGCCACAACTTTCTCAGCAACCTTCCCTAGAAATGGGAGGATGGTGATTGGGCAGTAATTTGCCATGACATCAGGGTCTAATGATGGTGTCTTCAGGAGTGGCCTTACCAGAGCCTCCTTCAAAACATCTGGAAAGACTCCCTCTAAGATAGAACACCTGACAATCAAGGTGAACACCAGGTCAATGGAGTCGATACATCTCATCAGAAAACATGTCAGCCCTGGATCCAGTTCACAGTACGTGTGCTTCAGCCAGCGGGCAACCTCAATGACCTCAGCCACCCCCACTGGTTTAAACTCCTCCAACTAAATGGAATGCTCTCCGAATGCCAAAGGTGATCACAGTCAGCCACATTGTAGCACATTGGCGGAACATCCTGCCAGATAGTGGACACCCTGTCTGAGTAGAAAAGAGCAAACTCATCACATAAAGCACCAGAAAATACTTTTTTGGCTGGAGATAGGCTGGATTCAGCAGCCTGTCTACAGTCTGAAAGAGCATAGTTGGTCGATTCTTCCCAGCAGCAATCTCCCTGGACAGGAACTCTGCCTTCTTATGGGTGCTTGCCCCCTGATACTCATCATAATGAGAGTGCAGTGCCAGTTTGTCCACCTCTAGCCTGGACTTCCATCGGCAGCACTCTAACCACCAACCCACAATCTTCCTCGCCTTGAGCTCCCCATCAAACAGCGGGAACCTCAAGTGAGAGGATTTGGGTTGTACATGGACCGGTGTGAGAGAGTCAAGCGTAACTGATATTGCCCTGTTATAGGCGGCAACAGTCTCACCCACACACCCTATACATGCACTGCTCACACTGGATAGATCTGCTACTGCCAGAAATCCCTCCCGGGTCAAACCCTTCAAAGGGCAGTAGCTTACTATCCCAGCAGGGAGAGGGCTCACAGGGGGGCTGCGAATGAGAACTTCACTGTGCAATGATCGGACCAAATGACCCGATCAGTCTTGAGGTTGCTAATCTCAAGCCCGAGTGAGAAGACCAGGTCCAACATGTGGCCACCCTGGTGGGTCACAGAAGAAACTTCTTACGACAGGCCAGAAATTACATCATCTAAATGCCTATATTTGCACTTGCTTTACTTGTCTGATTCATCCAAGTACTGACTTTGTATATTGTAACTGCCTGTACCAATGTCTACTTTTGTATGAAGTGCTGTCTACTGTAAGCAAAAGTGTCCTCTGTGTCCAGGACCATCTTGAAAATGAGCTTGCTCAATGATGTAACTGCCTGATAAAATAAAGTTTGATTGATTGATTGATTGACTGATTGCCCTCAAGGGATTGGTGGGCAATGTAGCCCTTTTGGGTACTAATCCACTCAGTCTGGTGGAAACCCTGGGAAAAGGGACCAAACATGTCTGGCTTCTCCCTAAGGCCCGTCGACACCCAGGGTGCCTTCTGCAACTGATAGCCTCAATCCGCCCCAGGTGTGCAAGGGCCCCACCGAAGTCGATCGTCGAGTCCTCTTAATTCCAGCCTTCCTACAGTGACAAGCTATAGTGCAAGAAACTGAGAGGTTGGTCAAGGGACACAGATCGCTAAGCCAGGATGCCTTGTACACAATCCTAGCCCACCCCAGACTCTCTGATTCCCCAGACACATATTGTCACACCAGAAAGCCTCGATAAATAAATAAACAAGTAACTATCAGTCACACAACATCCACACAACTAATATACTCAGAACTAACCAACCTATACACACTTATTCAAACTAAAACCCCAAATCCCAGTAACCCCCCACTCTACCCCAAAACTCCCACACAAATAGCAAAACAGACAAGGAGCCAAGCTTCTCAGCCTTCCAGAGAGTAACCTGCAGAGATTTAAAATAATGCCCCACAAGGCAGGGCTAAGTGTTTTTAAATATGAAAAAAACTGTCAATATGCAATAAAGAGCCAGTTCCAGCCCAGGATGGTTGAGAGGCCATTGCGCCTCTCACTGCCCATGTCTCTGCTGGGCAGAAAGTCCATGGACTGGCAAAGTACAGTACCTGAGCAGTCCATGTGAAGAAACACCATCTTTGGCTACCTGGAGCTCCTCAACAGGTGCCACACCAGGAGTTGACTGAGGCCTAGCTATCTGTGTAGGCCTATACCACACCACCACCCTTTTAAAACTGCATCACATGGCCTTGGACTTAGTCAGTCGGTCCCACCAGCTCCTCCCACTCTGAAAATGGGGCAAACTTTCTCCTGCTGGGGCTGAGAAAGGTTCCCAGGCTAGCTCCTACAACCTGTAGCCCCCCCCTTCCCATTGTCTAGGGGCCAGAGTGTTCCGGGGAAGGGGGTACCAGACTCAGAACCTCACCAAGCATTTCTTGAGAGATGCAGATGTAAAATAGATTCTCTTATCTTGAGAAGTCTTCTATCTCCCCATCTCAGTGCCACAAAACAATACAACTTCTCCCCAGCAGACACCGGACCAGCAGGCAGACAAAGCAGTTAATCTTCAGCACCTTCAGACTTCTTCACCCGCCGATCCCAGAGCAAGACGGTGCAGGAAAACTAGAACGCTTCAAGACCCCAGGGGGTTCTATGCCATAATGGTGAAAGCCTAAGATGATCACCATTATGCAGAAGTAAAGAGTGCCAAAATTTATTTCAGCACAGCAAAAGGGTGCTGGGGACTTAGTTTTTAATGTTTTCGCCCCGCATCCCACTACTAAAGGATTCTCAACTCCAGTGGGGTGCATGTCGGGAGGGGGGTGAAAACTTAAAAAAAATTTTGGGCCGGGCACAACAAAAACGTACCAGCACCTAGACCCAAACCCAGTACCCTGCTGACTGACGCAGGCAACCCACCCACCCACCACACCATGGGGTCAGCTCGGTAACCCATTGCAGCACCACCCCTCATATCCCTTGCTGTGCATGCCTCTCCCATCCCACCGCATGTGCATGTATAGTGACATCCTGTTGCTATGATGCGCCACCCCCCATCCGGCTGCCCTACCCTCCCTGTAGCCGTCCCTGAAATGTGCTGGGTGTGGGTCTCTCATTGTAGGCTCCCATTCCCCAGCACTCTTATCACAGGATTACCCCAGGAAACAATGGAACCCCTAAAACTAAAGGACTTGTTATTTCATTTAAATCTTTCTTTAACATGTATCACTCCAGACTCTGGTTTCTTCCACAAACAAATCAGGTTTATTTTCCTGAGCTCTCAAAGTTTGCAAGAGCTCAGGGTCCCAATTGCTTAAACTTTTAAGATATACAGCTCCATGGGGCTAACTTTTTACACAATCAGATTACTGGGACAGTACATTTTGGGCATTCTTAGGCTCAAATATTCTGTAACCACAGATTAAGCTGCAACCTTCTTTACCAGGACCAAACTGTTCTTTCATTTTGCGGGCGTAAGATCTTTGTTTAGCTTATAATGCTGTCCAAAATAACTCTACTATGGAAGCAATAGGACTAGTTAGGTAAAATGATATAAAAAACACAGTGTCACATGAATATAAACTAAGAGGAGAAATAAAGTGGTCAAAAGAAGTAACTACTACACACAAAGAATAATTAATATTTGGAATACACTTCCTGAAAACATAGTTAACAGTACAGCAATAGCTACATTCAAAAATAGACTAGATGATTACGTTGGTAATGCAAAGCAAATATTCCACCAGTATTACAGAGCTTCATCTACACAATGGGGCTTTAACTCAAAGGCTCCTCTCCTCCACAGGGCTTCACATTGAAGTTTGTGACTTTAACCCAGAACACTTACTTCATCTGCCTAAGCACCTCTACCAGGGGAGTAATGTGCCTTTCTGACCGCTGCAGAGTTATTTTATGCTCGTGGGTGGGGTTAGTTCTACAGCCTGCTAATTCCTCAGCTGCCTCTCACAAACACTGCTTGCATTGTTTCATTTTAGCCCTTGTCTTGGACAGGTCTGATCCCTGTAGCTTTTCTCTCTCTCCAAACTGACTCCCAAACTCCCCTGAGCTCAGCCTCCCAAAGTAGTCACAGTGGCTCCGTTACTTACTGTTTCTTTTGTCCAAGCTGAGCCACGGGCTACATTGGCCTAAGGGGCTACCCTGGGACTCTTACCAATCTGTAGACCTGGCATCTGCCCCTCCAAGCACAGCCCCATCAAATCCAGGATATTATTAGCAGTACTAATGCAAAGAGGCACTCAGAAATAATTTCTAAGTGCCTCTTTGCATTAGCGCTGCTAATACACACAGTCGGTGGTTGGCAGTGGAGGTAAGAGGTGGGCTGTGCCAGTCGCCGGCTGGGGAAGGGTGAGGGGTGCTGGGTGGGCTGGCACGGCTTGGTGAGGGATTGGGGGACCACTAGACTACCAGGGATATACAAAGCATTATTTATCAAATACACATTGGGGGGGGCCACTAGACTACCAAGGAATTAGAGATCATAATGTATTTTATGATGATGGGGGGCCGCTAGACTACCAGGGATATGGACAACAATATTAATTTTATACAGATCAGAGGGACTGCTATACTACCAGAGATATACAAAGCATTATTTATTAAATACACATTGGGGGCTGCTAGACTACCAGGGATACGGACAACATTATTTGTTAAATGCACATTGGGGGGGCCACTAGACTACCAGGGATATTGAAAACATGATTTATTTTAATCAGATCAGGCAGAACGAAGCCCCCTGAGCAAAACCCACCCTCATTTAACTTCCTAGGACACCCCTGGGCTGAGAAAATAGATTTTTAAATCTGTCCATCTCGTTCCTCGCTTGCGATGCACGATCACGATCAAAGAATCTCACAATCAAAGAATTTGCAGGCTTGCGACCAAAGATCATTAGCGAGCCTTGAATTAAGATTTTAAAAGCTCATAACTCTATTTTTTTACTGATTTGGATGAAACCAAAGGCATGGCTCGATAGATCGGAGTCCCCTGAGTAAAACCCATCCAAGTTTTATTTCAGAAGCGACCCCTGAACCGAGATATTTGTGTTTTTCTGATCAGAAATTTAAAAACAAGATGGCAGACCTCGCAATCAAAGAATTTTTAAAATTGTCGGGGACAAAGATTCTTGAACCGCGAGGCTACAAATTCTTTGATTGCCAGGTGGGACGAGATGGCCAGGACCTCATTCTTTGTTCCCAAAACATACATATACATTTTCCCATTGACTTATAATGGGAAATTAAAAGTGGCATAACTTTTGAATGCCTTAATATTTTTTCACCAAATGAAAAGCGGCATGTTTGGCCACCAAAGCTCTTTCAAATGAGCCATCTCACAGAGCAGCATGCCACATAACTGCCATGCAGGGACACATCCAAAATCCCAAAAGCTGTCTCCAAAAATGGATAATTTAGCATTTTTCAGCGTTTTCGTACTCAAAGGCTGTAAGTCCGACTGAAACGCAATTTGGCAGATCAAGAGATCTGCCATGCCTCACCGCACATACCATATTTCAGGCAAATCTGTTGAATGTGTCCAAAGTTATTAATGCACAAAGTTTTGAGTTTAACATAGAAGTGACAACTGAACCCTAACTACAGTGGCGTGACCTTGCCACTATATATATATATATATATATATAAACTACTCTCTGTTACCCCAAGTGGCAGTAAGCAGAAAGTACATCCCCCAGTGCGCCAAAATCCCCTACACACTGAGGGGGGTCTCTAAAGGTGAACAATAAGCCCTCCCAAATGAGGGGGGGCTTAGGAATGTGTTGGTCTTCTTACACCCATCAAATAATCAGTTAAAATTTATGGCTTATGCTGATGATGTCTGTTTATTTTTGAAGGATGAAGTTTCAGGTCATGAAGCTTTTAAAGTTGTTGATGATTACCCTCAGGCACCAGGATCCTATCTGAATAAGCATAAAAGTGTAGGATTACAACTAGGAGTCAGTTTATCAGATATGGACTCTATAGCTTGTATCAGGTTATTTGTAACACCAATTAAGATTTTAAGCATTAGGAAAAGGAAATCTGGGGCTCAATATTCAAACATTTGCACTGCCACAAATGGGTGTTTGCCTGGCCAAACCTGGTGTTGTGCTGGAGTGTAATATTCAAAAGTGTGTGTGTGTATGTGTGTGCAGGCAAACAGGGTTAGTAACTGCACAAAATATAATGTATGTGGTGGGCAAAAGGAGGGTAGGGACAGGAATATCTGTGCAACCCCATATCCAGTGCATTTCTGCTATGCAGAAGGAGTTAGAGATGTCCTTTTGCACAGTGTAGATACTGCTAATAAAACATGACTTCCTCTGGGCAATCCTAGTGCCTGCCAGAGTTACTGCAGCCAACAACCATACTGGTTTCTGAGGGAGCACACCTGCCCCCCTGTGGTCCATGGTCCACCTGCCGAGTGCCATCCCAGGTAAGCCCTGGTGTTTATGGTCACCCCATCCATCTGATTACCAGCCCATAGAGTACTGTACTACCCCTTGGTGCCTACTGGTACCCCCCTTCTGAACACCAGTCTGTATAGTATGGTAAGAGTCCCTGGTGCCTAGTGGTCCACCCTGGTTCCCAATCCCTGGCCCTTCACATACAACATATTCACTGGTGTCCAGTGGTCCCCTCCCCCCCTCTGATCCCCCACAAAAACAACACCCTGTCCAGTGTTTAGGAGAATTATCATTAGAATGCATGTTGCAGTGCAAAACTGAACCCAACATATTCCCTGGTGTCATGTGGTACCCCCCTTCGATTGCCATTCTTCCTGTGTGACATAAGTAATCCCTGACATCTAGTAGTACCCCCAGACATGGCCCTGATCACCCACCCTGCCACCCCCTTACCTGACTCTTCAGTGCCACAGGAGCCCATATGGTGACTGGCACAGCCCTTCTCACACCTCCTCAGCCAGCTGCCATATTCAAAGCCAGAGAGCACATGCCCTATGTAATGCATAGGGTGTGCAGACCTCTGTGGTACAGGACTGCACTATGACCATACAGACAAACAAATTCCTAAGAAAATGAGGGATATTGTTTGGCTTTTCTATCTAGTCATTTTGGAGAAGTTAAATGAAACACAAGAGTTTGGAGGACGTTACTGCCCAAGACTGAATGTACCTTACAGATTGAAAACGCAAAACATTTCTTTCTGATTGTACCAATGTTAAGGGTTTCCAGCAATTCCAACACTTCAGTGGGGCATTGCCTGGCTGGAAAGGCTCACATATTGTAATATATAGTAATATAATTTTTGGAGATTTTCCATTTCTGTGTAGATGGTATAATAAAAGCACTCTACTTGTGGCAGATGAGATACCAGTACATGCAGCAACAATAACAGTTCACTTATGTTGCAGTTGCTTTTATGACAGAAACTGCTTTATAGAATATAAAGAGCAAAGAACTTGGGTACCTCAGTAATGTACAATTTAATACTTTCTGGCATAATTTCTGCTGGTTTTGATTTTTAACATTTTGAGTACTCTAGTGTTTTCCTTTTGTTTTCTGCTTTGAAATCTGGCATGGAGTTTTGTTTTCCTTCATCGGGTTACTTTTTCACTTCGCATTTTCATTCGTTATTTTCTTCTTCACACAGTTTATGGAATTCATTGTTTCAGACAGTCTTTCATGACTATATGTTTTTAATTTATGTATGATTATTAATAAAAATTACCTTATTATTTACAAGAAGTGCCATGGGATCTTTAATGTCCCCCTGTACTGTACAACCAACAGAATAGGCTCACTGATAACACTAATGTTGTAGGTGACACACAATGTCAATCACACCCCACTTATAGGATGGAGCCACAGAGGAGGTTTTACTTTGGGCTGGGTGGGGGCAGGGTCATTTACAGTGGAACAAAACACAGAATATGGTTTGCTAAACCACATTTCACATGCATAAAGTTACCTCTGAATAGGGAGGGGCAAGAGAACATTATTGCTAATATGTCCACTCTTGCACACACACAAAGACCCCACAGCCCCCCTACATTTTCTTGGCTGGCTACAGGCCTGGGCCATTAGGCACTCTCAGTGAGGTTATGAGGGAGAGCTAAGGAGACCTCAGGGGCAAAAAGGATAGTGAAAGAGTCAAACAGATGACTTTGTACATAGCAGTGAAGTTACTTGCTTCAGTCTATAGGTTCACAGCTCTATGCTATAACCCCCTTGGCTATCCTGCCTCCCATTAGAAACATAGAAATATAGAAACATAAGACTTTGATGACAGATAAGGACCACTTGGCCCACCTAGTCTGCCCATTTTCCTTGCTAGAGGATAAGCTGCAGATCCTATTTAACCAGCAGCCTATTTCTTCTTACTCCCCATAAAAATTGCCTTATGTCTGTCCCATGCATTCTTGAATTCTCCTACAGTTTTAGACCCCACAACCTCCTCAGGAAGGCTGCTCCATGCTTCCACCACCCTCTGTCTGAAAAAATACTTCCTTACATTGCCCCAGAGCCGTCCCCCATCTTTAAATTGTGTCCCCTTGTTTTTGCATATCTCTTTTTCTGAAAGATGCTACCCTCTTGGACTTTGTTGATTCCACTGAGATACTTAAATGTTTCTATCATGTCCCCCTCTCCCTCCTTTCCTCAAGGGTATACATATTAAGCTCCTTTAGTCTCACCTCACATGGCTTCTCTTGCAGACCCTGCACCATTTTAGTTGCCCTCCTCTGAACTGCCTCCATCCTGTCTATGTCCTTGTGGAGATGGGGTCTCCAGAACTGGACGCAGTACTCCAGATGGGGTCTCACCAACTGTCTGTACACAAACAAACAACAGCAGAAATGGATAGATAAGTCCATGGAAATAGCTGAAGATATTTTTGGAGTCTTGTGTTATTGCATGTGAATTTCATATGTTAACATTACAACAGTTGCTAAATTTTTTTAGGAAGAATGACATTAAAAGGGTGCAGTCGTGCCCCTATAGTTAGGTTTGGATCAGCACTTCTATGCTAAAGGACTCATAAACAGGGTTGTTGCAATCTCCTGGCAACACAGCACTGTAGGAAGGATTATCTACATAATGTTCTCCATTTGGCTCCAATTTTGTAAATCCACAGTCGCTGTATTCCAAAGGTCTCTGTGACTTGTAAACAAAGCTTGGCAGCTCAGCTTGCTGTTTAAATACCATGCTTCAGTTTTGCCTAAAATGGTTGCTATGTCCTAATGCTGTGACTATGATGTCAGTGGAGCAACAATACTTCAAGTGTTAAAATAACATTAACAAAGCTTCTCACCCAGATCCTTTGCTGTGCAGTTGGCAACCATTTCACACCTGCACAGTAAAGGATTTGGAGGAGAAGTGCTTCATAAATGTTATTTTTATAGTTTGTTGGTAAAAGCCCCATTCAGACTGTAATATCACTCAGGAGCAATGTCGCTCCACTGACGTCATAGCGTTAGGATGTAGCAGCCATTTTAGGCAGCTACTGAAGCATAGTATTTAAACAACAAGCTTAGTTTTGTTTACAAGTCATGGAGACCTTTGGAACATAGCAACTGTGGATTTACACAGTTTGGAGCCAAATGGACACAACATTATGTAGGTAGCCTTCAACCTACAGTGTTCTGTTTTGCTAGGCAGATTGCAACAACCATGTTTATGAGTACTTTAAATCCCAAATTGTGCATCTTAATAACTTTGGTATTCTTTGACAAAATGGTCCAATATTTGGCACATGCAGTCAGTCTGCCAGTGTCTCAAAACATGGAAAGTTTCGTGATGGCATCTTTATGGTTTTGAGATATGAAGTCATAAAAAAATACAAAAAAAAGCCCTCTTTTGCCCTCATCTACAGCCAGATGATATGAATTTTTTCCTGAAATTTTCAGGGATCTGTGCCAAGGTGCCTTTGGATGGTTTGGTAAAAATATCACACCATTTTTAGGTTATAATGATTTTTATGATAGCCGCTAGCCAAGCAGGTAAATGAAAACAGTTTTTTTAACTGTAAATAGTTAAGGATTTACTGTTTGTGATGGGTTAGGGTCTAAATCCCGACTGTCAAATTCCTGACTGTTTAAATCCGTTTTTTATCCGAAATTAATAATACCGACATGCTTTAAAGCCCGAACGTCAGCATCCTGACACTTGCACATCATTTAACATTGTTACAGTACCACAGTATCATGGACTTAAATGGCTCATTACTAGGTGTCAGGCATTACTGTACACACATTATTTAACTGTACATGATAAAAACAAAACAAAAAAATTCTCAGTGTTGAAAAATGTAAAACTTCAGTTATAAAGCCAGCCTAGGACCTGGTAGTTGCTGCAGTTGGTGTGGGATGCCTTGGATCCCAGGGACTCCTCTCGGAAGCGAACTGATTGCTGCACACAGCCTACCCTCGGATAAGCAGGGCTACATTGGACGGGGAGGTTCTCCAAGTAAGGAGGGAGTTCACACACATTCAGCCCAGATATAGAGGAAAATGCCATAGGTCTTAAGGAGGCACTTGTGCTCTGTGGCTGCACTGAAGCAGCCCAGGAATCCCCAGATGATGACAGCAGCTCCCGTTGCCAGTAGTATGAACGGCGTATTAGGGTAATCATTGGTGGACAGTACTAAGTAGTTGCCCAGAGAAATTTTCACCCAGATGCCCACTGTGAACATGGTCAGCCCTGCAACCCAAAATGAAAGCTGAAAGCCATCAGGGAGAGCTTGAGCAGAGCCATTGCCCTCTACTGATGCGCACTGCCCAATACTGGCATGAATTCCAGCCTAGGACCTGGTAGTTGCTGCAGTTGGTGTGGGACGCCTTGGTTCCCAGGGACTCCTCTCGGAAGATGACCTCCTTCCAACTCTCTCACTCATCAACTCCAGGGAATCCTTACCAGGAGCATTTGGAAGAAATATGAAGCCTGGGAACTAAGTTCTAAACTAAATCTGACAGTCAGGATTTTCAGTATTTCGGCATTTGGTATTTCAATACACGTGTTATTTCAGTCGGGCTTTCCATACAATCGGGAATTTAATGATGGGATATTTTTTGTCGGGCTTTGGGATGTCGGTATTTCATACGGATCCCTTTGTGATCATAGAAATACTGTATGTGATGTCATCCATCTTGCTTTTTTTCCCTTGTTATTCAAATGATTTTCTACAGAAGTACTGCTTGATAACTAATGAACAAGACCTATATTTAGGTCTTCTTCACATACTTTGTTCGATTTGTGTGTTAGAATATAAAAATGTACACAGCAAACATCTGTTTGTGTTGTGAGAATCATTTTGCACATCACTTGCTTATGTAAGGATAGTTCAATCAAAAATAACCATTTGAACATTTTTACAGTTGGATCTTTACTGTTCGGTCAGAAAATATTGTGAACACTAAAGGTCCATAACAGTTCAAATTGTAATATCTCCCTAGTGGCCAGTGACACCCCACCCCACTCCCAATCGCTGTCCATGCCGTGAAAATGTATAATGTTGCCCTGGTATCTAGTGGCACCCTACATCCTTCTGATTGTTGTCTCCAAATTAAATAATATTTACCTGGTGTCTAGTAGCATCCCACACAGCTGATTGTTGTCCCAGTAATGCAGTAGTATTTCCTTGGTACCTAGTGGTACCCTCCCTCACCTATTGCTGTCCTGTAATACATTATTATGTCCCTGGTGTCCAGTGGAACCCCTCACCTGCTGATCACCACCCCTGTTATAAAATTGTATGTCCATGGTGTCTAGTGGCATCCCCCACATCCTAATTGCTGTCTATTCCTGAAATAAAGAAAATGGTCCCTTGATGTTTTTTTTTTCAAACTTGCAAAAAATAAAACGGTCCCTCATCAATCAGACCCCCCCAGCTACACCTTCCACTCAGCACCCACCACCCCATACCCCCAATACACCCACACCCACTCTCACTCACTGGAACAGTTAGGTTGGTGAAGATCCACTCTCCGATGGAAGACATGTCTTGCTGCTGGAACCACCGAGTGCAATATGAGAAACTAAGGTAAATGCAGTTCAATGAGGCCTTCAATGTTGTTGCATAACTTGGCCATTTTTTACATATTTTAATACCAAATTTTCAACATGACCTTTTGGGGACCCAACCTTATAACTAGTGTCAGTGGAATGAGATAAATCCCACCCAGAAGTTGATTTCATGGTCACTTGGTGAAATCACCTTCCAGGTGGAATTTGAATATTTTCACTATTCTGGTTCATGAGGTGGTGGCATAAGAAGGCTATGTTCAAAATGTGGGGTTAAAATATGCCAAAAATGCCAAAGTTATGAGCATCTATTGAAATGTTGCTATGCACACTCATAACTTTGGATATTTTAAATATTTTGAACCCCAAATATCAACATAGCCTTCTTATAACCCCACCTCATGAAAGTCACAGCTGTCACATTTCAAATATTGGCCACAATTTGTTTTTGCACCTGTGGTGTGGAATGGTACTGCAGTTGCATGGATTTACATTTGGCAGGGATTTGAAAATATTCAGTACTGGGTTCATGAGGTGGGGCAATGAGAAGGCCATGCTGACAATTTGGTTGCTGTTTTCCTACAAGTTGAAGTGCAGGGCTCACAGCAACATACTGTACATATACATATCTATGGAGGATGGGAGCACAGAGCCCTGTGTTTCCACAGGCAAATAAGGATACGATTACTCTATCTCAAAAACTATGGATGGATGGATGGAAGCAAAGGGCTCAGAGAGTTCTGCCCTTCCACAGGAAAATAAGGGTATGATTACACTATCTCAAAAGGTAAGGAAATTCTTTGCAAAAAAACTGCATTAATGCATCAGTTAGGGTTCAGAATAAAGTTACAAAAGTAGGGACATGTGATGTTAGGGTTTCCAGCCAAAAAAAAACAGACCTGCCCCTGAAGTGAATGAAGGAAGGAGTTTTCCTTGGGATTGTCAACCCTAATGCTCACCCTATTTAATTCACTCATGAAACATACACACTTGTCTCCATCACATCTCAGCTTTTCTGTTACTGCAGTGTGGTGAGCATTAGGGTTGACAACCCCAAGGAAGATTCCACCCCTCATTTGCCTCAGCGGGGGGGCAGGAGTTTTAGGATTGGAAACTCTAACTTAACATTTCCTACTTTTGTCACTTTATCCTGAATCCTAACTGATGCATTAACGCAGTTTTTTGCAAAGAATATTTTATATATGTCAGTCATTAAGATCTAGGCACTTACCATGTTTAAAAAAACGGGTAAGTGAATATAACATTATGTGTGAAAAATACAGTAGCTACCACAGTTTGTGATATATATATTTATTATTTGTTTATTTCAGAAGTTTTACTAGGAAAGACATACTGAGCTGCTAGCAGTCAGTGGCAGAGGAACAGAAAGATGGGCCCCTGTGCAGGTTTTTATTGTGGCCCCACCTCCCTCAGATTGTATAATGCATCAGGGGATGAGGAGTCAGAGCATGACCTCAGCGATCACTGCTAAAATTCCCATTGTTGGTCACTGCTCCCAGATCACTATGTCTTCTACAGTCTCCCCCCCCATAGCAGTGCTACTCCTTGGTCCTGTCCCAGACCAGGCTGTCATAGTGCATCAGGGTTATCATAGTGAAGCAGCAGATTAAGACACCATGTCAGTCTGGTCAAAATCAAGTACTTGTTGTTACTTTATAAGCTTCTGCTCTGGCAGTCCCTACACCACTGCAGCTCGTACCACCTGATACATGTGGCTCCCCTGACTCTAGTGTAGATGTCAGCCCTTGCCTTTGCCTGGAGCTGTTGGTTAATGGCTGTTCCTACCTGTATGTTTTGGTTCTCAGAAATGCCAGTAAAACCAATCTTATAAGAAATTATGCAGTCATGCTACCCTTCTGCCTCTTAACAACAATCTCAATAACAGTTTCTACCTACAAACCACAGTTACCACTGCAAATTCAACACTTTTTCTTCAGTTTTTAAAATATTTGTTATAAATCACACCCCCAGTCCATTACCTTCTTCCCCAGCTAAGCCAGAACCAACAGTCAGATTCTGAAGTGCCCCAATGAAAACATCAGCTCATTATCAGATTAAAAAAACCTTTTACATACAAGCTTAATCCGGGTTTCTCACTGATGAAAATTCTTAGCCAGGTGTAACTTAGTTCACATTTGGCCACTGGCCAGTCGCACCACTTCAGATTCATTAATCAGCCTACCTCAGGTGGTTCATATAAGAATCAGGCAGCACTCCAAGGCTGACCGACCTCACAACCCTCTGACTGACTCATAGACTGCTCGATGGATCAGAACCCGTTATGTGGGTTACAAAGCTTCTCCACTGTCTGACTGGCACTCCAAGACTCATAGCTGAATCACAATGGTGGACTTCCTGGTGTGAAGAGACCCACTCCCAGACACTCCTGAGTCTGGCCGTGTGTGCCGACATTGTGGGCTGGTCCATCCCACTATCTGCATGGACTGCAGTGCTGGCACCCTAACTATAGTTCCTGCTGAAGACTGCCCCACTGATGAATGCTCACCTCTTAAAGTCACGGTATTGTATATATTAAAAAAAAAAAACAGACCCAAGCAACCAAGAGGAACTCCACTCCGGATGTCCCCCTGCCTGCCTGGGTCCTCTAGATGCATGGGCCCCTGTGCGACTGCACTGGCTGCACCAGCTAGTCCTCCACCACTGCTAGCAGCTTATTTCCAGATATGACCTGGGAGACAGATAATTAGGAAATAACAGTGCAAACATAATTCATCAATACAAGGTGCAAACAAATGTAATTAAACATATACAGAATAGTGCATGGGCAACCATACACAACAAGACTGTGCTTCCTTGAGGGGTTGAGGCGACATCAGTTTGAAGAAGACCATGATGTCATCCGAACCCCAAAATGGAAACACATTCCTTCTTGTGTATGGTTGCCCATGCACTGTTTTATGTATACTGTATGGTTTAACAAAATGAAATAAAAAATACAGAGCCATGCACTTCCCATCCCTAACACCCCCCTTCCTAATTGCCCAGTTCTGAATTTTTATGTAATTATGTTATATTAGGTATTATTTGTTTTTGTTTTCATTTACTTATTTTAAATTCTGTGATTCTATTCTGTTGTCCATGGTGCAGTTTTCCTTGGCAGGTAAGAAATGCCCCGTGCCCCCTGCTGATCCACTCTACGGATACAAAAAATCTAGAGAACTACCTCTTGGGACATTTACAGACAGGAGCAGAGTCAAGAGTTGCTATAATTCTTTTCTTGTGCACCTGAAAACTATCATTCTCGTGGTCTGCTCCTACCGATCTCAGCTGTTCAAAGCACTAACGAGTAATGCAGATTTTTCAAGGTCGCAAAAAGTTTTTGTGCTGTCGTTCTGACATCAGAACAATGGTACAACTTTTGAAGACCTTTGAATTATCCTAACAGCTTTTAGAAAGCCACTGAATTCCACACATGATAAACCCTAACCATATTCTAGAGACATAGTTAATGTATAGTGAAAATACATAGCAGCAGAGTATTAGCAGATAGCAGTAATACAACAGGTGTGAAATAAACACAATAAATGTTCAGGGTGTATTAATTTATTTTTATTTATTTATTTATTTCAAAAATGTTATCAGTGTAACTCCCACCTTTGGGAGAGGGCTTACTAGACTGCATTGCTGTCTCCCTCCTGAGGGTCCTAACTGCTCTTGGACTGTTGTTGGCACCCTTTTGCTTAACCACATGTGTGGCAGTGGAACAGGAAGCATGGTAGTGCTTATAGCTTCGGTGCTAACTGCACCCCTTCTTCAGCATCTGTGGCTGCTCTCTTCTGGTCTGGTTCCCCAATCCTGCCAGAGGGGACCGGAAATTATAAGCATGCCACTGTACCATTTTCTGCACTTAATGTGGCATTAGATGGCTGCTTCTTCAGAACAGGAGCATATACTGCAAAGAGGCTCCTCTCTAGCACTCCCACTCTATCAAACCCTGGCTGCAGCATACTTCTCTCCTGTACTACACCCACCATGACCACAATGGACATCATCACTAAGGAGGCTGCAATAAACTCTGGTGCAGCACACACATAGGGAGCTGCAAAGTACAAAAAATACAAATGTTTGGAGCCAAGGCTTCTTTCAGACATGGCCGTGGCTACCTTAGAAACCCCTGACCCTGTGGCTCACCCAATCAGAGGGCTTGAAAGCTCCTTCAACAGCAGCAAAGAATTGTGGGAAAGATAACATTGAAGGCCCTCCCAAATGGACTGACAGGCTTAAAGGGCCAATCAATCAATCAATCAATCAAATCTTTATTTATTCAGGTGAACATCATTGGTGAGCTCATTTACAAGATGGACCTGAGTGGTCATAACAAAACAAGGTTACAAATTATACACAAGAACATGAAACTGAATAAGCACAAATACAATCATTTGTGAGACAGATAGATATACAAATATTTACATATATACAAGGCAAAAAGACAATGTACCTAAAACCTGCTAAAGGAGAGAAACAAACAGTTCAGTCGGGAAAGGCTTGGGTAATGGGAGTTGTTTGTGCATATCTGTAAGAAGTTTGGTGGGGAACGGGCTAGATGAAGAATAGAAAAGAAAAGGGGTGACCTTTATAAAAAGGGAGATGAAGGAGAGAGGGGGTGGGAGGAGAGGGGTATGGGAGGACTAGGCCTTATGGAAGCAGTTGCATGAATTGGGGAATAGACTGGTGTACAGCTTTTTGAAGGAGGTTAAAGGAATCAGGGTATCCAGTTTCAATGTCTTTTGAAGAGAATTCCAGATAAGTGCCAGGGAATAGCTGATTGCAGCTCTTCCATATCGGGTGCAGGTGATAGGAGTCTTCAGCATGATAAGTTTATTGATCCTCAGGGAGTAAGGCCTGGATGTGATCCGTTGAAACAGTCTGAGATGTAGGAAGGAGTTTGTTTGTCAGAGCTTTGTAGATCCATATAGCAGCATTTTTATTTCTTCTTTGTTGCAATGATGTCCAACTGACTGCATTGTAGAGAGAGCAATGATGGGTGCTGGAGGGAAGGTCTGTAATGAATCTAATTGCTCTATGATACAAAGTGTCTAATTTGTTTAAGTGGGAGAGG
Organism: Neoceratodus forsteri; assembly: GCA_016271365.2. Classification (NCBI taxonomy): domain Eukaryota; kingdom Metazoa; phylum Chordata; order Ceratodontiformes; family Ceratodontidae; genus Neoceratodus; species Neoceratodus forsteri. The sequence continues at coordinate 1,356,028,682 of CM057456.1, forward strand.
GAGCAATGGCCATAGAGGAAGTCAGCGTAATCAATGAGGGACAGGAATGATGCTAGGATTAATCTTTGTCTGGAATCCGTGGTCAGGTAGTGTTTGATCCTGTAGATCAGAGGGCAGGACATGGCAGAGGGACTGATAGATAACCCTACCTGTCCTGGGACACAGAGTAGGAGAAAGAAGTTGGTGGGCTCTCGAGAAGCTTGTTGCAGTCAGAGAGACAATGAGGTGTTCAGACTTGCTGCTGATGAATCCAAGCAAAAGACCTAACTAGGCCAAAAATCATGTGAGCCCTCACCAGGTTTTATCCTGTAAAATCACTGTGAACCTTATCCTGGGCCTATACTGTTCAGAAACTGTGCAGGGAAAGTAACAGAACCTGTTTAGAAAGCTGAAATTGTTCCAGATGGGCACCTGTTGAAAGAAACCACTGGGAGTTTAAGCCAGTGGAAATTGCTGCAGACCAAAGCTGCTGAGCTGTACAAAGTGGAGACAGAGGCGGGCATCCTACTCAGGTTGCTTCTGGGCCAGGTAAGGTGCCTGCTAGCCTATATCTAGTGGGTGGATTGGGGAATAGGGAGCCACATGATATCTGCCCTGAATACGTTGGTACTTCAGTCCAAAGGGGATTTGGACCATGGGGTCTCTCCTGGGGCCTGAACTTTTGGGAACTGGGAAGCAGCTGTGTTAGTGGTCCAGTGACTGAGAGCGGAGAGAGGAGGGCTGTGTCCTGGGAGGTCAAGCAGAAGGTCTGTGCCACTACAAATGTCTGAAAGAGTCTGAAGTGCTTCATTCCCAGACCACTGGGGTCCCTTTCCTGATTACTGCTTGACCTGCTGCATGTGCTGTTTTCCCACTGACTGAGCTGCTGTATCCATGAGTCATGTGATTGCTGGCATTGCTGGCTTGGGTCTTTTATACTTTTCCAATTTGGATTATAATTATCTCATCTGAATTACAAGTTTGTTTTGAGCATTTCCCATTTGGATATATCAAGTTCTTTAAACTGTGCTAGCAAACTATGGGCTGTTGTGGATTAAATTGCAAGCTAGCTAATTTTCATCAAAGTGCCACCCAAAAAACTGGGCAACGAAGCTACCAGGGCTTTAGCATAATTCCTGGGTACCCAAGAGTCATTGGTTCTTGTGTCATACTTGAAATCATAGTTTTATTTCTGGTACCAGCTGAAGAGTTTAGCACACCATGTGTTGTATAATTCATCCTTTGTGACTATTGATTGGGCGGTGCTTCATAGTCTATATGGGACCTGAGAGGGTGGCACTGTCCTGCAATACAGTGGCTCCTTCTGGCACTGCTATAGGGTGGGAGTGCTCAAGGTGACTTGCAACTCATTAACCCCTCTTTCCTCAGTTTCTAGGCCTGTGTTTTACAGTTAAACTTTTTATTAATTTTCATAAGATATACAGACAAACCTCTTACAGTACAGTACAATGTGAGGTTTTTTTTTAAAGAAATTGAGGCAGCATATAATAAGAACATTGCTACAATAATACAAAGAGCTTTTGGTTTAAAATATAGTAAACAATACAGGTCATGTGATTAGCATATACTTGACATTTGTAGTGAACTTAAAGCGGATAGTATGATTAGAATCAGGTTTATATTAAAATGTTACATAATTATATATGATGCTGCAAAGGGAAAAAGTACATTAGTAAAAGGATTGTGGAGTAATAAAGAATGATTGAGAACAGAGTATAGGAAAGAAAAGATATATAAGAAAGTTAAGAAGAGGAAGGAAACTATAAAAAGGGAAAAAAGCAGACTACAATGATGTAACAGTAAAGGGAAAATCCATATATATTAAGTCCATACATTGGTGTTGGAAGATTTAGTTGATTCAAAAATTAAAAAGCCCTGCCAACAATTGTTATATAACATGAGTCGGTCAGACAAGATATATGTCATACGGTCCAGAGGCATATTGCAATAGTTGGTTAATGATACCGGAAGGTAGGGATTATGTTGGATCTCCAATGCATGAGGATTGTGTTTAACTTGAAGGAAGAGTATATTTAACCATCTGCTCTGCGAATATGAAATTTTATAAGAACGGTGATTAAAAATACCAAGAATGCAATGTTTAGGGTCTAGTGTAAAAGGTTGACCTACCACTTTCATTGCAAATCTGTGAGTACAGTGCCAAATCTTTTGTATGAGGGGACAGTGCCATAAGATATGCAATAAATCCCCATTGGGGGAACTGCAGCGCCAGCAATTGTTGTTGTTCAATAAACCCATTTTTTGTAATACAACAGGAGTTCTGTACCACAAATGAAGGATCTTGGTTTGAATGAGGAACTACGTTTATCATTAAAGATTTGTGACAGGAGAGCCAACATCTGGACCATTGTGCATTGGTGATATTATATTGTAGCAAAGTACTCCATCTGTTTTAGCATTGACAGAGTAGTCAGGAAGGATATCACAAATATCTTTGTAAACAGTGCTATTTAAATTGGATGTTGTTTTTATCCATTTAGAGATGTGCTTATCATACAGAGAATTGATAGAGAAGGGTGTGAGGTAAGAGTTGCATGTGATGCGAAGCTGTAGATATTTCAAAAATCCTGATAGGGAAGATTCCATATGTCTAAGTAGGTCGGTGTAAGATTTTAACTTTAATGACTTGGGTTCAAGTATATCCTGCAAAAAGAGAATACCCTTATTTTTCCAGGTACGACAAAAAATGGGGTGATTATCAAGAGATATATGGTGGTTACCCCAGATGGGGGTGTAAGCTAAGGGTCTGGGGTTAGATTTAATATGCTTGTGAATGATTTTCCGATAGAATATAGAAGCAGCTATGGTAGGGTGAGACTTTAAAGAAGAGGTAAGGGTGTTATAAAGGAAAGAAGTCGCCACATTACCAGGACATAAGGATGTTTCCATATTGACCAATAAAGGAGACTGGATGTGTTGGGTTTGTTAAACCATTTAATTGTTTGAGATGTACGGAAAGCCCATAAGTAGGCTTGGAACCAAGGAAGGCCAAGGCCACATTTTGACCAATGGGATCTAAGTTTATTACGACTAAATCTAGGAATTTTGCCTTCCCAAATGAAGCTGCCGATAATTTTGTCTATTTTGGTAAGAAAACTAGAGGGAAGTATCAAAGGGATATTGGAAAATAGGTATAATATTTTAGAGTTATTGACATTTTAATGGCGGAAATTTTACCATTAAAAGAAAGTTTAAGTAGCTTCCATCTATCAAGTGTTGTTTGGATACTGGTTAACAGAGGGAAAGATTAGCATCCCATAATTTATTCAATGTCGGGTGATCCGAATGCCAGAATAAGATATACCTTGGGGGCCACGAAAGCCTAATGAGTTGTTCATGAGGGGACTACAAGGTTATTCAGTGGTAGCGTTCGGTTTGTTAGTTTAGAAACTAGTCCGGAGTGGGAGGTGAAGTCATTCAGTAGTTTAACTAAAGGTTGCCCAGAAGTTTCAAGGTTTCGAGTAAAATAAGGAGATCATCTGCATATGAGAGTGAAGTATAGTGAGAGTTACCAATAGTAATGCCTTTAATTGTACCGGATTGACGTAGGGGCGCAGAGAGAGAGAGTTCCATGGCAAGTATAAACAATGAAGGCAATAAGAGCATCCTTGTCTGGTGCCTCTTGCTAAGTAAAGGAGGGACAAAATAGAGTTCGTGAGAACTCGAGCTGAAGGGAGGTATACAATAATTGAATCCAAGCACAAAATTATTTGTAAAGCCAAATGAGATAGCACCTGATATAGATATTCCCAATTGAGAGGTCAAATGCTTTCTCAAAGTCAATGGCTATTGCAGCTGCAGGGGTTTTAAGAGTTTTGCTTTGTGAATTAAATTGAGTAATGTGAAGATGATCGGAACTGTTTCTATTTTGATAAATCCTGATTGAGAAGTATGGATGAGTTTAGTCATTAAAGATTCTAAGCGGAGAGTTAATAATTTGGCAAAGATTTTTCCATCAGTATTAAGAAGTGAGATCGGTCTATAGTTTGAAGGAAGTAAAGGGTCTTTGTCTTTTTTTGGTAAGACTGTTATGATGGCTTTGGTCATTGTGCATGGGAATTTCTTTATTAAGGTTGCTTCTTGGAATACATTGACTAATACAGGACAAAGAGTGTCAGATAGGGTTTTATAAAAATCAATAGGGAACCCATCACTGCCAGGTGCTTTACCGTTTTTAATGATGATAAAGCAGTTTGGATTTCCTGTAAAGTGATTGGTTTATCAGCACAGCTTTGTCCTGAGGGGATAGGTGGGGTAGATTCAATTTTCAGAAAATGTTGTATTAGGTTGGGATTTGTAGTATTAGGTTGCAGTATAGTTGATGGTAAAAGGATTGCATAATACGATTGATTGAAAGGTTGTCTGTGTGTGTCTGACCTGATGGATCTTTTAGACCTGCTATATGTCTCTGCATCTGTTGAGTTTTAGCTGGTAAGAGAGCAACTTTCCGCATTTATCCCCTTGTTCCCAATAACCGTGTTTAATCCTAAAAAGGGCAAGTTCAGCTTTCCTGGATATCAACTCGTTAATTTTAATTCTTAATTGTAGAATTTCCAGATGAAGCTGTGAATTATGATTGGGTTTATTTAATTTATAGTATTGGGTTTCTTTTTCTTTAAGGGATTTTTCTAAATTAGCTAATTGTTGTTCTCTTAATTTCTTTCTATACGCTGCATAACTAATAATTTTACCTCTAATAGTGGCTTTTAATGCTTCCCAGATAGTACCTTGAGACATATCTGGAGTATCGTTAATAGAAAATCTTGAATCTGGGTTTTAATCCAAGGAGTGAATTCAGGGTCTCTGATTAAAGTGGGTCTAAATGCCAAGATGGGGATTTAGAAGAAGGTGGACCCCAGAGTAAATGCAAACTGATAGGGAATGATCAGATATAACAATAGGAGAATCGATGTATCAATAATTTTTTCAGTAATGAGGAGAAGAGAACCAATAATCAATCCTACTATATGATTTATGTAAAGAGGAATAAAAGGTGTAATCTCGTTGTCTGGGATGATGTAGTCTCCAAATGTCAAAGAGACCTAAATCCTTCATAAGCATTGATAGAGCATTAATACTACGGGGGTGGGCATCATGTGATGAGTTACTTCTGTCTAAATATGCTTGTAGTGCTAAGTTAAAGTCACCACCAATAAGAATAGGTGAATTATTTTTATTATTAATCATAATTTGTTGGGATAGATTATGGAAGAAAATGGGTGAATCAAAGTTGGGTGATATACATTCACAAACATAAGCAGACCTGCTGTGGTGTTTAATAGGGTTATAATCCACCTACCATCCAGGTCTCTAATGATTTTTATGGGGGCCAATTAAAAGATTTATGTATTAAGATAGCAACCCCATTTTTTGGATGGAGAAGATGATTTATATACTTGACCCACCCAGTCCTTTTAAGTCTGTCGACATCCTCTGATAAAAGTTTAGTTTCTTGTAAGAAAGCAATATGTGTTTTATGCTTTTAAGATAGGTAAGTACTTGCTTACGTTTACAAGGCGAGTTGGTCCTTGACATTCCATGAATGTAAGATTAGATCACTCATGGTACTAGGATATAAGGTAATTAGTTACAAATAGGAATGAGGACTCAATACCATTAATTTGGAGGATGTCACAGATTCAAAGGTAAATATATATAATAAACAAATGTATGCAGGGCCCTTAACTTGTATGGGTTCGAGATGATTGAGTATTTGTATTCATTTTGTCTCGTAGAGGAGAGTATAGAGATAAGAATATCAAGTAATTAAACATTAGAACCAACAAACATTAGTATAAACTCAGTAACAAGAATATTAATTTGAAACTTTTATGAAATGCAGAGCAATAAGAGTCGGTAAAATATGGGACTCTCACTCTACACTACTAGCGTGTAGAGTAATTAGTGAATCTCAAGATACGGTTTACCCTATAATCTTAAGATACTAAACTTTATATAACAGTATATTAATGAAGTGTAATTGAGATTTGTGCTGAGGTAATTAAAGCATTACCCTGGAAAAAACAAAACATCATTCTACCAAATAAAAAGGATAATTATGTAATAGTGTTAAATTCCAAACATAATGAAGTAGCTTGGACCTAGCAATAAGTCCAATATTAAATAAAGTATACCAACACGATGGCAGATAATGCTGAAACAGTGTGAGCCAGATAAAGGATGCCCGATGTGTATTAATCCACATAAGCTAGGTTAGGAATGCAGTATATACTATAGGTTCATAGTGCATCAGTGTATTGTGGAATCATTTTATAAGTTCCAATGATTTGGAAGAAAATGGGATGAAGAATAATGTGAAAAGGCGGAAAAACTCAATGTATAGAAATACAATTGGAAGCATACTTTGGTGCAAAATCTGTGAGATATAATGGGAATGCACCTGATGCACTACATACCAGAAGTGATGCAAAATAAATATTAAATAAGTAAATGATTTTAGAGTATTTGTCTAATCATCCTCCACATTCCAAATGATAGGATTTATGTGGAAAAATGCTATAATAGTAGGGGTTAAGGGCACACTGATATGAAATACAGAACTCTATATATGTATGTATGCATCTGACCACATGGTGGTGCCAAAGCTTATGAAAAATTAGAGTGTGAATAGCAATTATATATACTAATGTCTGGCACCACACAAGGATTAATTAGAAGAGATCTTACAAACATTTTAATATTTATTCTTTCTCTCATTTATTTTTTTTCCATTGAATACATTGAGAGTAACTCCCACATGGATTAAATACCTCCAGTGTCAACTGGCTCACCTCCCACAGACAGATACAGGCTTCTCAGCAGCGATAGTGATTTACTGCATTTAAGTGCTCCAAACCTGTTGGGTGCGATAGAGACTGCACTTTGCGGTAAATGTACTGAAGGAATCGAGTGAGGTGGTGTGAAGAGGAGGGATTCTGGTGAGAAACTGCTATATCACATCTAATTATGGGCCATAGTATTTATTACAAATTTTTTTTTTTTTAGTGGGAAAAGCCTCAGGTAGCCTTGCTCTTCGATTTTCTTCTCCTTTTCTTTTTGGGTGGTTCAGATGATTTAAAGGGAGAGCTGGACACAAGATCAGCCCAGGAAGAATCGGGAGAGTCATTACCCATTGAGAGCTTCTTCTGGTCTTGAGTAAAGGGTTGGATACAGTCTGTCTCAGATCCTCCGTAGATGAGTGCAGATCTTCTTGGAGCAGATCTTCTTGTAGTGGGAGAATTTGTTAGACAAGGTAAGAGGAGTAGAAAAACTGATGTGACGTTCCACATGGGAAGCTGGAGGTGGAAATATTATTTAAACAGCAAGTATTATTATTTAGAGAAGAACAGATGCTTTTTTTCTTGTATGCGTGCAGAGCTTCTGGCAGGAACTACAGTGGCAGATATGATGGCTGCAGATTTCTCAGGGACCTGAAGGACAGTTTCAGCAGGAAGGGCAAGACATTGTAATTCTGAAGTGCTTAACTGGAGCAGAAGCAGAGCTGCATTAGCATCGCAAGGCAATGTAAGTGGGCTGTGTCCAATTCAAAATTCAGAGAGAGATTTGGGGTACTGAAATCTCTGGTAGAATCATTCAAAAAGGCGATTGTTGCAGGGTATAGTGCAAACTTAATTCCACGCTGATGAAGGATTGTTTTAATGGGGTTGTAAGCTTTTCATTTGTTAGATAATTCTTTAGAATAGTCTCTGAAAATTAGGATTCTGTTTTCTTGCCAAGTAAGTGCACCTAATTGCCTCGCTTTTTGAAGAATCAGTTCAGTATGTCGTGGTTTAGAAATCTGGCAATGATGGGCCTGGGTTTCTGGTTGGGTCCAGGCCTCGGTTTAAGGTGCGTGAGATCTCTCGATGATTAGGTCTTGGCCAGCTGGTAATTTAAGCAAAGAAGGAAGTACATGAGTTAGAAGCACTGGTGTCTCCTAGTTCAACACCTTCAGGAAATCCGAGAAATCTAAGGTTGTTCGTCTGTTTCTGTTTTCAATATCATCTATTTTGTCCTGAAGGTTCCTAATAACTCTGTCCTGCTCCCTGATGGTAGCCTGTAATGTGTTAATGGAATCTTCATTTTGAGATGCTTTAACATTAGTAGCGCTGATTTTTTGATCAAGTGCCTGCACATTATTGATATTTTGTTGAGATGCAATTTTTAATACATTGATTTCACTTATTAGTTGCTGAAACATTGCCTCCACTCTATTAAGAGAACTGTTATGTGGAGATTGGTCTGCCATTATTGTAGGCCTTAACAGAGAAATTGAAAAGCTGTAGATAACTCGTTCAGTAATTATGAGGCAATAAAAATACTGTACCAGAGCTGTTCTGCGATGTACATATAGTAAGATCTCAGATGTTGGTGAAGGTAGGAAGTCTGGAATCTGTAGGATGGATGATGATATTTGGTGAATCCAGGGAGATGAAGAATCAAGCAGCCATCTTCAGCACAGCGCCCTCTGGCTGTGGGCCTGTGTTTTTAAATATAAGCATGGTTAATTTACTGAATTTCACTTTGTGTAACCTGATTAAAGCATTTATTGGTGAAGGTAACAACTATCTTATTGGTCCCCATGGGTGGTCCAGTTCAGTGTAGGGAGGTGGGTCAATACTGCATCCCAGGGATGTACTTACACAACATCTGGCCCACTTATTCTGTCTGGGTGGAGGCACTGCATTATTTTTAATTTGTTCAGGAATGAACCCCCACCACCACCACCACTGCAGGAAAAGAACCAACCCCTATCCCTCAACCAGGTGAGCCCTGTACAGTATAGAGTGTGTGAACCAGGACCTGTTGACCCAGGGGTCACACCAGGAAAGACATACTGAGCTACAATAGCTTATTCCCAGATGTGTCCTGGGGGTGGTGGTGAGGAGAATTCAGCAATAAGTTACAACAATTAGATTACAGAAATAAACATGCAAGTTAAATAATAAAGAAAAAAATAAGAAGTTGATCAAGTTGTATAAAACAGAGCACCTGAGCAGATACAATGCAGTAAAGTGCAGATGCCAACAAATGCAGGGTGAAATAAAACACTACTGTGTACGAGGAGGAAGACTGTCAGGACCAGGGGTGCTGGGGGGAACTGTAGTGGGGCACAAGTAGGAGTAGAGGAGAGAGAGAAAATATGGCAGGCTACAAATTGAGCCCGAGTCCTGGATCAGAGGCAACTACAGAAGTGAGTAATGAACTCACAGAGGAGAGATTTTAGTGAGTGGGAGGCAGGAGTAGTATGAACAGTAGAGGCAGAGTGCCCTGAAGTTTGGGAAGTGGAAGGGAAAAGCACCTTGGCCAGCAGAGAATTTTACTGGTGGGTGAGCTAGTGAGCTAGGGTCAGAGTTGCAAAGGTAGAATGAGATGGAAGGAGGGGAAGTAAGGAGGGAGGAAAGGTACAAGGGGAGGGAACCAATAGAACCAAGGCAGAATTTGGAGATGAAGGAGGCACAATGACATTGGCTAAGAGTAATAATATCTGAATTGTGAGGTTGTCAGTCCAGTAAGGTACATTGTAAAGGTGCAGCTCTTAGCATAGTAGGACTCGAAGAGGTGAAATATAGGTCCTGTCACACTAGGGCTCCCGTAATGTAACAGGCATGGTAAAACATTGCAGACATGTCCAAACACAGTTTGCAACCACACCCATAATGTTTTCACACTGTGTTTGACAATCGTGTTTAAACCCTGACAGCATCAGGGTTTTAGCATTGTTTCCAACACAGTTTGAAAACAAGCACGCTTACCTCATCAGTGTGAATGGGCATCTGTGCCATGTGGTGGCCTCTGCAGTCTTCCAAGGAGCCATAATTCACTACTCCCTCAACTCTCCCACTGTTGCCGACCTCTTTTCTCCTGTCCTTTTGCCATTCACAGACCAGTACACATTACTCATATGCCCTCCATCCCCATGAACAATAGATAAATGTGGCGAGTGGTGGTCTCCAAAAAAATCCAAGGCATACAATGATGTTACTGGGATGCATATTAGAGTGGATGTAATGACTTACCTAATAGAATATTCTGATACTGGCTGGGGAAAAGGAAAATGGAAGGATGCCTACCTTGGAGATCCCAATTTGCACTAGTGACAAGCAGGTGTGAATCAAGTAACAGTTATCTGTATGATCCAGGTCCTTGGCATTCCACACTTGGTGGTGGGGGCTGCCATGTTTAAACATCCATCACATGGCAATGCCCACCTGCATGCTGGAGACTCACATGACGCCGTCAGCATGTACCACAAATGCACTATGGGACAACTGACGAGACACAATGCAACATGCATTGGAAACCATGTTTAACTGCCACAGGTTTTCCTTCCAGTGTGGATGGGATTTGTAACCATGCTCAAACATGGTAAGCTAGGTGTGTACACACAAGCATGATATGTTTTAAAAGTCTCTAAAACACTATCACTGAACCATGTTCAGTGTGAACAGAGCCACAGGTGCAAGACTGAGTTGTGATGTCAAGGGGAAGAGTTTGTTGAGATGAAGGAGGGGAGACAGAATAGATAGTGGGGGTGGGTCTTTGACCAGAGTTTTAGGAATCTAAATGCAGCTAGACCCGCAAATGATTTAGTAAGAGGAAGAGCGAACAAACGAGTGTCAGACATTCAAAGGGAGAGCGAACAAGTGTCAGGGTTACAAAGGGAGTAAGTGAAGGGAGGTGGGGTAAGTGAGGAGGGTACTAAGTTGGGAGAGAGGCAACATCAGAAGGCATAATGTGAGAGGTGCCTGGTTTTAAGAGAGAGAACAAGAGAGGAGTAAAGAGATCAGTGCCAGAGTATGAGGGGCAGCTCAGTAACAGTTAGTGAACCTTTATTATAAAATGAGAAAGAAGGCATTCATGATCTCCACTAAAGAAGCACTCTCTTAAGATACAGTATGCCCTGCTATCTCTTTAGTAGGGATCTCCTCAATAGCATACAGTAATTTCCCAGCACATGGCTGCATTGGCAGTTCAGAGGCCTGATATGTTGACTGAATAAATATTTCTGTGTTGGGAGGGAAGGTTAAACAGAGGTGAAAAACACTCACAAAAAGTCCTTTCCAATAGCATTTGCCTAGCACCAATGATGTGTTTTCATGCCACATTATTAGTGACAAGCAACAGGAACTCTACTCCTACATTGCATGGGTAAGATAGAATGGCCCAATGATAAAGCATTAAATGCTGAATAAGGAGACCTCAGATATGAATCTCTCCTCAGACCCTGACTCTCCATGTGACCTTTAACAAGTTACTTCAGTTCTCTGTAAGTCCTCCCAGATCTATCCTGTGTTGGCAGAAAAAGCATTATCATGAAAATTATACTGGGCTATCCTGGGTACGTTATGCCAAAAAATGTTATTTTTAATAACACCCCCAAAAAAATAAAAAATAAACAATGGGCAGAAGCAGCACTCCATTGAAAATTAGATGTTGCATATAGGCTAGGCTTATACATTTGTAAAAAGAAATATTGTTAATACTCCCACCCCCCTTAAAACACTCATTTGGCCCTACTATAACAATAAACTAGCCTCCATCCCACAAACCTTTCACAAAGTACACTTCATTTAAAACTGAGATGTGACTGAGTACTATAGACCCTCTGAAATATCTTTCTCAGGACATTGTGGAAACCGTAACACCAGGGTGCTACCTGTGAGCTGTGAAAACAAACAGCCCAGAGTGATTATGCAAAGGGTACTTCTAAAACTCTGGCAGATTAGGAGACAGAAGCAGAAGTTTGTGGCTCCCTGCTGAACTATCAAGAGTTTCATGGGCTCTTGCCCAAATATTTTACAAAACAAACATCTCTTATCTATAATTATACTGTCGCTTGGGTCTCTTGACCATGGACTTCAAAAGCTGACTGCAGGGAGGGATAAGGGATGTAATAACCCTAAATATAGTGAAACCTACTGATAGGGACAGACAGAGAGAAGGTAAGGCGTCTCTGATGTTTGCTAGTGTGTACTTTAGCTGCATGGGGTGATTAAAGACCATCTGTTTTTTGGTCTGCAAAACTCCTCCTTTTTCCACACTATTCAAGCATCAAGTACTCTTCAGAACGACTAGTGTCAGCACCTCCTGTGTTTTAATGATACTTTCTTGGCTTATTTAGCTTTCAGAATATAGGTGAATCATTTCAAGAGCTCCTAACTAAAAAGGGAGGGCTCTAAATACTTCTCTATTTTTAATTGTGTTTAGTTTATCTGAAAAGAAACCACTAAAGCATGCATTGAGACACCCATATGTTTTTACTTGCTGGAAAGTGTTATTTTACAGGACAAATTCCCAAGTCATTTCAGGGTGATTTTTTTTCTGAGATAATCCTGATCCTTGGGGCTAGTGAGAAGTGGCAGTGGTCCATTTGGTAGGCTAACAGTTCTTGGCAAGGGTCTTGTACAAAAGGAACAGGTTTTGTTTTTATGGCCAAGTGCAGGGCCTCGTGGGGCAAGGAACAACTTTATGCCCAGGATGAACAGTACCTGCATCCCGAGTAAGTGAGGGTACAGCCAAGAAAAATGGACAAGACAGTTAGGGGTAGTTTAAACTAGAAGATAAGGGGAAGGGGCTAGTGCAGTGGATCAGCATAGGTGGATGGTACAGTATATACTGTACAGTGGATCATCAAAGAAAGAAATGTAGAGCAGCTTAGCATGAGGAAGAGATCCCCTTGGGGGTCAAGTAAGAATGGGGTGGGGCTATCATTAATTGCACGCAGGCCAGTGTTTATTTATTTATTTATTTGAATTTTGGTAACCGGGTAAGCCTACTGAGATCATGCAGTCCCTTTTTCAGGGAAGGGTTCAGAAGGTGAGAATACAAAAATATAAACACAGCCATGAACATACAATACATAAGCACTGGTATAAAGGAATACAGATTAAAGAAGCATACATCAATATAAATAAAGCCATGTACATACAATAACAACACTGATATCAATAAAGATACAAAGATAAGGTCACAGAGCCCAATACAGTGTGTAACAATACTATATACATTATATACAAAAAAAACATACAGAAGATTTCCAAATTAGAAGGAAGTGGATGTTGGAGAACAAGACAGATTCAGGCAAAACTAGGATCACAAATTTTATACAACTGTTATGCACAATAGTGTAGGAACATATGTACATCAGAACAGACAATCTACTGCAATGCAAAAGTGCAAATCAAATCTAAGAGACAGGTAGTACCATGAGTTGAGGAGGCAGGCTCACCAAGATGGACTGTCATAGGTATGGAAAAGAACAGGGTGAATTAGGTAAAGCAGGAGCAAATTCTTGGGCCATAGAGATGCACTTGTGAAACTGGGGAGGAAGTGCAAGAGAGGATAGACAAAGGGAGGGAGTTCCGGCCCAGGGTGCATCATAGGCAAAAGACCTCCTGCTTGCAGCTAGGCATGCAGACAACACAGTTAATAGAGGGAGGGAGGTGGATCATAGGGTCCAGCAGGCTGATTTTGTCACCACAATATTAGTGAGTAAGCATATAGGTAAGGCAGAGGAAGATATACTGGAATTTATGTTCTAGTTGTAGCCAACCCAGAGATGCTAGTACAGTGCAATGATGTTGCCATGGGGCAACACCTGAGGCAAAGCATCCTATCCTATGATATAATTGCTTTAGTTGATTCATGAGGGAGGACTTAAATGATAGTAATGGGAGGAGCCATAAAAAAGAAGGGGTAGGAGGGAGGATGTAGCAATTTTTAGGCAAGATGCTCCTGACAGAAGGGGGCAGAGCTGGTAGAGTAGGTCCAGCTTCTGGTGAAGAGTTGAGATGGTTTTGTTCATATGTGCCTCATAGGAGAGGCTTCGGTCAAGCAGGATGCCAAGATATTTAAAAGAGTACCAGTTCAAGGGTTCTCCATTGTGAATGGATATGGTGAGTTGGGATGAGCCATCAGTTCTGTGGGTATGCAGGAGGAAAAGCATAGATTTAGTATTTTGGTATTCAAGAGCAGTTTATTTGCCAGAACCACACCTCCAGTTTATGGGATCGGAGTTCAAGTGTTGACTAAGCTATAAGATGTCAGCAGAGGATCTGTAAATGATGGCATTATCTGTGTAAAGCTGAACCGATGCTCCACTACAGGCATTCGCAACTCATTGATGAATAGTGAGAAAAGTAGTGGTCCCAAGATAGAACCCTGGGGAATGCAAAGAGATGGGTCTGAAGGACGAGTGGCAATGGACCACCTAACACTTTGACAGTGGCCTGTGAGATAGTCTTGAATCCAGGTTGTGGAATGGATATCTAGCCCGAGAGAAATTAGTGTCTGTAAAAGCAGTTCGGGTTCACCAAATCGAAGGCTTAGTGAGGTCCACAAAGATGGCTCCCAGTTGCTTGGCCCTGGTCGAAGGCGGCTGAATGTCCGAGGTGACCTTGATGAGGGCAGAGAGAGTGCTGTAATTTTTGAGGAATCCATGTTGGCAAGAGAACAGAAGTTGGTATTGTTCAAGGTAATCCTGTAACTGGTTATAAATAATTTGTTCTCGTACTTTAGCTAGGTGACAAAGTATAGAGATGGATCTGTAATTTTCAACTGGTGAGGTTGATCCTCCCTTGTGAACTGGGATGACTAAGGATGATTTCCACTTGGTAGGAACTTTTCCCTCAAGGAAGGATCTGTTGATCAGATCATTCATTAGGAAGGCCAGTGCAGGGGCTCCCCATTTCAAAAATCGGGACTCTCGGGAGTCATGGCCAGGTGAATCATGTTCCTTGAGGTTGCACATTAATTTGAGAACCTCTTTGTATGAAGTTAGTCTTATATGAAAAATGTTAGTAGGGGGTTTTAGGGGGCTGGTGGCAGGAGATGGGTGGCAATGTTGCACTGTGGTAAACTAAGAAGTTTAGGTGCTGAGATCAGTAAAAAAGTTAAGACCTTTGGCTATAAAGAAAGGACAGGAGAATGTTTTATCCTTGGCATAAAGTGAGTCAGGAATGGAGGAGGTTTTTCCTATTAGGAGGGAATTTATCTCAGACCAAAATTCTTTGGGATTACTGAGTTTATCAGTTTGTAAAATGCAATAATACCTCCTCTTAGCATTAATTATAGTAGACTTGCAGGTGTTTTGAAGGTGCCTGTAGGAGTGCCAGTCGAAGGGGAGGCCAGTTTTCTTGAATGTTTTTCTGGCCATGTCACATTCAGCCAAGAGTTTCCTGATGTATTTAGTCAACCAGGGGACTAGTTTGCCTTTCAACCTATGCCTGGTGAAAGGGGCATGATGATTTATAATTGTGGTGACAGAGTCTATCAGGTAGTCCAAGGTCTGGGGAATGGTAGGTAAGGTGAGAATTGGGCTCCAGTTGACATTAAAAAGAGAACTGAGAAAGGAGACACAATCAAAGGTAGTTAGGTTACATGAGTCAACAATTTTAGGAGTATGGTTAAGGGTTTTATTTCTACAGACACAGTAAATGGGTGAGTAGTCACTCATGCTATCTGGCAGGACTCCAGCATCCACTATTCTGTGTGAGCAGTTGGATAATATCCAATCTATGATGGAGTGGTTGCCTGTTCTAGGGTTCCTCCAGGTGGGTTTAGCAATGTGCTGAGTTAGATTGGCGTCAGCCAAGAACGAGCGGGCATTGCTTAAATTGTGGGACTTCCAGTCTATATTGAAGTCACCACACTGGATTAACTCATGGTGGGGGAGGTCCGAAATAGAGGACACAAGTTCAGTAAGGGCAGCTGAAACGGTTTTGGGTTGTACATAGATGCAACTGACTATTATTTTTTTGCTAGGGACAATGGTTAGGGAGTCAAAGATGATTCCACCCATGATGAGGAAGGGGTCTTTGGGGTGATGTCAGAGGCTACGAGGTCAGACTTGACATACAAGAGTACTCCTCCACCTCTCTTACCAACCCTGTCCCACCTAAATGTGGTGTACCCCTGTAAGGCAACTTCACGAGTTAGGACAGAGGGTTTTAGCCAAGATTCTGTGATCCCAAGTACCATCAGTTTTAGGGCACAGACCCATGCCTCAAGTTCAACCATTTTTGGTCGCAGGCTTTGGCAGTTTAGGTGAACTATCTTGAGTCCCTTAGAGTCACAGCAGTAAGTGGTCTGGGTGGTTAGATAGGGATTGATGTAAGATGAGGGTCCTGGATTGGGTTCCATGTCGGCAGCTTGTCAGAGGTGAGATACTAGGAGAAGCAGTGTATAGCCTGGAGGTGTAAGTTTGTAGTGAAACCATTTTCTAACTCTGGGGGTGGGTACAGATAGATTGTCATGCAGCCAGCACCCTAGTCTGACAATATGTTGTTTACATAGGTATGGAAGGGTAAAGAGGTGTTGTGAGGAATTTTGGATCAGAACCTGAGGTGGGCTGTGTAGGTGAGAGTTTTGGTTGCCAGGGTGTTGCTCCCAGTTACAGGAGGAGATGAGGTGGTCACATGATATGTAGAGGGATATATATATATATATATACAGTATATATATATATATGAGAGCAAGGCAGCATCCCATTAGCCTCATCTTTACAGTGGAATTAAGAGTTGATGGGGCGTGGGAACCTCAGTAGTGCAGTGTAGGAATAGTACAGGTATAGAATCGGGGTGGGTGGGGCACATTGAGCTTAAAGTTAAAAGTTAAGAGAGAGCAGTAATGGGAAGGTAGCGAACATGTGGAGTTATAGCCCTCTAGTGGTTAGAAGTTGTAATCTGCTAATGGAAAAGTCAGAACTTAATGTTATAGAATAAGGGGTGAGAAAAAAGAACAGGCAGCAGAGCAATTCAAATTCAAGCCTAGAAAAAGTGCCCAAAAGGCAGGAAGCAATAGTCCAGAGTGGGCTAAGGAGCCAGCCAATGAGAGGCAGCGAAGATGGGAAACCATCCAATTGGTGGCTGTGGCAGGCCTGGAAGAGGAGCAGAGCTGGTGTCCTAATGGGGTGAGAAGAGCATGGAAAATGGCCCCAGCACCAAACAATTAACGCTGGTGTATTAGTGTTCCTCACCACTGCCTGCATGGCCTCCTGATGATACTATTGACTCAGGGGTAAATCTCCTTACCACATCCCTGCCTCAAGGGAATAACCAAAGCTCTGTAGAGGATGACACACACAGGTAGGAGTATGGGGGGGGTCGGTGTGCTCAGGGTGCACCTGAAGGAGGAAGGTGCTACAGATAAGAAGGGACATAAAAAGAAAGTAAAAAAAAGTAGAAAACATACTCTGGAGGGAGGGTCTTATATTTGGTGACATTCCTTTTTTCCTTTTTTATTCATTGTAAATTAATTTGTGGGATAGAGGGTGACACAGGTGAAGCTGTATGACGTGTTTTATACTGCATGTTTAAACCACCCATTGCAAGTAGGAATGTGTGAAAAAAAATTCCGCCGGCAGAATTTCCACAAAGTGCTAATTTCACTTCTATGAAAGTTTGGAAATAATTTTTGCAGCTTTCATGGAAATTGTGCCATAAAACTGCAAAATAAATATACAGACTGCAGATTAATTTTATTAAACTGCAACGAAAAAAATCTGCAGAACGGATCACTGCCAGCGGTCAGTTCTGAGGCTTTTTTTTAACCCCAGTTTAATTAATTAATCCACTCCCCACTGATCAGGGGTCACAGTAAATAAATAAATTAAAAAAACCTCCAATCCCTCCTATGGACCCTCCTGGTGTCTAGTGCCCCCCCCTTCCCCACTGATCGTGGGTCACAAGTAAAAAATCTCTGATCCCTGCTGTGTAGTGGTTCCAACCCCCACTTCTGCCTGGGGATCACGGCTCGTGGGTCCTAGTAAAGAAGAAACAAAATATCTGATCCCTCTCTGGTGTCTAGTGGCCCCCCCATCCACCGATCGTGGCCCCCAACAACATTTTATTTCCCTGGTGTCTAGTGGATCCCCCTCCTTATCTTGGATTCCCTTACTCTACAAAAAAACAGCCAGCAGTCCCCTGACTCATCCCTCTCTATTCTCAGTATTCCCTGGTGTCTAGTGGACCCCCCATCCTGATCCTTTATAAAAACAAGTAATCTCAATTCCCTGGCATCTAGTGGACCCCCCACCCTGACAGTTCATCTGCCACCACCTCGCTCCCCAACCCACCCTGCCCCTGAACAGGCCTCTGGTGTAGCCTTCCTCTGTTTTCCACTACCAGTGGCCCGCTGAACTGTCAGTGAGTGACTGCATGGTTGTACAAGCACGCGCTTGTTCACTGTCAGTTCATTAAACTATGGATAGAATAGATTCTGCAGTTTATATGCATTTTTCTGCAGTTCACAAAAAAGGCCAAGGAACTCCGTGAAAATCCACAGAAAATCCCAATTTCACCAATGGTGAAAGTTCAGAAGTTTCTGTGAAGTTTCTGAAATTTTGTGGAAGTTCCACTAAACCGGAATGTGCAACTTTCGCCCAGTCCTAATTGCAAGTTCTACTTCCTCACCTGCATTCTGTTTTTTCTCTGGAGCAAGTATGGCATCTTCAACAGGCTGCAACTCATCCTTCATTGTAGTGGTCTCCATAGTGACATCTCCAAACATTTTCTAAACAGAGAATCTAAGCAGAGATTAATCCAGGCTTCATTTATATCCCTCCTTGATTACGCAGACTTCCTATATGGCCACTGCTCCCTGTCCTACCTAAATAAACTGGATACCCTGTACCATAGAGCTCTAAGGTTCATCACTGACCTTCCTTTCAGTACCCACCACTGTTCTCTCTATGCTGCAGTTGGCTGGACATCCCTACATCACAGAAGGAACAAAATGCTGCTCTTTGGATATACAAAGCTCTGACAAATAAACTACCATCCTACATTTCTGATTGCTTCTCTCTTGTTACTCCAAGGCCATATGCCCTAAGAAGCAATAATCTCATCTTGCTGAATCTACCTAAGGCATGTACCCGACATGGAAGGGCTGCAATCAACTACTTTCTAGCACACATCTGGAACTCTCTACAGAAGACCCTGAAGCTGCACACTTTCATTCCTGTAGTCTCCTTCAAAAAGCTGTACATAAATCTTTTCCCAGAAATATGCAACTGCTTCCACAATTCCTAGCCTCTTCAGACCCCTTTTCACCACTGCCCCCATTAGATTCCCCCTCCCTTATCTGGTCATGCATTTATCCATTAACTTCTATATTATCTACTTCCTAAACCCCTACTCATTACTTTTTTTCTATATTTGCTCTGGTGCCCAATACCACTGTTTACTTGCCTTGTATATATGTGTATATTATTGCATTTGCTCATTCTTTGTTGTTTATTCTTAAAAAGTATTTGTTACTGTACTCATTCTATATTTGTATATTTGTGAGTTTAAACCATTTTGTTGTTTATGACCAATCAGGTCCATCTTGTAAATGAGCTATGCTCAATGATGTTCGCCTGAATAAATAAAGATTTTGATTGATTGATTGATTGATTGATTGATAGTGGTATTCATAATAGAGCCTGAGGTGTCTGCTGAGGCAAACAGTTTAGCCATCATGATGATGACAAGATCAAAGGTTAAGGCTGGTGCATAAATTAATATTTTAGCTTTCTTAATATGCTTCTTTGCTACTGTTGAGGTTCCTGGCTGCTCCTATCTTCTAGGCACTACACCCTCACTATCACAAAAGTAACTCTGATGGCTACAGCTCTGCCTCTCTTGCTGAGGTAAAGAAACATACTTTACCCTGCAATTGAATACCCTACATAAAGGAATACTACAGTCAAGATTTGCAAAAACATATATTGTGCAGAGTGTTTTGATTTGTGTGTTTAGTTCTGCTGCATCCTTCCCTTTGTTTACTTTTAGGAGTTTATTCTCAGTGGGCCCTATTCACATATGGGCAGGCAATATGCACCTTTGGCACATTATCTGCCAGGGAGTTCTGCACCTGCGGACAGGTGCGCACTGGCCGGTAGTCACTATCAGCTGCCACCTGTCCATGGTCCCACTCCTCGGTGCACAGATGCATGGAGGACATTTCTGTGGACTGGGCGCACATTCAATGGGATGCCCAGACCCGGTCTGTGAATGGATCACTTGTGCCCGCGGGCCATGGAAGACATTGGAGGGTGCAATGTGCAGAGCAAGCTCAGGGCAGGAGGATGCCCAGTCAGCCGTCCCCAGCCTTCCATGATGATCCATGGGCTGGAGCGGCATGTGGGGGGGTCTGCAGTGCTCCCACATCAGCACCACTGCTGTCAGTTGCATCCTGGGGGTTGCATATCCCTTACCACTGAGTGTTACCCAGCATAAGGTGCACCCCCTGCACCCAGCACTCTGCACCTCTGGGAATGGTGTGGAGTGCAGGTGCCTACACACCCTGCCCACCCAGGCGCATTGCTGTCCACCATGCCGGGGATCGGTTGCTAAGCGGCTGCACACCCTGATTGTTGAATAACATGCCAGGGGACTTAATTGGTGCAGAGTTGCTATGTGCCCTGATATGCACTTTATAGCCACTCTGCCCCATTTGTGCATAGGGCCCAATATGCATACTAGTTTTATGGCCTGTCCTACTAGTTTTACAGCCTCTGGGAATCTCCAGATTGCCATGGTTTATTGCTGTCCCTTTTCCTGCAATGCCTCCTGTCCCATGTGACAGTGATGCAGCCGGGACCATAGTTTTAGCAAGTACTGCTGTACAGTCAATTTTATAGCAGTACTGTTGTAATGTTGTCATTTTTCTTATCCAGTAGTCACTGAAGGCTACATTTACAGCTTAGCAACCACTTGAGGTCTAACTGAGTTGTTATTCTGTAAGGAAATAGCTGGAGTCTTTACTGTTATAGCATTGATTATCTGGGGTGATTTGGGTGCTTTTTATGGCTGGGTGTAGTTTAATGAAATTAAAAGCTTTAAAAGCAAAACATTTACTCCTGCTTTCTAGACATAGACAAACATAGAAAACAAAAAATATTGAATTATGGTTATTTAGTTGAAACCAGAACATCAGGTTTCTATCTTCAGATTACTGTTGCAGCACTTTCCTTCACTGAATCATTGGTCCTGAACACATTACTGTCACATGATACAGGAGGCATTGTAGGACAAAGAAGAGCAATAAACCATTCAAATATAGAGATCTTCTGAGACCATAAATCTAGTAGGCACATTTAGAAACAACTCCTAACAGCAGACACACCAGGACCAAGTACACGAATCAAAACACTCTGCACAACATGTGTTTTTGCAAATTTTGACTGTAGTATTCCTTTAATTTGAGGGATACCTGTGAACCATATATCCCTAGCTCACAAAGTGTCCTTTACTATGGAGAAAGCCTATCTTCTATTCAAAACCTCAAGGTTAAAGTGAGATGAATCAATAATTCTGTGACTTGGTCCCCATTTCAATACACGCTTTTCTCATAATTACTGTATCTCCTTGTCTTGGTAGTGGTTTGGTTTTAATGAATACAAAACATGGGCTAGAGTTAGAGAAGCATTACCAATGCATTCTGAAGAATATTACAAAACTGTATATATATATCCAAAATACAGTATAACATATAACAGGATGAAAAATTTAAATGTATCTTGACTCTGAAGCAATCTGCGGAGGAAGAGCTTGAAAGAGAGAGAGAGAGAGAGAGAGAGAGAGAGAGAGAGAGAGAAAGGCCCTGGCTTAGGAAATAACATGTCTGAATTGGGAAATAACATATGCGGAAGTATTGGCAGCTCTAAAAGGATTATTGAATGGGAAATTGCCTGGGCCTGACAGTTTTACCATAGAGTTTTATAAGCAGTTTGCAGAAACATTGGATCCTTCTCTAGTAACCTTATTTGGGAAGCTTAAAAACATAAAAATTTGTTGACAGAAAAGGACTGCTTGGCCCATTGAGTCTGCCCAAGTGTTCCATGCCTATACTACATCCATAACCCCTATCTGGTCTCCAGTTACTCTTTTCCTTCCCTGCCTCTCCTTCAATATACCCTTACGTCTATTCCATGCATTTCTGAAGCCACCCACCATTTTAGCCTCCACCACTTTGGCTGGTGGTCTGTTCCAACCTTTAATTGAAGAACTATTTCCTAAAATCCCTCCTGAGCCACCCACCTTCATCATATGCCCCCAGTCCTGGTGCTCATTCTCATATGCGCCCTGTTCACCACTGTGAGGTACTTGTAGGTTTCGATCAAGTCACCTCTCTCTCTCCTCTCTTCCAGGATCTACATGTTGAGATCCCTCAATCTCTCCTTGTAGGACTTTCCTTGCAAACCCATCTCCATTTACCCTCCTTTGGATTGCTACCACCTTGTCTATGCCCTTTCTAGGTGCAGTCTCCAAAACTGGACACAGTATCCTAGGAGTGACATACCAAGGAGTGATGCAGTGGCAGTACCATCTCCCTCCACCTGCTGGAGATACCACTCCCTATGTACCCAGCATCCCACTAGTCTCACCCATGGTCCTGTCATACTGAGCTGCCACTTTGAGGTCCTCTGCCATAATGAACTCAATGTTCCTTTCCTATCTAGTGACTGTCAATACCCCTCCCCATCCTATACTCAGCACCATGGTTCCTGTGCCCTAGGTGCATAATTTTGCACCTTTTGGCATTGAACCCCAACTGCCACGTCTATGACCACTCCTCAAGTTTCTCTAGATTCCTAAGCATTTTCTCCACCCCCTCCTGAGTTTCTACCCTATTGCAGATGTTGTTGTCATCTGCAAAAAGGCATGTCTTTCCATCTAGCTCTTCTAAAATATTGCCTATGAAGACACTGAAAAGGAATGGTCCCAGTATTGAACCCTGTGGTAGGCTGCTGGTCACTCTCTCATCCTCCAAGTGAGTTCTGTTAATCACCACCCTCTGTCTTCAATCCATTAACCAGTTTGGAATCTTATTTATCAATTTGGACCCCACTCCTAAGCTGGTCAACTTCCTAATTAGCCTCCTATCTGGCACTGTGTCAAAGGCCTTGCTAAAGTCCAGATAGGCTACGTCCACTGCCTCCCTTGATCTATTTTGTTAGTCACCTAGTCAAAGAAATATATCAGAATCATTTTACAGGACCTTCACTCCTCCATCAATCTGTACAGATATAAAATCATACAACTTTAAAACGGGCATTAAAATCCAATGTGCTCAAACCAATTACTTATTCTCAGTAATTCACAAATGCAAGATTCAATAAATGGGTTTTTAGTGCAATTCTGAAGCTCTCCACAGTCTGGCACTCTCAAACCCAACAAGTTAGAGAACTCCACAGGGTAGGCGCTACAAAGGCAAATGAACGAGCACCAGATGTTTTCAGCTGCACCCTGGGAACCTCTAGCAATCCCTCATTTATTGAAATGTTTCATCAGGATGGCACACTGAACAAAAAGCTGTTTGTCTCCCGGTGCGACCTAGGGAGGTACAATGAGGGTTAGACAATGGATAGTAAACAGATAATAAAAGGTAAGAACAGTTACAATTAGGATACAGCATTTAGACGATATTAATTAGAATTACAATTGGAAGTAGCACAGACTATACAGCTTGCTAAATTAATACAGCCAATGGGAGGTCCCAGAACATGATACAATAATGCTGACAGAACAGTATGTGACAAAAACAATCATAGTGCAAAGATGTACCAAGTGCTAGGTTTGTAAGCAGTAAACAGTAAAAAAGTGCTCCTTTTGTAGTCCGGAGGGAGAAAGCAAAAAGCACTGATAGATAGGAAGAACGTTAGCTAAGAAGTGCTGCAGAGGAAGTGAGGTGGAGAAAGGAGAAAGGGAGGGGGGAAGGAAGCCAACCAAGACCTCAATTCCCCTTCAGTATGTGGAGAACCCTGCAAGGGAGGCAAGGAGTTGACAAGCTAGAGCAAAGATTAACAGAGGCTAGGAAGCAGTGAGCCAGCAACCAAATTCCCCTTCAGGATGCTGAGCACCATGCAAGGAGGTCAAGGTGCAGGCAAGTAAAAAAAGGAAGGAGGAGTAAGGAAAAATTGTGCAGGTGCATCTGGGAGAGGGGATGTAGATTTGCAGCCAGCAACCTAATTCCCCTTCAGGATGCTGAGAACCCTGCAAGGGGGTCGAGGTGCTGGTGAGTAGGAGCAAGTAAAGGGGAAATTAAAGAGAATTAAAGCAGGTGCAGCTGGGGCAGAGGAAGTCGTGAGATATGGTAGTAAGAGAGTTTGTGGATGAAGAGTGGCATATTTGTGGGGGTAGAGCATTCCAGGTTTTAGGGAAGTGGTGGGAAAAGCCAGACTGGCTAATATGGGTAGAACAGCAAGGGACCAACAAGGTGCACTTGTCATTAGATTTCAGGGAATGAAGAATCTGTGTTGCCTGTAGAACTGCAGCCCACTGGATTCTAGATTCTCTACCAGCCTTTGTTTCAGTAACTGACTGTCCCATAATTCTTAGTGTCCTCTTTGCTGCAGTTCTTACATAGAAGGACCACATCAACTCTTCTCCATCCTTCCACAACCACACCTGTTTTCAGTAAGCTGTTGAACAAGGCTGTCAGTGGGGCAGATAGCATTTCTCTGAGCTCTTTCAGTACACTGGGGTGTATCCTGTCCAGTCCCATAGCTTTATCCTCCATCAGGGTTGCAAGTCCTTTCAGGACTCTACACTAAAAATGAACTTTTGCTACTCCCTCGTAATCTGTTTCCTCCTCCCTTTACTGAGAAGACGGATCAAAAGTACCTGTTTAAAATGGCAGCTTTTTCTTGGTCCCCTCCTATGCAGCCTTTCCCTTCTGCCTTTTTAATCTTTACTATCCATCCCTTTGATTTCCTCTTCTTACTTACATATCTGAAAAAAGTCTTATACTTTTTAACCACTTCCTTAGCAATCATTGCCTCTGTCTACATCTTTGCTTCTCTAACCACCTTACCTGCTTTCTTCTGCCTTGTTTGGTACATCTCCATGTGATCCTCCATCTGTATTTATTTGTATCTCTTGAATGCCATCATTTTTCTTTCACCACCCTTACCACTTCTTTGGAGAACAATTACAGTCTCCTTTTTCTTTTGCTTTTCCTTACCTTTCACACAGAGGTTTATTGTCCTAATTGTACCCTCCCTTATTCTTCCATATTGTGCCTCTACTTCTCCTCCCTGGCCCCCCCCTCCTTTGGGTAATTTCTGAGGCAGTCTCTCATTTTTTGAACTCATCCACTATGATATTACTTTGCTGCTCTGGTGAGGAGGGACTGCCAGCAGGAGGAACCCGTGATAGTGGCTGGAGAGAAAGAGAACCCCAGAGGAGGAGGAAGCAACTTCTGGAGGGGGACTCAACTGTGAGGGGAATCAATTTTGAAATAGAAAAGGAAGGAGAGGGTGGTTAGATGCCTATGCGGTGCTATGGGCTGGAAGGATGGAAAAGAGATCCAGAGGATCACTAGGGTAGCAGGACGGGAGGCACAGCTAGAAATTATGTCCACCTGGTGATTAATGACCTGGCTAGAGATAAGGCTGGGATAGTGTAGAGGGAATTTTTTGATCTGGGTTGGAGGGGGTATTATGCTGGTAGTTAGCTCAGTGGCTTTCACTGAGGTACTGCCTATATGACAGGGCAGAGGAGAGGGATTGCTGCACTAGACTATTCAGCTCATGGCAGAAAGAATGGTGCAGAGAAGGGTCTAGCCTTCCTTCATGCAACAAAGCCATAGTCACATTATTCGTAGAAAGACAATCCCCTTATCAGCTGTAATTCAAAGAAACCAATCTCACCCCTGAACAATGATTACAATTTTTTTTTACAAAAATCATAGCAAACAGACTTAACAAAATTATACACTGGTGATTCACACCCTGATCAAATAGGCTTTTGTGGGAGGGAAGAAAGCTGGAACATAATATTAGTCACACTTTGTGATGAAAGCAGCACCAGCTCATAGCACAAGTTTAATGGCTCTAGATGCTGAAAAATCATTTATTGTGGCTGTTCTGAAGGAAGTAGGACAGAGCTCTCAGTGCATAAGGTTTATAAATCTAATCTACCCTAAGCCTAGACCTAACTCCCTTCCAACTGAGGATGTAAAACTAAGAGCTTCTAGACAGGGATGCCCCCTATCTCCATAATGTTTTGCTATTTTTCCTGAAATGTTGGTGGTTATTAATTAGAACAAATAGTGAAATCAGGGACATCACACATGGGGATAGAGAAGAGAAAAGTGAATTGGTCGCCTCAGTTCTAAGAGTGCATATGGGTCAAAAAGCAGCCAATATCAAACAAGAAAAAATACCCCACACCTATTCTTAGCACTAATCATCTGAGACTCACTCCATATTATAGGAGTAAAAACATATGCTTTATTTAACATGCAATTTTAAAAGGCAGAAAATGCATACCATATATTAATAACAATACTCCACAGTGCATAAAAAACTTCCCCTGAAAAAAGACCCCACACCTATTCTTACTACCAATCATCTGTGACTCACTTCATATCATGGGAGTAAAAACATATGCTTTATTTAATACAACATTTTGAAGACAGCAAATACATACAATATATTAATAACAATGTCCCACAGTGTATACAACACTTCCCCGGGACTCCATTAGGTGGATTCTGTACTTAACTGTTGGATAAATGACTCCCAAATGTGCTTTTTTGATTTTAAAATCCTTTTTTGTGAGCCGATTTTCTTTTTTCATATGACCATATGAAAAATGAATTCTGACATATGAAAATTATCCTTTCGTATAAAAAAAGAATCTGGAAAAAAATGAAGTCCAATTTTTTTTTTTTGTATGAGGGCATTCTTTTTGTATGGATGAAAAATTTTCACAAAAAAGATGCCCTCGTGAAAAAATGATTTGGACATAGTTTTTTTTTCTGATTCTTATTTTGTATAAAGGGATCCTTTTTTCATGAGCTTTTTTTGTTTATGCAAAAAAGAATGCCCTCATAAGAAAAAAATAATTTAGACTTATGTTTTTTTCCCAGATTCTTTTTTCATATGAAGGAATACTTTTATGTGAGCTTTTCTTAATCATACAAAAAAGGATGCTGTCATTCAAAAAAAGAACTGGGACTTATAATTTTTTTTCTGATTTCTTTTTTTGTATGAAGTAATCCTTTTTCATGAGTTTTTTTTTTGTTCATAGAAAAAAAGGATTCCTTCATACAAAAAAAGATTTTGGACTTAGTTTTTTTTCACCATATTTGAATTTCAACAAGCCATAACTCCCTCAAAATTTGGACTTAAGGGACAATCTGTATAACAAAACAAAGTTGCTAATGAGTACTGCCAGATTAACACATACCAGCCACCTTCCCCCCAAAAAAGTAGGGCCCACATAAAAAAATAATAGAAATTAACAAAATGACAATTCTCATAGGATAACACTGGCACTTTAACAATCCATAACTCCCTCAATATTTGGACTTAAGGAAAAAAGTCCTACATGAGTACTACATGAATAACACATACACCCCCCCCCCCAAAGAAAAACATTTGGGGCAGTACAAAAACAAAAAACAATAAAAAATTAAAATTCACCTAGGATAACATTGTCATTTCAACAAGCCATGACTGCCTTAATATTTGGACTTGATGCACAATGTATATATCAGACCAAAGGTCTTAATGAGTAGTACAAGAATAACAGATACCCCCCAAACATTTAGGGGCAATATAAAAATAAACAATAAAAATACAAATTATAATAGGATAACAAGCCATACATCCTTCACTGTTTGGACTTAAGGGGTAATATATATAACCACCTAGGACTAGTACTTGTCTAGATCTTTGTTTTGGTGTATATATATATATATATATATATATATACCAAAACAAAGATCTAGACAAGTACAGTCCTAGGTGGTTCAATCATAAAATATATTGATTGAATAATTTGTAATGGAGACAAGGCTAATCACATATGTTCAAGCTTCAGGGGGCAAAAATAAAGGACATAGAACTGATGTCAAAGAATATCCTTCAGAATTTAAGTCATAACCCCTTGGTCATTGTCCATAAGGAAAGGAATCAAAGCTACAGAACTGAAAGGTAAAGGGTGAGGACAAGAGGCACTGTGTTTCATCTTGGAGACAGAGAGTGGCATCACAATCCACACAGGGGTTTTATACAGACCCCCATCTCAAGAGGAGGAAATGGACAAGAAAATAATGGAAGACATTCTTAAAATGGCTGAAAAAGGTGAGGTATTGTTGATGGGGGACCTGAATATGCCAGATGTTAACTGGATGACATGTACTGCAGCCACATCCAAGACCATGGTCATTCTCGATGCCCTACAGTGGGCATGCCTTAGATAGATAGTGTTGGAACCCACTCAGAAGGGAGCGATATTAGACCTGGTACTCTCAAATGGGGAGATGATCACAGATTTAGAAGTGAGTAGCCATCTGGGAACAAGAGACCACTGTACAGTGTGGTTCACAATAAGCACGACCATGGAGAGAAGCCATAAGAAAACAAGGATATTGGACTTTAGAAGGGCTGACTTTGGCAAAATGGGTAAATACCTAAGGAATGCACTAACAAATGGCCAGAAAGGATAGGTGGAAGAACAATGGAGAAAAATCGGAACTGCCATTATGGAGGCAACAAGCCTTTGTGTGAAACAAATAAAGAAAACAAAGTGGAGTAAAAAAAAACTATGGTTCTCAAAAGAGGTGGCAGGGAAGGTTAGGAAGAAAATGGCAGCATTCAAAAAGTATAAGGAGTCACAGAAGGATCACAACAGGGAACTGTATCAGTTAAAACAGAAAGAAGTGGGGAAGGCAGTCAGAATAGCAAAGGCCCAAACCGAGGAAAAGATAGCCAACTCAGTTAAGAAGGGGGATAAAACCTTTTATAGGTACATTAGGGATCATAGAAAGGTTAAGGGAGGGATAGTGAAGATTAATAAAGGAGAGGGGAGGTAAGCAGAGGGAGACAGTGAAAAGGCAGAGATAATGAATGAATACTTCTGGTCAGTATTCACAAAAGAAGAAGAGGAGGAGTTATCTAAACGAAACAATAGAAGCATTCTGGGTAAGGGGGTTGACACCAGTCCATTTACAGAAGAATGAGTCCTGAAAGAACTAACATACTAACATACTAATTGCCAGAAGATTAGGCCTTACAGTCTATCTAGTCTGCTCGAACCTCAGATCCCTAATTGGGTGCCAAGGCCCTCCCCCACCATTTTGTTCCAGAAACCCCTATCATCCATCCCCCCCCCAGGCCAGGCCATCATCTGATACATCCGCTTTCTCTGTCTGTGCCACCCTCTCTCGGAGCCCTCCACTGTGGATCTCTGAACCAGCTCGCCAGGCAGTGCATTCCAAGGGTCCACCACCCTCTCAGTGAAAAACCTCCTCCTCTTTTCCCCCCTACTCTTCCACCTTCCAACTTCAAACCATGCCCTCTGGTGATTCCTCCCTGCTTTAGTCTAAAGATCCCCTCCATGTTTATCCTATTTATTCCCTTGAGGTACTTGAAGACCTCAATCATGTCCCCCCTGTCTCTCCTCTCCTCTCCTCCAATTTAAACAGGCAGAGCTCCTCAAGTCTGTCCTCATACATCAATTCCCCTAGTCCTCATATCATCTTAGTTGCCCGCCTCTGTACCCTCTCCAGGAGTTGTATGTCCCTCTTCAAGTGTGGTCTCCAGTACTGTACAGAGTACTCGAGGTGTGGTCTAACCAGTCCATTGTACAGCGGCAGAATCACTTCCCTGCTCATAGAGGTGATCCCAACATCCTGTTTGCCTTGCTAGCTGCTCACCTGCACTGCTCAGAGTTATTCATACATACATCCACCATGACCCCTAGGTCTTTTTCTACCTGTTGAGGCCTCCAGTGCCTCCCCTCCCAGTGTGTACCTGTGTTTAGGGCTTCCCCACCCAAGATGTAACACCTTGCACTTGGTGATATTGAAATTTAATTTCCATGTGTGAGCCCAGCTTTCCAGGGTGTCCAGGTATGCATGCAGGGCCAACCTCCCCTCTTCCCCCTCAACTACTGCTCCCATCTTGGAGTCATCAGCGAAGAGACTCATTTCACACCCTATACCTTCCCTGATGTCTGATATGTATGCATTAAACAGGATTGGACCCAGGACTGAGCCCTGCAGTACCCCACTACAGACCTCTCTAGGGTTCAAGAGCTCCCCACTGACCACAACTCTCTGGGTGTGTCCAGCTAGCCAGTTTTCAATCCATATGACCATCAAAGGGCCTACTCCTAACCCCATTAGTTTCTCCACCAGACCATTGTGGGGGACAGAGTCAAACACCTTGCTGACATCCAAGAATAATACATCCACAGGCTTTCCTCTGTCCAGTTCTGATGTTACCCATTTGTAGAACTCCACAAGATTGGTTTGACATGATCTACCTGGCACAAACCCATGTTGCCAACTATCCAGACCTCCCACCTTCTCCAAGTACAGCCCCAATCATTCCTTTAGTATACTCTCCATTAATTTTCCCACCACCAAGGTCAAACTGATAGGTCTATAGTTACCTGGTTTTTCCCTCGACCTCCCCCCTTATGGATTGTCACCACATGTGCTTCTTACCAATCCCTAGGTACCCTCCCTGTCTCAGGTGACATTTTGAAGAGCTCCGTCAGGGGTGCAGCCAGTATGTCTGCCAATTCCCATAGTACTCTCGGATGAATGCCATCCAATCCAGGATATTTATCTTTCTTTAGGGCCTTGAGGGCTAACCACACTCCTTCGGTGGAGATAGCATCATCCGTCCCCTCTACCTTACTGGTCTTTGTATCCTTATCCTGATGTGACACCCCTGGGGTACCGCTCCCTCTCTCTTGCTCCATTTCTGTTGCTCCCCTGATCCCACTCACTACCGCTTCTATCCCCATTGTGCCTTGCTTTGTAGATATCCTATTCCCCTCCCTAGTGAACACAGAGGTGAAGTACTCATTTAATACCTCTGCTGGGTCCCTTGCCTCTTCCACTCACCCTCCTTCTGATCTCAATCTACCAGTAGAACCCCTTTTCCCCTCCATGTATCCCCTGTGCCAGTTACTGCTCTTTACTAGACTTTGACCCCCTCACCATCTGGGTGGCTTTTCTAGATGCAGGATGGTACATTTCCTTTTCCCTGTCTCCTCTTGTTGTTTTATATTTTTTGTAGGCCACCTTCTTTTCTCTGACCACTACCTGAATCTCACTGGACCACCAGCATGGTTTATGTGACCTTGCTGCCTTATGTTTCACCTTAGCGCAGGTCCTGACTGCCTCATGAAGTTCCCGTTTTATGACCTCCCGTCTCTTTTCCACATTTGTCATTGATGTAATCCCCTTCAAGTGATCCTTGAGAATATTTCCCATGGCCACAAAGTCTGCCTCCTGAAGTCCACTGCCAGTGTCCTAGATCTCTCCCCCCCATGCTTATTTGAAATCAGACAGTACTGTGGTCACTCCCAGTCAGGGGATCCTCTACAACCAGGTCCCTTACCAGATCCCAATCTGCCAGAACCATGTCCAGGACATGCCCCTCCCTTGTGGACTCCATCACATGCTGTGTTAAGAACACACCCTGGAAGCTGTCCAGCAGCCTCTGCTCCTTGGCCACCTTAGAGGACATGGTTCCCCAGTTTGTACCTGGCATATTAAGGTCCCCCATCTACAACACTCTTTCCCTTTTTGGTCCACACTGGGCAATGATGTTGTCCAGCAAACCATCCTCCAGAACATCACCCATCCCGGGGGGGGCCTATGTACTATACCCAGCTTGACCTTACCTCCTGCTGGGGTTCATAAGGTGACCCATAAGGCCTCCACATTTCCCTCTGCATCATCTGCCCTAGCAATTTCTATGTCATCTCTAATGAACATAGCCACTCCACTCCCTCTGCCCTCCTTTCTATCCTTCCTAAGCATAGTGTACCCCTGCACGTTTAGGTCCCAGTCATGGCTTTTGTTGGCCCACATTTCCGTGACTGCTGCCACATCCACCCCCCCCTTGAACAGCACGGCCTGGAACTCTGGGAACTTGTTTCCCAAGCTCGTGGCATTTACTAACACCACCCCCCACCCCTTATCCCTGATCCCCTTTGTCGAACACCACCCAGGTTCCTTATAATTCCATCATCCCTCTGCTCCTCCTTAAACCTCTTCCCCCAGTCTGTTTCCCCATCCCCCCTTGGGTTTGAAGGCTACTCCCCTCTTCTGAAGAAGAGGGCTTCTGGTCAGCCCCTTCCTTTTCCTTCCCCTCCTCACAAGTTTAAACCCCACCTTTCTTGAATGTAGTCAGCCACCCCTGTTTAAGGACTTCCTTCTCTAACAGGGCAAGATTAATCCTGTCCTAGGCATACAGTCCCTTATCCTCCCAAACTCCTTTCCAGCTCCCTAACACCCCCAACCCACTCTCTTCACCCCACTTCCTGAGCCAGTCATTAACCTCTGTCATCTTCATTTTTTTCTCCACTGAGGCCTTTGGTACTGGCAATATCTCCAAAAAGGAAATGTTGTGTCCATTATCCGACAGACTCTGGCAAGTTCTTGGAATCTTGCTTGGATTTCCAAAATGCTATTTCGCTCTAGATCATTAGTTCCCAAATGCACCAGGAAATCTGGTTTCCCTCCACAATCCCTAACCAGTTTGTACACCATGAACGTTGCTCTGTGCACTGTCAGACCAGAGATGCTCACTGCCTTTATCTGGCTATGGCATCCACCCCCTGTCCCTCCCACTGGATACCCCTAATCATCGAGTCTCCCAATAACAGAACCTTAACACCACCATCATCCTTATGGTTACCTTCACTATGCGCTGTCAACCCCCCGTCCCCCCTTTATTCATGATTGCAATTCCATGGGAGTCTTCCTGCCTTATTAGAGACCCCCCTGTCACCCTCTCCTTTCTGCCTCCCTTGTTATTTTGACCCCTGAATAAGTATCCCCTTTAACCCTCTCTTAACCCGAACCATTTATCCTGACCCTGATGGTTTCCTCTTCCCCCACACTGCCATCCTCCACCCCTTGTAATAGTACCCCTACCTCCAGAGGCCCTCTGTGAGTCCCCTTTACCTAGGGCCCTATCCTTGGTACAGACCCCCCTGCTGAAGGTGGGCCCTCCCCCAACCCCTTGTCTCCCAGTTTCTCTCCAGTCATGCTCTCCTCCCTCATGTCTGCAATATGTTGCATCTCCCCCATCTGCTTAACATTTATGTTTCCCCTTCTCCCTCTGGGACTATTTCTATCCTTTCCATTGCCAGTCTGTGATGCCCTATGGGTATCCAACTCCCTCCCCCCGGCCTCTGTATCAGTTTCCTCATTTCCACCAACCCCTTCCTTCCCCTCTAGGTTGCTTAGTAGCTCAAATTTATTGTAACACTCTATGCACAGCCTCCATCAAGTAACCTGAGTTTCCCCTTTCTGCCCTCTAAACTGCCCCTCTTCCTCTCCTCTTGCCCTGTTCTCCTTAGGAGCTCCATTCCCACAGTCTGCTCTTCTAGGCTTCCTCGCAACAGCCCCTCCTGACTCTTCCCCCTCCACTCTCTTTATATTCGGAATGTTTACCCCTACATTTTCCCCTTAGTATCAACATCCCTATCTAAGGGTCCTCTGTCCCTAATATCCTCCCTCCTGCTTGCTGTAACATAACATCCTGTAATTTCTGAGTGTTGCCCAGCCTCCCCTCAGCCCCACCCTTCTGCCACCCGTATTCACTCCCCTTATCCTTGGACTCCCCCCAACTCCCCCAGCTTACTCCTTAACCAATATACTTCACTCCTGATACAAGATAGCTGTCTACAGAGAGGGCAGCCTCCCTCTCTCCAGGACCAATTGAGAATTATTGCCATCCCACAGCCTGTGCAGCCTACAACCCTTCCGAAGTTGCCTGCCATGGTGGAATGTGGCCACCCTGTTTGTTCCTCTCTGTTCATAATGGCACACACCCCTTTTCTCAGTCCCCCCCCGGAATACAGTCTCTCTCTATACTGAATGCAGTTATTTATGAACCCAATTTCAACCCCACCAATAAAATTCCCAAGACTCACAAACACATACAGTCCAGTGTGTGTCCAGTCCCACTAACAGTGTGTGTGTATGCAGTCATCAGGTACTGTATGATGTCACAGGCCCACCAGTTCCTGTTGCTTCAAATTTCAGTCACAAACAGAAATGCACAGCCCTTCAATCCCAACCCCCAGTTGTTTTTCAGTATTTAAGAACAGGCAAACATCTCATTTAAATTTCACTCTATTTATCACTGCCAAACAAGTGTTCCCACACCCAGCATATACACACCAATAGTTACAATATCACAGCCCAAGTAACAGTTCTAACTCAAAGTAGTAATTTTTAACACACAGAACTAATTTCAAGTATAAAACTATTCAAATATTTCAGTTAAAATAGAAGATAAAACCAAACCTCTTTCCTGAACAACCTCTTACTTCTGTTCCCAGGTGGACAATGAAAGACAAGATGATTCTTGTAATTACCCCTTCCCCTAACACCAGGCAAACATCACATTTAAATTTCACTCTAATCATCACTGCCAAACAAGTGTTCCCACACCCAGCACACATACCCCAATAGTTACAATATCACAGCCCAAGTAACAGTTCTAACTCAAATAAGTAATTTTTAACACACAGAACTAATTTCAAGTACAAAACTATTCAAATATTTCAGTTAAAACAGAAGATAAAACCAAACCTCTTTCCTGAACAACTTCCTACTTCTGTTCCCAGGTGGACAACTCTTAAAACTCAAGGTGGACAAAGCAATGTGGCCTGATGGAATTCACCCCCAGAATCCTAAAGTAGCTATTGGGGGACCTAGTGGCACCACTGACCACCCTTTTTAACAAGTCATGGGAGGATGGGGTGGTACCTTAGGACTGGAGGAGGCAGATGTGATTCCCCTTCATAAAAGTGGGAACAAGGCAGATAGAAAGAAACTACAGACCTGTTAGTTTGACCTCAGTTGTAGGGAAAATGATGGAATCACTTCTAAAAGAAAGAACTGTTGAGTACCTAGAGGCCAGCCAGGCACAGGACCCAAGGCAGCATGGATTCACAGCAGGAAGGTCATGTCAGATGAATCAAATCAATTTCTTTGTCTGGGTGACCAAAGTAATAGACCATGGAGGGGCTGTGGATATAGCCTACCTAGACTTTAGCAAGGCATTTGACACAGTCCCACACAAAAGATTAACAATCAAGTTAGCCAGCCTGGGAGTGGGCCCCAGGGTGGTAGCTAGGGTAGCAAGCTGGCTGCACAACAGGACACAGAAGGTAATAATGAATGGAACTCACTCCAAAGAAAGGGGGGTTACTAGTGGAGTACCGCAGGGTTCAGTACTGGGTCCAGTCCTCTTTAATGTTTTTACAGGTGACATTGCAGAGGGTCTGGAAGGAAAGGTATGCCTCTTTGAATATGACACAAAGGTCTGTAACAGAGTTGATACACAAGGGGGGTGGAAAGGATGAGAAGGGACTTGGCAAGGTTGGAGGAATGGTCAAATGTATGGCAAAGTATATTCAATGCAAAGAAGTGCAAAGTAGTGCACCTGGGAAACAAAAACCCAGGAGAAGAGTACACAATGGCAGGGGAGGTACTAACAACAACAATAATGGAAAGGGACCTGGGGTAGTCATATCAGATGACTGAAAGGTGGGCAAGCAATGTGAGAGATCAGTAAGGAGAGCCAGAGGGATACTGGGATGCATAGAGAGAGGCATCACAAGTAGAAAAAGGGAAGTGTACAGACAGTTGGTGAGACCCTATCTGGAATACTGCATGCAGTTTTGGAGACCCCATCTCCACAAGGACATAGACAGGATGGAAGCAGTCCAGAGAAGGGCAACTAAAATGGTGCAGGGTCTGCATCAGAAACCATATGAAGAGAGAGACTGAGAGAGCTTAATATGTATGCTCTTGATTAAAGGAGGGATGGGGGGGACATGATAGAAACTTTCAAGTACCTCAAGGGAATCAACAAAGTCCAGGAGGGTAGCATCCTTCAGAAGAAGAGATGTGCAAGAACAAGGAGGCACAATTTAAAGATAGAAGGGGATGGCTCAAGGGCAATGTGAGAAAACTTTTTTTTTCACGGAGAGAGTGGTGGACGCATGGAACCACCTTCCTGGGGAGGTTGTGGAGGTCTAAAATAGTGGGGGAATTCAAACATACATGGAACAGACATAAGGCAATTATAGGAGTGGGTTGAAGTAGGCTGTTGGTTAACTAGAATCTGCAGTTTATCCAATAGGTAGGGAAATGGGCAGACTAGGTGGGCCAAGCAGTCCATATCTGCTGTCAAAGTCTATGTTTCTATGTTCTACGTTTCTGTGTCTAAGTGGGGACCAATAACATCAATAATACTAACTTAGAGGATGTGAAGACAGATTTTCTGTTATTAGTTAATGTTCTAAAACAGTTTGAGTGCGAGATTTGTGTTTCCAAAATTCTCCCAGTACCAAGAGCTAACAGGGCAAGAACAACAAAAATAAAAACCTTTAATGAGTGGTTGAGGAAATGGACTTTAAAAGAGTCAATTGCTTGTCTTACACACTAGGAACAGTTTGCAGATAATAACAGCCTGTTTTGCTGGGATGGGCTACATTTAAGCAAGAGGGGAACTCATTACTAGGTAAATCCATTAACATGTTCATTAGCAATACTTTGAACTAACAGCAGGGGGGGCATAGGGGTATCCTCCACACATATCCATGGGACTTTAACCAATTTAATGAACTTAAGGTACTATCTATAATGCTAGAAGTTTAAATTTGGTTAAACATTGTGAACGTCAGACCCTTATTCAACTCCATAAATTGGATATAGTTTCTGTGTGCAAAACATGGTGGGATGATACTTCTGAAGGGTCAAATAGTATTCCTGGGTTTTCATTATATAAGAGAAATAGAACAGAAAAAGAGGAGGAGGAGATTGCATATATGTCAGTAATCAGTTGGAATCAACTGATTATCCAGTTAACTCAGAAATAAAAGAATGTGTATATGTTTGCATTAAAATTCAAAATAGTGGTAATTTAATTTCAGGTAATTTCTATAGACCTCCATCAGCTAATATCACATACGACCAGGTATTGAGATTGATAATTCAAGCAGTATCCAAGCAAAATAATGTACTTATCTTAGGTGACCTCAACTTACCTGTTATATATTGGACCATACTTAAAGTATCCACATATCAGGAATCAATGTTTCTTGATTCAATGTTAGTCAGGTAGCAAACAAATAATATCTGAACTTACCAGAGGAAATAATATCCTTGACATAATCCTTACCAATATGCCAACTGAGATATCCAGCATCTCTTTCCTCCCTCCATTGGGGAATAGCGACCATAATTACATTGTATTTAGTATTAACAAACAATATACTGTCCCCAAACTAGCTAGAGTCTGATATTGCTGTACTAAGGGGAATTACAGGATCATCAATAACATACTTTAATCAATCGATTGGAATGATGCCTTAGATTCCTGCTCAGTCAAGGAATGTTGAGCCATTATTAAATCTATCATCTACAGACTTGAAAGCAGATTTATTCCCAAAAGAAATACACCAGCTTCAGGGGTAAAATTCCCCCATGGCAGACTAGAAAAGTCTGTAAGTGTGTCAAAAGAAAGGAAAAAACCATATGCATTGTATAAAAAGGAACCTTATGATTCTAATAAATATAGGTACAAACAACAGTTAAAACTATCTAAACAAATTATCAGACAAGAAAAAGGTAACACTGAATATAAATTAACTGTTCATAAGGATCCTGAAGCCTTTTACGCTTATGTCAGTAAAAACTCCAAAAACAACTATAAACGTGTGCCAATTTATGTAAACAATCAGGAATTGAGTGAACCAATAGATATGGCTAATGTCTTTAATACATTATTTGGTTCAGTCTTTTTGAAATCTGACCCAATTGCTGTACCAAAAATGAATCCTGGGACTGAATTTCTAACTATCATGGAAAATGAGGTAAATATAGTATTGAGGGAACTTAAGGAAAATCTTCCTCAGTACCAGATTATATTAACAGTCATTTTGTTAAAGAAACAGCAGATGGGATAACTACTCCTCTTACTGTCCTCTTTAATAAGTCCCTGTAAACTGGAGAAATTCCATCTCATTGGAGGAGGGATACAGTGGTTCCAATATACAAAAAAGGTAATAAAGGTATGACTAACAACTATAGACCAATTAGTCTGACCTCAATTATATGTAAATGTATGGAGAAGCTTTAAAATCTTGACTTGAGCAGGAGATTTGAGACAAGAAACTTGGAGATCTTAATCAACATGGCTTTACCAAGGGAAAGTCATGTACCAGTAACTTAATCTCTTTTTTATGAACCAGTTAGCAGAAGTCTGGACAATGGGATCCCAGTGGATGTTCTGTTACTAGATTTTAAAAAGGCCTTTGACAAAGTTCATCATGCACAACTTGTAACAAAGATGTTCGCATTAGGCCTAACCCCTTACCTAGTATGATGGGTTTCTAAATGGTTAAATAAGAGAAATCAACAAGAATATCAGATGCACTATCCAGGGACATTGAGGTCACTAGTGGTGTGCCCCAGGGCTCAGTATTGGGACCCATAATGTTCAGGATCTTTATTAGTTTCATGAATGCTGGCACTCACTGCCGATAATCCAAATTTGCTGATGATGCTAAACTCAGTTGCGAAGTTAACAGTGCTACTAAGTCTGCCCTTCTACAAAATGATTTAAATAAAATTGAAAATTGGGCTAAACTAAATAAAATGGAATTTAATGTGGAGAAATGTTCAATAATTCACCTCGGAAATAGAAATCCAAAATAAATGTATTATTTAAACGGATGTCCTATTAAAGTGGTGGATTCGGACGATGATCTAAACATAGTTGTTAACAAAAACTTGACATCGACTGATCAGTGTAGACATGTAGCACTAAAGAACAATAGAATTATAACATCTATTAAAAACATTTTTATTAACAGAATAGGGTCTGTATTCTGCCACTGTATACAACAAATGTTAGGCCCCATGTCAATTACGCAGCCTCATGTTGGGCTCCATACCTAAATAAAGATTCCAGGTTAATTGAATCAGTCCAGAGGAGGGCTACTAAACTTAGTACACCTATTTGTAATTTATCATATTCAGATAGGCTTAAAGATCTGAATTTATATGATCTGTCAACTCGTAGAATTAGAGGCGATTTACTGTTGCTTTTTAACATCTTAAGGGACCCCAATCTTATGAATGATTATAACCTCCACTGGGCTCCCAAACCAGTTGGACTAAGATGTCATAATAGACAGCTGTTGATTCAAAAATGTAATACCAATAAAAGAAGTTAATTCTTCACCATTAGAGTATGTAAATTTTGGAACTCCCTACCTGGTTACTTAGTGAACTTAAATTCCCCAGAAATATTTAAGAACAGTTTAGACAGGTACTTACTTGACAATGGGTCATAAATATACCCTGCCAGTGTGGGGGAAGTGGTCTTGATGGGCCATGGCCTTCTTCCACCTTTAATTACCGAGTAATACCAAGTAATGAGTACTACAAGAATAACACATATCCCACCCTAAACATTTAGGAGCAATACAAAAAATAAAAATGAAAATTCCATTAGGATAAGATTGGAACATCAACAAACCATAACTCCCTGAATATGTGGACTTAAGGTACAATCTATAAATCAAAACAAAGGTCCTAATGAGTGCTGTAAGAATAGTCTATCCCTCCTTAAACATTTAGGTGCAATATAAATACAATTTTAAAAAAGAATTTTCACATAGGATAACATTGAAACATAGAAACACAGAAGTTGATGGCAGATAAGGCCCACTTGTCCCACCTAATACACCCTTCTAATCCTGTCATAGCCCCCTATAGGTTATTAGATGATCCATACATTAGCTCTGATGCTAGGATTCCCCTATGCGTAGCCCACACATTCTTGAAGCCTGTAATCATTTTAGTTTCTACCAGTTCTGCTGTGAGTCTGTTCCAAGCTCCCACCACCCTCCTATTACCCTCTCTATAAAGAAAACCTTCCTGGAATTCCCCCTCTCAGTATCCCCCCCTACAGCTTCATTGCATGACCCCTAGTTCTTGTGCGACTCTTTCTCTTGAATATACTGTACTCTCTTCCCATACCTAGTGCACACCCGTGAGATATCTATAAGTCTATATCATGTCTCCCCTCTCACTCCTCTCTTCCACAGAGTACATGTTTAGTTCCCTAAGTCTGTCCTCATAGGACTTCAAGTGTAGGCCCTGCACCATCTTGGTTGCCTTTTCTTTTGAACCCCTTCAACCCTGTCTATGTCATTTTGGAGGTAGGGCCTCCAGAACTGTACACAGTACTCAAGGTGAGGTCTCACCAATAACCTGTACAGGGGTTTTATGACTTCCCTCTTTCTGCTGGTGATCTCCCTTCCTATGCACCCTAGCATTCTGCTGGCTTTCCCCACCGCCTTGTCACACTGCTAAGCCACCTTCAGGTCATTGGAAATAATTACCCCCAGTCCTGTTCCTGCCTTGTGACTGTCAATTCTTCCCCTGCCAGCTGGTACATAGCTGTGAGCTCCTGTCACCCAGGTGCATGATCTTACACTTCTTTGCATTAAAGTTCAGTTGCCAGACCCTTAACCACTCTTCCAGTTTACTAAAGTACTCCCTCATTTGCTCCACCCCACCAGAGTGTCCACCCTGTTTCAAATTCTGGTATTATCTACAAATAGACACACATTACCACCACCCTCCGACTTTTACCTTCCAGCCAGTTTCTCACCCATCTAGCTACCTTCAGTACCAAGCCTATTTAGTTTGTTCACTGGCTTTCTGTGGGGGACAAAGTGGCAGGCTTTGCTGAAGTCTGGTAGGCAACGTCTACCACCACCACCACCATCACCCCTGATCCACTACCCTGGTCATCCAGTCAAAGAACTCAATCAGGTTAGTCTGGCAGGCTTTCCCTTCGTGAACCAGTACTACCTTGGATCCTGCAGCCCCTTGGCCTCAAGACACTCCACTAGTCTCCCTTTCTGCAGTGTCTCCATAACCTTGCCCACTACTGAAGTCAGGCTGACAGGTCTGTAATTCCCAGACTCCTCTCTGCTTCCACTTTTGTGCAGTGGAACAACATTAGCCCTCCTCCAATCTCCTGAAACCACCTCTGTTTCCAGACTAGACAGGTTAAAAAGGGCCATCAGAGGTGCAACCAGCTCCTCCCTGAGTTCCCTCAGCACTGTGGGGTGTACTCCACCAGGGCCCGTTGCCTTATCCACTTTTAAATATGATAGTTCCCCTAGGACCATATCTACTGTGAAAGGGCTCATGTCCATCTCTGATAAGCCTGCTCCCTTATTTTTTATTACTGGTCCATTACCGGATTCTTCCACCATAAATACTGAGCAGAAATATCTACAGTATTTAGCATGTCTGGTTTTTGATTTTCTTCTTCCATACCTATGCCCCCTTTCCCCTTCAGCCTAATTATCCCTTCTTTGGCCTTTCTCTTTTCTGAAGAATGGCTTCTTCAGTGATTTGGTAGTCTTCTCTTCTGTTTGTACTTTAGCCTTCCTGACTACCCTCCCACCCTTCCTTTGTTTTTATTTGTTTATTTATTTGAGTTTTGGTAAGTGGGTAAGTCCACTGAGACAATTATAGTCCCTTTTTCAGGGTTGACCCGGGAGTACAACATGATAAAACATGTCTGTATAAATTGAAGGCATAACAGGTAAAGACAGCTCAACAAGTGGAAGTAAACAATAAATGATAGTAGTCTTTGATAACACATTAAAATTGTATCACAAAATCCAGAAAAGCAAAGAACAATATTTACACAACTGTATATACAAAATACATAACAGCAGAGCATTTCAGTGTGGAACTAGAGTAATTATAAGATTGTCAAAAATATAGCAGAGTAATCATACAATTGCCAACAGATAAGAGAGGGAGCAAGTGTGTAACAAGTGCAGTCATCGGTGCCCTTTATAGCAGGAGCATGAAGCAGAAGCAGTGAGAAAGCAGGTCTTGAACTCAGAGAGAAAGTGTGACAGGACAGGACAGAGTGGGGAAGGGCGTTCCAGTCGGTGGCAGTAGCAAAGGGGAAGGACCTATGCGTAAGAGCAAGCCGAGCAGTAGGCCTTTGTAGGAGGGGGATTGTGGCAGATCTTAGTGTACATGGGGCAATTCTGTGGCAGATGATATCACTAAGACAGTGGGGAGTAAAAGTGTGAACTTGCGTAAACATGAAATGCAGGGTAGAGAATTTTAGTCTTGATTCCTAGGGTAACTACCCGAGGGAGGAAAGGATGTCACAGTGATGGTGATGGGCACTGACCCCAAGGGTGAACCTCCAAATTCTATGGTATGCTTGTGTTAGAGCAGACATGTCAGTGGCACTGGAAAAGAGTAGTAAAGGAACACCATAGGTTAGGATTTGGAGGAGGGAGAAGGTGGCAATCCGATGGCAAGCTGTAGCAGTGAGAAAGGGGTGAATGCGATAGGGGAGGCCTATCTTTTGTATCAAGGATTTAATTAGCTAGGTGACATGGGTGAGTAGAGAGAGTAAGGGGTCCAGAGTGATGCCCAGGTATTTAAAAGTAGGGACAGATTCCAGAGTATCCCCATTGAGAAAGGTTATATTGAGAGGGGCAAGGGTAATGGTCAGATGTCTCCCAGGTACATCAGCATGGAGAGACATTGACCGCATTGCTAAAATTGTTCACAAAGCAGGAGAAAACATTGATGTCCTAGTACACATAGGGACTAATGATCTCGCCAGCCGGTCAGTTGTGGAGACCAAGGAGCACCTGACCAGACTGGGTGACAAACTATCATCCATTTCATCCGGCATCTCCTTCTCTGAGATTCTGCCAGTCTGGGAGAGGGGGCAGATGGACGGAAGGTCAGAAAAGGGGAGATAGGGGAGTTAAACATGTGGCTCAAGGGCTGGTGCCTGGAAAAAGGACACAGATTTGTAGGGAACTGGCAACAGTTCTGGGAGCGAAAGTTGTTTAAATTTGATAGACTTCATCTGACTAAGGAGGGAGTCAGTGCATTGGGGCAGAAGTTTGACGTCTTTGCAGAATATTTAAACTAGCAAATGGGGAGAGGGGTGCAGCACCCCATACGTCGAATGGGAAGAACACCCCTCCCCCCTCAGTTAGTGGTCAAACAGGGATTCAGCATGTTTGCAGTTCATTTGCATCACCAGGTAAGAAAAAAGGTTTGTCTCCCCATACGACGCACATGGGTAATGCCAAACCTCACCCAACAACTAACACATCGAAATCTGGCTAATGCAAAATCATGTACACAAATGCTCACAGCCTGGGAAATAAGATCCCAGACCTGCAGGCAATAATGTCAGAGGCTAAACTGGACATAGTAGCAATTAATGAGACGTGGTTTACCAGTAACCACACTTGGGAGACTTCAGTACCTGGCTATGTATCGTTCAGAAGAGACCGAGGTGCAAAAGGGGGATGGCCTGTATGTCAATGAAAATATCAAAGCTACAGAAATTCAGAATACACATAAGGAGCCAGAAGAACTGTGGATCACCCTGAAACAGGAAATGGGACAGCCATAAGAACTGGGGTTGTCTACAGGCCCCCAGACCAGGGGGAGGACATAGATACATTACTGTTAGAAGATATACAAAACATGACAGCTACAGGGGAGGTTCTGATAATGGGAGACTTCAACATGCCAGATACAGATTGGTCAATACCAGCAGGAACATCTGCCAGAACTAGACACATAGTGGATTCCCTGCAGGGGGAGGGCCTCAAACAACTGGTACAACCCACAAGAAATAGGGCTATCCTAGATCTAATACTGACTAACAGGGAAGGTATCACAGATCTCCAGGTAGAAGGTCACCTGGGGGCCAGTGACCATCACATGGTATGGTTCAATTTGGCTACTACATCTAAATCATCCCATTCCAAGGCAAAAATATGGGACTTCAGAGGAGCTGACTTTGATAAGATGGCCAACAAAGTTAAGCTAGCCCTGGCAAAAAGAAACACAAGTGAGGGCACAGGCAAAGTGAGCAAGCATTAGGATGCAATACTTGAAGCAACATCCCATTGTGTTAGAAAGAAAGGAAGTGCAAAGAAGAAGGAAACCACTTTGGTTCTCAAATACAGTGGCAGAAAGGTAAGAGCCAAAAGGCTGGCCTTCAGGAAATATAAGGGAACACAGCGGGATGAAGATAGGAGGCATACCAAACTTCCCTAAGGGAAGCAGGGAAGGCAGTAAGGCAGGCAAAGTCCCAAACTGAGGAAACACTAGCACGAACAGTAAAAGAAGGTGACAAGACTTTCTATAGATACATTAGTGAAAGGAGAAAGTCCAGAGGGGGTATTGCTAAGCTTAATGGAGAAAAGGGAGCATGTGAGGAGGAGGACCATGTAAAAGCATCAATCCTAAATAGATACTTTTGCTCAGTATTTACTGAAGAGAAGGTAGGGCAGGGCCCACAGCTCAGCACCATGGACACAGGGGGGAAGGAGGTGAGCACTACTCCCTTCACAAAAGAAAGGGTCCTACAAGAGCTTGCTAAGCTCACGGTGGATAAGGCAATGGGACCTGATGGCATACATCCCAGAGTACTTAAGGAGCTAAAGGTGGAACTAGCAGAGCCATTAGCAGAACTGTTTAGTGAGTCTCTGAGCACAGGACAGGTCCCAGAAGGCTGGAGAAGGGCTCATGTG
Source organism: Neoceratodus forsteri (assembly GCA_016271365.2). Taxonomy (NCBI): domain Eukaryota; kingdom Metazoa; phylum Chordata; order Ceratodontiformes; family Ceratodontidae; genus Neoceratodus; species Neoceratodus forsteri. The sequence continues at coordinate 1,356,073,312 of CM057456.1, forward strand.
ATCCCACTCCACAAGAGTGGTAGCAGGGAGGAGGCAGGGAACTACAGACCAGTCAGTCTTACCTCAGTAGTGGGCAAGATTATGGAGGCACTCCTTAAGGAAAGGATAGTGCAACACCTGGAATCCATAGGGGCACAGGATCCAAGACAGCATGGGTTTACAAAAGGAAGGTCCTGTCAAACTAATCTCATAGATTTCTTTGACTGGGTAACCAGAGTGGTGGACCAAGGGGGGAGCAGTTGATGTCGCCTACCTTGACTTCAGCAAAGCTTTTGACACTGTTCCACATAGAAGATTGATAAATAAGCTGGGTAGGCTCAGGGTGGGTCAGAAGTTGGTCAACTGGGTGGCAAACTGGTTGACGGGCAGAAAACAGAGAGTGGTGGCAAATGGTATACAGTCAGAAGAGATGCAAGTCACAAGTGGGGTACCTCAGGGATCAGTCCTGGGGCCAGTCCTCTTCAACATCTTCATTAGTGACCTTGCAGATGGACTAGAGGGTAAGGCTTGTCTGTTTGCAGATGACACCAAAATCTGCAACAGAGTAGATGATCCAGATGGGGTGGGCAGAATGAGGAGAGATCTGGATAAACTAGCAAAATGGTCAGAAGAGTGGCAACTGTGATTTAATGCAAAGAAGTGCAAGGTCATGCACATAGGGAAGAGAAACCCTGAAGCCACCTATAGGCTGGGAGGGGAGTTGCTAGCAGTCACAAAGGAAGAAAGAGACTTGGGCATCATCATCACTGATGACCTGAAATCATCCAAGCAGACCTCTAAAGCAGTAGGTAAGGCTAGGGGGGTGTTAGGGTGTATTAGTAGGGGTATCACAAGTCGTAAGAGGGAGGTAATAATCCCTCTTTACAAGACACTGGTTAGGCCCCATCTGGAGTACTGCATGCAGTATTGGAGACCACACCTTCACAAGGACATTAACCAAATTGAGGCAGTCCAGAGAAGGGCAACCAAAATGGTGCAGGGACTGCATCAGAAGACATATGAGGACAGATTAACAGAGCTCAATATGTATACCCTTGAGCAAAGGAGGGAGAGAGGTGATATGATCGAGGCATTCAAACACCTTAAGGGCATTAACAAGGTGAAAGAGTCTAACATGTTTAAATATAAGAAAAATAGCAGGACAAGAGGACACAGCATGAGATTAGAGGGGACCGATTAAGGGGGAATGTGAGGAAATTCTTTTTCACAGAAAGGGTGGTGGATGCATGGAATGGCCTACCTCAAGAAGTGGTGGATATGAATACAGTGCAGGGCTTCAAACAGGCATGGGATAGGCATAAGGGAGCAATACAAATGAGTATGAATAGATAGGCCACTGACAGAGCAAAGGCCGATGGCACATTTATAAGGTAGAAAAAGAAATGGGCAGACTGGATGGGCCTTGCGGTCCTTATCTGCCGTCAACTTCTATGTTTCTATGTTTCTATTACTTAGGGAGGAGGGTCTGTGGGTAAATAGCGTGCATTTAGATTTTTTAGTATTGAGGACAAGTTGTTTATGTCTAAACCACACTTTTCTTGATAGATCTTGCTGTTCTCCGCCTTCTGAGTTATTTTGTATCTCAAAAAGGCCTGCATTTTTGCCCTTACCTTTTCTGCTACCTCCCTTGAGAAACAAATAGGTCTATTTTTCCTTTTAGCCTTGCTAACCTGCCAGATACAGAGACTTCTAGCCCTATTGATATCCTCCCTAATTTTAGCCCACAGGTTCTCCACATCCTCAAGTTCCCCTATTCTGGTCATTGTATCCTTAACAGATTTCCCTATTGCCGCAAAGTTGGCCCTCCTGAAGACTAGAATCCGAGTTCTAGTGTTATTTACTTCTACCTTAGTCCTTCTGGTAAACCATACTGCATGGTGATCACTGGTTCCCAGGTGGTCACCCACCATGACATCAGCAAACCTATACCCATTTGTCAATGCCAGGTCCAGCATTGCCCCACCTTGGGTGGGTTCCTCTACTAGTTGCCTGAAAGAGGCTCCTAGTAGACAGTTGAGTATGACCCTACTCCCGGTAGTTGCCACTGTATTCAGGCTCCAATCTATGTGTGGTAGACTGAAGTCTCTGCTTAGCAGTGCCTCCCTCATTTGAGCCATATTCTGAATTTCTTCTATTAACCTATCATCCACTTCCTTGCCCAGAGCAAGGAGGTCTGCATATCAACCCTGAACAAATAACATCCCCTTTCCTTTTCTCCAGGGTGACCCACAGTACCTCCACTCTCCCCTGCTTATCCTGTGTTTCTATTGGCTTTATGTTCTCCCTCACATAAAGAGCTACTTCCCTTCCTTGCCTCCCTGTCTCTTCTGAACAGAGAATGCCCTGGTAAAGCCAGATCCCAGTCCTGGATTTCTTTGCACCAGGTTTCTTTGATGACTGCTAAGTCCAGGTCTGCCTCCACCATGGCAGCCTCTAGATCTACAATATTGTTCCCAAGGCTACGGGCATTTGCACACATTGTTGTCCAGTGTGCGCTGTCACTCCACTTCCTTTCGTATGTTTCCCTGTTCTTAATTGTCCACTCTCCTTCTCAATACCATTCTCACCTCCTGCTCCTTGTTTTTTCCTACTCCATTGTTCTATTTGTTGTTTTGCTCTCTCCTGATTGAAATAGTTCCTCTGCTGATCCTGTGTGTGTGTGTGTGTGTGTGTGTGTGTGTGTGTGTGTGTGTGTGTGTGTATAGGGGACAGAATATGTTGCCCTGCTCTGTTCTCTTTGGAACTTCAACAAGCCATAGATCCCTCAATATTTGGACTTAAGGGGCAATCTACTGTGTATATTTCAGAACAAAGATCTTAATGAGTACTACATGAATAACACATATTCCCCCTTAAGCATTTAGGAGCTATATATAAAAAAAAAAAAAACAATAATAAATGGAAATTCTCTGTAGGATAACATTGGAACTTCAACAAGTCATAACTCCCTCAATATCTGGACTCATGGAACAATGTGTATATCAAAACAAAGGTCTTAATGTGTACTACAAGAACAATACATATCCTCCCCTAAACATTTAAGGGAAAAATAAAGAAGCATAACAAATAACAAAAGTAAATTTCCATAGGATAACATTGGAACTTTAAAAAGTCATACAAGAAACAAAATAAACTGCTGTTTCAGCAGAAATGGAAGCACAGGGCCTAGAAGGCCCAGTGCTTCCACGATAACATACATGTATTTATCTCACAGGCAAACGAGAATATGATTATGCGGTACTATCTCAAAAAGAAAGAAAATACATTGCAAAAAAGCTTTGTTAATGCACTAGTTAGGGTTAATCTGATAAAGGTAGGGGAATGTGGTGTTAGGGTTGCCAACCCTAACGCCCTCCCCACCATGCAGACAGAAACAGGAAGAACCCTCACCTCATTCTGATATACTGTACAAATCGTAATTATTTACTGATGGAATGGGGTGAGCGTTAGGGTTGACAACACCCCCAAGACACTTGACATGCCTGATTTATGAAGACAGAGGAGAAGTCAAACCATGATGGTTTTTCCTGTTGCTGCCTGCAGGGTGGGGTGGGGCAACCCTAACACCACATTTCACCACTTTGTTGGTTTAACCCTAACTAGTGCATTAACAAAGTTTTTTTGCAATGAATATTTCTATATGTTGTATTACTATCACCAGAACCACTACAGAATTTCATTTCAAAATGTGGCCTCTTGTCAGGTTTCAAGGTAAACTGAGGAACATCAGAGGTTATCTCCATGGACTAAGACAATGATAACAAAATATCTGTCAATCCTCACTTACAAGTGGCTAAGGATTCTGTTAACTACTTAGATGTTAATGTCACCCAAATCCTCTCATTATTACTTAAGAAAAGCATTCCACCATCATTAGAGAATGTTTTAGCTGATGTGAACAGGTTGGAAATGTACAAATGGCCCCTTTAAATCTACAACAGCCCCTATTAAATCAGGTGTTCCTCAGGGGTCAATATTGGTCCCCCCCCCCCTTTTCAATGTTTATGTTAACAACTTGTATTTTGATGACCCAGAGTCTAGGTATCAAATATATGCAGATAACATGTTAATCTACAGTATGCAGTGGAAAAATCATTTGAGAATATTTCAGTTAAAGGGACACTGTCAACTCCCTTAGGTCTCAAAGATTCCCTAGTTTAAAAAACACATGTTATGATTGCCAACATTCTGTAAAGATTGCTGATGGGTTTTATGTGATAAGGGCAAGTCCCTTATTGAGCCGCTCATTAGAGGAATGAAAAAATTGCCCACAAGAAAAGGATGACTTCCCATTAGAGAGACCGCCGTAAACAGCAACAGTCCTCTAAAAACACTCAATACTTCTTTTTTATGCAGGAGGCTATGCCTTCCCACACCCCCCTTTGCAGGGGGCAAGCCCCCCACCTCCCAAAATAAGAATTCTCAACTGCAGGGTGAGCGGACTTACAAAACAAATAGAAACTCCCCCTGGAATTAAAACAATTGCCTACACCAGGATCAGAACCTGGCACCACAGGCTCCAGGAGCAGTGGCTCAAGCCACTGTACTACACAGCTAGCTTGTCAAGGCTTGGCCAAATCAGTTCTCTTATCCCCTGTCTCATAAGTGTAGTGTGTATCCCTTAGTACTACACTCGCTATACTTCTTTAGAGCTGTTTTTTCCCACTCACTCTACATAGGAGCGATATTACTGAGTCACTCAAAAAACAGACTGCCCACCATACTGGTGTTACCACATAAATGCAGGTTTGTTTACATTCCTTGATCAGGTCCCGTTGCATCTTTCCTGGACTTGGAAACACCCCCAACACAGTCTAGCCCCTCATGATGCAGTGGAAGTTTAGGAGGCTACTGTCTCATGAGTGACTGCACTGATGGGTGTGTTTGTAATGCTCAGGAAGTATGCAGTAAGAACAGATCCAGGACTGTACACAAAACAAGGTTGATTATAAATGTATATTACCATGCATTTCAGTTCTACTAAACAAGGAGACAGACAAACAGCAACATCTCTGAATTTTAGAGAAGGTAAGCAATCATAAAATGTAGGTTTTTAACTAGAAATAATATGATGAAAAACAGGTTGACAGTGTCCCTTTAAGTTACAAGAAGCGTTTCTGCAATTTCAGACCTTCCATAGGAAATATGCTGATCCTGAATGCTATAAAGATACAGACAATGCTTTTTGAAAATGTTAATGAAAATAATCATCCTTTACAAATCCAAAAATTGGATAGTGTACAGACACAGCAAGTCACAAAATATAAGTGTTTGGGAGTCTGGCTGGATAACACATTTTAAATGGGATGTACACCTGAATAAGTTAGTTAAAAGCTTAAGTCAAAATTTGGGAACACTTAACAGGCTGAGACACTTTGTGTCCACTGAAGTACGTATAGGACTTATTAATATTATGGTTCTCCCAGCCTTAGATTATGAGGACATTGTAAATGTTGGGGCCTCGAAGATGGAGCTGGCCAAGCTCGATGGGATGTACAATAGGCTGGCCCTCTTCATCCTTGATGCCCCTAGGAGAACACATCACTGTGACCTGTGCAGAGCCCGCAATTGGTGGAGACTCCAGGATAGGAGACATTGGCACTACTTGGCTTTCATTATTAAAATAAAGAAGAAAGAACTACCCAGATGTAGTCAGGATAATATCAGGCTCAGAGAAACTAGGGAGAGTCTAAGATCTGCACAGGGTCTGGAATTTGTAGTCCCAAAATGTAATCTTGGAATTGGGAGATCCTCAATATCACACAGAGGATCTGTTTTATGGAATGCAGTACCCGCTCATCTTTGGGGGGTACATTCTATTACTTACCTGGGCCCCCTAAAATAATGGTTCTCCGACAAAGCTACAGTACCTATGCAATGTTGTGTAGAATGTATAACCTGATGTGACAACCTGTTATATTATTTGTCTTATGTCATTGTATTAATTATTAGTCTTAACCCTCTACTATATAATTACATGTATGCATCTGCATAATTTATATGTATTGTAAGTGTAACTATTAGACAGTCTAAAAGGGACCTCTTTGGAAATGAGCATTGCTCAATAGAGCTCTTATCCTTGTTCAAAACTTTTTATGAATAAAAAATGTTACTATTACTTTACTACTACACTAGTACTACAGTTATTATTAACTGGGAGAACAAATGTGGTACAAATGAATATTTTTCCCTAGGATACATTTTCTCTTTCAAACTCTCCACTTATGGATTGTGAAGCAAACAGTTTTCATATTAGAAGAACAAATTACTAACATTTATTTGGAAAATTACATGAAAAGCACAATATACCAACATGTTTTTTTGTCTCAGAATGTTTCTCAACTATAAGAATAAATACTGTATGTCATGCTGTTACATGCTGCTGCATGGTGCTGCAGTATGTGTCAGTCCCCACACAGCCATTCTTGTAATGCAGTTTAGTGACAACTGCACAATCAGTACAGAGCACAAAAGTCTGTACTCCCAGAATTTTCTTAACTACCAGAATAACCATGCCGGATGCTACATGTTGCTGCACTGTGTTAAGTCCCCCACAGTTCTTATAGCACACTTTAATGCAAACTGTGTGTGAAAAGTACAATATACTGAAATCCAGTACTCACAGAACTTTTCCCCACTTCCAGAAATGATATGCCTGATTGCAGCCACGTTGAGGAGGTCATTGCATGCAGTGGCACGTAATGATATTGTCATTGGCAGAGCTAGACAACAGATAGAGAGGTACAGTATTAACTGTGGTAGTAGTATTTTACTGACGTGTCAGTTGCAATGCTGACCACACCTGAAGTTGGCAGAGCTGAAGGTGATGGCTTGCTTGCTGGAGGAGGAGGAATTCATGACTGGATGGAAAGAGACCTGTGAACACAAGAGAGAAATTATTTAGACTCCAGTACACTCCCTGTCATGCTGCCCCATTAAAGGAAACAAAATCTAAAAAACTGAAAGTAAAATAACTTTTGGAAGGGAATCTTACTGTCACACAGGTAATGGCCATGCCATGAAATGGCAAGAAGGTGTTACAGACAGAAATGGTGGAAAGAGGAGAAGTCTTGGTTGCTGGAGGAGAAGATAGTACAGTAGGACATGAGACTCGAGAAGACAAGAGAAAATTATTTAGACTGTACTCAAGCAGTCATTGTGGTGACCACACAGTATATCCATTGTCTACTCCCAACTACACCAGCTGTGAAGAAAAAAGATAAATTATTTTCCCTCACAGTGCCACTGTGGTGTCCACACAATATATCCATTGTGCACTCCCAGTCTTACTATACCTGACACCGGTGAAGAAAAAAGTGAAATTATTTTGCCTCACCTGGCCACCGTGGTGGCTACATGGTGTATACATTGTCCATTCTTCTTCTTACTATACCTGTCACTTGTGAAGAAAAAAGTTAAATTATTTTGCCTCACTCAGATGCTGTGTCACTAAAAACCTGTAAAAGCTAAACTTAAAATAAAAAAATTAAGAAAGAGAAAATCATGTAATTATATGCACCTTCAAATCAGTGATGGTCATGCCATGTGCTGGCACAATGGTGCCATAGAGAAAGGTGGTGGTGGAAAAGGCAACTTTAGTCTGTGCCTTGAGTGTTGTGTGGATTTGGGACTGGCTTGCCAGTCATCTCTGTAAATGGTCACACTGCAGCAAGAGGGAGACAAAAGGAAAGAAATAAGCCCATTTTTAATGTCTTGCAAGCAATAAGGTGGAAACCCCTCCTGTGTGAAGAGTCACCACTACCACTGAGGATGAGGAGTGTGAACAACAATGAAAGTCTCTTACCATCACAGCAGACAATGGTAAACCTTGCTGGCCTTGTAGTATTGCTGCCTTGATGGGCTAGTTGGCTAGGGGTCGCCTTGAGGGCTGCCTGGTGGTCTCCCTGGCAATGGCATTTACGTTTGACTAAGAATCCTAGTTTGCTAGTCTGGATGCATGTGATATAGGCAGTGGCTCATGCTGATGGTGGATGTGGAGGACCAAGCAGGCCTGAGGAGGAGGAGGCAGTGTCTTGCTTGCTGAAGGAGGCATAGTCAGCCTGGCTTGCAATTACATCAGTGATGGATTAAGAGTCTGGGTTAGTCAGTCTATATGCATGTGATGGAACTAGTGGTGTGGGCCATGTTATTGTTCGAATTTTATTATGCAGTGTTCAGTGATTTTCTAGTTTGTCTGTAGGTAGCACATCAGAGAAGGTGGAGGCAGGAAATCTGATGCATATAAGGAGCAACAGTACAAACTTGGGGAAAAGTAAACTGACAGAGAAACAAATTAAATGTAAATTATTAAGAAAAGGATTCAGCCAATGAAGAAGAAGCGAGAATACATAGCTTTTTATACTTCATACTCATCAAGGAAGCAGTCCTCACATTCTTTCAGACTGGAGTTGTCCCCACATGGAAATTCTTTCTCCATCTGTTCTTCATCTACCTCAGTAGAATGCTGACAACCTCATGCTGTTCAGGTTCATCTTCACCACCACTGCCACCTTTGCTCCGTATATCTATATATACATATATCTATACATATATATATATATATATATATACAGTATATAGATATATATTTTTTTCCTCCTGCCTAGCTACCCTCTCTATCTACGCTTCCAGACCACTGATCAATCCCGGAGATCACCCCCCACAGAGTCTGCCCCTAGAGTGTCAGGCTGTCTCCAGTTCTCCCCTTCCTGACTCCTCTCCTAGGAGTGCCTGCACACAGCAGGGTCTGCCCGTGGGAGGGTGATTGGAGGCACGGATCGGTCCTCATTTAGGACCGAGTTTTTTTTTTCCATTTCTCTCCCTGTCCCTCCTGTAACCCCTCCTCTCCTAAGGACATCAGCATGCAGGACTGATGTCCAGACAGAGGACATGCAGATGCATGCCTTTGTCAAGTGCCCACAACATCCTCCCCACCCCGACTCCGCAGAGCCACCTGGTGCCCTGATGCCCATGCTTCTACAGGCACAGGAGCGTCGGGTGCCCGAAAACACCCCAGGATCCCACCCCACTCCTCCCCTTTGACCCCTGGCAACCCAAGTCTGTTCTTGAACCTTGGTCGCCGGTGTGGTGCTAGGTGTGGCATCCAGCACCTCAACCCTCAGTGCCACCGGGCCGGCTTCCACATATATTTTAATAAATCTTAGCATAGTAACATTTCAAGGTGACAGATTTGTATGCCTGTCCTGTACAATGGCCCCTGCCAAACAGAATACCCACTAGACACTGACGCTTCAGGGTTGACAGCTCAGGTGTTTGATTGCTACTGAGGTCAGTGCTGGCCAGTCAGTGACCTTGCTACTCCAATATACTGTAGCAAGGGTTCATGCATGTTTGTAAGGTGTCTGGTGTCTGCCTAATATTCATCCATCATGTGTTGTGCTGCGTGCCATACTGCTGCCTCATCAGCCTCCTCCTCCTCCTCCTCCTCTTCTTTTTCCTCTGCATCTTTAAGTTCCACCTGGTAACAAGCATTTGTCAATGCCGAATGTTGATTGCGTTGGTCTGTTGAGCTCACTCACTGCCCCTGTGTCACTCACTCATTCTGTTTCTCCCGGTGCTGCAGGCTGCTTTTTTGTACTGGGCCCCTGCCTGCATTAGCATGTTTTTCTGCCCACAAAGAAATCTGCAGCAGTCCTGACACAGGTCCATTGAGCTAGCTCACTCCCCCTCTCTCGCTTGTTCCATTTCTGCTGGTGCTGCAGGCTGGCCTTTTGTACTGGGCTCCTGCCTGCACTGCCACCTATTTCTGCCCACAAAGCAATGCATAGCAGTCACAATAGAGGTCTGTTGAGCTCGCTCACTCCCCCCCTCTCACTCGCTCATTGTGTTTCTGCCGGCACTGCTGGCTGCCCTTTTGTACTGGGCTTCTGCCTGCGTTGGCACCTTTTTCTGCCCACAAACAAATCTGCAGCTCTCCTGACAGAGCTCCATTGAGATTGCTCTCTCCGCCTGTCTCACTCGCTCATTCTGTTTCTCCTGGTGCTGCAGGCTGCTCTTTTGTACTGGGCTTCTGCCTGCATTGGCATGTTTTGCTGCCCACAAAGAAATCTGAAGCTGTCCCGACAAAGCTCAGTTGAGGTGGGTCACTCCCCCTCTCTCAGTTACTCATTCTGTTTCTGCTGGTGCTGCAGGCTGCCCTTTTGTACTGAGCTCCTGCCTGCATTGCTGCCTTTTTCTGCCCACAAAGAAATCCAAAGCAGTCATGATAGAGCTCCGTTGAGCTTGCTCACTCCCCCCCTCTCACTCGCTCATTGTGTTTCTCCCGGTGCTACAGACTGCCCTATTGTACTGGGCTTCTGCATGCATTGGCACCTTTTTCTGCCCACAAAGATAGCTGCAGCTATCCTGACAGAGCTCTGGTGAGGTTGCTCACTCCGCCTGATTCACTCACTCATTCTGTTTCTCCTAGCACTGCAGGCTGCCATTTTGTAGTGGTCTCCTGCCTCTGTTGGTGCCTTTTTCTGCCCACAAAGAAATCTGCAGCAGTCCTGACAGCGGTCCGTTGAGCTCGCTCACTCCCACTCTCTCACTCACTCGTTCCATTTCTGTTGACGCTGTAGGCTGCCCTTTTGTACTGGGCTACTGCCTGCGTTGCTCCCTTGTTTTGGCCACAAAGAAATCCGCAGCAGTCATGATAGAGCTCTATTGAGCTCGTTCACTCACTCCCATTCTCTCACTCGTTCATTCTGTTTCTTCTGCCGCTGCAAGCTGCACTTTTGTACTGGGCCCCTGCGTGCATTGCTGCCTGTTTCTTCCCACAAAAAAATCTGCAGCAGTCCCAACAGAGCTCCATTGAGCTCACTCACTCCCCCTCCCTCACTTGCTCGTTCTGTGTCTGCCGCTGCTGCAGGCTGCCCTTTTATACTGGGCTCCTGCCTGCGTTGCTGGCTTTGTCTGTCCACAAAGACATGTGCAGCAGTCCCGACACAGCTCCATTGAGGTTGCTAACTCCCCCTCTCACTCACTCATTCCATTTCTGCCGGGACTGCAGGCTGGCCTTTTGTACTGGGCTCCTGCCTACATTGCTGCCTTTTCCCGCCCACTAAGAAATCCGCAGCAGTCATGCTAGACCTCCGTTGAGCTCGCTCACTCCCCATCTCTCACTCACTCATTCTGTTTCTCCTAGCACTGCAGGCTGCCCTTTTGTACTGTGTTCCTGCCTGTTTTGATACCTTTTCCTGCCCACAAAGAAATCTGCAGCTGTCCCGACAGAGCTTCATTGAGGTCGCTCACTCCCCTGTCTCACTCGCTCATTCTGTTTCTCCTGGCACTGCAGGCTGCTCTTTTGTACTGTGCTCCTGCCTCTGTCTGCATCTTTTTCTGCCCACAAAGAAATCTGCAGCAGTCCCGACAGAGCTCCGTTGGCCTCACTCACTCCCCTGTCTCACTCACTCATTCCATTTCTGCTGGCCCTGCAGGCTGCTCGTCTGTACTTGGCTCCTGCCTGCATTGCCACCCTTTTCTGCCCACAAAGAAATCTGCAGCAGTCACGATACAACTCCGCTGAGCTCGCTCACTCCCCCCGTCACTCGCTCCTTCTGTTTCTCCCACTGCTGTAGGCTGTCCTTTTGTAATTAGCCCCTGCATGCATTGCTGCCTTTTCCTGCCCACAAAGAAATCCACAGCAGTCCCAACAGAGCTCCATTGACCTCACTCACTCCCACTCCCCCCCTCACTCACTCATTCTGTGTCTTCTGGTACTACAAGCTGCCTTCTTGTACTGGGCTCCTGTCTGTGTTGTCACCTCTTCCTGCCCACAAAGAAATCCGCAGCAGTCCTGACAGAGGTCAGCTGAGCTTGGTCACTCCCCCCCCCCCCCAGTCGCTCAATGCTAATCTGTCACAAACACTGATTTCCAACAGCAACTGAGGTATTCTGCGCTGGAAGCGTGGAAACACATTTTGGCCAGGATGTGAAAAATGACAGCTGTAGTGTTCATAAGGAGGTGTGAACAAATGCCAGTGTTGAAAATCTGGTATGAAAATATTACTGATTTGCAAACTTACAAGGGTGTGTGGAACCTGCACAACACACGCTTGTAACACAGTCATTTTATGGAGTTTCATCACAAAATTTTCAACATAGGCATTTTAGGACCTCTGCTCATGAACAGTGTCAGTATTATTTTCTTAATATGTCCTAAACACTGATTTCCCACAGTGACCACGCTATTGTGCGCTGGAAGAGCGAAAACACATTTCGGCCAGGATGTGAAAAATGAAAGCTGCACTGTTCATAAGGAGGTGTGGCAAAATGGCAATGCTGAAAATCTGGAGTGAAAATATTGCAAAGTTGCAAAGGTAAAAGTGTGCGTGGAAACTGCTCAATGCACCTTCGTAACACACTCATTTTATGGACTTTCATCACCAAATTTTCAAAATAGGCATTTTAGGACTTCTGCTAATGAACAGTGTCACTGTTATTTTCATAATGTGTTCCAAACATGGATTTTCCACAGTGACCACACTATTCTATGCTTGAACTGCAAAAACGCATTTCAGCCAGGATGTATAAAATGACAGCTGTACTGTTCATAAGGAGGTGCAGAAAACTGGCAATGTTGAAAATTTGGAGTGAAAATATTATAAATTTGTGAAGTTACGAGCATGCATGCAAACTGCACAATGCACGCTCGTAACACAGTCATTTTATGGAGTATCATCACCAAATTTTCAGCATAGGCATTTTAGGACCTCTGCTCATGAACAGTATCACTGTCATGTTCTTAATCTGTCCTCACTGATTTCCCACAGCAACTGCACTACTCTGCACCAGAAATGCGAAATCACATTTCTGCCAGGATGTGGAAAATGACAGCTGTACTGTTCACAAGGAAGGTCTGGAAAAATGCCAGTGTTGAAAATCTGGTGTGAAAATATAGCAAATTCGCAAAGTTATGAACATGCGTAGCAACTGCACAATGCACACCTGTAAAACAGTCATTTTTTGGATTTTTCCCACCAAAGTTGTAGTATAGGCTTTTTAAGAGCCCACCTCATGAACACTGGCACTATCTTTTCATTAATCAGTCCTGAAAGGGGATTCCATGCAGTGACTGCGAAATCACATTTCAGGGCCAAATAACGCCATAACAGTGCCAGAATTCATGAGGAAGGGTCCCAAACACCCCATGTTGAAAATTTGGTGCCAAAATTCCAAAAAATGCTTGAGATATATATCAAAGTTGAAAAAATCCTATTTATTCCATTATACAGCTTACCGGCATTTCCTCAGTTCGCGGTTGGCTTTGAAGAGCACTGTCCACCGAAGATCATAGTGCCAGACTCCGGAGGTAAGTACGGGGAGAAGGGGGTGTTGGGAGGCAAGGTGCACAGTGGGTGGGCATGGGTTGTGGGAGGGGGGCAGGGAGACCTTCGAGGGACAGTTTCTGTTTTTACAGGTAAAAAAATAAAATTATATGTGGGACCATTTCGTACCTTTACAGGGGCATGTGGCACACTGGGGTGTGCTCCCAGTGTGCCAATGGAGTCTTCTCTTAAGGGGGGAAGCTTTAGCTAATGGGGGATTGGGCACCCCCATTGGCACACAAGAAAAAGGGAGGTGGGGGTTACATTATGCCAGAGGGGATTTGGCACCCCATTGGCATTGGCAGACAACATAAGGTGGGGAGAGTTACATAATGCTGATGGGGAGTGGGGTTCCCCATCGGCAACATAAGCCTTACAGCACTGTAGTCGATGGGGATTGGGGCCCCCCATCGGCAAACAAACATGGGAGAGGGGACACATGCTGCTGAGTGGGATTGGGCACCCCCTCGGCGGAGGTGGTGGTGAATATTGTTTGTGAACACAGCAGCAAGCTGCTGCCATGTTCACAAACAATATAAATGTTTCAAGGTTCTGACCTGCAATGATGGGTCGCTCCCTCATTGCAGTGAATGGCTGACGCTGCAATGATGAGGTGGCCCCTGATTGCAGCAGCTAATTTTTTACAAGTTGGTGGCACGCTGGTTGAACTAGTGTCAGCAGCAGCATGCCACAGCATTGGGGGTAGTGGGCCAAGCCTTTATAGGCTGTGGGGGCATTGGCCACAACAGTTCCACGCCTCCACAACCTGCTTCTGGAGAAAGCCGCCACAATATATTTCTTGTGCATGTGCACAATCAACATAAAAATCATTCCAAAATGATTTCCTTGTGATTTTCTCTTTTAACTTGCAGTCTGCAGTTGCCAAAGTGGACACCCTCTGTAACGCCTTCTGCTGTTTTGCTATAGACTCCCCCCTTGCACTCATCACTTCTCACTGTATTCCTCCAGATTCATCTGCCCTCATATTGCCAGGCTCACTGTACCTCCTTCATATCCAAATACTGGTTTGGGTCCCTTCTCTCTTACCTCTTCTGTCTCCTCTCCCAACTGCTCTCTACTTCCTGTTCCTTCCATTCCAGGGATCATCGTACTTTCCCTACTCATCACCCCTGCTCCTTCACTGGGCATGTGCTTTCTCGTACTGACTTCCCTCACTCAGAAACCAACTCCCTTCCTCCCTCTGCCTGTCCTCCCTGACTCCCTCAGGCACCAGTTGCAATTCCAACCCCACTCCACCTGTTTCTGTTACCCTTCCTCCTGACACCTCTCCTGCCTGAGCATCAACCATCCTTGGTGGGGGGTCTGGTTGGGGCTCCACTACCTGCCTACTGGTTTCACTTCCTCACCACCTCTTCTCTTCCCTCCACCATGAAGGCAGGCATAAACTCATACTACAGGTCTTTTGCTTGTTGTCATCATACGATTTTGCACACAATGTATAGCTGCCAGTTTTAATTTTGTACATGTACAGGAATTTGATACTGAGCTGAAACCGCACTACATTTTCTGTACCAACTTATTTTTGTATCTATTTACTTTTGTTCCAACTAATTTATCATATGTTGCACTTATGACTTGTTATTGTGGATTGAACTGCTGTTTTTCTCCTGTGTCCCTTCCCCTGCTCACACCTGGAAATGAGCATTGGCCCAGTGTGCCTCTTCCTGTTACCAATTTTCAAATGAACAAACAAATAAACAAATACATGTTATTTAGACCATTTCCCATGTGAGGTGGTAGCAATATCAGGTCTCTGTTAAGTTTCATGTTGTGTGCCGGCTCGGTGGTGCTGAGGGTTGAGGTGCTGGATGCCACACCTCATGTCACGCTGGCAACCAGGTTCGAGCTAGCTTGGGCCACCAGGAGTCGGCGGGAGAGGGGGCATGTACTTGGATTGAACTGCCAACTAGTAGCTCTTCTTTCTTGAGGGAGGGTTGAAGGCCTCTCACAACTATGGCTGCTCCTGGTGGCAGCCGGGTATAGCAGCTCGCAGGGCTTGTGGAAAGGGGTATGAGAACTGCAGAAAATGCCCTGCAGGTGGGTACAGGAGTGTACCCATGCTGCTCTGGTAGTCACTGCACCTTGCGCTCTCAGGAACCTAGAATGCATGGAAAAGTACCCCATCCTGTAGTAGGTGAAGGTGGGTCCAGTGGCCTACCCCCACACCCAACGCTGGGTCTTCTGGCCTGCCTCCAGTGCTTCCTTGCTTCCTGGTCCTCAGTCTAGCTTTCTTAAAGGTTGCCAAGAGGAGTCAGCGGTCCCACCCCGAGGGGCTTAGATCCAGGGGTTGGAGCATCCAGAAGAGCAAGGGAGTGCCCCCCACCAGAATATAAGGTTGGGGCTTCAGGCAGGGTGGGATAAGGTAGTACCGAACGACCACACTGGAGAGAGTCTGTTGGCTGGTGAAGGAAAGAGAATAAATAGAGTTGGAAAAAAAAAGTTTCATGTTGTGCTTTAGGTAATTGTGGCTTTATTTGTACCCCATGTACCCATCTCATTAGAAGTTTGGCACGTTTTGGACCTGTTCATGCCTACCTTCAATTATTGATGCCAGGCCACATTTATAACATAGGTACAGCAGGGTGACACTCTCAAAATCTGCAGACTGCCAAAAATAAGGGTGCAGCAGTGCAAGAAATGGATTGTGTGTCCCAATAAGGCACAACTTCCAATATTACCACCTGCCTCAGCCTCCTGTTGCACATTCAGCAGCATCTGTTTCAGCACATGTAGAAGTGGGATGGCCTGACTAATACAGGCAGTTTTCCCAAAGTTAGCCAGTGAGAAATTTGATTCTGATTTGATTCGGTTTCTGCATTCTTAAATTCAACTTCAAGCATTTGGCTGAAAATGTTCTGCTCACAGTTTAATATTACTATGGAGGTAAGACTGGCCACAGATCGGGTATGTGACATCCCCTCAGCTCCCCAGTCCTTTTTCACTCTCTGTCCCGTCCAGCGCTCCCTACAAACATTTTCTTTAAAAAAAATGTCAACTCACTGACACTGTGCCAGGAGTTGATAGCATATTTTACAAGTTAACCCTCCCTATTCAGCAACCCCACTATTCTTCAAAATAGTCACTTGAAAGCTGGGGCCCCTCCTGATCCTCTGGCTATGATTGGGGGGTGGTCTTAGTAGTTACTTTCCCAGATGCTAGCAATGATTGTGCAGAATAGTCATTGACAATTCTTAGATGCCCACGTAACATACATGTCCAGTGCATGGATAAGCTGCAGTGCCATCTGACTTGTGAGGTGATAGGGAAGAATGATATCAGGCCACCACACCACTAATAGACCACACACACAGCCACAACTCATTGAGAGATCTTGTACCCTTGTGTCTCATACAGAAGTCTGTTTTATTTTCACTCACTGACTAAATGACACGGTCACACAGGCAGACAAGTGTTTGTCAATGCCAAATATTTGTTTGCAGTGTCAAAGGCCAAAATAGGAGGAAAGGAAGTAATGGAGGAATTAAAGAAAGGTAAACAGCCCAAACACATGGATTTGGTATAAAGTGCCACTGTAAATGAGCTGAGTGTAGGGTACTACTAATGAAAAGACAAAGAACCACAGCTAAAAAGGGCATTGGCAATAGTCAGATTTTCAAGAATTACAAAATCACACACAGTATTTGTGATTTTGCATATATATCTCATGATGCATTACATTAAGGGGTTGTGTGTGATTTTGTGCTTGCAATAAGTTTGAATAGGACAGGAGGAGAGAGAGAGAAATAGAGTGATGGGGGGGGGGGAGAAAGAGAGAGTATGTAGCATTCCAAAATGGCAAAAGGGCCAAAAAGAGGAGGAGAGAAAGTAAGAGAGAGATTAATGAAAGGTAAAAAGCCCAAACGCATGGGTTTGATATAAAGTGCTGCAGTAAATGAGCATGGTGTAGTGTAGTAGTAATAAGCTTGAAAAGGGGAATATAGAACATTTTCCCCTGAGTCCAGCTTTAGATAGTCTTTCTGTAGCTATCAGATGAGCAGAGTTCAACTTCTTTCAATCCTTAATCTGTTCATCCTGACAGCCCATTTCTCACCAAGACTCAGAGGGAAGAGTGGCATACATTGTACAGAGGTAATGGTTCAACCTGAGATCCAGGAATGATTGACCATTGTGGCATCTGAAAGCATCTATTTCTTTTTTTTTTTTGTACTTTCTATTTTTTCCTCCTCTCCCCTCCAGCTCTGGTCCCCTCAGGAGCACCTAAGAGTCATCCCTCTACAGTCCGCTCCACCTGGACAGCCCACCTTCACCCATGTAACCGCAGTTTACCCCCCGGGTGGGGACAAGGTTGGCTCCAACACCCCGAACGTCTCTGGTGGCATCAGTCGGGAGGGTGCCAGGAGAGCAGCCGCAAATCAAGGGCAAGCTCTGGTGCTCCATCTTCACCTGAGCTGGAAGGGCATTTTCCCTGTTTCTAGGGAGTGGCTAGTGCCCTGACGTCAAGGGATTGCCACTGACATCTGCCACTCCCCGGCCCTTCTCTATGCTCCAGCGCTTGCTGTGCCTCCAGCTACTGCCACAGGCCAGCCAAGCACCAAGCAGAACCCCCCCCACCTGGGAGAGGAGAGCTGTCCTCTGGATGTTTGATCGTCTCCCTCCACTGCCGACCCCCAGCAACTTAGGCTTGTTCCCAAAACCGGGTCGCCAGTGTGGGGCGAGGTGTGGCATCCAGTGCCTCAACCCTCAGCACCACCGGGCCTGTGAAAGCATCGATTTCTTAGCCTCATTAAGGTTTTAGGAGCTTTTCATGGGGCAATACAGTACTTTTGTGCATCACCATCTTTTTAAAATGGGACTCTCCCATGTCTGCCCCTCAGGATAAATAGTTGCTCAGCTAATTTGGCTGGAATACAACTGGACATATACAATTCTTTTTCTTTTTTTCGGGGGGGGTAGCAGTAATCAGGCACATGCTGCAGTAAATGAATGTGATGTAGTGTACTAGCAATAAGCTTGAACAGGGGAATATAGAACATTCTCCTGAGTCCAGCTTTTGATAGTCTTCTTATGCCTATCAGAGCAGCAAAGATCAACTTGTGTTCTCCCTGACAGCTTCATTTCTCATCGAGATTCAGAGGGATGAGTGGAGAACAATGTACAGAAAGAATAGTTCAGGCTGAGACCCAGGACCATGCCTCACAACCTCCAGTCCTGCCAGTAAGGGACAAAATGTGGGACAAATGTCCAAAATGTGTTACACCCACTTTTCGATGTGTATACAATGTTGCCCATTTTCCAAACACGCTTTAATAAGCAAACATAACAAATAATAAATAACAGCATCTAAGAAACAATTTTGCTGAGATAATAAATAATGTTTAGTAAACATGACACAGATGGCAGAGATAATTATTATATGGGGGCTGAGCTGATCCAGAGATAGCGGATATCTAATCTTTCTTTATAATATAGTTATTATTTTCATTATAATCATTATTACATGTGCAAGCAGGGTATTGCTGCTTTCTCTCAGTTATGACTATTACAGATATGGGTTATCTGCTGCTTCTACTGTATCAGCTGGGTAAGAAAACCAAAAAAAATACAGACAAGCAAGGTCAGTTCCTAAAAACAGGGAGTTACGTTTATCATCTGCATCTGTAACATCGATGTTGCCCATTAATCTTAGAGAACATCATTTTATCTATAGTGACTATTTCAATCTGCTTGGTCCTCACATGCCTACGTTATTTTCATTAAGTAAACACTTACTCTGTGGTGTGGGATAACACTGTCCTTTTCATTTTCTTTTTGAATTACAGACAGGCAGAGCTGAATGGGTCAGTGAGATGGGTGTGTGTGTGTGTGTGGGGGGGTTATTTAGCCATACAGCTCAGGTATATGGCAGGAGGATTTGGAAAGGAAGATTATTTATTATTATTATTATTATTATAAAATAAGAAAAATCAGGGCAAAATCATTTAATTAAGTACTTGGGGGCAATAGCAAGCACAATAGGGACAGCATTTTGAGGTGGGGTAGGGAATGTGAGTTATGTCTGCATCGCTGTGGCAAAGTAATGAAAAAAATGTAAAACATGCATAGCTATAGCCTTTTAAATTTAACTTCACTGCAATGAACTGATAATTATAAAATGTGTATGGGGCATTTTCATTAAACCGCCACTGTGATCCAGACTAAAAGGGGAACTAAACACTGCAGGGGTCACTTAAATTATGAAAGCCCATGAAAAGATCTTTCGTACAAGATGTTGGTCTTACTTATAGGTGTCAGGAGGCCTGAGATATGAATGTCTAAATCATCTATAAATTAAATCAAAGCAGTGCATGAAACTCTAGAACAGAAAGTGATGTCACTGAGGGGCAAGCTGTGTGTTTTTAATTACAGTTTGCCCCTCAGTGACATCACTTTCCATCTCAAGGGTCCACAAAATGGCTGCAGCCTGGATTTAATTTACTGGTGATTTAGATATTCATATTTCAGAACTCATGACACCTGCAAGTAAACCCAGTACCTGGTCTGAAATATTATTGCACGGGCTTTTATTAATTTAGTGATACCTGCAATGTTCACTTTTGCTTGCCACACAGTGGCCTGACCTCACCCTGTCTCTCAAGAAAAAGGTGTTATTTTATTACTTTACTGGCACTGAATAAATACTCTCAGGGGCAGGATAACACTCCTGATGCTCTTCCATCAATTTTCCTTTTGAACTGCAGGCAGGCAGAACTGAATGGTCTCAGTGAGGAGGGATTGGTCACATAGCATGGGCACATGGCAGAAGGATTCTGAGAGGCAGATTTTTTTTATTTTTATTTTAACATAAGAGCAAAGCAGAGCAACATCATTTAATTAAGTACTTTGGGGCAGTGGCAAGCACAACAGGGACAGTTTTATTTGAGTGAAGAAAGGAATGTGAGTTATGTCTGCACCGCGGTGGCAGATTAATTAAAATATTGTGAATTGTTATACAGTAGCTATATCCTTTAAAATTTATTTTCACTGTGATGAACCAATGATTACAAAATGTGTAGGGGCATTTTCATTAAACTGCCACTGCGATCTGAACTTAACTCTCACATTCCCAATCTCACCCCAAAAATCTGTCCCTGTTGTGTTTGTCGCGCCGTGACCTGACATCGCCCTGTCTCTCAAGAAAAATCACTTTTTTTATATTATTTTACTGGCACTCCTGTGTGGGCTGAAAAGATGTGCAACTGACTTAACTTGAGGCCATGAGATGGGGGAAAGACGACTGAGGAAGACACAGTAGGAATAGAATGCTATGGATGACAAAAGGAAACAAAGGCAACTGGTGTCCTAGCTATCAGCTCATCTCAGAGCAAATACATGTGAGGTCAGCAGCATTTGAAGCTGCAGTAGCTGGGACAGAGAACCAGGATGCCAGAGCATTTTGAGGGGATCTCAGTGGGACATTGTAGTGTGCTGCCAGAAACATGACAAAGGCATTTCTCGGCAGGATGCGGGTGGCTGAAATCAACCAAAAAATGGGGTGTCCCATGAAATACATGATAGTTGAGAGGTATGCAACAAGGAATGGTTGAGCACTCTGCTAAATGCAAGAGACAGCTGGCTAGACAGAGAGGGTATAAGGAGCACTCAACACTCACCATGTTTACATTAATACAGAGATTCCGGATATGTAATCAGATTATTGCTGGTCTTGTAAACTGTGATTTTACCAATTAGTTTATAATCAGATTATTTAAATAATCCAATTGGTGTACCTGGAGTTTTCCTATACGAGTCAGAAATCCTATTCATCTAAACAGTTTTCATCAACGGAATCAGAAATCTGACTCTCTGTGCATGACTAGTAGCATATAATGCATGTAGAATCTAACCTGGGAATAAGTAGAGCAAAACTGGAAAAATAAAATTGACACCTATTGGGACACAGCTGGGAGGAAGGCAGGATGATTATCCATATGATCTTGTTTGGGGAGGGGGAGGTACAGGAGGGTTGGGTAGGGAACTGATCTTGAAGCTGCTCAGCTGCTTGCTGGGCAGCTTCATGTGGATGAAAGAATCGAGATATTCTGTCATAGGAGTGCTTTGGTCTTTTCAACTATAAAAACATTCTACCTAGCAAGCAGAGACCAGCATCATGATCAGCCAGACTGACCATTGGCCTGTCATTGTTGAGCCTACTGAAGCACGAGCTGCACTGGACTTGACCATGACACACCAATGAACATGCATGCACATGCAAACATAAAAATAAGATGGATTTCTGTCCCTACTGCTCTGACAGTAGTTAGTAAAAAATTGTCAGAAAAAAATCCTTGTCCACCCCCCCTGCACCTTTCTCAGTCTGCTAAATTCAATCTGAATAGCAAACAAGGCCACCCCATGGCTGGGTGTGCTCAAGAGAGTAAAAATCAAACCAGTTAAAAAACTCAGGCACCACCCACCAGCAAATCAATAATGTCATACAACAAATAGGTTTTAAAGAATGCCAATTTATTCAGAAAAATGCCGAAAGTGCTCAAGAGGTCTCTTACCAAAGAAAGGACACCAGCAGGACCCCAGAACCTCCCTTGACCATTTTCACCTAAAGTGTCAGGGAGTGCCCATCATTTGAAAACACCATTTTTTTAAATTCAACACTTAAAGTGATACACACATTTTAGCCCCATGTAAAATACACACACACATAAAAGTACCTCAATCCAGTGCTAAAAGTACATACAAACAAAAAGACTTATGAAAAGCACAGACCACAAATACAATGATGATTATAATATAAACTGCTGAACAACTTAAATAGTTGTTACAACTACTTATATCTTAAATAAATAGAATATTATGCAGCATAAAGACCCAATTCATAAATAACATATAGCAATAAATCTATATAGCATATCACACACAGATACATTCTCCCATTCATAAATATAGGGTACACAATAATTGCTACTGCATATAGTGTCACAAACCCACTCAGCAGGTCAGGCCCTCTGCTCCCACAGTGCCAACCTCCGAGCACAGTCTTGTGAACAGTTAACAGAACAGGGTAACCCTCCTGTCTGTTTTGTGGGTTTGAATCAAACTTTTGCCTCAAGTTCTGAAGGGATTCAAACTGTGAACATCCTGCTAGCGTACCCAATGTGCAGGATCAGATAATTCTGCTCTTCAGGGTGGGGGGCAGATATATTTCGCCCATGGGCACCTAACGAGGTGTACAAAATGAACCCTTAAAAACTCTATGAAAGACCTCAGAATAAACTCTTACCTTTTCCCAGTTTGGTAAAACGAGTAAGCTTTGCACAGTGTCAACTTTAACCACGTATGCTTCACTTGTCAAGAAAAAGAATATCAAAGGCACACCAAGTAGTCTCTAAAGTAGAGGTTTACTTAAAAATAGATAAAAAAATGTAAAATGAAATACAGAACCATATATCACAAAAACATACAATCATTTAAAAGAACAAGGGTTAAAAAAAGAGCAAAATTCCTACCACCAGACAATTAGACTTGTATATCTAATGCATCTCTTCTAATAGTGCTGATAGACAGATGTTGTTGCCAAGAGAGTCCAAACATGTGTGTGTTTACAGGTCATTCACAGCATAATTAAAACACTGTATTGGACGTCATGCCTCAAGAAGCAGCTTGAAGCTCACGCTCCGTCTCCTCCCAGGTCTTAAACATCCAAAAAAGCAGTTAACCCAACTTTAACAGCAGCTGAACTGACACAGCTGCTTGACCACTATGTCTAGAAGGAGATATGACTGCCAGAAATCAACTTTGGACACCGCCGAGCCGGACCGAGGTTGCTCTGACAGCGATGCATCGCAGACCTCGAAACCTTGTGTAAAGGCAGCCCTGCTAAAGAGGAGAGCTTCCTACCACCAAACGTGGGCAGACAAATGGATATTGTCCTTCAAGAGATCCAAGACTTCAGAAAAGAGACTCGTTCTACCTTTGCTGCACTACGAACTGACCTGGGGAAACTAGATAAACGTTTAGACAGCGTAGAAGAACAGGCAACGACCACTGATACCCGCATGGACAGTGCAGAATCGCCATAGTTCAGCTTCATCAAACGATTGAAAACCTACAGGACACTACCAATGATGCAGAAGCTAGGAGTTGAAGGAATAACTTGAGAGTAAATGGGTTCCCCGAGAGTGCTGAGGGCACCAACCCAACTCAGTTCATGCAGCACTTTTTTAAAACCAAGTTAGATTTACCCGACAGCTGCTCCCTTGAAATGGATAGGGTTCATCGAACCTTAGGCCCACAATCACACACCAGACCAAGAGCCATCCTGCTCTGATTTCTCTGCTACCAGGAGAAGGAGCTGGTCTTGCATAAAATGTGGCAACAAGGGGATTTAACCCCTGACAGGCAGGGGAGAAGAGGGGGCGGAGAAATCAGATCAGGATGGCTCTTGGTCTGGTGTGTGATTGTGGGCCTAAGGTTCGATGAACCCTATCCATTTCCAGGGAGCAGCTGTCGGGTAAATCTAACATTTATCTAGTTTCCCCAGGTCAGTTCGTAGTACATAACCTACAGGAGAGACAGGCAGGGGAGAAGAGGGGGAGGAGTAGCTCTCTATGTAAAGGAAGGGATAAAAGCAACTGAACAAAAGAGTAAACAGGGAGGAGAGGAGGCACTGTGGGTCACCTTGGAGACAGGAAAGGGCACCACAATCCGCACAGGGGTTGTGTACAGGCCCCCATGTCAGGGAGAAGGAATGGACAAGGATATGATGGAAGGCATTCTTAGAATGGCAGAGAAAGGGGAGATACTGTTGATGGGAGACCTGAATATGCCAGATGTTAACTGGAGCACATTTGCTGCAGCCACATCCAAGAGCAGGGCCATTCTTGATGCCCTACAGGTGGCAGGCATTAGACAGCTAGTTTTGGAACCCACTCGTGAGGGAGCAATCTTAGACCTTGTACTCTCAAATGGGGCAGTGAGAGGATCTCAGATCTAGAAGTAGGTTGCCATCTGGGGACAAGTGACCATCAAACAGTGTGGTTCACGTTAAACTCAGTTACAGAGTCAAGCCATACAAAAGTGAGGGTACTGGACTTTAGGAGGGCTGACTTTGGCAAGATGGGAGAGTGCCTCAGAAAAGCACTAGCAAACAGGCTAGAAGGAGGTGTGGAGCAACAATGGGGAATTATCAAAACTGCCATCACAGACGCAACAAGCCTTTGTGTGAAAGCAAATAAACAAATCAAAATGAAAGAAAAGCCACTATGGTTTTCAAGAGGTGGCTGTGAAAGTCAGGAAGAAAAGATAGCATTCGGAGGTAAGGAAACACAGAAGGAGCAGGACAAGCTGTACCAGTTAAGGCAGAAAGAAGTAGGACGGAAGTCAGAATAGCAAAGGCCCAAACTGAGGAAAAGATAGCCAACTCAGTTAAGAAGGGGGATAAAACCTTTTATAGGTACATCAGCGAGCGTAGAAAGACAAAGGGAGGGATAGTGAGGCTGAATAGAATGAACAGTGGGTGGGCAGAGGGGGACAGTGAAAAAGCAGGAATACTGAACGAACATTTCTGCTCAGTATTCACAAAAGAGGAGGGGGAAGTGCCTAATCCAATTAACAGAAGCACTCTTGATAGGGGGGTCGATCCCAGTCCTTTCACAGAAGAAAAGGTTCTGCAAGAACTCCTAAAACTGAAGGTGGACAAAGCAATGGGTCCTGATGGAATTCACCCAGAATTCTAAAAGAATTAAGGAAGGAACTAGTAGAAACCACTGGCTACTCTTTTAGTAAATCATGGGAGGATGGTGTGGTACCCGGGACTGAGGAAGGCGGATGTGATTCCCTTCACAAAAGTGGGACCAAGACAGAGGCAGGAAACTACAGACCTGTCAGTCTGACCTCTGTGGTAGGGAAAGTGATGGAGTCACTTGAAGGAAAGAATAGTTGAGTACCTAGAGGTCAGTGGAGCACAGGATCCAAGGCAGCATGGGTTCACAGCTGGAAGGTCATGTCAGACGAATCTAATAGATTTCTTTGACTGGGTGACCAAAGTAGTAGACCAGGGAGGGGCTGTGGACATGGCCTACCTAGACTTTAGCAAGGCATTTGACACAGTCCCACACAAAGATTGATAGTCAAATTAACCAGCCTGGGAGTGGGTCCCAGGGTGGTAGCCTGGTAAAACATTGGCTGGACAACAGGACACAGAAGGTAATTGTAAATGGAGTCCACTCTGAAGAAAGGGCGGTTACTAGTGGGGTACCGCAGGGGTTCAATATTGGGTCCAGTCCTTTTAATGTCTTCATCAGTGACATTGCAGAGGACTGGAAGGAAAAGTATGCCTTTGCAGATGACACAAAGATCTGCAACAGGGTTGATACACAAGGAGGCATGGAAAGGATGAAAAGGACTTGCAAGGTTGAAGGAATGGTCAGACGTATGGCAGCTAGATTCAATGCAAAGAAGTGCAAAATAATGCACCTGGGAAACAAGAACCCAGGGAAGAATACACAATGGGTGGGAGGTAGTAACAACAACAAAACAGGAAAGGGACCTGGGGTAATCATATCAGATGACCTTAAGGTTAGCAAGCAATGTGAGAAGGCAGTAGGGGGCCGGGGTATACTGGGATGTATAGGGAGAGGCATCAGCAGCAGAAAACAGGAAGTTGTTATCCTCTGTACAGACAGTTGGTGAGACCCCATCTGGAATACTGTGTCCAGTTCTGGAGACCCCATCTCCTAAGGACATAGACAGGATAGAGGCAGTCAGAGGAGGGCAACTAAAATGGTGCAGGGTCTGCAAGATAAGCCGTATGAGGAGAGACTAAAGGAGCTTAATATGTATACCCTTGAGGAAAGAAGGGAGGGGACATGATAGAAACTTTCAAGTACCTCAAGGGAATCAACAAAGTCCAAGAGGGTATCATCTTTCATAAAAGAGACTTGCAAGAACAAGGGACACAATTTAAAGATAGAAGGAGGCGGTTCAGGGCAATGTGAGATATTATTTCACAGACAGGGTAGTGGATGCATGGAACAGCCTTCCTGAGGAAGTTGTGGGGTCTAAAACTGTGGGAGAATTCAAGAATGCATGGGACAGACATAAGGCAATTCTTGTGGGGGGCAGGAAGATAAAGGCTGTTGGTTAACTAGGATCTGCGGCCTATCCTGTAGGTAGGGAAATGGGCAGACTAGATGGGCCTAGCGGTCCTTATCTGCCGTCAAAGTCTATGTTTCTATGTTTCTATGTTTCTATGTTTACCAGAATCAGCGGATCTACGTGGACAACGACTACCCAACTTCAATCGCTACGAGGCACAGAGTGTATGCCCCTATCCTTAAAAAACTGAAGGAAGCCAAACTCAAGTTCAGAACTCCCTATCCAGCGAAATTGGTAGTCCAACTTTCAGATGGTGCCAATACATTTGACACAGCCGAGGAAGCAGTGTGTGAACTGGCTAAAATTGGAATTGATATCCCACCTACGCAGAGAAAGATGAATTCCTCGCTTGCTACTAAGTTGACCCACAAAGTATGGTCCAAAATACCTCCAAGGGACCAACTTCAGAAGGAAGGTGCTACAGCTGTACAACGGATAATATCAGACCTCCGACAGCAATCCACGAACCATCCTGAGACCTCTTCAATCAACCAGGGTCTGAAATGAACCGACTTAATGAACACTTGCGCATCTGATTGCTCTGGCTGCAGGTAGGCCATCCTGACTGCCCACCCCATGCTATTTTATGGCCTCCCAGTGACTACTCCCTTGTCCCATCCCCCACTAGGGATCCTCTCTACCTTTATGGGCCCCCACCGAGTTAACCTTGCGCAGATGGGTGATCCCCCCAGGAACAAAGGTGGCTCCTGTCAGATGCCTGTGGCATTTATTTAAACCGAGAATTTATGAGTAGCCTAGGCCACCTGGGGCCTCTGGTGATTGCCATGTGGGGAAATACCAGGACGAAGGAAGGAGAGGGCCTCGTGAGGGGTGGTATGGGATGGGAGGTGGTTACTGGAGAGAGGGGGCGCTCAGGATGGAATCCATTAACGGAGTTCCCAGTCTATGCCAGTCAAGCCGCTCGAGACGGGTCGGTTGCACCCTCCTTCACATTTCAGCAAACCTGTAAATGCTCCTTTTCTTTTCTTTTGTACTGTGCACCACTTTCAATAGCATATGCAGTGGATCATGTTGTATGTTGTTACTTAACTATTAATCCCATACTGCTTGGGGAATATTGTCAGCCTCTCATTCCATACTGCGCTCCAAGGGGGACGTTGTGTGCTCCCACATTTGCTTTGGTTCACCCCCCCCCACAAGCTGTACCAGTGGGCATGACTGAGAGTGGGGACGCATGGATCCTCCTTTATGATTTTCACCCCTCAGGGTGACTGAGAGTGTTGACATTTACTAAGTATAATAAACCAATTAATTCAGCACTTCTCTCTTCCCATCTCTTCGTTGGGCTTAACTAAAAACCTGTACTAATTCCTCGTAGGAGCGAG
Organism: Neoceratodus forsteri; assembly: GCA_016271365.2. Taxonomy (NCBI): domain Eukaryota; kingdom Metazoa; phylum Chordata; order Ceratodontiformes; family Ceratodontidae; genus Neoceratodus; species Neoceratodus forsteri. The sequence continues at coordinate 1,356,101,117 of CM057456.1, forward strand.
AGGCATGCTTACTCCCCCCACCCCTCCCCCTCCTTTAAAAGAGACGATATCGTCTTGCCTACCTAATAAGTAAGGCTTAGCTAAGAATCTTTCTTCTGGTATACCCTAGAGGCTACTCACTCGCGTTCTAGTGTATGGCCTTATGGAAGCCCAAAGTTGTATTACAGTATCTGCCCGGTTGGCAGACTGCTGTTTTAAGCAGTTTCTCCAGTTACTGTTTATTTTGAACTGTTCGATGTTAGAGGAATTTTTCCTCACACTTCCCCTTATAGACAGTCATTTTCCTTATGTTCTGATTTGGGAGCCAGTAGTTGGTTATATAATGGAGTTATATGGAACACAGGTACAAATTTCTCAGTTCTGAATTCTGTTTTAAATGGCTAATGTACCACTTAAGATTTTTTTCTTTGAATGCAAATGGGTTGGGTAATCCCATAAAATGATACAGAATGCTCTCTCTGCTTAAAAAGACCCAGGCAGGTATAATGTACTTGCAGGAAACACATATGAATGCCAATGAGCATAAGTAGCTGACCAGGGGTGGGATCGCACAGGTCTTCTCCTCTTCTTTCAAGAAAGGCAGAAGGAGGGGGGTTTCCATATTGGCCTCCAGTGATATCTCTTTTCAGCCCATACGGGAATGGGCTGACCCTGATGGTCGCCTGGTGGTAGTACAGGGCTGCTTACAGGATAATGAAATCACCCTTGCCAATATCTATTTACCCCCTGGCTCTCCTATTCCAATCATTAGAACCCTTCTTGATAAGGTTGTTCAATTAACCAGGGTATATTAATTTTAAGTGGAGACTTCAATATTGCCCCTAGTCCCCATATTGATACCACCAGAGCTGCCAGAGGCAAGCAACCTGCCTCACATAAATTTTTCAAACGCTGTATATAAGAGGTGGGCTGGCTGGACGTATGGCGAACCCTTCATCCCAGAGATAGACGATATACTTTTTATTCAGCAGTGCATGGTTTGTACTCCAGGATAGACCATTGTTTTACACAAAAAGAGAATCTGGACTCCCTTAGGGAAGCCACCATTGGGGACATAGTCCACTCCGATCATACAGCTGTGGTAACAGAGTGGGAGATGGACCTGGAGAGGTGAAATTCCTTCTGGAGATTCAACCCAATCCATCTAAAAAATGTCCACTTTTGGGAGTTTCTTAATGACAGACTTCAGGAGATTCAAGGGGATAATTTGGGTGCTGAGGCTTCCTCAACAATACAATGGGACACATTGAAGGCGATATTGCAAGGCCACCTAATACAATATTCCTCAAACCAGGCGAAACAACGTAGGGAAGAGCAGGCTCAATTATAACAGACCCTCTCATTTTTCCAAATAGTACACCAACAGGGCAATGACACAGTGCTACCACACCTTAAACAGACTAAAATGGAACTAGATACACTATCAATGCAGAAAACTGAAATTGTCTTGGCCTTCCTAAGACAGCGATATGGTGAGATTGGCCCTAGGGCCTCCCGCCTGCTGGCATTACGGTTGCGCAAGCAAAGGCGCCTTTCAATTATTCCCATAATTCGGGATCCTGCTACGGGAACCCAATGTACAAAGGTGAGCCAAATTACCCAGGTATTTAGCGAGTACTATAAAAAACTTTACACCCCAGACCACTCCTCAGAAGCTGAGGGCATTAAGGCTTTTCTCCAGCCTCTGGGTCTTTCTAGGCTGACCAATGAACAGCAGAACCATTTGGTATCCCCCATTACACACACAGAGCTCTTGGCTGCCATCTCCCATGCTAAAACAATGAAAGCCCCTGGCCCAGTTGGCTATGGAGCTGAACTCTATAAACACTCAGTACAGACAATCTCCCCAATCCTCCTGCAGGTGTATAATGAAGTCCTACAAGGGATAACTAACCCCCTACCTAGTAGGTCATATGCTGCGATATCCCTTATCCATAAATCTGATAAGGACCCACAAGTGTGTACATCATACCGCCCAATTTCCATATTAAATGCGGACTATAAGTTCCTTATGTCTATTATGGCCAAACTCCTGGATTCAGTTTTACCTTCCCTTATTAACCTTGACCAAACCGGATTCGTTAGTGTTAGATCTACCATAGACAATACAAGAAGGGCCCTACATCTGGTCCAGGAATTGCAATCCTGTAACTCTCCATCTGTCCTTTTCAGCTTAGATACTGAGAAGGCTTTTGACAGGGTCTCCTGACCCTTCCTCTTTGCCACTATGACCACAATGGGCATCCCCCTCCCTTTTGTTTCCATGATTAGGACACTTTACTCCTCTCCTAAAACATGTGTAAAAGTGTGCAGGCATCATTCCACCTATTCCTCCCTTTACAGGGGAACCCGACAAGGATACCTTCTGTCCCCTGGTTTGTTTGCCATATTCATCAAACCATTGGCACAGGCCATTAGGGAGTCTCCCTTGGTAGAAGGTGTAGAGGTCAAAGAAACGGAACATCGAATTGCCATCGACGCTGATGATGTCCTGTTATTTCTTGACAACTCCTCCAGGTCAGTCCCAGCGGTATTTAACATTATTGAGCAGTTTGGTAGATGCTCAGGATATAAGCTTAATACCACTAAAATGGAGGATTTGGCATTTAATTTCTCCCCCACACTGGAGCTAGCACAGAGATTCTGCTTCCATTGGGACCTGGGAAAATTGAAATACCTGGCCATATACCTATCCCACCGAGCTGGGAATGCCAAAAGATTTAACTATGATACATTCACTATGCAACTCCAATTGCATCTGGCCTGGTTGAATATTCTCCCACTGAATCTAACACAGACAGTGGATGTAATCAGAATGGTTATTCTGCCCCGGGCTTTATATTTGTTCCAAAATATACCCATACATATCCCCACTAAGATATTTCAAATATGGAACAAATGCATCAGCAGGTTCATATGGTCTGGGTGTCATCCCAGAATAAAATTCTGTACCCACTCTCCCAAGAGCTAAAGGCGGTTTGGCCCTTCCAAACCTTAAACACTACTACTAAGCTTCACATCTCTAATTCATAATACACAGATTGACAAAAGTCAGTCCAACCCGCTGGAGAGAAAAAGAAGAGGATCTCATGCCGCATCGAGAATGGGCCAGGATGATGTTGCTCTGTTCCACTTCCTACCCACATAACTGGCTCCCCCAGAATCTGTGGATCCTGCTCCAGCTGAAGGTATGGACCGAGATCCATAAGCAACTATCTCTCACCACATATCTCCCCCTAATATGCCCAGTGGCCCTCCTAGAGAATTTCATGCCCACATCCCTTGACCACATTTTTGAGTCCTGGGGCCGTCTACAACTCTCTTACCTTTCACATTTTTTACATGGCAGAGATTTTAAGTCCTTTCAGGAGTTGAGCTGTACACATGGACTTTGACACTCAGACTTTTACTGGTATTTGCAGCTGAGGCATTTTTATTACTCCCTCCCCCCGGAACTCTGAGACCCTGAGGCTATCTCTCCCTTGGTTGCATGCCTTCAGCAGTGCATTACTTCCGGTGGAATATCCCACATTATCTCAGTCCTATATAAGGCCATCACAGAAATCCTAGGAAAAAATACTGATGAATATCGTGCAAAATGGAGCTTAGAATTTGGGTCTGAAGTGCCTCTGCTATTATGGGAAAGGGGCTGTGAAATATCATCAAAACTCACTTACTCCCACAGCTGGAGACTGTTTGCCTCGCAGGTGAAGCTTAGGTATTTTCGAACCCCAGCAATAATGGCCCATTTCTCAGTGCTGGCATCAGTGTGGAAGCCCTGTAGCACACCACAACCACATATTTTGGCTTTGCCCCAAAATTCAGCCTTTCCTGAATTCACTGCAAGCTGAACTCAGTGAATTGATAGGTACCCCGCTTACATTTACTGCTGAATTTTTTATTTTAGATTTCTTTCCCCTAGACATAAAAGCCACCCATACATGCTACCTGACAGGGACTTCCCTCCTTGCTGCAAAAAAAGCCCTCACACGAAACTGGTTGACTACCAGAATACCCACTCTGCTAGATTGGAGGGAGATAATGACTCATATTTACAGGTCTGAAAAGATTTCCTACTCCTTAAATGACTCTTCTGACTTATTTACTGTGAAGGTTGGTTATGCATATCATGTTAAGAGACACTACCTTTATCCCCTGAGTAAATTATACTGGGAATGCATACATCTAAATAAGACTCTGACACGGGCCTAGGTACCCAGGCACAAATGACCTTGGAGAATATGCAGATTAAAGTAATGTATGTATTTTACTGCAATGAATATCTTAAGTTGTCCTATATATTGTGAGAGAGCTGTGGATCACCAGTACTAGCTATTATTAATTTGTACCCAGTAATTAATTGATTCTATGACACAGAGTGTATCCTTATTAGACTACTTAAATGAATGGCTCCACTATAAATGTCTGTATAATCCTGAATTATGACTGTCAACCCACCCCTTGTAACCCCCCCCCCCGTTAAGTGGAAAACTTAATAAAAAATATATTAACAAAAAAAAAACACAGCCTTGAGCCTGCCTTCTCCATGATGTTACCCATCTCCTCCTCTGTTTATTAAAAATTATACAATCGGATATTATCACTCAGAAGATAAATTAAATAAAGTTAATTTCTAAGTCCTTCTTTCATTCATGAGCAACATCCTGCTTTTACAGACATCAGAGGAACATTTATGACTTTGCACCAGTGTGACATAACCTGGTTTTCCTCCTCTAAACGTTATAAAATGGATATTTTCTATCCTGTCAGCTGGCAAGCTACAACTAAGCTAGATAAACAGGAGATGCTTAATTTAGGCCTCTTCTAACCTGTAATTATCTCCTGGCCTTCCAGGTAACACCTTGTATCTAAAACCTGAGGAGGGGGGTGTCATTCCACAGGCTGTTTCAGCATGTCTCATGAGAGACACTCAATAACACATTTTTATATTACAAAAAACATAGATTAATCAGAACCAGCTGTCTGAGTGTCACATATAGTTCAATCTTTTCTTTACTTGGGCAATTCATTCTTTATCATTATTATTTGAAATATGATATATTTCATACCAACTCACACATATGTATTAAGAATGGAGAATGTATACAGACCTCCATCTTGTTCAGTTAAGGACTCTACCACTGAGACTGGGAAGGCAAGATCTATGATTCTTACTTTTCCAAATATCTTAGAACGAAATAAAATCCTTCAACTAGTGCGTGCAAAAAAGCAATGTTTCTATGAAGGGCACCATCTACATTTATATCCCGACTTCTGTGTACATACTCAGCGTAGATGAAAGTGCTTTTTGCCAATAATGTTGGAATTTAAAGAAGCAGTATTAGCAGTTAGTCTTTTAGCTCCTGCATGCTTGTGGATGCAATTTCAAGAGAAAATGTACTATTTTGAAGATTTATATACAGCGAAAGCTTTCTTTGAGACAAACATTAAGTTGCCAGTGGATGTAGGTTCTGATTTGGAGGAAGACAATGCTGATCTCACGGAATATCATCCAGTTGACATTTGAAAACTTTTGGGGATTGACTGTCTAAATCTCTATTCTGTTGAAGACTTGTTGATTTTTTTTTGTGTGTGTTTTTTGATGCCTCTGTGATGGATTCAGTGGGGGAGGTACAGGATACCTCTACATTGGGTGAACTTTAATATATTGGAGTTGATTTAAGGCTGGGAAGTAGAAGCTTGGAGCACTCTCAAACTTTATTTAACAAAAGATTATTTATTAAACTCTGTGAGAAAAGTTAATTTTGGTTTCCTTTTTTAATCCCCCTTAAAAACGAAAACATTCCTTTATACTTTATTATGTATTATCTGTTTGTAATAGTCTTTACTTAATGTTTTCTAAAGGATGTAAACTGTTTTTTCTTTCTTTTTTTTCTTAAGGAATTTAAAAAATAAAGTATATAAAAAAAGAATGCCTCACTATAAACTCAACAATGTTACAACATCATTATGAATAAACACAGTTGCTTTAATTAATTTCTTAAGGAAGGCTGTTAGTTCAAAGCCATTATTGAGCCCTGGGGCCCAATTCTCAATTGAGTTAGCATGATGCAAGGGACTTGTGTCCAAAGAGTGATTTGTGTCACAACTTGAATCAAACTGCAGTTTTGTAAAGCAGCCTGCGTCTGACCCATACATGGCTGTGTTAAAGCCCCCTTGAGCCACAATTGCATCCAACAACCCAGTGCACCAGGTTGCAAGGGGGATTGCACCGTGGTGGGGCTGCTACATCCCCTTTTTTTATTTTCAAAGCCCTGCCATGAATGCAGCAGGGTGCACCACTTAGACCAGCCAGGAGGTGGTCAAAGTGGTTGTGCCACAGGGACTTGGGAGGTCATTGGAGAGTGGGGTGCACTAAGGGCAGGGGATGAGTCATGGGGGTGTCAGAGCACATCTGTTTATCACCATTAAAATCTTGCCGGTACTTTAAAAACAAGTTCCCTGCTAGTGTATCCCCCCCGATTCTAAATGCTTAGGTAGAAGCCATGGCAGCATAGAGGACCCCCCTATGATTCCTGATCTCCCCTAAGAATAAGGCAAGATTTACTGCAGTGGTATAGCACCCCCTCCCTGATCCCATCTCATATAAAAAAAAAATTGGGTCATACTCCCTGGTGTTCTAGTAGTACCCCACCCTCCGTCCCTGTCATGGGTAATGAGCCTCAACAAGGTTTTGGCACCTTGCAGTTTGCCGCCATACTGCAGTATCCCATTCTAGTCAGGGTGACCTAGTGCCACCACAACATACTCTCTGCCATGGCAGGCTACTGGCAACTCCCTCCAATCCTGATATATGCAGAGGGCAGTGGTGGTGTACTCTCCCCCAACCATCAATGATCCTCTAAGCCCTCCCTACTCTGACAGGCAATGGTCAACCACCCCACTTCCCCCATCACCAACATGCTTCTGTGACTGGCACAGCCCTCCACACTCTACCACGGCCAGGTGCAGAATGCACTCTGCGCATACTGTGCACTGTATAGTAGACAGGGTTCAGTACGTGGTCCCTGAGCTCAAATTCTGTGGCTGGCCATGGTGGTGTGTAGAGGGCTGTGCCAGTTGCAGAAGCGTGTTGGTGACAGGGGGAAGCAGGGTGGTTGACCACTGCCTATCAGAGTGGGGAGGGCAGGGGGCCACTAGACCACCAGATACTGTCATTAGCCTGTATGTGGGCATGTTCAGGGCATGTGGGAATGGACTAGGGTGCTTTACTTTTACACATCAGGGATGATTGGGGATCATTGACAGTTAGGGGAGCAGTACATCACCACTGCCCTCTGTATATATCAGGGACTGGAGGGAGTTGTCAGTAGCCTGCCATGGCAGGGAATATGTCATGGTGGCATTCATTCACCCGGACTAGAATGGGACACTGTGGTATGGTGGCAACCCACCTGGTGACACAGCCTTGCGGGGGTTGCCCATTTGCTGCCTGGGTTCCCAGCATGGTGCTCCTTGGGGCACCTGGGCCTGCCTCCTGCACCCTTGTCTGCAGATGCAGCGTGGATTGCATTGAAGCCTTTGACTGTGCCACTCTTTCAGGTGCATGGCCACAAGTTGTGGCTATTCCAGATCATTTGCTGCAAGTGGCAAACTTTCTAGAATAGCACAACTTGCATTTGCCACACCTGCATCAGGCACAGTCCCCTGCTTTGGCACACATTGCATCTGGCACAGGGGGCTTCTAAAATTGGGACCCTGTTTTTTTCATTGCACCCAATGCATATATCCAGTAAGCCGCTTTTCTATTTAACAGTAGATCAATATCACCCCCCCCAGCCCATCTTTACTCTTTCTGTACCACAAAATGTAAATTGGTGTTGTCTTGCTCCCTTGGCCAATTCTAGGTGATGGAACAGGGCATTGTGGTGATCCTGAGTCCTGATGGATCTTAAATGTTCCCCCCACCTGGACCTTAAAAACTCTTTGTTTTATTATTTATTTATTATTTATTTAAATTTTGGTAAGTGGGTGAGCCCACTAAGACCAGGGTCCCTTTTTCAGGGGTGGTCCAGAATTAATAACAATTGTACTGCTAGGATGACATTATATTTAGATAAATAATACAATTGAGTAAAAACAGTAAGTGCTATTACATAGAGGGAATGAAAGACTAGACAAGGATTAATTACAGTAGTCATGAGAGAGGTTGACACCCCGCATCTCCACAGTCAATAACAGATAAATCATATTACATTCTGCAAGAACAGGTAATGTAGAGTAACAAGTAGGTACATTTTACAGAGATTAGATAGTCAATCAATGGTAACATAAGCAGAGACATTTTCTAGGAAGTACACTTCTAAACCCTTTTTGAAACTGTCTAACGAATTTGACTTTTTCAGATGTAAGGCATTCCATAGATTGGGAGCAGAGTAGGTAAATCAGTTGTTCCCTATAGAGATCCTGACCTTAGACACTACCAGATTTTTTGTTAGAGGTTCACAGTGTTCTATGGGACATCTTAGTGACTAGTAGACTTGCAAGACTAGGAGGCAGGTGAGTGGAGGAGAGTTTGTACGCCATGTATAGTACTGAGTATTACATCCATTGTTTTAATGACAGCCAGTTGAGGGAGGCCAGCACCTCACAATGGTGCTTTCTGGGATGGGTCTTCACTGCAAATCAGCCTATTTTGTGATAGTGTTTGTAGCCTATTACTCCAAAATTTGCTAAGGGACTGCAGAATAGGGACGGCATAGGTGAGTTTAGGTACTAGGACACTATTTGCTAGGGTGATTCTTGTCTCAGGAATGAGGTGGTAGTTTAGCTTGTATAGTAGTCCTAATTTCTGATGGATAGAGCTGGCAACCTGGTCCACATGTTATTTAAATGTTAGGGCTTGATCGAAGTGACTAGTCCGAGGCACTTCGTTGAGTCTACAACCTAGATGGGGGAGCCAGTGGAGCTTTTAAGAGAAACAATGTTACTGTTTGTACAATGTTGTGTGACAAAATCCACATCATTTGGAGATTGGGTGTTCTTCTGTTTGTACCTCAAAAGGTCCTGTCTGTGGATATGTCCACTATGTCACATACATTAGCAATAAGGGGGCAGCTGTAACCCCACACTAAAAAACTTTGCTGTAACTCATTACTCCTCTTCTTGTAACTTTCTGTTTGCATACCATTTTTCTTAACCAACATAAACTGTGACTTAGGGGATATTGTTGATGGTATAAGGCTAGTGTCCTTCTTACTTTGGTAAAAGACCTCTTGCACACTTTTGGCATCTTTCTAAATACATTGGTACTCTTTAAAAACTATTTGGTGTATGGCATTGCTGATTTGGTGGCAGGTGGTGCCTGAGTTTTTGGGCTGGTTTAAATTCAGTCTGCCCTGATCCTGCTGCAGCAGTAAAAACAAAATGAAAAAAGGAATATACATTTATGTGCCCTCTACACCACCAGCAATCAATAAAAAATAGTTGTCAAATAAATCTTGCAAAAATCACCACTGCACCTTTTTCCAGTCGGCTAAATACACTCTGCTCTGCCCTGCTCCTGCTGCAGGTAGCACCATTACTGCCAGTGCAGTCTCACACTCTACACTCTCACCTCTCCTCTGCAGCATGATTTTACTAGCCAGCATGTCTGAAACTACACTTTAATGTATTGTAGTGAGTTAGCCATCAGGAATGATAATATATGGTTATCTGATGATTGCTAAAAGCTTCTGATTAAAAGTTACTCTTTTTTTTTTTTTTACATAAAATTAGCTCCTTTCAGTAGCCTGGTCCTTCCTTTGTAAGAGTGAGCTGAAAACGGCACTGAAATGTATGCTGTGCAAGGAGTTCTTGATCTCCAGCATCACTGATTGGTTGCTGCAGGTCATGTGGCTTGCCAACAACTTGGACATGCTAAATGTGTGCTCTTTGTATAACTGATTTCCTTTAGACTTGCTTTGCCAATGTCCAAAATGCAAGATTTTGGCATGTTCACCAAATGCATATGTGGCATTTACTCATCCTTAAATCCTAGTATTCAGGTATTAATCAAATTCATCTGGTAATCAAAGTATTTGATGGCTGGTGCAAATTTGATGCACAAACCTAAAAGGCTACACTGCCACTTTAATATGGAGAAAAAGGGAAGGAATGAAAGAGGGAGAGAGAAGGATCAGCATGTGGAGGTTAAGTAACTGGTTCAAGGCCACTCAGTGGCCGTGGTGGGGTACAAACCTTCATGCTTCTTTTTCACAGTTCATTGTTCCATCAGTTAGACCACAGCCCTTCACTACAGACCACATAGCCTTACCCTAGCATGGAAGTGATATTTGATGTTTTTCCTAGAACTCTGAATTGCATGGAGGGACTTCATTTAATTGCCCTTGTGGTGGTGACTCATAGTGAATGATCTCTATAGCAAGATCTCTGAACTGGAGTCCCACATCCTTTCCTCCTTACATATCAGACAAAACAGAGTATTCATGTTTTGTACAGTTCAAACATGAGGGATTCCCTGCATGTATCCATGGAAAAGTAACATATATTTATCGTTTATCCTAATGAGGCAGTGTGGTTTTAAACTGCCTTCTTTTTTTTCCCTTCAATTAAAGACTGACTGATGACATGCATATGAGATAAATGTGCCCAAACTGTTCTGAACTTCAGTAGTTTGCCCTGGAGGTAACCTGGTCCCCCACAATGCCACATTTACTGGTGCTTTAGTGTGGAATTACTTATAATCTTCTGTCCTATAAATCATTTCTAAGTTTGGGAAATGGAAAGGATACTCCACTTCTGTATAGTTTTCCTAATGTGTAATTGATCGAGTGTGATGTATTTTAACTAATGCAGAACCACCAAACATCATAACATGGGTAGGAACATTCTAGCTACCTGACTAGCTAAAAGGCAAATAAAAGCATGTAATTAGCTGGCCATAATTACACTCCTTTACTTCTTTAGGTTCTACACCAGGTTCAGCTGCTATAACAATGCACCTAAACTGGAACTATATTTTTTTCTGCTCATATTACAATCAGAATACCATATTTTCTTATTAAAAATGATTTAAAAAATGTTTTCAAGTAACATTTTTTTAGTTGAACCCATGTCACGAATGCACTGTAACCCTTAAGGGGTGTGTAATTATGGGCAATAATCTCCCTTTCCTCTTATGCATTTAACAACACTTGGCACCAGCGCATCATGCCTAACACAACTCTTGAGGCGTGCAATTACTGACCCATAATTACACACCCTGGCATATCTCATTGCATATATATTCACAGCATTTGAATGTGCCAACTGGTTGTGCCTGCAGGTTTTAAATAGAGCTGTGTGAACAGTTACAGTAATCCAGTACAGAAAGTTTGGTTTCTGCTTGATGATTCAATAAAAGTGGGCTTCTTTCGCTTAAAGCTGCATTTAGCAGCTACTATATATGTTAAAGAGGAAATAAAAAAACACTTCTTCCACAATCCTGACTCCCAATCCTCTACCCCAATTCAAGTACCTTTAAGACAGTTGGGGGCCTCTTGGCCCCTGAATCCTGCTGTCCTTTTATTGCTGCTTCTTCTGACAGGGCCAGCAGAATGCATAAAAACATGTAAGCAACAATACCTGACAGGGTGGGTGGTATTGGGAAATACCGGACTGCCCAGGGGAATAATGAGGCCCAACTCCGCAGACGGAGGGTCTTATAGCCCCTGGAAGGTCTGGTATTTCCCAATATCTCCCACCCTGGAGGGTATTATTGTGCTTAGAAAATGGGCACTGTGGAAAAAAAAGTTTGATAAAATTGATAAAAATTAATTAATTTGAAATAAGTTTTGTAATTAAATAGTTCCTCCGCCTTCATTAGAACAATGGCCTTTTGTACCACTGCAGGCCCTGTAGTTAGATAGCTGGTTGTATGCAGTTATTACCCCACACCAGACTGTTTGTTTAGTTGCCTCCCCCGCCATCATGCAAAGTTTTTTTCATCCTCTACACTTTTTGTTTCTTTTTCATTTCAGATGTTTTTCTGCGTGCTGCTTTTTTTAATTTTTTGTGACAATGGGGCCAGGAGATGTTGTGAGTGGGAGAAGGAAGCACAGTTTGGGAGTGTGAGTGTGGTCAGGACCCTGGTCGGGAGCCAATAGTTCAGCCAGCATTTTTTTGTTTCCTGGTCCTCGGTGACTGCTGTGAGTACCGGGACTGAGTTTTTTTCTTTTTTGGGGGGGGGGTTATGAGTTCCTTGTCCTCGCTGCCTTCCATGAGGACTAAGAGTGTGACAAGGAACATCCACTTTGTCCAGGGAGTGAGCCTGTGCCATGGTACCATGCTGAAGGAGCCGTTAAGTCATCAAATCAGTCAGTGGACAACAGGTACTGTTGTTGAGGATCTGTGTGCTGTGGATATATTAAGGAGGGGATCTTTATGCAGTGGAATTTTTTTTTCTTTTTCTGTAACAGTTGGGGAGAATGAGGGCACAGTGCAGTGGTGACGGACTGCACCAGGAAGCTGGCATGCCCGGGGTTTCGCTCGATAACTGACTGGGAAAAAAGGTTATTTTAATTTGTCTTCTCTGACTGTCTTTGAACATTAGGGCATGGGATGCTGTTTTTATGCCTTTTTTTAAACTAGGTGACTGCCATTACTTCGGTTCTACATGGTGACGGAACTAGAGTCTGCTCACTCGCTAAGGGAGCTTAACACAATGGTGGCAATTTTAAATTTTCTGGGGTGCTTTCACCCAATGAGGAAACAGGGTAGAAACCAGGATATCTGAGAGGGTGTAAGGCTAGTAGGTCTGGGACTTTTCATTTGGTGGGCATCAATTGAAATTTAATGTACCCCTGTGGAATGGGCACCAACCAATCAGATGCCTCCAAATAAAATGCCCATTTTCTAAAGAAACATAGACAATAATGGCAGAAAAAGACCGACAGTCTATTCAGTCTACCCGAGTTCCCTATTTAGCTGTGGTACTTACTGTCCATCCAGGGTCTTAGTCCTCCCCATCCTTTCCCCCATTCTCCTCTCAGCTTCTTCTGCCGCTAGCAACTTCTATACCCTTCATTCTATCCCAACCCTGCTTGAACCCAGCAGCAGTTTTAGCACCTACCACATTAGCAGTCAAACTGTTCCATGGCTCCACCAACCTTTCTGTAAAATTATATTTCCTCATGTTCCTTCTGAGCCTCCCTCCTGTCAGTTTCCTCTTGAGTCCACATGACTGTGAACTAGTATTCAAGCTAAATATTTCCCTGCAGGTCACCTTTTAATTCCTTTTAGGAATTTGAGTCTTTATTATATCCCCTCTTCCTTCTGGTCTCCAGTGAGTACATGTTCAGTGCCTTGAGGCACTCACTCCTCATAGGACCTGCACTCTTGGCCCTGAATCATTTTTGTTATCTTGTGCTGCACCACCTCTGACCTGTCTCTGTCCTTCCAGAGGTGAGAACTCCAGAACTGGGCACAGAACTCCAGGTGTGGCCTCACTAAGGATCTATATAGGGGAAGTATTACCACTTCCCATCTGCAATCAGTACCCCTTCAGATACATCCCAGCATCCTACTTGCTTTACTGTATGCCTTGTTGCACTCACTCAATTGTTTGAGGGAGTCACTGATGATAACTACAAGGTCTTGTTCCTCAACTGTAGTATTACATTGCACCCCACCCATTCAGTATTTCATCCTGGGGTTCTTGTTCCCTAGGTGCATTACCTTGCACTTTTTAGCACTGAATTTCAACTGCCAAGCCTTAGACCACCCCTCTAGCTTTCATATGTCATTCTGCATTTCCTTGATTCCATTGTGATTACTCACCCTCCCACAGAGCTTCGCATCATCTGCGAAGAGACACACCCTGCCCCAGATACCCTTACCAATGTCGCTAATAAACATATTGAAGAAGGCAGATCCCAGAACAGATTCTTGTGGTACCTCACTTGTGACCTCCCCTCTTCTGACTTGACTCCATCGACTACAACCCTCTGCTTCTCCCCTTTAGCCAGTTACCTACCCAGTTTACTATGACTGTAGTCATACCCAGATTCTCCATCTTCTCCAGCAAGAATCTGTGAGGCACCAAGTCAAAAGCCTTGCTGAAGTCAAAGTAGATCAAATCCACAGCACTCCCATATCCAATTCTCTCACCGCCCAGTCAATGGATAGTCTGACAAGACCTCCCTGCCACAAATCTGTGCTGTTTACTATCCTGGATCACATTGCTCTCCAAGTAGTCCTAGAGGTCCTCTCTGACCAGTACCTCCATCAGTTTTCCTACAGTAGAGGTAAGACTGACAGGACAGTAGTTCACCGGATGTTCATTGAACCCCACCGCCATGGAGCAGAACTACATCTGCCACCCTCCAATTCTTTGGAATTACTCCTGTCTTTAGAGACCCGTTGAATAAACCTACCAAGAGTTCAGCCAGTTCTGCTGCCTACTCTCTGAGTAACATCTGATGCAACAAATCTGGTACTAAGGCCTTATCTATTTTTAGTGCTGCCAGTCTGGATCCCATTGCTTGTAATTTTTTTTTAGTTGTTTAACCAGGAGTAGCACACTAAGATGAAAACTTTTTTACAGGCACTACCTGGGAACACAGGGAAGTTAAGGGACTTGCTCAAGGTCACACAGTATGTAAGTAGAAGCTGTGGGATTCAAACCCAGGTCTGGTCTGGTCTGCTGGATGTCACCAGATTTGCAGCTCAGAGCCTTAAACCACTGCGCTATACTGCTTCCCAATAAATATTGGTTGCCTCATCTCCAGGACCCCCTTAGTGGCTGCTTTGATTCCAATCTCTGGCAAGGGCACATTGTTCTTAGTGAAAACTGAGCATAAGCAATCATTAAGGTCAGTGGCCATTTGCCATCCCTCCTCTATCACCCTATACCCTCGGCTAACCTTATGATTCCCCCTCTTTTTTCCTTAATATATGCATGCAGTTTTGGAGGCCACACTTAAAGAGGGACATTGAACTCCTGGAGAGGGTCCAGAGGAGGGCAACCAAAATGATCTGGAGCTTGGGGGACAGGACCTATGGGGAGAGGCTCGAAGAGTTAAATATGTACACATTGGAAGAGAGAAGGGACCAGGGAGACATGATAGAGGTCTTCAAGTACATGAAGAGGTTAAATAGGGGAGGAGCAGTCAAGGTGCTCCGAAGGAAGGAGAGGGGGGCAATTAGAGGGCATGGGTAGAAGCTGGAGAGGAGAGATGGTGCTACTTCACTGAGATGGTGGTGGAGCCATGGAATGCACTACCCAGGGGGCTGGTGGAGGCAGAGACGGTGGAGGGGTTCAAGAGGGGGTAAGACAGGTACAGGGGAAGGGTTCTGGATGCAAAGTCCTGTGCAGTGGGAATATCTGGGATTGGGAAGGAAGAAGCCAGAGAGGGTGAGGGGGGCAGCAGGTCAGCTCCCAGGGTGGGAGCTGACCAAACGAGCAGACACGAAACACCATTAGGCCTATTCTGTTGGCATTTTAGTATGTTAGTATAATGATTGTTTTTCTCGGCTCTTGAGTCTTGACCCCTATGCAATACGCAGCTCTGCATCTGCTTTTGCTCCCTAACAGTCCTTTTTGCCTTCCTATGTTTCAGTACGTATTCTCACCATTCATTCTCCTCCTGCTTTTCTTTATACTTGTAGAAGGCCTTTTTCTTTGCCCTCACTGCTTCCCAGACTGTTTCAGAGTACCATAATGATCTCTTGAACTTGTTGCTTTTGGTTACTGTTCTCAAGCATAACTTAGATGCCTCAAGGATGGCTCTCTTAATTGCCCCCATCTCTCTTCCACTTCCCATGTTATCCATCCCATCTAACTTTCTTTTGACCAGCTCCCTCAGCCTGTTGAAGTCTGCCCTTCTGAAATTAAGGACTTCAGCTCTCGATTGGGGTTTTCTGGACTCAAGGTTCAGTTCAAACCAAATGGAGTTATGATTGCTGTTCCTCAGTAGCTTCCATATTCTCACAGCTCCAATCACCTGTGAGTTGGTGAGCACCACATTGAGAATTGCAGTCTGCCTGGTGGGTTCCTTAAATAGCTGTTCTAGCAGACAGTCCTTGAAGGCATCCAGCAAAGCCTGACTTACTTGTCACTGGAATATGCTAGTCGATGTGTGGCAGGTTCAGATCGCCCACCACCACTAGCAGAAGAAGAATCAGCATTTATATAGTGCTTTTCATACACATTGTATCCCAAACTGCTTTACAAGCAAATGCTAAACTGGTAGTGAAGTGAGTGAATGTGTAGTGGCAGCCATTTTGCACATAAGTACCCTCACGCAGCCTTGGACGATCGACATAGAAACACAGAAGTTTTTGGCAGATAAGGGCCTCCACGCCCACCTAGTCTCAAATTGAAGTTTATTGCAAGGAAAAAAAACTCTGTTGAGCAGGCTCATTTACAAGGGGGTCTTAATTAACAACAGGGATATTACACAAGCATATACAAAGTAATACACATTAAACACACGAATAATCCATGAGAAGAAAATAGGACAAAATAATATTTACATCACATATACATAGAAACATAGAAAGATAGATTTGGTGGCAGATAAGGACTGCTTGGCCCACCTGGTCTGCTCATTTCCCTACCTACAGGATAGGCCGCAGATCCTAGTTAACCAACAGCCTTTTTCTTTCTACCCCCCACAAGAATTGTCTTATGTCTGTCCCATGCATTCTTGAATTCTCCCACAGTTTTAGACCCCACAACCTCCTCAGGAAGGCTGTTCCATGCATCCACTACCCTCTCTGTGAAAAAATATTTCCTCACATTGCCCCTGAACTGCCTCCCCATCTTTAAATTGTGTCCCCTTGTTCTTGCACATCTCTTTTTCTGAAAGATGCTACCCTCTTGGACTTTGTTGATTCCACTTTGGTACTTAAAAGTTTCTATCATGTCCCCCCCTTCCTTCTTTCCTCAAGGATATACATATTAAGCTCCTTTAGTCTCTCCTCGTACGGCTTCTCTTGCAGACCCTGCACCATTTTAGTTGCCCTCCTCGGGACTGCCTCTATCTTGTCTATGTCCTTGCAGACATTCAATTAATTACTTGCCCCTATCCCCTACACAGTAACTCCTTCATTATGCTAGACTTTCCAACCTCCTGTTCCTGGTTTGGAAACATGGCTATAAGCCGTGCCCTACCAGCTGCCTGAAATAAAGCCCAATCCAGGCTCAAACTGCAAAGCCTGATGCCCCTGAATAGCTTCAAAAGACTTGTTTATGACAACCTATGGGACCTTGTGGACATAGACAGGATAGAGACAGTCCAGAGGAGGGCAACTAAAATGGTGCATGGTCTGCAAGAGAAGCCGTACGAGGAAAGACTAAAGGAGCTTAATATGTATACCCTTGAGGAAAGAAGGGAGATGGGAGACATGATAGAAACTTTTAAGTACCTCAGTGGAATCAACAAAGTCCAAGAGGGTAGCATAGGTGCACTAAAGCTAGGAGTTAAATAAATGGTTAGCTCTGGGTAACAAGATAGTACCTCGTGAGGGAAGTAGAACTACAAAGTCAGTAAGGAAAGTAAAGATAGTGGCACAGGCGGGGTGGGATAAGGTCAGAGGGAAGGGGGGACAGAGGATGGTAGGACAGAGGTAGAAGGGGGCAGACAAGAAGGTGGAGGGTGGAAAAATGAATATAACAGGGTGGCTATGTTGGCTGGGGCAGGGCACTCTGGAAGTGGCAAGGAGAGGAGGTAGAGATAGAAGGTAAAGAAAGGATAGCTGTAGATAAGGGCAGGGACTGTTGAGTGACGATAGTGTGGGATACAGACTACGGGTAGATCGTGTGATGTTGGTAGTGCAACATGGAGAGATGAAGGGGAGAGGAAGAAGGGGAAATGGAAGAATAATGGAAAGTCACTTAAGGGTGAGGGAGGGGGGTGGACAAGAGGATAGAGCGGTCACTGCAATAGACCAGGCAGGGAGAAGGCGCTTTATCAATCGCAGTTACCGAAGTCCCGCAGGTTGTCATAAACAAGTCTTTTGAAGCTATTCAGGGGCATCAGGCTTTGCAGTTTGAGCCTGGATTGAGCTTTATTCCAGGTAGCTGGGAGGGCACGACTTATAGCCATGTTTCCAAACCGGGAACAGGAGGTTGGAAAGTCTAGCATAATGAAGGAGTTACTGCGTTGGGGGTAGGGGCAGGTAATTCATTGAAAGAGGTTGGAAATATAGGGGGGTAGTTTTGCCAGCAGGGCTTTGTAGACGCAGCTCTTGATTGGAGATTTCTGGACCCAAGTCTGCCCTGTTTTTCCTACCTATAGTGACACCACAGACCCTACTTGGTCCCCGGTCTTGCATGAACAAGTTTTATGGGAAGGGGAATGTTGGCCAAGACACTGGGGAAATTCCTCTACTCGCTGGTAGAGGGCACTGTGGTGTGTTTCGTTCATGGCCAGTATGGAAAAACTGACAATGAAGGAGGAGGGCTCTATGGAGGAGCTCCGTGAAAAGGAAGAATATATGGAGGCTAATATATCTGAGATGGAGGATGTGGAGATTTTTGCATTGGCGGCTGCTTCGGATGCATTGGATGAGGATTTATTAGATCAGTCGGATGCAGATGTGGTTGGTGGTGAAGAGGTGTTTACTACTACTAATAAGGATAAAAGAATGGCTGCAGCTCACCTAGAGCAGGCAATGGAAGCGAAAAAAGTGTCTGTCCTCATAACCTTGGAGGAGGATGATAAGAGGCGAATGGAGGAGCGGAGGAATGAACCTGGAAGGAGAGTTGAGATGGAACGAGGTGGAGTTTCTGAGAGTGTGTCAGGAGCCAGTCGGACGCCGGATGAGGAACCGGGGAAGCTCAAAGCTGCAGCACCAGGGCTGTCGGTGAAGGAGGCTGTTGTGCATGCTTTTGGCCTCAAAACTTTTGGAAAAGAAGAAAAATGGTCCCCTGGATCATTGCTTAAGGGCGCTGGCTGGATACAAGAATCAGACTGCAGTTGTAAGCCCAAAATGGAATGGGACGTCTTTTCTCAGTCGGGTAAGGAGGTACTAGGAATGGATTGGGCCAAAGATGAGACAATGGGTTTGCCTGGTCCTGGTCAGCCTGAGAGTGCCTCGGGTAGTAAAGGAGATGTTCTTCTGATGGGGCTACTTTGCTATGAAAGTAATGTAATTGATAAAGTGGGAACTAGATCGGCCAATGTGGCAGGCAGACGAGGGCAGGGGTCAGATGGGGAAATCTGTTACACCTCATCCTGAATTTAAGGTAAATTCTTGTTTCCAGAAGGATAGTTTTTCTCCTGTTGATGGTGGGGAACAAAGTGATGGGGCAGTTAGTAAACCGCAGGCAGTCAAATCTTATGCGGATATGGTTAAAAAGAGAGATATGCCCTATGATGATACTGCCCCCCAGAGAGAAAGAGAAAGAAGAAAGCCTGGGTGGTTCAACAACTCTGGGTTTAATGAACCCCCAAAGATTTGCTGTATGACTGAGATATAAGGGTGGGATGGCAAACTTTCCAGACAGGTATCATAGTATCATAGTAAAAGCCAGCAGAATAGACCCCATGGTCTATCGTGTCTGCTTGGAAGCTAGCCCCCTACTGGGAGTTCGATCCTCCACCACTCCCAGACCCAGAGGTGTCCCTCCTGGCCTCAGCTTCCCTCCTGGCCTCAGCTTCCCCCTGTACCTGTCCCAACCCTTACTGAATCCTTCCACTGTGGTCTCTTCCACCAGATTCCTTGGCAGTGCGTTCCATGGTTCCACCACCCTCTCTGTGAAGAAGTGTCTCCTGCGCGCCCTCCTGTACTTCCCTCCTTCCAGCTTCCACTCGTGCCCCCTGGTAGTTCCCCCCTTCTTAAACCTGAACACTTCCCTGGCTCTGCCCTTGTTTATCTCCTTTACATACTTGAAAGTCTCTACCATGTCACCTCTGTCCCTCCTCTCCTCCAGTGCATACAGATTGAGTTCATCCAGTTTCTCCTCATAGGTCTTACCCTCCATGCCCTGAATCATCCTGGTCGTCCTCCTCTGGACCCTGTCCAACAGCGCTATGTCCCTCTTAAGATGGGGTCTCCAGAACTGCACACTGTACTCAAGATGCAGCCTAACCAAAGGCATTATACAGAGGGAGGATCACCTCCCTCCTCCTGGAGGTAATCCCCCTGGTTATGCAGCCCCGTACCCTGTTTGCTTTTGCTGCAGCTCTTCGACAATTCTCTTTGTTATTCATTTTGCTGTCCACCACTATCCCTAAGTCCCTCTCGCTTGATGTGACTTGCAGTGTGGTCCCCCTCAGGGTGTATGCATGTCCCGGGTTTCTGACCCCCAGATGCAGCATTCTACATTTCCCTGCATTGAACTTCAACCCCCACTTCCTTGCCCACCCCCCAGGGTATCCAGATCCACCTGCAGGGCCTCTCTCCCCACCAGCCCATCTGCTAGTGCTCCCAGTTTTGAGTCATCCGTAAAGAGACTCAACCTACTCCTAACACCCCACCCTATATCCGAGACATAGGAATTGAACAGGAGTGGCCACAGGACCAAACCCTGGGGGACCCACTGATGACCCTCCTGGGGGAGGACACTATCCCTCCAACCACCACTCACTGTATTTGCTCTGTAAGCCAGTTTTCCACCCACCTGAGCAACTGCCCCCCACTCCCATCCCCCGAGCTTTGTTAGTAGGCCGTTGTGGGGTACCGAATCGGAAAGCCTACTGAAATCCAGATAGAGAACGTCTACTGGCCTATGTCAGTCCAGGGCAGCCGTCACCCAGTCATAGAACTCCACCAGGTTAGTCTGGCATGACCTCCCCGGCACAAAACCATACTGCCTGTCATCCAGGTGCCCCATGTGTCATGTAGGCAGAGTCCTGTTCAAAGGGCTCATTGTAGTTTATTGCAACAGAGATTTATGCCCTCATTCACATAGCTGGTGAATATGTTTTTGACATTAGTTTCAGGCCTATGAAAGGTCTGGAGTGTTTCTGGTCAAAATATGAAGATTTAAAAAATACCCCTTTGTGGGCCCCGTTTACTGCAATTCCCTTAACAAAGCCTTTGATCAAAAACATAACAGTAATGTTTTGGTCAGAATGTGTTCATGTGGGTGATATTATGCAGTGGCTAAATCAGAAGAGTACAGTAATAGGTCAGCCTGAGGCCATCTTCGATGATGAGTTTTTTTGGAGTAGGGGTTGGAGTTTTAAAGAAAAACTGAACCAAAACAAGAACAGAATTGAGCATACCCCTAATAGTTTTTTCTTAGGGAGAGATATAGGAGTGTTTTTTCACCTGGGGCAACGCAGGGCTTGTTACAGGTGTGTATCTTGGTCGCACGTGTCTAATGTGTGTGATGTCATTCGATGTGGTCTGTATAGGGAATGTGGCCACAGTAATTCGGAATGTACTAACCATGTGCATTGTAACCTTTGTGAGGAGTACGGGCATATGTTCCACAATTGTCCATGGGCAGCAAAGAATAACAGATGTAGCATGAATCAGGAGGACTTGATAAACAAAGCTCAAAAAGTGGGGGCTAGGCCAGAACCATCAGCTCCCCCTCCCCAGAAGGAGAGCAGAAAGGAAGATATCCAGGGCCCGAAGGTGATAGACATCCTTAAATCAAATAAAAAGGAGCATCCCCCACAAAAGGAGCCAGAGTAAGAGCCAACACCCTGTAAAAATGGGGAGAAGGGGGTAACTGGACAGATCTGATAAACTGGAGGATAAGAAAGAGAAGAGAGAGGTCAAGGGACTGAAAGAGGTATTCGTGGGGGAAGTACAGATGCCACCCCCCACAAGTGTCTGGAAGTTTGCAAGACCCTCAGAGGAGCTGGAGCCTGAGGAGTAATAAGGGGGTATCATCAGAGCTTACACTAGAGAACGCTTTTATTTTATTTTAAAAGTTTTTTGTTGTTTTCAAAATGAAGAAACAACAATACAAAACTGAGCAAGCTCATATTAAATGAAATACACCAAAGAAAAGGATACTTTGCCATGTACAGTTGATATGCTTACTGCAGTGGGGAGGGGGGAGGGGGGGATATGGAAGGAGCGAAGGGAAATAAAACCTTGACGTTATTTATAACACAGACTACACATGGTTACTAGGTGTGTCTCATACTATTGCCCTATAATTGTACAGTACAATGGTATAGATTGAATACTGCATATCATTATTGATTAGTGGGTCTTAACCACTAGCAGGGAATCAGTTGTTGAAGAGAGTGTAACCCATGACCAGGCGTGCCATCATGGGGATGGCCTATGAGGAAGCATAGGGGATTCTGTAAAAGGCTCTCTTTGAGGTATTAGTGTCAGAGCTACTCACCCGACATGACTGTGGATGACAAGTATCATCTGCTGTCGTATGGTCCTAGGGAAGCAGGTTGTAGTTAAGTCCTCTCAAGGCGGGTCATGTGCACATGTGCTATAATGAAAGTGAGAGGAGGGGATTCCTATGAGAGAACCCAATATACACAAAGAATCTGAACTTAAGTTGTTTTGTTACTTCTATATATATATGTGACTAGGTGGTAACTGGAAACAAGGCCTCACAGAGCACACAGGCCTCATTTAAGATTATGATTCTCATTGGATCTCAGGGCCTGGGGAGGGCTGCCCAGGGGATTAGGGGGAGAATTATAGAAACATAGAATATGACGGCAGATAAGGACTGCTTGGCCCACCCAGTCTGCCCATTTCCCTACCTAATGGATAAGCTGCAGATCCTAGCTAACCAACAGCCTACTTCTTCCTACCGCCACCCCCTAGAATTGCCTTATGCCTGTCCCATGCATTACATAGATACATAGACAGTGTCGGCAGATAAGGGCCTATGGCCCACCCAGTCTGCCCATTTGAGCTTGTAAGTTCAGTTTATGTTTTCCTAGAAGTGTGTTGCCCCTTACCCCTGACCTCCAAAATTCCTTTATGTCTATCCCATGCATTCTTGAATTGCACCAGTGTTTTTGATTCCACAGTTGCCTCAGGAAGGCTTTTTCATGCATCCACAACACTCTCCATGAAAAAATACTTCCTCACATTACCTCTGAGCTGTCCCCCCTCTAGCTTCAAATTGTACCCCCTCGTTCTTGCACACCTTTTTTCTGAAAGATGCTACCCTCTTGGACTTTGTTGATTCCCTTGAGAAACTTGAAAGTTTCTATCATGTCCCCCCTCTCCCTCTTCTCCTTGAGGCTATACATATTAAGCCCCTTAAGTCTCTCTTGATATGTTTTCTGGTGCAGACCCTGCACCATTTTAGTTGCCCTCCTCTGGACTGCCTCCATCCTGTCTATGTCTTTGTGGAGATTGGGTCTCCAGAACTGCACGCAGTACTCCAGATGGGGTCTCTCCAGCTGTCAGTACAGAAGGATAACAACTTCCTGTTTTCTACTGGTGATGCCTCTCCCTGTGCATCCCAGTATCCCCCCAGCCCTCCTTACTGCCCTCTCACATTACTTGCTCACCTTTAGGTCATCTGATATGACTACCCAAGGTCCCTTTCCATTTTTGTTGTTAGTATCTCACCCCCCATTGTGTACTCTTCCCCTGGGTTTCTGTTTCCCAGGTGCATTACTTTGCACTTCTTAGCATTGAATCTAAGTTGCCATGCATTTGACCATTCCTCCAACCTTGCCAAGTCCCTTTTCATCCTTTCCATCCCACCTTGTGTATCAACTCTGTTGCAGATCTTTGTGTTGTCTGCAAAGAGACACACTTTTCCTTCCAGTCCCTCTGCAATGTTGCTTATAAAGACATTAAAGAAGACCGGTTCTAGTACTGCACCCTGCGGTACTCCACTAGTAACCCTCCTTTCTTCAGAGTGGACTCTGTTTACTATTACCCTCTGTGTCCTGTTCTCCAGCCAATCCTTTACCCAGGCTACAATCTTGGGACCCACTCCTAGGCTGGCCAACTTGTACATTAATCTTTTGTGTGGGACTGTGTCAAATGCCTTGCTAAAGTCCAGGTAGGCCATGTCCACAGCCCCTCCCAGGTCTACTACTTTGGTCACCCAGTCAAAGAAATCTATTAGATTTGTCTGACATGACCGTCCCACTGTGAATCCATGCTGCCTTGGGTCCTGTGTTCCTCTGGCCTCTAGGTACTCGACAATTCTTTCCTTCAGAAGTGATTCCATCATTTTCCCAATCACTGAGGTTAAACTAACAGGTCTATATTTTCCGGCTTCTGCCCTGCTCCCACTTTTGTGAAGTGGTATAACATCTGCCCTCCTCCAGTCCTCAGGTACCAACCCATCCTCCCATGATTTATTAAAGAGGGTAGTCAGTGGTGTCACTAGTTCTACCCTTAGTTCTTTTAGAATTCTGGGATGAATCCCATCAGGCCCCATTGCTTTGTCCACCATCAGTTTTAAGAGTTCCTTCAGAACCCTTTCTTCTGTGAATGGGCTAGTATCAAACCCTGTATCCAGCGTGTTTCTATTGTTTGGTTTAGGTACCTCCCCCTCTTCATTTGTGAATACTGAGCAAAAATATTTGTTTAGTATCTTTGCCTTTTCACAGTCACCCTCTGACCACTCTCCTCTCCTTTATTAAGCCTCACTATCCCTTCCTTGGTCTTCCTTCGCTCCCTGATGTACCTGTAAAAGGTTTTATCCCCCTTCTTAACTGAGTTGGCTATCTTTTCCTTGGTTTGGGCCTTTGCTTTTCTGACTGCCTTTCCTGCTTCCTTTTGCTTTAACTGATACAATTCTCTGTCCTGCTCCTTCTGTGATTCCTTGTACTGTGCTCTCTTTTTCTTCCTAACCTTCCCTGCCACCTCCTTTGAGAACCATAGTGGTTTCTTACATCATTTTATTTGCTTCACACAAAGGCTTGTTGCCTCTGTGATGGCAGTTTTGATTATTCCCCATTGTTCTTCCAGCCCTCCTTCCTTCCCATTGCAAGTGCATTCCTTAGGCACTCACCCATTTTTGGCAAAGTCATCCCTCTTGAAGTCCAGTACCTCTGCCTTTGTATGGCTTGACTTTACTGCTGTGTTTATCGTGAACTATACTGTTCGATGGTCACTAGTTCCCAGATGGCTACCCACTTCTAAATCTGTGATCCTCTCGCTATCTCCATTTGAGAGTACCAGGTCTAAGATTGCTCCCTCTCGAGTGGGTTCCGATACTAGTTGTCTAAGACACTTCCCTGTAGGGCATCTAGAATGACCCCACTCTTAGACGTGGCTGCTGCAAATGCACTCCAGTTAACATATGGCATATTCAGATCCCCCATTAGTAGTATATTTCCTTTTTCTGCCATTCTAAGGATACTTTCTATCATTTCCTTGTCCATTTCCTCCCCCTGAGATGGAGGTCTGTATACAACCCCTGTGCGGATTGTGGTGCCATTGCCTGTCTCCAAATTGACCCACAGTGTTTCCTCTCCTCCCTGTTTACCCTTTTGTTCTGTTGCTTTGATTATCTTAAAGGATCTCAACAAGCAGGGGAGAGGATCAGGATTCATCTATTTCTGCCCACCATCCAATGAGGGAAAAGTGAGAGTGAAAAACTTCTAGGAGGGGACTCACCCCACTTCCTGAGGGGGGTGGCATATTGAAGGGAGGAAGTCCAGCATTTCTGGAATTTAACCAGTTGAAAGGTATGGAGGGGGGTAAGCCTATCCAGTGCTGCCAAGGAGGAAAGGGAGGCCACCACTGCACATAGGGAGGAGATAATGGCTGTATGCCATTTACATAGCAGGGCCCATTTGGTTTGAATAGCGAGTAGTGCCAACCACCTGCACTCGAGCTGTGAAAGTGTTAGCATGTCAGCTCGGATCCCCAGAAAGAAGAACTTAGGTGTCTGAGGGATTAGTTTCTGCAATACCTTCGTGGACATTAAACATACTTCCTTCCACAATTTTTGTATTTTGGGGCAGGACCAAAGTATATGGTCCAAATCTGCACCCTTCCCCTGACATCTCCAACAATCAGCTGCATCAATGAGTTTAGCTTTATGCAACACTACAGGGGTTTCATACCATGAGTGTGATATTTTATTCTGGATTAACTGTGACCTAGTGTCCTGATACCACTTGTGGCCATCTTTCCAGGCCTGACCCCATTGTTCAGTGGATATAGAACATAGTAGCATACTCTTCTATTTAGCTTTGGAGTCTTCACTTTGAGAAGGGAGAGTGTCTCTTAATTGGCCATATAATCTCCCTGCTAGACCCTTGGGATTGTCTATCCAGGACTGAAGGACTCTAGGGTTGATGCCACCCCTCTGGAGCTCCAGAAGGGGCTTAAGAGCTGCTTTGATCTGGAGATACCTTCAAAAGTATGCCGAAGGGAGATTCCAATGCTGCTGGAATGTTTGAAAAGAGGCAGTTCTGCGCAGATTGACTTCACAGAGGTCCCCCACTGTTTGGATCCCCTTCTTGTACCACTGTGACTGGAGCACCCTCCTGTTATCTATGGTGATGTTTGGACTCTGCCATATTGGGGTCATTAAGAGAGGAATTGGATCCAAGAAGAGCCTGGAGTGGACATATTGCCAACATTTCCTGGAGGCTTCCACCGTGGGAGGCAACGTTGCCTTAGAAGGGAGAGATGTGGACAGAGGGACAGGCCTCTCAGATGGAAACAATAGGGAGGGTGGGTATACAGTGTTTGTCATGTATTGTTCAATAGGAACCCATTGTGGAGTACGAAAGGGGGTATCTCTGAAACCATTGCACAGTTTGCACAACTTGGCCCATTTGTATCCCTCCATCCAAGGTAGGTTCCACCCTCCATTGCTCCAATGAGCCCTGAGTTTAGTGCGACTGAATCTGTGCTTGGCTCCTTCTCACAGGAAGTCTCCAATCAGTTTACCAATGGGTTGAAACCACAGCTTGGGTGAGAAATAAAAATATGGGTCAGAAGATAGTGGAATTAAGGAGCGGAGACCATCTTTATAGCGGCTATCTTTCCTGCCAGTGTAAGTTTGAGCATCCGCCATCTATCGAATTCCATCTTAGTGGATAGAAGTAAGGGCTGAATGTTTAAGTTCCACAAGTTTTCAATTTTGGGGGTAATGTGAATGCCCAGATAGGTGATGCCAGCTGGGGCCCACAGCAGTCCGGAGATCTGTGCGATATGCTGGGGGCAGTGTTCATTAAGGAGGAGCATCTCAGTCTTAGCTTGATTAAGCTTCAGGCCTGAGTACCTAGCAAAGTCTTCCAGTAGGGTCAGTAAGTGGGGCACTGAGATCTGGGCATCAGCCAGGGGAAGAAGAAGATCATCAGCATACATAAGCATGGGGTAAGCTGTGTCTCCCACAGAGATCCCGGCAATTTGTGGGTGCTGATGGACAGCTGCTGCCAGTGGTTCCTCCAATAGGACAAATAAGAGAGGTGATGGGGCAGCTCTGTCTCATCCCTCATTCCAAGGGAAAATGGGGGGAAAACAAGGAATTTGTGGTGACTTGGGCTGCTGGATTGGCATAAATCACCTGCACTCTTTGTTTGAACCTGTCTCCCACCCCTAGATGGGACAACACTGTATACAGGTAGTCCCACTCTAGGGAGTCAAAAGCCTTTTCAAAATCGACAGCTATAGCTGCCACTGGGGTTGGGATCTGACGAGCAATGTAGATTACCTCAATCAAAGTTCTAAGATGGTCAGTGCTGTGTCTTCCAGGTACAAAGCCAACCTGAGAGGGGTGGATAAGGTAGGAAAGGAAAGGGCTTAGTCTAATGGCCAGAATCTTGGTGTAGATGTTACTGTCTAAGCTTATCAGAGACATGGGCTGATAATTGGCTGGGTTTGTAGGGTCTTTGCCCTTCTTGGGGATGACCACTAACATGGTCTCCTTGAGAGTAGGTGGGAGAGTCCCCCTAAGTTCAGCTTCCTGAAAAACTTCGGTAAGAAGTGGGTCAAGCAACGGGGCCAGTGCTTTGTAGAACTCTGCGGTATATCCGTCACTACCTTGGGGATTTACCCACAGGGAGGGTGTTGATGGCAAAGACCACCTCCTGCTGTGTGAATGGGGCCTCTAATTCTAAGGTTTGTTGGCATGACAGTTTGGGAAGCTGCAGCCCTTCCAGGAAGGGTTGAGTATCTGCTATGGCCTTTAGGTGTGTATTAGAGTATAATTTCCCATAGAAGGTAGCCATAATCTCATTAATGGCCTGCAGTGACAATGTCACAGCCCCCTGTGCATCCTTCAGTCCTGAGATGTGCCTACTAGCCTGTTGGCACTGTAGTTGGAATGCCAGAACCTTGGCTTCCTTATCCCTCCTTCCCAGAGGGTGTGCCGAAGATGGAGGATAGCCACCTCTGCCTTCCAATTTAACAATTGCTTAATTTGGAAGCATAGGCCCAGTATGGACTTGCCAAGAGGGGAGCTAGGGGAGGGGGAAGGGTTTTGAAGGAACTTTCAGCCTGTGCCAGCTGCTTCTCCAAGTTACATAGCTGTTGCTCGCGTTCTCTCCATTTTGCTGCAGAGTACCCCATAATGTTACCCCTCATGGTGGCCTTAAATGCCTCCCAAGTATTCCCTGGTGTTGTGTCTGCAGATGGGTTAGCATCTAAGAATAATGAGGCTTCATTTTGGGCCCACAGGATAAAGTCTGGATCTCTCATAAGGAAGGGGTCCAATTTCCATTCAGGAGGGGGAGGGTTGCCTCATTGTACCAGGAGTTGGATGGGATCATGGTCCGAAATTATATGAGGAAGAATGACTACCTCAAGGGCATTACGCAGGATAAGTGGGGATGCAAGCCAATAATCCAGTCTGCTGTAGGAGGAAATAGGTTCAGAGTGGTAGGTGTAATCTCTCACATGAGGGTGAAACAGCCTCCAAACATCTGTGAGACCCAGGTCATCCATCAGCTGAAGAAGGGCTCTTGCAGCTCTAATATGGGTTTCTTTGCCCTTAACATTTCTGTCTAAGATGGGAACTAAGGTAAGATTGAAGTCTGCTCCAGCCAGAAGAGGACAGTTAGGGGGCAGAAAAGTTATTATTTTATCAGCCAAACTGTGGAAAAAGCGTGGATAATCTGAATTGGGAGCATAAACATTGCACAGTACTAGGGGGCCTGTGGGTGTATTGTGCCTTGCTAGAACCTATCTACCATCTTGATTGGCAGCTGAGTCCAGCAGGGTCCAATGTAGAGACTTGTGAAGCAGAAACATCACTCCGTGTTTCTTGGTGGGGGCACTCAAGTGAACCTCCTGCCCCACCCAATCTTTCAACATCATAGAGGTGTCGGTTTGGGTCAATTTGGTCTCCTGTAGGAAAGCCACTTTGGACTTCAACCACTTGAGATGTGCGTAAGTCTTCTTCCTTTTGATGGGTGAGTTAAGCCCCCTGACATTCCAGGTATGGAAGGGGATCTCAGCCACTTTGAAGAAGAGGGGTATATAATATCCTATAAAATTCAACTTGTCATCCAATGAGATATGGGGGGGGCAATAAGGATGGTCTGCTCCTTTCTATTCCAAGCTAGGCCCAAAACTGTCCTTCACGGCCCCGGTGAAGTTATGGAGTTGCAGCCTGAGCTGAAAATACACTGCTATAGGGAATAGGACAGACGGAATATACATTTACACATAACACACTAATAATAACTGCCAGATATAACCAGGTAACCGTATGCTAACTGGCAAAATTAAAATCTGAGTAAGGATTCTACTGTACTCAGCCAGCTGGAACTCCAGCCGATGGCAACCTCAGTAGCACCTGTGGGGTTATCTAGCTTAAAGAGCATCAGTCATCGCAGCCCCTGCTACCAAGTGGCCTTGCTTTTTATTAATACTCACCCTTAATGCAGGGTAATGAATAAAACACACTAATTAAAGTTTCCAGTGGTAAGGCTGCATTCCAGAGCCACAGAATGTCCTAGGTACCCCAGGGAGATCCCAGAACCATAGTCAGAGAAGGTGGGGGTTGGGAATCTCATCTCTTGTACCAGTTTCGTGGACAGGTGAGGACATGAAAATGAGTCCAGTGCTGTTATTACTGTAGGATCCCCAAAGGGGTAGAGAGTTGGGTATGTGCTTCTCAAGAGGAATACACATTGGGGGGGGGGTGTATCCTGGGAGTAGTATGGACAGTAGGATGCAGCCACACCAGTTAATTCCCCCCCATATGGCAGGGTAAGCCCCACCATAACACTATAACATTTGTGTTCAGGTCTTAAAAATATCCTATCTGGAAAAGCATCTAATGGGGGGGGCAGGTAGGTACGCTGCTCATCTTAGCACTAAGTGCAACCTGCTGTAACACCAGTGGATATCAGTTTCCCTTTTTGCTCCCCTTATCCTACCCCCATTATTCCCCAGTAGACACTTATACCCAATAGATACTTATCTGTATAGACTGTCAGCCAAAGGTGTCTCATTGGGATGTCTTGTCTCTAAATTTCCCGGGTAGTTGCTGCGATGCTCCAACTGTTGGGCAGGAAGCCTCGGGTACAGGTTTTGTTTCCTCCAGTGGCAGTGGGTCTTCTGTGGCCTCCTCCCATGAACCATGTGGTTCTGCCAGTTCATTTTCCGGTTCTGGTGGAGCTGATAAGTCCATTTCAGTCAACAGTTCATCCGAATGAAGATCGGTTGTAAGGAGCATTCGGAGAGAACCAGTTTTCATTAAAGAACTGGCTGGTATAGGATGCGTCACGTGGTTCCTCTCTCATGTGATGCTCAGTGTTGGTTTCAGGCAGTCCACCCTTTTCATTTCTGTCTTGTGGATGATCTCAATTAGAGTGAGAAGAGTAGGTGGGTCTCTTACAGGTTCTGGGGGTCTGTGGTTCCAAATCCTTACCAGGTCTCTTGGTTGAGTCAAATCCTCCAGGTGCAACATATTGATCACCCATAGTCATCCCTCTACTACCTGAGTATTCTGCCTGCAAGGACCCAGAAGCAGCCTGGGGAAGGAGGGCCAGAGGATATTGTAGTTGAGTGGGGCCATGCAGCATTTATAAAGTCTAATGTGGCATCCAGAGAGAAGAACTGGTTTTGGGTCCCATTATAAGTTATTTTGAGAGTAGCTGGGTATCTAAGGCTGAAAGGAATGTGCAACTCATGCAGGCATCTGCGTGTTTTGGTATAGGCCTTCCTTCTGTCTGTCAGTGCCTTCAAGTAGTCCTGGAAAATCATAATGTGATGACCCCTCCCATTT
Organism: Neoceratodus forsteri; assembly: GCA_016271365.2. Classification (NCBI taxonomy): domain Eukaryota; kingdom Metazoa; phylum Chordata; order Ceratodontiformes; family Ceratodontidae; genus Neoceratodus; species Neoceratodus forsteri. The sequence continues at coordinate 1,356,132,165 of CM057456.1, forward strand.
AGGTTGTTAAGCTCTCTCGCTCTGGCTTGTATGGCTTCCTTCTCAGCAAAGTTAAGGAATTTAGCCAAAATGGGTCTGGGCTTGTCCCCAGGTGCTGGTCTCTGTTGCAAGGAATGGTGCGCTCATTCTATTGTCAGTCTGGTAGCAGGCGGCAATTGTAAGAGCTCCAGTAAGGCCTGCAGCAGAAAATTGACAACCCCCCCCCCCCACTGCCCTCCAGAAATCCAAGAAATCTTAAATTGTTTCAGCAGCTCCAGTTTTCAATATCATCAAGTTTTTCCTGTAATTGTGTGATTTGAGCTGCCTGAGCTCTCAATGTGGAGCAGAGACCTTGAAGGGCCTCCTCGTGGGCATCAATTTTTTGCTCAATTTGTCTTTGTCGGGTGTCCAACTGCTGGAGTGCCCCAGTTGCACTGCTAGTTGTGAGGGTTAATGCATACATACGATGCATTATCGTTTGGAACATGTCCCATATCGAGAGCTCCTCGCCCTCCTTGGTGCTGTGCACCATGCGGCCTAGAGCTGCTGCATGTCCAGAATGAGAAGCAGCGTTGTGCACATGAATCACCAAATGGAAAGTTTAGTTATTACACCAATGGTTAGAGAAACAGATCCAGTGGCAAAGTGTCTTGTTAGGTGGTACTTTTCTCCCACAGGACAGGTAAACGAAGGATGCTTGGCTCCGGCTAGGCAGCTTATCTCGAATTAAGGCACCATCTTGATTTCCAGCATAGCCACGCCCCCTAGAGAATGCTTTTGAAGTTTTGGAAGCCCAAGATGGGGAAGATAGCCCTTCTGGTGCTGAGGAGTTGGTTGTGTCTTCGGGTTTTCATGGAGGAAAGCTACCCCCATTGGGGGCAGACAATATGGAGGAACAGGACAAGAAAAAGAAGAAGAAAAGGAAGAAGCTGAAATAAAAATTAGGAGTTGTTGCAGTATTTCTGGAAAAAAGACTGTTGCTTATTACCGTTAAGGACTCTAAATGGTTTTGTTTTCCTTGGCATCATTGAATGTGTGTAGCATTTTGAATGGGAACAAAAGGGGGGCTTTATGGGCAGAGTTACGGAACCTTGCAGGTGAAGTGTTTTTTTACAAGAGATATGGCTTCATTCAACGCAGGCAGTTGCTCAGGCAAAAAGGGAATGGGTTTGGGGGCCTTCATATGGGTCCTTTGGCTTGGACAAAGCGAATGGGGTTGGTGTGTTAGAATGTGTTTAGTAAGGCTGTATCTCCTGTTAATTATACCTTTTCAAAAGGAGCATTGTACTCCAAAATCACTTATGTTCTTATTTCTAAAAGGACACACATTTATGCAGCAGCTGTACTCCCCACTATTTTGTTGGATCACTTAATTATTAGAAGTATCATTAATACTATCACTGGGGTGGAGCAACCCTTTACAAGGTGGAAGATGATCATGAGCATTTTGGGAATTGATGAAGTTATGTTAACAATAGGGGACCTGTTGGTTGACAGAGCCATGATGATAGGGTTATATGAGGACCTGGGGGTGTGGTGGCATGAAACAAAAATAGAGATTAGCAATTGCTTTAAGGCTTATGGGAAAAGAAGGGTGAACAGGGATTATTTTTGTGTATTTATCCCTTAGGACTAAGCTGTATAAACTTATGGAACAAGGGTATAGTGGAGGGGGGGCAGTTGTAGGTCAGATTGAAAGGGTAAAATGTGAGATGAAAGTAGTACAATACGATAGAGGTGAAACACTGAAACAGGAGTTAAAATTTGGAACTCAGAAGACACCTATGGCAAACCCATGTGAAGCTTTTAAAGAAAAAAAAGTAGGTCACGCATAACAAATTTGAGAAATGATATGGGAAAGATCTTAAGTGATGCGAAGGGTATTAGAGAAATTGTTGAGGGGCATTTAATTAAAACAGGATAAAGGATTGATATAGAGAAAGAAGACACGGGGGTGTATTTGGATGATCTAAGAATTCCAGTTCTGGAAGCTTGTGAGGTGGATGCCATAAAGGGAGACATCACAGAACAAGAGGTTGTGGCTATAATTAAGAACCTAAGAGGTGGGGTGGTCCCGGGGTAGATGGGATCCCCAATGAATTTTATAAACAATTTTCTGGGATATTAGCAGTATTTCTGGTGAGGGTGTACAAGTACATGTTGAGTAACAAAAGTGTGGTAGCTGATTTCTCTTTGGGTGTGATAATATTTCTTTTTAAATCTGGTGATAAAAATAATTTGGACAATTGGAGTCCTATAAGTATCCTGAACTCGGATTTTAAAATCCTTGCTCAAGTATTACAGAGGAGACTGAAGGGGATAGTTGGTAAAATAATACATGAGGCCCAGACATGTGGGATCCCAGAAATAAATATTCAAGATAATTTGGGTCTGATTAGAGATGTTTTAGAATATGGGAGAAAATCTAGGTGTGAAGGTTATGTAATAGCGGTGGACCAAAGTAAGGCATCTGACCGAGTTAACCAAAAATTCTTACTCTTGGTGTTAGAAAAGTATGGGATTTCTAGGGTATTTAGAGAATGGGTGAAATTGCTTTATGATAAAGCAAAGGTTCAAGCAGAAATAGAGGGAAAAGGGAGCAAAAGAATAAGGGTCCTCACAGGGGTCAGGCAGGGGTGCCCTTTAAGTCCTTTACTATATACATTCGTGATAGATCCCTTGATAAGGACCATTATAAGAACTAGAGAACTAAAAGGTATTAGAGGGCTTCAACTTTAGGATGAGATAAAAATAACAGCTTATGCGGATGATTTGACTGTTTTTGTGATTTTCTTAGAAAGTGTAAACATTTTATTGAGGTTATTGGATCAGTTTTCGCTGGTAGCAGGAGCTAGAATGAATGTGAAAAAAAGTAGGGGGATGTGGTTTGTGAGGAAAGAATTCCCTAGTGTAACAGTGGGTGAACTCAGTATATCCAATGATAACATAAAGCTGTTAGGGGTTCTTTTTGGGGAGGGGGGAAATGGGTAAGGAAAAGTTGATGATGGCATTAGAGGTAGCAGAAAGGAAGGTTGAAAGGTGGAAAACATGGAAGATGGCTAAATAGAAAAGGGTTCATGTGGTGAAACAGTTTTTGATACCATGTTTTCTATGTGTCGCGGGGGTCTTTCCCTTACCGGTGGAATTTGAGGCAAGAATATTGAGACTTTTTTTCCAGTTGGTATGGGGGAATAGGCTGAACCCTATTAAGAGGGAAATTCTATATAAACATAAAAATCAGGGAGGACTAGGGATGGTAAATCCCATTACCTTTTTTCATACGATCTTTTGGTATTCAGACCTGTATAAGATTTTTGAAAATCAACAATGTTTAAATAGTAAATGGGGGCTGAAGATTCTGGGGAATTGGATTGGGGAGTGGACAGGTGAATCCTTGCAAGGAATTAAGTTACAGGAGATTCCGGGTTACTATAGGGTGGCATTGAGAAAAATGGTAAAATGGAATGTGACAAGAGTACAAATGATGGGTGCTTCTAGAAAAAGGATGTATAACCATATTGTGGAAAAGATGGGACCTGGGGACTCAGTATTTAAAGGAGGTCTGCCAGGTGAGACAAGATTTGTTTATGGCATGTTAAATAATTCAAGGATTCCTCAGAAAATGTGGGACATACAGTGGTTGATGGCTTATGGGACAGTGGGTGTAAAAGGGAATTTGAAACACAAAGCCATAGAAAACACAATTGTCTATATCCGGGGTGTGGTGATGGCAAAGAAACTCAGGAGCATTTTTTGCTGGATTGTATATATGCAAAAGTGTTATGGACGTATTTAGTAAGTGAGTAGAAGTTGTCTTGGCTGAAAAAGATGTCATATAGAAATTTGGCTTTAGGCAGTATGCCAGATTTTAAAGATCAATACCATATCCTTATGTTGCAGTTACTCTGTGCTTGCCTAAAATATTATATGTGGCAAAGTTGCCGCCAGCTGTTGACACAGCAAAGGGAAATCTTGTTTAAAGGGGTAGCTCTTCTGTGTGAAGCAGCTCTTAGAAAGGTGTATAATTATGAGTGTAGGATTCATCCCAGGGAAAAAGGTGACTATGTGGTGGAGAGGGTTATCCTTTTTTATTAAATATGCCTGAGGTGTTTGTGTGGCATGAAGGGGTTTTCAGCAAAGCAGTAACTCTTATGCCATGTGATGATTTCTTTCCTTAGTTCCGGTATGAAAATACTGTAATTTACACAATGTTAAGTTGATTCTATTCCTTTCTGTTCCCTTTTTCTTCTCTCTGTTCTATGGGTTTGTTTTGGATGAAGCTTGTGTTCTTTTCAATACATATTTATTTAAAGTGAGACATTTCTGTATATTTGGTTTTTAGTTTTGGAGTAAAAAAATTCCCTACACTTCTTGTGGGAAGGGGGGGGGGGTCTTTTTAAAATTATGATTCAATTTTGACCATGAATATTTATTTTAATCGGGCATTAGAATAGGTATTACTGGAATGCTTTTTTTTTTTTTTTTTATGAGGTGTATAAAATTTGTGTGAGTCTTCACTGTTTTGTTTTTATGGGCTTATGGAGTTTAGAAAAAAAAATCCCTATTTTGTTTAGTGGGGAGGGTGTATATTAATATGAATTATTCAAATGTGTGACATTAAGGTATGATATAATACTTTTTTATGTTGTTTGAGTTTCTTTTATTATAATTTTGTATGAAGTAATACATTTCTGTACATTTTGTTTTGAATTGTTGAAAAAAAAAATTCCCCTACTCTTGGAAGGGGGTGCTGTTGGCCCCTTTTTTCAAGATGGCAGATTTGGATGCAACACAGGAGGCAGTGCTACTGCTAACTGAAAAGGAACCTTACACCACAGTTAATGCTGACCCTGGTAGGGGCTGTGAGGAATCTATGGAAGAGGACGAAGATGAGGATGGCTTTGCTACTCCTAACTTGATGGAGGATTCTGATGCCATTTCGGACTCTTCAGATATTGCAGCTGCTGCTGCCCAACTGGAGAAGGACATTGAGGAACGACGAACTGCAATTCTAAATATGCTTGCTGATGATGAGGAATGTTACGAGAAGAGAAAACTGGCTTTAAAACACAGGACTACAGCTAAGGACTCAGCGGTCTCTGCTGCCACATCTGCTGCATACAGGTTAGAACTTTCTCATTCCCTTCAGTTGGTTTCATCTACTGCCTCTCTAGAAGTAACTTCAGCCACACAATGCATAGTTAAACAGTTTGGACTTACCCACAGACCAGATAAGAAAGAGACGTGGTCCGCTGAGAAGGTGCTTAGTGAAGCAGGCTGGAAGTCAGCAAATAATGGCACTTGGGTCCTGGATCCTGATTGGGACCTCACCCCGCTTTCTGTATAAGAAGCGGAGCCGGAGAGTGGAGCTGAGATTGAAGGGGCTAGGGGACAAGTGGTATTGACAGAAACTGTCCCTCCGCTGGCTGGAAAAGAACAGCCGACTGTGACTTTGGCCTCAGCACTGCAAATTGGTGTATCGTCACAAGGAGGGATTCCGTGTGCTTGCACCACAGGGTTTGGAGGGTCAGGAATTAGAATTGGGGACTATGGACAGTGACATGGCAATGCCACAACCAGAGAGGGCATGGCAGAAAAGGGACTCAATGGATTTGTCTGCCATCCAGGACATTCCCATAGTTAGGGACCCCTTGCTTGCCCAGAACATGAATACATGAAAAGTCACTTTCAGTTAATTTCTCCTGTCCACCCCTGATTTCAGCATCTTTTGTTTCTCCCCTTTGCAGACCCAGCTGGCACCTAGCTTGCTGGGTCCCGCCCCATAATTTAAACTTCCATTATTTGTGACAAAGCTTTTTAGTGACTTGTAAAGCAGGTAGCCTCCCACTATTTTCGGAGCTATATCTAACCCCAGCTTGTCCATTCTCCTTCAGGCATCCTCTCATAGCCCTTTAGGCTAACAGTGCCTCCGACGGGGGTCTACATGCCTCATAGAAACATAGAAACATAGACTTTGATGGCAGATATGGACCACTAGGCCCATCTAGTCTGCCCATTTCCCTACCTACAGGATAGGCCGCAGATCCTAGTTAACCAACAGCCTATTTCTTCCTACCCCCCACAAGAATGGCCTTATGTCTGTCCCATGCATTTTTGAATTCTCCCACAGTTTTAGACCCCATAACCTCCTCAGGAAGGCTGTTCCATGCATCCACTACCCTCTCTGTGAAATAATACTTCCTCACATTGCCCCTGAACCACCCTCCTTCTATCTTTAAATTGTGTCCCCTTGTTCTTGCAAGTCTCTTTTTATGAAAAATGCTACCCTCTTGGACTTTGTTGATTCCACTGAGGTACTTTAAAGTTTCTATCATGTTCCCCTCTCCCTTCTTTCCTCAAGGGTATACATATTAAGCTCCTTTAGTCTCTCCTCATACGGCTTCTCTTGCAGACCCTGCACCATTTTAGTTGCCCTCCTCTGGACTGCCTCTATCCTGTCTATGTCCTTGCAGAGATGGGGTCTTCAGAACTGGACACAGTACTCCAGATGGGGTCTCACCAACTGTCTGTACAGAGGGATAACAACTTCCTGTTTTCTGCTGCTGATGCCTCTCCCTATACATCCCAGTATACCCCCAGCCCTCCCTACTGCCTTCTCACATTGCTTGCTAACCTTAAGGTCATCTGATATGATTACCCCCAGGTCCCTTTCCTTTTTGTTGTTGTTACTACCTCCCACCCATTGTGTATTCTTCCCTGGGTTCTTGTTTCCCAGGTGCATTATTTTGCACTTTTGCATTGAATCCTAGCTGCCATACTCTGACCATTCCTCCAACCTTGCCAAGTCCCTTTTCATCCTTTCCACGCCTCCTTGTGTACCAACCCTGTTGCAGATTTTGTGTCATCTGCAAAAAGGCATGCTTTTCCTTCCAGTCCCTCTGCAATGTCACTGATGAAGATATTAAAAAGGACTGGACCCAATACTGAACCCTGCGGTACCCCACTAGTAACCCCCCTTTCTTCAGAATGGACTCTATTTACAATTACCTTCTGTGTCCTGTTGTCCAGCCAATGTTTTACCCAGGCTACCACCCTGGGTCTCACTCCCAGGCTGGTTAATTTGACTATTAATCTTTTGTGTGGGACTGTGTCAAATGCCTTGCTAAAGTCTAGGTATGCCATGTCCACAGCCCCTCCCTGGTCTACTACTTTGGTCACCCAGTCAAAGAAATCTATTAGATTCGTCTGACATGACCTTCCTGTTGTGAACCCATGCTGTCTTGGGTCCTGTGCTCCACTGGCCTCTAGGTACTCGACTATTCTTTCCTTCAGAAGTGACTCCATCACTTTCCCTACCACAGAGGTCAGACTGACAGGTCTGTAGTTTCCTGCCTCTGTCTTTTGTGAAGGGGAATCACATCCGCCTTCCTCCAGTCCTCGGGTACCACACCATCCTCCCATGATTTATTAAAAAGAGTAGCCAGTGGTTTCACTAGTTCCTCCCTTAATTATTTTAGAATTCTGGGGTGAATTCCATCAGGACCCATTGCTTTGTCCACCTTCAGTTTTAGGAGTTCTTGCAGAACCCTTTCTTCTGTGAAAGGACTGGGGTCGACCCCCCTATCAAGAGTGCTTCTGTTAATTGGATTAGGCACTTCCCCTCCTCTTTTGTGAATACTGAGCAGAAATATTCGTTCAGTATTCCTGCTTTTCACTGTCCCCTCTGCCCACCCACTGTTCATTCTATTCAGCCTCACTATCCTCCTTTGTCTTCTTTCTACGCTGATGTACCTATAAAAGGTTTTATACCCCTTCTTAACTGAGTTGGCTATCTTTTCCTCAGTTTGGGCCTTTGCTATTCTGACTTCCTCCTGCTTCCTTCTGCCTTAACTGGTACAGCTCTCTGTCCTGCTCCTTCTGTGTTTCCTTATACTTCCGGAATGCTATCTTTTTCTTCCTGACTTTCACAGCCACCTCTTTTGAGAACCATAGTGACTTTTCTTTCATTTGATTTGTTCATTTGCTTCACACAAAGGCTTGTTGTCTCTGTGATGGCAGTTTGATAATTCCCCATTGTTGCTCCACACCTCCTTCTAGCCTGTTTGCTAGTGCTTTTCTGAGGCACTCTCCCATCTTGCCAAAGTCAGCCCTCCTAAAGTCCAGTACCCTCAGTTTTGTATGGTTTGACTCTGTAGCTGAGTTTAATGTGAACCACACTGTTTGATGGTCACTTGTCCCCAGATGGCAACCCACTTCTAGATCTGAGATCCTCTCACTGCCCCCATTTGAGAGTATGAGGTCTAAGATTGCTCCCTCACGAGTGGGTTCCAGAACTAACTGTCTAATGCCTGCCACCTGTAGGGCATCAAGAATGGCCCTGCTCTTGGATGTGGCTGCAGCAAATGTGCTCCAGTTAACATCTGGCATATTCAGGTCTCCCATCAACAGTATCTCCCCTTTCTCTGCCATTCTAAGAATGCCTTCTATCATATCCTTGTCCATTCCTTCCCTGACATGGGGTCTGTACACAACCCTGTGCGGATTGTGTGCCCTTTCCAGTCTCCAAGGTGACCCACAGTGCCTCCTCTCCTCCCTGTTTACTCTTTTGTTCAGTTGCTTTTATCCCTTCCTTTACATAGAGAGCTACTCCTCCCCCTCTTCTCCCCTGCCTGTCTCTCCTGTAGGTTATGTACCCTGGTATGTTAACATCCCAGTCATGGTTCTCTGTGTACCATGTTTCTGTGACTGCTACGATATCCAGGCATCCCTCTTCCATTAAGGCCATCAGCTCAGGGAGCTTTTTGCCCAGACTACGGGCATTGGTACTCATTACCCTCCATTTCCTGATGGCCTTACTCCCTTTTACCCCATCCCTGTCCTTCTTGCCTTTGTCACTTTCTTCATTTATCCCTGCCCTTCTCCCTATCGACACCTCTATGTTGGTGTTTGCCGCACTTACTACCGTGATTATTTGGGGGCTAGGATTTTCCTGCTCCTTTCCAGTGCCTCCCCCCTTGGCTAGCTTAAAAGCTTGCCAATGAAGCATTTAAACCTATCACCTAGGATCCTGGTTCCCCTCCCGGACAGATGCAGCCCATCATGCCAGTATAGGCTTGCATCACTCCAGGTGGACCCCCAGTCCCCAATGAAGCCAAATCCCTGAGCTCCACACCAGTTTTTCAAACACTGATTGAACCCCATGGTGCGGAACACCCCAGTCTCTCCTATGCCATAGATGGGTAGCACCTCTGAGAAGGTTACCGTGCATGCTACTTGACTAAGGCCCCTCCCCAATTCCACAAACTCTTCCTGAACTTCTCTAATCCCTTTCTTAGCCAGGTCATTTGTCCCTAGGTGGAAATGACATCCAGCTCCCTCCCCTGTGCAGCTGCTCCGGCAATCCTGAGGATTCGCTTCCTGTCCCTGCAAGCCATGGTGCCAGGCAGGCACCTTACCTCCCTCTCCCCTTCCTCCCCCAGTTCTACCTTCCTAACAATGGAGTCCTCCACCAGGAGTTGTTTTCTTCCCTTACAGGGTCCCCTGCCACCCTCCTGTGGGTCTCCTTTGTGGAGGTTCCCAGTATTCTCCTTGGTCTCCACTGTGGGTGCCTCCATAGAGGAACCACAGTTTGCCAGAATGGCATAGGAATTGTGGAGAGGTACAATGGGAGGGATGCGCCTCTGTTCCACCACCCTTACCCTCCCTGAGCCCACTGTGGTCCAACCGCTCCTCCTTCTTGGCAACCTCTGAGGCAACGGCAGTGGCACTGGTGGTCCCTGGATGGAAGAGGAGGTCCCACAAATCCTGGCCAACTCAGCCTGGAGATGAGCAACCTCCTCCCTCAGCCCAGAGAGGTGCCTGCAGATGAGACAACACCGCATGCTCCAGAACATCTCCTGGAAGACTGCTGCTCCACAGCCACTGCACTGCACCACTACAATCATGTCTTATTTCTGTCCCCTTAACTGTTTGCAATCCTTACTCTTTCCTCTGTTTTTTTTCCTCTCTCTCCTTTCTTTCTGCCTGTGTGCCCTTTAAGCTCCTGATTGTCCTGTTCTGAGACAAGAATATCCTATATTTCGCAGTAGACCACTTTCTTGCTCAGAGGCAGACCTCCAGCAGCTAGAGGGGGCCGGAGAGTTACTCTTGCCCTTCTAGGATGGTGGGTCCTTGGTGGTTCTGTGATCACTCACTTCCTGCCCCTAAACAGGAAGTTCCTGTTGTCAGTCAAATTCTGTGCCTATAAAAATAGAACTAGTTTTGGGTGGGGGGTGGAGGGGAGGGAAGGAGGGCAATATAGTCCCAGCAGAGAAGTCCAGTCACACAGCAGTCCTTTCTCCTGGTGTCTTCTGCCAAGCTATTAGCAGAAACTTTCTAAGGCAGTCTTTAAATGTAGCTTCCTTCAAGCTAAGCCACTCCCCCTACTTACCAGATCTTTCTACAAGTAATTTAAACCTCACAGCAGTTAAGTCCTTTCAGTCACCTGAGATTTACACCTAGACAACTCTTCAGATACCCATTCAGTTCAGTTAGCCCAAACGCACACTTTTTTTTTGTACGTTAGTTTTTTTACCCTAAATTAAAAGTCAAATATAAAAGTTCTTCTACTTTAGTCCCAGCAGAGAAGTCCAGTCACACAGCAGTCCTTTCTCCTGGTGTCTTCTGCCAAGCTAAGACAGTGAGAAGAGCCTGCTGCCACACTCCCTGAGCCCTTGCTTGCAGGTATGGTCTGGACAGCTTTCTGGGAACTCAAGGCTGCATGGCTGTCTGTAAATTTTCTAAGGGCAATTGCCTTTCTCTTGAGACAGCTCTTATCAGTCACCCGTGGACCACGTGCTCCTTGTTTGGTTCCTCATCCTGCCAGGCATTTTCAGATTCCTCCTGACTGGACTATGGCACTACCATTGGCCAGTTAATCTTGTTTTTTCCCCTAATCCAGTATTGCCTCTGATACAGTATCTGGAATGTTTTACTACTCAGTGCTGAATTTCTTCAGTCTAAAGTGTAATTTTAACTGTACCTGTATGTGTTTGAACTTGTAATTTTAGAGGGCTAGACTGTATTACTAATTCTGTGATAGAACTCGAACAGTTCTGAGCCTCTGCTACCACACTGGGTATTTCTGTGAAAAGTCACTTTCAGTTAATATCTCCTGTCCACCTCCGATTTCAGCATCTTTTGTTTCTCCCCTTTGCAGACCCAGCCAGCACCTAGCTCGCTGGGTCCCACCCCACAATTTAAACTCCCATTATTTGTGACAAAGCTTTTTTGTGACTTGTAAAGCAGGTAGCCTCCCACTGTTTTCAGAGCTATATCTAATCCCAGCTTGTCCATTCTCCTTCAGGCATCCTCTCATAGCCCTTTGGGCTAACAGGGCCTCTGACAGGGGTCTACACACCTCCACGGTGAGAAGAGCCTGCTGCCACACTCCCTGAGCCCTTGCTTGCAGGTACAGCCTGGACAGCATTCTGAGAACTCAAGGCTGTGTGGTTGTCTCTGTAAATTTTCCAAGGACAATTGCCTTTCTCTTGAGACAGCTCTTATCGGTCGTCCGTGGACCACATGCTCCTTGTTTGGTTCCTCATCCTGCCAGGCATTTTCAGATTCCTCCAGACTGGACTATGGCACTACCATCGGCCAGTTAACCTTTTCCATTTGCAGATTATACTGTAAAGCCACTAGAGGGCAACAAGACGTGTACATTGCAATCATCTTCCCACTGCTGTCCCCTAACACTTCTAGTCCTGGGTCTTTCATATCTAAAGCAAATTATCTATGTGCTAACATTCTGTGGTGTGATCTGAATCTGTAAGTCTGTATAAAGCCTCTACTACCCTACCCAGAATGGTTTCCATCTCCCTCCTACTCACACCCTCTTGGTTCTTACCCTTTTCCCATTCTCCCCCTCAACACCTATTGCCACTTCTCTCTCTGCTTCCCTTCCAGATACCTCCTTCATCCTGTCAATCAACCCCACAGCTCCTCTTGTAAACAGACCCCACTTTCCCTACTACTCTCCAGCCTCTCTGTTTTCCCTTCCTAGTCACTTTGCATTTCTTCGTTTCCTTATCTCCTTCTCTCCAACCCTCCCTCCCTCGTCCCCTCCCTCATGTATTTCCTACTCTAATTACAAAAGTCCTAAACTTCACCATTTCATCCTTGCCCTCCTCCTTCTTTCATCAGGGAACATCCACCCCAAACCTGGCCCTATTTCTTCACCTACCCTTGCTCCTTACCCTAACAACATGTCTCCAAAACCCACTTCCACTACAACCCTTCCTAAAGAGTTGAAGCTCCTCTACCTGAACATCTGCAGCCTGCTACCTAAAATCGACCTCCTACAAACTATTATGATTTCACACACCCCTGACATCCTAATTATTACTGAGACATGGCTCAAAAAAGCATCTCTGACAATGCCATTGCTATACCTGGGTATTCCCTCTCCAGACAAGATTGATCGGGCCGTGGAGGGGGAGTGGCCATGTCTCTGTCTACCTCCATCCCAGGTACCTACGAAGCCCTTGTCACCTGCATTACCCTTCTTTTCTCAATCCCAATTTTTGTGGCTGGCATCTATTGCCACCCAAGCATTCAACCCTCAGTCATGACTGAACTCTTAGCCAACATCACCTCCATCTCGCAATCAGGCGAACTGTTCATAATGGGTGATGTGAATCTAAACTGGTTGTCTCCCAAGTTAAACAAGCTATGCAATGATGTCACTGCTCTAAACCTCACTCAACTTATACTTGAGCCCACACACCGTAATCCCAAAACACAAAACCACACCCTGCTTGACTGGGCAATTACAACCCACCCGCACCACATCATTAAATCTGGTCTCCTCCCTGATGCCCTTAGTGATCACAACCCCATTTTCATTGTTCATAAGGTCCATCACCCCAAACCTCCCCCTAAAATCAAACAGCTCTGGTCCTTTAAATCCTTAGGCCTTACCCCACTCTGTTCTGCACTTACTTCCACTGACTGGGCCCCCACTCCACTGCCATTTCTGTCGACCAAGCCCTTGACTATTTTAAAGATAAATTAATTGCTACCTGGAATGCCTTTGCTCCTTTCAGAAGTCCGTGGGCTTCACCGCCCCTGGATCACCCCCGAACTACTGGCCTGCTTCAGGGAGCATGACAGGGCCTGGAGAAAACACAAATCTACTAAACATCCAAACGACTATGCCAAATACAGAGTGCTATGCAATTCATGTACTAAAGCTACTAGACTGGCTAAGTCTGATTATTTCAACTCATCATTCCTAACTAACATTAACTTTCCATCTAAATTCTGGAGGGTAGTTCATACCCTATTCTCCCCCCTCCCCCTTCCCCTCCAGTTCTCAAAATAAATAACTCCCTAGTTTCTGACCCTGGCTCCGTGGCCAATGAATTTAATACCTACTACACCTCATGTGCCATGTCTCTTCTAAATTCCCTCTCCCCCTTGCCACCTACTAATTTCAGCCCTTCACCTCAGCCAGTGCCTACCTCTCCCTCTTTTTCCTTTTCTACTATCTCCTCTGATGAAGTTCTTAGTGCCCTCCTAGCCCTCAGCCTCTCTAAAGGCTCCTCACCAGATGAGCTTGATCCTAAACTTCTCTACCTTTCTGCTCCTGCAATTGCTTATCCTATCTCCCTAATCCTTAACCTCTCTTTTATTTCTGCCCAGGTACCCTCATCCTGGAAACATGCTGTCGTCCTTCCTCTCCTCAAGGGTGGTGACACATCCACTCCTGGCAACTATTGCCCCATTTCCCTCCTTCCTACCCTTGCCAAACTTCAAGAACATTTAGTTCTCTCTCAAGTTTCACCCTTCCTCTCCAATTCCTCCTTCTTCACCACCTTCCAATCTGGTTTTTGGAAGAACCACTCAACAACCACCTCCTTCCTCAGGCTTACTGACTCCATCCTTTCCGGGATGGACGATGGCCTGATCACCTCTGCCATCTTTGTCAACCTAGCCTCTCTAATGTCTGGTCACCTAGTCCAGTTGGAGCCACAATCACCACAACCCCCTTTGCACCTACTGTGCTGCTACAAGCCCCCATATGTGGGGAAGTACTAGTTGGGATCACCTTCCTCTCATCTGCCACTGTGGTCCCCCTAGTTCCAGTCTCTCCCATAGTCATTCTAAACATTTGATATCGATGTCAAATTTCTGCCCCAGCATGCATGCACCCTCTCTTTTCAGGTGAAGTCCATCACCCTTGAAGAGTCTCTTATCCCAGAAGTCTGTTCAATCCCCCACAAAGTGTTACCCCTACTCTAGACAACATCCCTTAAACCACCTGTTAAATTCCTCAGTTACATCACTCCTTATCCTATCCTGCTGGAGGACTTCAACAAAAGGCCAAGAAGACTGAGTATGCCACCAATCTGTTCCCCAGTTTATGGAACTTCCACGTCACTATCTCTGTTGACTGGTTCACTAGATCATTGATATCCAGGTGTTCCAACATTCCCAGTTCCCCCTGCTCCTTCTCCACCATTCTCCCTATTCTGTATAAATCCCTGATGACCAATGCACCAGGAAGGCAATGGACCAACCCCCCTCACATCCAGCCCCCACCACCCTCTCTACTCCTCTAATCATCAAGTCCACCAATTAATAAGACTCTCCTGGTGTACTTGCTCCCCGTAGGTGCCATCACATTGTCTTGCCCTTTCCCATTGACTGACTTGAACTTCCCCACTCCAGTGGAGTCATGTGCCTGAGCCTCCTCTGAAGGTGTGAAGTGGTTCAGCATCTGGATGGTGCTGGGTTGGAAAACCTCCTTTTGTATACTTCTGCCCCCTCCCTCTCCCACTCTCCACCACTCTCCATCCTCTTGGACCAGTGGGTCTCTGGGGGAGTGGAAATGTGGGGGGTAGGCTCTAGTTGAACTGATGATGCAGCTGAGATATTTCTTCCCTTGCTGCTACCAGCTGAACCTGGAGCTCTGCCATGGTCCTGCAGATGGGGCAGTGCCCCCTCCTTATGAGCATATCCCTAGAGAAGAGTGCCCCACAGCCATCACATCTGAATGCCTCCCCTCTGAACTCCATCCCTATACAGGCCATTGAATGATGCTAAAGCTAGCCAAAGTGGATTTCCAATAACAGTTTCAAAGTTAGCAAAATATTAAGCCAACTCATAGTACTCACCCGGATAGGATACAATTGTTAGACTCAGCTATATCACAGGAAACAGGGATAAAATCTACCCTGTAGTGCTCACCCAGATAGTGTAGCCATTATAGCCATATCTTCTGTCCTTACATCCTGCAGCTACTTAACATGGCAGGGATTCTCAACCTTAACCTGGAGATCATTTAAATAGCTGCAGTGCTACCATTGACCTACCCCTGCCTGCACAAGTAGACCTGGTCCTCTCATACCACTTACACTGTTAGCACTGTTGGCTTCCTCTTTCTGTACTTGATATGATATTAGCATTTTATAGAGCAGATATGACATTATAGTCTCATCTAGTAAAAAGGGCCAGTGCACTCTGAGACTAGTGGAGCACAGATGCAAAGTCATTGGTTATGGGAGTTGTGACCCCCCCCCCGATCTTCCAGAGCAGAGAGCATATATCTGGCAATAATGGGGATCCATCAGAAGGCTTCCAAAGCCACCCACACTTCTGCTAGGTAATGCAGTGCTATTCGAGTGGGGGGCAGTAAGCTGGCAACAGTGACAGTGATGGTTGTACCTGGGGGACCAAACCTGCCAGAACAGGCAGCAAAATGTCAAGGGTCACATTAGGGCCATCGGATGAGCAAAATATGGTGACAGTAATGGCAATATAGGGGTACCCATCCTGTCAGACCAGGCACTGAAAGTTTGCGGTTGCACTAGAGGCCATCGGAGGCCTTCCCCCTGAATATTTATGTTAAGAATCTCTGCCATATTAGGCAATGGCAGAGCCTGAGTGACTGAGGCAGATGTCATGCTTCCCTGTTATGACTGGCAGTGACAGGGTGCAGCTGTATTCTTAAGGTTACTGGACCCAGGGGCTAGGGGGTTAGAAAGTCAGAAGTCTGGGCGCTGTTTTTAGTTACATTTTGTGTTTTCCATGTGTGTTGTTTGGGGAGCTTTTTTTTTGTTTGTATGTTTTTTACTTTCTCTAACTAAGCAAAACAAAACTGCAGATAAAAGGTAGAGTGGTTCAGGTTCTACTAGCTAAAGCAGTGTCAAATTTTAGTTTGCAATTTTTCCCCAAAATTTGAATTGGTCTGCAAGTACTTCAGCAGCCAAAATTCATTCTGTTTGAATTATTGGTAAAACTAAATTCAGAGCTGCAATTTAATCAAAAAAAAAGTTTTGTATTGAATTTTAGTGTTAACAAAAGATGCCAGAATGACAGCACTGGAAGCTGAAGCCCCTTTTATTAAGGCTGTGTGAGTAAAAAATACATATTCTTGAATATCCAAAATAATGTGGTATTTGGTATTCAGATCTAAATGCTGAGTAATGTTTACTACTATGGGGGAGGGGGATTA
This sequence comes from Neoceratodus forsteri, assembly GCA_016271365.2. Taxonomy (NCBI): domain Eukaryota; kingdom Metazoa; phylum Chordata; order Ceratodontiformes; family Ceratodontidae; genus Neoceratodus; species Neoceratodus forsteri. The sequence goes on from CM057456.1 coordinate 1,356,148,603, forward strand.
AAAAAGTCAACAAAATAAGTTATAGCCATTCTTAGGTGGCCATGGCTATTACCACAGTCACCCCTCCCCTTCCTAGTCATTTCCAATCCTCCTTCCTTCCCCAATTATCTGATGCACTGATCATGTAAAAGCCAGTCTTTTGGAACTGGACTAGGCTGAAACCACATTTTATGCAACACTCCTTCTTAGTTCAGTTGCCCTAGCCCCAAAGGGTTATTTTTTTTTCTCAAAACTTGGTTCCCTCTCCTGACTCCTGAGCCATGATGAAGGGGGGGGGCCATACTAATCAAATTCTAAGCTTGTGAAGTTGGTCTTCCCTCCCAAACCCCTAGCATGACTTTCCTTTGGTGAGATAAGGTCACCTGACACTAGCAGTTCTTGCCTATGAGGAAGATAGGATCAGAATGGGTCACCTTTTGAGACATGAACCTTTGGGGCTTGTGTGAGGTGTTGACTAGAGGAGGATAGGCTGTAAAATGGCATGCTGTTTTCTCCTGGCACAGTTGCAGGAGACCAGCATAAAAAAAGAATGGGTGTATGGGAGAAAGGGTAGAGAGGGGACAGATGACTGGGGTAATCAATACAAAGTACTGTAACTGGTGGTCCTGAATATGACTACTCAGCAAGTACTCGCAGAAAGATACTTGCAGCTCCTAGTGCTTATCCACATGACACACATGCAGCACAGCCAGCCTCTGTACACTGTCCCACCAATATCCCTTAACCCTGTCATAGAAAGACACCACATAGGTGAGAAGGGAGCTCAGACATAATACCCATTTAATTTTTTTGTGAGGCTGCCAACAGGCATGCCTACAGTACTAGTGCCAACTTGGGGCTCAAATTTTCAGACATGTTTGTTTGGCAGAAAATTGCCTGTTCAGGATCACTAGCAGTATCATAAGAATTCACAAGAGTTAAAAAGTTTGTTATAGTTCCTAGAAATTTGGAGCAGCCATTTTTCTGCCAATAAAAACAAGTTCTGATGTTTGCTGGAGAACAAAACTACACATGGCAGTGTTTTGAACATATAGCCACAGTTCTCCACCTTAGTATGTTTCTTTCCAAACATAATTTAGTCACTTGTTATAATTTATTAGAAAATACATTTTTCATTACTCACTGGGCTTTCTCAAGGTTCATAATACTGTTTTGCCAGCATATCTACGAAATCTGCATAAAACTCCTTTGAAGTTGGATCCCAGTATTTCCCATGGAAACAACTGTGATATCCCAAACACAATTGTGTGATCAATTGTTGACATGACAACCAGTAGTTTTTGAAACATGTATTGTAGATACATAAGTACCAGAATCAATAACTGTATTTAAAAGATCAATAAGGAGAGAAAGTCTAAAACTTAAAACATGTTGAAGCACAATTGCTGAGAGGAAAAAGACAGTTGTTTGTGAAAAATTATTTTAGTACATTGCTGCTCTTTATAGGCCCAATTTAGTATTAGCACTGGCACATGTGGGATTTCTACCATGCCTGTCTGTGGAGTTCCACACAGTGAAGCCAGGCTGCGTACCTTGCATGATATATAAAAACATATAATCAGGTGGCAGAAGGAGACCAATGGCTGATCAAGTCTGCCCAGAGTAGTTACTACCTTACCACCCCCTTCCTAGTGCCACGACAGGTTATTTAGCTCCACTCCTCCCCTTCCACTTCTTCTCTATTTGTGATTCCCTCAAGTGGGATTATGTGTCCATTGGCCCTGTCTCATCCATGTCGGAACCATTTAAAGGTCCTGTGCCCCTTGTCATTAGACTTAATGATAATGAAAACCCTTGGTTAAATAATATGTTTAAAAATGAAAACAAAAAATAAACTAAATCATCTTATCAGATTTGTAAAAAAAGAGTAAAACTAGGCAGAATGTCCAATTGCTAAACCAAAATAGAAACATTTATAAAGAAATCCAAAAGTAGCAAAAAAGGAAATCACATTTGGTTCTCCAGAAAGACGTAAGAGATTCAATAGAAATGAATGAAAAGAAGACATTTAGAACTATTGTTGCCAAGGGTCACTCTAAATTTTACATCAATGTTAGAGGCATACATACAACCCCTTATTTGTGAAAGACATTACTCCAAGATATTTGGTAAACAAGAAGATTTTTACGAACATTGACAGAACCATTAGTAACAGAAATAGTCAATTCTTATACAAAACCTCTTCCATTATACATTTCAGAATATATTTCTGAAACCATTCTACAAACCAAATAGAATGAAGCCCTGGGTCCTGACAGAATCACAGCAGATATGTATTGATTAACACCAGAATGGTGGATTCCTGTTTGACCTAAATTATGCAATACGATATTACGTAGCCAGGAACTTCCAACCACTTGGTTAGGAAATGTTATTTTCACAAGCCAGTAAAAAGGCTCAATTCAGGACCCAACTATGTATAAACTAAGAAGCCTAATAGGATGTTCTCAAAAACTATTTCCAGAATTATATTAAATAAATTACAAGAATGGATCAATGAATCAAATTTTTGGGGATGAGACAGAAAATACTTTTTTTTCTTGGTAGATCAACTCTTTGCCCTTAATCATATTACACATTTGTGGTTTTGTAGATCTAAAGGCTGCTTTTGGCAACATTAGCAGACAGTTCATGTGGAATCATTTATTTAATCCAGGCATTGCCCCTCTGTTGCTACAATTGTTGATCAGATTACATAAACAAACCAAAATGCAGGTAAAATGTGATAAATTTGGACAACTATCTCTGAAATAAAATTTTAATTCAGAAGTAAGACAGTGCTGCATTCTTGCTCCAACCTTATTTAATCTGTTTTGAAACTGAGTTCTTATTTAATGCCATGATTTTCAGTTTAATTCCCCTAATGTAGCATGTGTTGTAATTAGCCATTTAACATACACAAAATACTTTGTTTTGATGTCCTCTTCACTTTTGGGACTACAAAAGAAAATGGACAAATTTGCTGAATTATGTTAATTAAAGTATTTGTATATGAACAGAGATAAGACACAGATGGTAGTCTTTGGATATAAAAAATTTAAAGTCCAAAATTGTTCTCAGATTAAAAAAAAATTATACTGTTAAATATTATAATTATCTTGTGGTGCATTCTGCCTTTAAAGTAAAATGGAAGGACCATATGAAGATGACTGGTAATAAGACCGATAAAATACAAAGTGCCTTACAATAGTTCAATTGTAAGTATGGAGGTACCTGAGTTAATGGAGCAATTACTGTAGTAAATAACAAGCTCAAATCTTCAGGGTTATATGCTGCAGAATGATGGGGATACTCTGACATTTCTTATTTAAAGAAAAATTTGACTGAAGATTATAGAAATATTTTTAAAAATTTGAATTTTGCTACTGTTTCAGTCTCTGAAATTTGCTACTGCTTCAGTTTCAAGGACAGAACTTGGACAACTGCCTGTATCAACATATATTAATGAAAGGACTGTGATGTTTCTATTGGACCTTTTTAAACTGCATGAGACTATTTCCCTTATCCTATGTTGGAGGCATGCATTGCCCCTAGCCACCTATATGCATGTGCCAAGCACTTCAAGGAGGAAGGGGAAGCCTGTGGGAGTTGAACTTTGCTGGGCACTGTTAGGAGGTCTAAACCTCACTCTCAGGTTCTTGGCAATAATGGGAATGCAAGGAATCACAGACATGTTGCTTAAGAGTAATAAACTTGTTTATTACTGCCAAAAGGATAAATCACAGTTGCCCTAAGCAGTTCTTACCAAATACGAACTGGGAGCCAATGCTAAGCATTCCCTATACCTCAAGGATTCTCTGTGTCTCTTGGGGTCTCTGAGGTAGAAGACGTAATGTCTTACATTACATACCTATGATAATTACTATGGTTACCATAAGATAGAAACATTTCTAGTTACAGAGATGAGCCCTATTAGCTAAATTAGAGGTGGCTCCACAGTCCTAGATAACATTATACAATTTTGTAGTAGCCATCACTTTGTAAAAACAAAGGAGGCCCAGTTATACATCTATTAGTGTAATAGTACACATCACCAAAATATGGCAATACCGACATATATCATCATAATTACAAGGACACAGTTGTCCTAACATCTTATAAGCAAGGACTACATATATGTATTAGAAAGCAAAGTGTATAACAATAATATGCATACATATCCCCATGTAGACTAGGTAACTAGGTCTATCCACGGCAAACTTGGCACCTTGTACCAGCTAAAAAAACAACTTATTCCAGAGGCAAGGCAAGCAATTGCCTCCAGTGTCTTCCTTCCTACATTAACGTATGCTGCCCCTGTAATTCAGGGTATGCTCAAAACAACATAAGTGGAAACCCAGGCTTCAGGTCCTGCTGTATACAACAAGGTGGTGAGGTTTGTGACACTGAGTCACCCAAGACGCCACTCCCCTGTGTCTCGCTTGTCCAGCTTCAATGACCTTCCTTTGAGGCTTGTCTTCAGTACCCCCTGCTCTCCCTTGCTTACAAACTGCAGCACCCAGCTGCCCCACCCAGCCTTACAAGAATAATCATTCCTAAGTCTACCCCTAGTATACTCAGGACCACTGGTCAGTCCCTACTAGCAATCCCCAGAGTCAAGACTAACATGGGAGGCAAATCCTTCACTCACATTCCCCCTAAGCTGTGGAACACTCTTCCACCTTTAGTACAGGAAGCCCCATCGCTGTTAAACTTTCACACAAGGCTCAAGTCCCACCTACTTGGGGCAGGCTTGTGCCATTGTCAGGGTATTGGATAGTCACCCCCGGTCCAACATCCTACACCAATCCATCTCCTTTTGTCACCCAAAATGACTCCAAAAGCATGCCTCAACTCCCTCAATTGTTGCACTTATGTTCAATATATTGAAATATTGCCTTTATTGTAACCTTGAATTTCATGTCCACTTTCTCTGCACCCTGTACTACCTGACTGTATTGTTCTGTTTCTATCTTCTGGGTCGCCCCTGAAGAAGGGACCTTGGGGGCTCAGTGGGCATACCCGGTCATCAAAATTCAATAACTAAATAAATAAATATCCTGACATCTACTCTTATACAGTAGATGCCCTATGCCCTATATGTTAGTATGACATATACCTAAGTGCTAGCTGTCTATGGTGTACCTCTGGGGGTACCAATAAGGGTGCAGGGACCTCATGTAACAGCACTGAGATAAAAAAAATTAAGAAGTTAAATGCACACGCAAGCGCACACACACACACACACACACGATCACCAGTAAATGCAAGTGGCCTATGAAATGGAGGTTAGTATGATTTTGTATTTATAAACATAAAGTTGTACACTTCTTACACTCCAAGCCAAAGTTATGAAAGAGGAAGAGGAAGAGAATGGTTCCCCATTGTATTTCATGTCACAAACACAGCTTCATTGGGAGGTGGAGCCTTCTATTGCACTCATTACATTTATATCCTACTTTTTAAGCTAGTTTTTTATATTTTTTTCTCTTTTTTATTACTGAGATATATTTTTCCTTTCCAGTGACATAGCAACCTAAAGTAAGACAATTCAAACAATGTGTGCAATAGCCTAATCAGAAAAAAAATCACAACAGAAAATAATGCAATAGATCTCATGAGAAAAGAAGCTAAAAAGAAACCAAAACTAAAACATTAACAGCTATGATATCCTACATTGTCTCTTCCCTATAATCAAGTGCAAGTGCTACCAATTGCATTCTATTGTGGTGATGCCAAAAATTAAACTGCTAAAAAAGGGAGGCTGACTACATTAAATAAAAGGAAAAAACAGTAGTAAAGAGCAAGAAGAAAAAGACAAAGGGAAGATCTTCGACATCCCATTCTATCGTACCTCTCATGCACAGAATTTGATCACTTATGAAGACCAAGTCTTACAACAATTTGCCCCTGAAATTCTTGCCTGTAGCTCTGTCAGTTCCTTTTGCAGCACCCTCAAGAACCACCTCCTAAAATCTACCACCTGTGTGTGCCCAGGACATCTCCCCCTTGAATATACTAACATTTGGAAAGGCTTTGCCTGGAGTTCAGTGGCCATGCAGCCAGCCACTCCCACTTCCTGAGCTATATAAGCAGTTCCTCTCAACCGCATTGTGAAGCATTTTTTCTTTGCAGCCGGAGGTTCTGTTGGTTTATCCTCTGAGCTGGTTGGGGCCTACCCCCCCCCCACCACCACCACCTGCTGTTTCTGTGTGTCTCTGCTGGACTTTGGTGTTTGTTTTCCTACTTCTGGTTTATATTTTTCCTCCTGCTGTGTGCTTCCCTGTGTTTTGTGCCTCTTGCTTTTTGGGCCTTGTTCCCTGTTTTGCTGTGTTTTGATTTTGTCTTTTTTTTGTCGGGCTTTGTTTCTAAGCTCCTTGCATACTGCTACTCGGAGTTCATGCTACTGCTTTCAGTTACCTACAACTGCAGCCACTGCTACTATATACTCCAATTACTATTGTACCCAGTGCTTGTGTTTTTAAACTACTCACCACACTCAAACTACTGCAATGCAACAGCAATCATTATCTGTGTGTTTCAGCTCAACCATAGCTGCTCCATGTTGCATACTCAATTCTTTTCACCTGACACAGTTTACTCTGACGCTAGCTGTGCTACTCATTCCTGCTCTCATTCTACTTGCATCTTCATTGCACTGCCTGGCTACACCTGCTTTCAGAGCATTGTTTCCATGTTTTATTGCAGTTACAACTCTGAGGTCAGCCAACTAAGCTCCTGCTGAGGCTGTTAATGTAGCTGTATTATTATATCTTGCCTCGCCGCCAAAAAATCCTCAGAGCATTTGTCACCTTGACTTGGCTATTCATGCCTGGATGGCTTGCCTCCAATTTAATGCTGTTTTATTGCTATAAGGTATGTTATGCAGATCTCTGTGCAGGTCCACCTATCACTACTACTGCTTATTGACCTACGTACTGGTCCGTGCTTGCTTATGCTATCATTGCTCATTGCAACCGTTGTTTCTTGTGTACACAAACCATTGTTTCATGCCTACTGCCATCCCCTCGGCTTCAGCCTCTGGGATTCTGCTGCACTCAATCTGCATTTGACCTTGCAAGGTCTCAGCACTCAATGCTCGTTACGTTCTTAGCATGCCGTGCTCATTCAGCTCACCAGCTTTTCAGCTCTCAGTCAATTTGTGGGGCATGCCAGCCATTCTATTCTGGTGCAGGGTTCCTGCAGCCGATGGTCTCGCTCTGCATTTAGTCCGCATCTCAAGCATGTCCAACTTGGAGTGGGATCCTTCTTGCCTGGCCCATAGCTGGGAATGTCCTTGACCTGGGCTTGGTTTAGCTGCTTGCTATGTGACAGCAGCTCCTGGTGTAGAATTTAAGACTAGTGGTGAAGGGTGGAAAAAGTTACCTCCTTTGGCTCTAGTGTTCCACTATAATGGTTAGCCATTGAATATAGTGGTTTCCCTAGCAAGGCACCTTCATTGCATTCTCCCTACTACTGTCTCTGGTTCACCTGGTTTGATTTAGGGTGGGTAGGACAGGTGAGTGCTTCAGCAGTTGTTGCTCCTCTCCTGTGCCTTGGATGCACATATTGTTGCAGAGTTTTCTCGCAACCTTCCATGGCATTCCTGCTAGAGGGTTTGAGTGAGAGCCTTCCTCCAAATTGGAATATTTTCCCCCTCCCTTTAATTGGGTTTTCCAAATTGCAGCTGCAGAGCCATCACTAAAAAAACTATCCTAAGCCTGGAGGGAAGGTGACCTAGGCCTTGGATCCCCATAGATTTCCTCCTCATAGGGTTTTTTCTCTCTCTCCTCCATTGTCTCAGGTCATGACACTTAGTTAGCATAGTTGTTTCCCCTAGTTTCTTTAGGTAAGTTCTGCTGTTGGATAGAGGTGGAGGATGTCCTGCGGTTCTCTCTCTCCTTAGGGGATCCCCTAATCTCAACACAAACCATCAGTTTCATGCTACGCAAGCCTGGGCAATCATTACATTATTCAACTGAGCATGGAACGGAGTTCACTGGAAAGGAGTTTGGGAGGATAAGGGACTGTATGCCAAGGACAGGCTTCATCTTGCCCCATTAGGGAAGGAAGTTCTTAAACAGGGGGTGGCTGACTACATTCAAGAAAAGTGGGGTTTAATCTTGTGAGGGGGGAGGGATAAGGGAGGGGCTGACGAGAAGCCCTCTCCTCCAGATGAGGGGAGTAGCCTTCAAACCCAAGGGGGGAAGTGGGGAAACAGACTGGGGGAGAAGTTTTCAGGAGGAGCAGAGGGTGGATAGAAGTATAAGGAACCTGGGTGGGGTTTGACAAAGGGGATCAGGGATAAGGGGGAGTGGTCCTAGTAAATGCCAGGAGGTGAGAAACAAGTTGGCAGAGTTCCAGGCCATGCTGTTCAGGGAGGGGTGGATGTGGCTGCAGTCATGGAAACGTGGGCCAACCAACAAAAACCATGACTGGGACCTAAACGTGCTGGGGTACACTATGCTTAGGAAGGATCGAAAGGAGGGCAGAGGTGGTGGAGTGGCTATGTTCATTAGAGATGACATAGAAATTGCTAGGGTAGAAGAGACAGAGGGAAACATGGAGGCCTTATGGGTCACCTTACGAATCCCAGCAGGAGGTAAGGTCAAGCTGGGTGTAGTATATAGGCCCCCCGGGATGGGTGATGTTCTGGAAGATGGTTTTCTGGACAACATCATTGCCCAGTGTGGACCAAAAGGGGAGAGAGTGGTGTTGATGGGGGACCTTAATATGCCAGGTACAAACTGGGGAACCATGTCCTCTAAGGTGGCCAAGGAGCAGAGACTACTGGATGGCTTCCAGGATGTGTTCTTAACACAGCATGTGATAGAGCCCACAAGGGAGGGGCATGTCCTGGACATGGTTTTGGTGGATGGGGATCTGGTAAGGGACCTGGTTTTAGAGGATCCCCTGACTGGGAGTGACCACAATATTGTCTGGTTTCAAATAAGCTTGGGGAGGGGAGATCTAGGACACTGGCCTTGGACTTGAGGGGCAGCCTTTGTGGGCATGGGAAATATTCTCAAGGATCACTTGAAGAGTTACAATGACAAATGTGGAAAAGAGATGGGTGGTCATAAAACGGGGACTTCGTGAGGCAGTCAGGACCTGCGTTAAGGTGAAGTGTAAGGGAGCAAGGTCACATAAACCATGCTAGTGGTCCAGTGAGGTTCAGGTAGTGGTCAGACAAAAGAAGGCTGCCTACAAAAAATATAAAACAATGAGAGGGGAGAGGAAAAAGAAATGTACCATTTTGCATCTAGAAAAGTCACCCGGATGGTGCGGAGGGCAAAGTCCAGTAAAGAGCAACAGCTGGCACAGGGGATACGGGGAGGGGAAAAGGGGTTCTTCTGGTACATTGGGGAGTGGAGAAAAACTAAGGGCCATCTCGGCAGGTTGAGATCAGAAGGAGGGTGGGTGGAAGAGGCGAGGGACCAGGCAGAGGTAATAAACAAGTACTTCAACTCTGTGTTCACTAGGGAGGGGGATGGGATATCTACAAAGCAAGGCACGATGGGGATAGAAGTGGTAGTGTGTGGGATCAGGGGAGCAGCAGAAATGGAGCAAGAGGGAGGGAGAGGTACCCCAGTGATGTCACATCAGGATAAGGATAAAAAGGCCAGTAAGGTGGAGGGGACGGATGATGCTATCTCCACCGAAAGGGTGAGGTTAGCGCTTAAGGGCCTAAAGAAAGATAAATCTCCTGGGCCAGATGGCATTCATCCGAGAGTACTATGGGAATTGGTGGACATACTGGCTGCACCCCTGGCGGAGCTCTTCAACAGGTCGCTTGAGACAGGGAGGGTACCTAGGGATTGGCGAGAGGCACATGTGGTGCCAATCCATAAAGGGGGGTCAAGGGAAGTACCATATAACTATAGACCCATCAGTTTGACCTTGGTGGTGGGAAAATTAATGGAGAGTATACTAAAGGAATGATTGGGGGTGTACTTGGAGGAGGTGGGAGGTCTGGATAGTCGGCAACATGGGTTTGTGCCAGGTAGATCATGTCAGACCAATCTTGTGGAGTTCTACGAATGGGTAACATCAGAACTGGACAGGGAAAAGCCTGTGGATATATTATTCTTGGACTTCAGCTAGGCATTCGACTCTGTCCCCCACAATGGTCTGGTGGAGAAACTGATGGGGTTGGGAGTAGGCCCTTTGATGGTCAGATGGATTGAAAACTGACTAGCTGGATGCACTCAGAGAGTAGTGGTCAGTGGGGAGCAATCGACCTTAGAGAGGTCGGTTGTGGGGTACCACAGGGCTCAGTCCTGGGTCCAATCCTGTTTAATGCATACATTTCGGACATCAGGAGGTATAGGGTGTGAAATGAGTCTCTTTGCTGACGACTCAAGATGGGAGCAGTAGTTGAGGGGGAAGAGGGGAGGTTGGCCCTGCAATGGGACCTGGACACCATGGAAAGGTGGGCTACACATGGAAATTAAATTTCAGTATCACCAAGTGCAAGGTGTTACATCTTGGGCAGGGAAACCCTAAACACAGATACACCCTGGGAGGGGAGGCACTGGAGGCCTCAACAGGGGAAAAAGACCTAGGGGTCTTGGTGGATGCATGTATGAATAACTCCAAGCAGTGCAGGAGAGCAGCTAGCAAAGCAAATGAGGATGTTGGGATGCATCGTAAAGGGGATCACCTCTAGGAGCAGGGAAGTGATTCTGCCGCTGTACAATGGATTGGTTAGACCACATCTTGAGTACTGTGTACAGTACTGGAGACCACGCTTGAAGAGGGACATACAGCTTCTGGAGAGGGTAGAGAGGAGGGCAACTAAGATGATACGAGGACTAGGGGATTTGACGTATGAGGACAGACTTGAGGAGCTCTGCCTGTTTTCATTGGAGGAGAGGAGAGATGGGGGGACATGATTGAGGTCTTCAAGTACCTCAAGGGAATAAATAAGGTAAACACGGAGGGGATCTTTAGACTACAGCAGGGAGGTATCACCAGAGAGCATGGTTTGAAGTTGGAAGATGGAAGGGTGAGGGAGGAAAGAGGAGGAGATTTTTCAATGAGAGGGTGGTGGATCCTTGTAACATGCTGCCTGGTGAGCTGGTTCAGAGATCCACAGTGGAGGGCTTCAAGAGGGGTGGGACAGACACAGAAAGCGGATGTATCAGATGATGGCCTGGCCCAGGGGGGTGGGGATGGATGATAGGGATTTCTGGAACACAAGGAGGGGGAGAGCCTCGGTACCCAACAAGGGATCTGAGGTTCGAGCAGACTTGATAGACCGTAAGGCCTAATCTGCTGGCAATTAGTATGTTAGCAACTCATTACATTATCAAACTGCCTATGCTTCTACTACTATGTTACAGTTACTGCTTCTATGTCACAGTTACTGCTTGCTCATATGCTTCGTGTTTCCTCCTTCTTTGGGGATGAAAAAACTACATTTCTTTTGGGTATTCCTAAGGTACCTTTAGTCATGGGAATCATCCCGTGACACTTCTAGGGGTGGAACCCTCTCAGAGGATTCCTTGCCTTTCATACCCCTACAGGGTAGTAATTCCTCTGGAATAGAGACTGTGAACGGCAAAAACCAAACTAATACAGCTGCACAAGCATAACACTATACTGGCTGCATAGGTCAGTGAATTGGAAAGGCTTTGCCTGGAGTTCAGTGACCAAGCAGCCAGCCACTCCCACTTCCTGAGCTATATAAGCAGTTCCTCTCAGCCTCATTGTGAAGCATTTTTTCTTTTCCCCACCATCCTCCCCTTCTCCTCCTCCAGTGGCAGCACTCTCTCCTTAGGGTGATTCCTAAAGGTACCCCTTTAGTCACGGGAATTGTCCCGTGGTACCTCTAGGGGCGGCACCCTCTCAAAGGGTTCCTTGCCTTTCATACCCCTACAGGATAGTAATTCCTCTGGAACAGAGACTGTGAATGGCCAAAACCAAACTAATGCAGTTGCACAAGCATAACACTATACTGGTTGCATAGGTCAGTGAAATTTTGTTAATATCCCTCTCATCAAAAATGTTGTGTTATTTTCCCTCCTTTCTTACTCCCCCCTTCCACTCCTCCCACTCCTCTCCCCTTCCCTTCCCATTTCTGCCCCATGTTTTTCCCAGCCCCCAGCACCTGTCACAAATTCACCCTTCCTGTGTGCTTTCCTGAAGTTTTTTTCCCTTTGACTATCTGCCACTGTATGAAATGTTTCTTCTGTTTATAAACCTGCTGTAATTAAGTGTATTAAATAAGTGTATATACTGTATTTTTCCTCATCTCACTGTTTGATGTTTTAACTTATTCGTTCTGTACTTTTTTTATCCAATTTTTTTGTAAAAATTGCTGTACAACTGGATGTTTGTGAAAAATGTCATTTTTGCTCAAATACTCTCCAATATAAAATAAGATTGATTGAGATTGGTTGGTGACAGAGGCTTGCAGCTCTCGCCTCACACAATTCTCTCAACAGCACCAAATTTGTAGAACATGCACACTGTCACAGTAATAACAGATCAGTAACTTCTTTTAGAAAAATAGAGACACAAAAAGAGACTGGGAACTAGGGCTGGGTGAAATTAACAAATTCTGCTTTCATGAATTTCATGACTTTTTTCAGAAATCCATGAACATTTTTAAAATTATTTATTTGGTCATAGCTCAGCTGTTCTTGCAGCCAGATATCTGAAATGTGGCTAGCTTACTTTTTGCATGGTCTCCAAAACAGAATCCCAAATTTCATTTGGATGAGTTGCTTGACACTTATAGGGGCTTAAAGTCTGGCAACTTTTTTGTGAAATTTAAAACAAAATATATATCTAATAACTATCTAGCCACCTTTGGAGCTAGATGACTGAAAATGTTCAAGGATTTTGAGTCAGTGCCAACCTGGGCTGCCAGCCCCCAAGCACAACACAGTAGAGACAGATGGTAGTACTCGAGAGGAGATAAGTAACTGAGCCAGACACCTGAACACTTTGCAAAGGTAGCCTGAGCACTTTGACCAAACAGATATTTGTCAGGGCGCATGAACACCCCCTGAGAAAGATCTGTTTGGACAAAGCACTGGTGTTTCCTTTGCACATCATTCCCATTATATGGAGGGCTCACTTTCAACAAGTGAACTTTTACAGTTCAATATAAAAGATACCTGTCTCAGTTACTCATCTCCTCTCAAGTGCTACCATCAGTCTCTACTATACCTGAAAATCTGCAAGCATAATTTTCTTGGAAAGGACTTAGAAACTGTTAAAATGGGAAGGGAGATGGTTAAGTACATTTTAAGTTACAGGGGCTCATAATTTCACAGTTTAATTATTCGTGAAGTCGTGTGAGCATTTTCCCAAAATTTGGAAATGTGTAGCCAAACTACAAGGATTTATTAAATTTTACAAGTATGCACACTGTAAAATTATAAACCTTTTACATTAAAACTAGTGAACACAATGCCATTACTGTAAATTTGTCAGGTTCATGGACCTTAAAGAGAAGGCTGTGTATGTCATCTTTCAGTCTCTTGGATGTTCATGTTAAAAGCTGCCAAATATTGCAAAATAACATCAGTACTTCGAGCTAAATTCCACAAGTCTGAAAAAATTGCAGAATTTTGCGAAAATATCATGAGAGCCACATTCATGAACTTTATCCAGCCATATGCCTGGCCTGCCATGAAGGAGAAAGTAAATGGCTTGTGAGAGTAGTAACAAAGTTGGAGTCATAGGGGACTCCACTGCAAATGTAGATGGAGATCTGGAGGAGATTTGCAGGACCATAATGTTAATGGAGATAAGATGATCTTTCTTTCTTTCTTTCTTTCTTTCTTTCTTTCTTTCTTTCTTTCCTTCTTTCTTTCTTTCTTTCCTTCTTCCTTCCTCCCTCCCTACCTTCTTTCTTTCTTTCATCACTCAGCTACTTTTTAGCTACAGGTAAGTGCACTAAATAAAGATTTGCTTATTAGCATAGTGCCAAAAGGGAGGTGGTACTGGTCATGTCAAGGGATAGGACAGTCTGAGGATTGAAATTAAAGGATAAGGTTTGGGGAGGCAGTTAGTACAGGGAGGGAGTCACCAGTGGCAAGTGCTAGATGCAGGGGTTCACCAAGAAAAGGACAGCTAAGCTGGGTAGCACAAGAACAGTGTCCCCAGTTGGAGCAAGGAAGCACAGAAGGACAAGAACTACAACTTGAACACAGGTTATATAAGAATCACAACCTGCAGCATTGACTAGCATGATTGCCTTATGTACTTGTAAGTCTAGAACTTAGAGACACTCAGAGAAATGTGGACGGGGAAGAAAATGACACTGGGAAATGACAAAGGGTAAATTCTGGCTATTCTAATTATTTAGATCTGACAGGAAAAGGAGTAGATAACTCTCCTTTTGAAGGAGACCTGATCTAAACCAGCAAGTCATTTTTTCCTAATAGAAACTGTTTTAATGTAATTGTTTTCCATTTCTGTTATTGATCCATCAATACAGGTCTTTTAATAATCTGGGGGGGGTCTCATTTACACACTGATAGTAAGGACCATTTTAGAACTGTATGATACACAGTAGCTTATATTTCCAGCAGCAGAGTTCTACTATAGTCAGTACAGTGGTCAGTATCCCTGCCTGTCACACAGGAGACTATGGTTCAATTCCCTGAAGGGGAGTTGTATACTTTTGGCAGAACAGGGCAGCCGAGAGGAGGCACCCATAGCAGTGGGAAGGATGAAAGTAGGTTCTTCAGAAGAGATGGCCCCAAAAATGGAGAAAGACACCCCCAGCCAAGGGGAAGCAGCTGCTGGTGGGGGAGTCCATTGATAGGATAGACTTGGCAGTTGAGGGAGGGATGAATGGAGAGGGAGGTGAAGTGCCTGAGAGGTGCTTCACCCTGGAGGTATGGAGAGGATCACTAAGGCAGCAGGAGCTGGGAGGAAGTTAGACATCATTGTCCACCTGGGGACAAATGACCTGGTAAAGGACAGGTTAGGGTAGTGCAGGATAATTGCAGTGAACTGGGAAGGGGGCCTCTAGCAGGTGGGACATACGGTGGCTTTTGTTGAGATGCTACCTGTGTATGGCAGGGAGAGAGGAAAGAGAACTCCTCACCAGGGCATTAAACAGTTGGTTGAAGGCATGGTGCATGGAGGAGGACTTTGTCTACTCTGGGGACTAGGAGCCAACCTGGGAGGCTATGGGCCTGTATAGGGTAGAAGGCCTGCATACTTCCAGGAAGATGACTATAGTCCTTCATAGGAGGTTTAAATTCTCCTTGAATGAGCATTTAAAGCAGCTAGCAGGGAGACTGTAAAACCAAAGGAGGCAAAAATTGCCTGCCCTGGATGATGTAGCACTAGGGAGGGAAATGCTGAGGTGAGTAAACTCCCCTAGGGCAGGGATGCAAGAAGACAGGTGTGGGGACAGGTCAGAAGAAAGGGGATATAAATCAGGTATGCCAGAACAAAGGAGTAAAAGAGACTGGGAACAGGCAAGGTAAAAAGGGAAGTAGTGGGTCACGTGGATCTTCAAGGGACAGCCCAGGCAGGAAGGGGGTAGGAATGCAGGAAAGGAGGCAGGGATGGGATAAGGTATGAAGAGCCATGTGTGCCAATGCAAGTTGTCTAGGAAATTAAATTCCTGACCTGAAGGCCATCATGGCAGACGTAGTCTGAATTTGGTGGCCTTAACAGACTCATGGTGCATTGAGCACCATAACTGGGACATGGCCATACTTATCTACTCTCTGTTCAGGAGAGACAGGGCAGAATGGGTGAAGGAGGAGTTGCACTATATGTGAGGGAGGAATTCAAGGCCATGGAGGAACAGTTTCACCCAGAGAAAAAGAAAGGGCTGAAGGGACTATAGGTCATCCTGGAGACAGGCTGTGGGGACGCTGTCCACACTGGCTTAGTGTACAGACCTCCAGCACAGGAAGATGAGTTGGATAAGGCACTTTGGGATGCCATCATAAGAATGGCAAGAAAGGGGGAGAAACTACTAGCTGATGACTTCAGTCTGCCAGATGTGGAGTGCAGCCTTCCAACAGCAGCTTTGGCAAGGAGCTGGGCCACACTTGACTCCCTACAAGGGTCTTTTCTCAGGCAGCTACCCAATGAATCTATTAGGGACAGGGCAGTGCTGGACCTGTAGTTTACAAACAGGGACAGCATTGCAGACATCACAGTGGTCAGTCCCCTAGGTATGAGTAATTATTGTACAGTGTGGTTTAACATAAACCCACAATATGAATGCACTCCAACAGAAAAAGACGAGGAGTCCAGAATAAGCTGCTTTACAAAAAGTTGAATTATTTTATAGAGGGGGCCCCCTGATTAAGCCGTATTTTTAAGGCAAAGTGCTGGGGCAAGGTAGTCAGGTAGACTGGCAAGAGGTTACAAACTTGACGTAATCAATAAAATAATTCAACGTTTGTAAAGCAACTTATTCTGGACTACTCGTCTTTTTCTGTTGGAGTGCATTCACATTCTGGGTCTAGTGGAGATAAGGGGTTAACCACCCCCAGTGTGCACCCCGTCCCTACAACTGTTTGAATGCAAAACAACACTGTGAACTTGTAGTTTAACATAAAAACAGGAGCAGAGGAAAACCACATTAGGATGAGGTCCTGGGCAGTAGGAAGTTGGAATTTAAAGAAATGAGAGACTGCCTAAGAAACTGCCTCGTTGGAGGGGGGATTGCCAGGGAGGGGTAGAGGCACAATAGGAAACAATCATGGAGGGCATAATTAAGGCAACTGGCCTCTGTGTGAAGGAAGTGAGTAAAAACAGAAGGAAAAAGAGACCATTATGGTTCTTTAGGGAAGTGGCGAAGTTGGTAAAGGAAAAAAGGGTGCATTCAGGAGGTATAAGGAAATGCAGAAGAAAGAGGACAGGGAGGTATACCAAGTAAAACAGAGGGAAGCAGGAAAGGTTGTGAGGTGATCTGAGGTGCTGACAGAAGAAATGATAGCCAAAAGTCTAGCTAAAGGGGGGTAAGACTTTCTTCAGACACATAAGTGAGATGAGAAAGCATGGGGAGGGATGGTGAGGATTGCAGGGAGAGACTGTGGAGAAAAAGCTGCCATCCTGGACAGATACTTTGCTCAGTCCTCACAGTGGAGGGGGGGTTAGACCACTATGGAGTGGCAGTAAAAAAGGGTGGGATGAGGTGGACATAACTCCATTTTCAGAGGAAATAATCCTGAAGGTGGTCAAGACTATAGGACTAGATGGGATGCAACCAAGGGTGCTAAAGGTACTGAGGCAGGTGCTTGCTTCCCCACTGTGATGGCCTTATTCACAGTTTACTGGAAAAAGGCATAGTTCTGGAGGACTGGAGGACAGACTTGGTCCCACTACATAGTAGTAGCAGAAGGGAGGGGGCTAGCAACTATTGGCCAGTCAGTCTCATTTGGCAGGTGGGGAAATTAATGAAAACCCTGCTTATATAAACTTAAATGGGCCCCTGGGGTATTAAATATTGGGCATGTATATCTCACCACAAATCCGAGATATGTGCTCAAGGAATTTGCTAGAGCTCTTGGAGGACATCAAGCAGGACTTTCAGAGGTGGAAGAAACTCAGTCTTTCTCTCCCAGGGAAAATAGCCATTAAAATTATGGTGTTCCCCCCATTTGTTTTACAAGCTTTGTAATTTACCTCTGAGTATTCCCAAGGGTATATGAATGAACATTGATAAGATTTTTTTGGCCTTTATATGGGTTGGTAATCCTCCCTGCTTCAGCTGACAGATCCTTGGAGTTTTGGGGTAAAGCAGACACTACACTGGGTCTTGTCCCCAGACCATGGGACTTCCTTCTGGGTTGAGACTGAACAGGCGTTATGAAGGGGGTGCCTATGGCTACTTTGTTGAAACCCTAGGGAAGGGTGCCTCAGTTTGAAACCACTTCTATGAGATTCTCCTGTCTGGTGTGGGGGAGTTATTTTAAAGCTCTCCGGTGGGATGTCACATCCTTTGGGGTATTCGAGCTGGTATGGCATAACAAGGATATCTCAATAGGCCAGGATCCCATTTGCTGGAAAACTTGGGATAAGAAGGGGATATGCACGTTGGACAATTTAGTGGAGTGGGAAACTGGCCTATTGGCATCTTTTACAGACCTACAAGCGAAATGTCATCTTCCCTCAAAGGATCAGTGGAGATATTTGCAGCTGAGGCACGCCTTACAGGACCTTTTTTTAAGCCTTTTAGGCTAATTGAGACTAAGCTTTCCTGGAGCCTACAAAACTGGCCAAAATTGTAAAAGGGCCATGTTATTCTACTGTATGAGGAATTGCTGTGGATTTACAAATGGAAGTCGATGCATAAGTCCGGTGCAGCTGTAGGTATATGGCACACAAGGCCTCTCCTGACTCTTAAGTTACAATTGATTCAGAAAAAAAAATTAGGTAGGTGGTATAGGACCCCTATTTTTTTGTTTCAGATGGGCATAACCCACTCTAATTTGTGTTGGAGGTGCCAAATTGGGAAGGGGTCTCTTTTTCATATCGTATGGGACTGTCCTCTGTTAAAAAATTGGTGGGCAGCCATTTCTAGGTGACTAGAAGAGGTTCTATGAAACCCCATTCCAATCTCCCCACGTTTCTGGATTTTGGGTGATCCAGGGCAATTGGATTCAAATGCTGGGATTTGTAAGACGGTGCTTTTTGTGGCAACCCTTGAGGCAAAGAAATTGTGGATTAAAAATTGGAGATTTACCATACTACCTCCCACTTTGAAGTGGTAACAGGCAGTTTCTAAAGTGACTGCTTACTATCGGGTTCTTTTTGTCAGACGAAATGCTCTCCCTCAAGTTATGGGAAAGATATGAGAAAGATGTATTTCTGTAGTGGGACTGTGACATGGGGATTTGCTGAGGATCTTTTCAGCCCCAGACAAGCTTGTAAGTGGTATTGTACTTCGGGGTTCATTGCAAGGTGAAAGTTTGGGTGGGGAGGGGATCCAGCACTCTTTGAAGATGGCAGGGGTTGCAGGGTGATCTGGCAAAGCTTGAAACCTGGTAAGACACCTGACAGCTGGGGTTTAAGGCCAAAAAGTGCAAGGTGCTGCATTTTGGGATGAAGAACCCAAGGAGGAGTTACCAGCTGGGGGGATTGCTGCTAGCCCAGACAGAGGAGGAGAAGGATCTGGGGGTGCTCATTACAGGGTCAATGAACAACTCAGCACAATGTGGGAAGGCAGCTGCAAAGGCCAACAAAATGCTGGGTTGTATTGCAAGGGGTATATCCTCGAGGAGGGAGGACGTGATTCTGCCACTGTATAGGTCATTAGTTAGACTGCACCTGGAGTACTGCATGCAGTACTGGCAACTGTATCTGAAGATGGACATTAAGTTACTGGAGGGGGTGCCACACAGGGTGACAAAGATGATCAAGGGGCTTGGGACTTATACAAGAGGAGGCTGAGGGAGTTGAACATGTACTCACTGGAGGAGAGGAGGGACGGGTGAACATGATTGAAACCTTTAAGTACATGAAAGGAATAAACAAGAGAGGTACAGAGGGGCTGTTCAAAGTAAGGGAGGGGAAGGGAGGGACACCAGGGGCCATGATATGAGATAGGAGGGAAGAAAGTTCAGGAGGGAGATGAGGAGACACTTTTTTACAGAGAGGGTGATGGCTGGGTGGAATGCATTACCTGCAGAAGTGGTATCCAGTAGAACAGTGGACTGCTTCAAAAGGGGATGGGACAGGACAAGGGGTAGGGTCAATGAAGGGGAAGGGTGGAAGGGACGGGCAGCTGCAGAATAAGGGGTGCTAGCTGCACATTCGAGCAGACTTGATAGACCTCTAGACCTTTATCTGCTGGCAAATTTTGTATGTTCATAAAGTGGGGGTTGCCCTAATACTTATGTTACTATAGTTATGATAACAGTGTGGTGAGAACACAACTGAACTGTTGTATTAATATATGTTCCTGTACTAATGGATTTTTCTGTGTGATTTTTTCCACATGATAGATGAAAATGTTTCTGGCCAATTGCTACTGTAGGTTAGTCATGTTTTATATTTGTTAATAAATAAAACATTTTTATACAAAAAAAAAGAAAACCCTGCTTAAGGAAAGGCTGATAGAGTATCTTGAATCTAATGAAATGGCAGGCAAGGCCATTTTTATTTGTAGGGAGGAGGCTCTGGGCACCTAACAGACATCAATAAAATAAGACAAACAAAATGCAATAGACAATTTCCAAAAGTAGCAAATTACAATTTACAGCTCAGCCTCTTTAAAAGAAAAAGCTTCAGGTTTGCCAAAAAGATGGACAGAATATCAAAGATGAAATCAGCACTCTGTGAAGGCCAGGCTGAAGAGGTGGGCCTTTAGCCTCAGCTTAAACACCTTGATCGAGGGAGCCTCCCAGACTGCAGATGGAAGTGAGTTCCACAGGGTCGGCCCAGAGGCGCTAAAAGCATGGTCTCCTGATGTCCTGAACCGAACCCTGGGAACATCCAGGAGGCCCCTCGAAGAGGAGCGGAAGGAGCAAGCAGAAGACACAGGTATCAGGAGCTCTAACAGGTAACCAGGACCCAGTCCATATAGGGCCTTATTGGTGAGTAAATCCACCTTGAAAAGGAACCTCTACCTGACAGGCAGCCAGTGCAGAGCACGCAGTACCAGGGCTACATGACTGGACCTCGAAAGGCCCATTAGGAACTGGGCTGCTGTGTTCTGCACCAGCTGCAGTATGCAAAGGGTCCCTCCCATTACCCTGAAGTACAGAGAGTTGCAGTAGTCGAGCCTAGAAGTAACAAAGGCATGCACCAGCATCAGCAGATCCTTGGGCTGAACAAGGGGCTTAATCCTGGCGATGTTCTGCAAGTGGGATTTAAGCATGCTTTAAAAACTTTTTTATGGCACCAGGCATTCAATGACTGATTGACTGATGGTATGATGATGCTGTTGATTTTACATGATTTATGTTCGTTGATGTTTGATTTCTGATTTTAAATTTGTTAGGCACCTTGATACTTGAAAGGTGCCATAAAAATAAAGTTTTATTATTATTACTATTATTATTTAAGTGGTAAAAAACACTTTTGACTACAAATGACACCTGGTTTCAAAGGTCAGTTTGTTGTCCAGGATCACACCCAGATTTCACACCCTTGGGGAAGCCACCAGCAGAGCAGAACCCAGGACAAGACCTGTGTCAGCCCCCGGTGGCAATCTATCATGGCCACAACCAGGCTTGATCACTAGTACCTCTGTCTTGGTCAGGTTAAGTCTCAGCCAGCTGGAAGCCATCCAGTCATTGATTTTAGCCAAATAGTTATTAAGCACATCAACAGCTCTTGATATTCTGGGGGCCAAAGACAAATACAGCTGATTGTCATCTGCATAGCAGTGAAACTCCATGCCACATTGTCGAATGATTTTGCCAGGGGCAGCATGTACACTGCGAACAGCATCGGTGACAAGATCGAGCCCTGTGGTACTACACAGGACAGAGGCATTGGGGAGCAGGAGAAATTCCCCATCACCACCCTCTGCACCCCGTCCAAGAGACAGAACTCAAACTATCTGATGACAGTTCCATCAAATCCACAAAACACACAGAGCTGATCAAGAAGCATGACGTGGTCCACAGTGTCCAAAGCTGAGGAGAGCTCGAGGAGCACACGAACTGACCTGTCTCCTCTATCTCTAGCCCTAAGCAGTTCATTATGCACCCTCACTAGAGCTATTTCTGTGCTATGTCTGGCCAGAAAACCCAACTGAAATGGCTTGTAGATGTCAAAGGACACCAGGTGATCCTCAAGCCACTGTGCCACTAATTTCTCGACAATCTTGCTCAGAAAGGGCAGGTTGGAGATGGAAGGGTAATTCGTTGGGACGTCTGGGTCAAGGGAAGGTTCCTTAAGGAGAGTTCTCACCAGTGCTTGTTTCAAAGCCACTGGGAATATCCCCTCTACTATTGAGCACCTGGCAATCCTGGCAAACACCAGGCCAACAGCCTTGACACATCCCATTAAGAAATGCATCGGGGCTGGGTCCAGTTCACAAAAAGTGTGCTTCAGTTCTGAGATCACCATAGTCATTTCAGAGGCCTCCACTGGCCTAAATTCCTCCCAGACAGACAGACTGCCTCTGAACCTCTCAGACCAGCCACTGCTAGGCGATAGCCTCCCTGGCGGGATCCCTGACTGGATAGCTGAAACTCTGTCAGAGAAAAACAGAGCAAACTCTTCACACAAAGTGGATGAAAAAGCCTTCTTCAGCTGTAGACAGGCCAGATGGAAGAAGTCTGTCTACAGTTCAAAACAGCTGAAATGGTCAGTTTCTCCACACAGCAATTTCCCTGGACAGAAATTCTGCCTCCTTACAGGAAATTGCCCTCTGCTACTCAACATAGTGAGCACGCAAGCCCAGCCTGTCAGCCTCCAGTCAGATCTTCCACCAGTTATGCTCCAACTTCCCGACCCTTGATCTTCATCACCTTGAGATCCTCATCAAACCAAGGGGATCTTAAGTGAGAGGATCTGGGTTGTATACAAACTGGCACAATGGCATCCAGATTGTTGGAAACCACACTATTATAGGTGGCCACCTCCTCTCTGGTGCCAATCGCACATGCTGCATCAACCCTAGGTAAGTCAGCTAACACCAACAGTCCCTCTGGGTGCAAGCCCTTTAAGGGGTGGTCGCTGACCAGCTCCACAGGGGAGGAACTTTCGGGGGGCCCCCAAATGTGAACTCCAGTGTACAATGATCAGACCAAGAGACCTAATCAATCTTGAGATTGTCGGTCTCAAGACCCAGCTGGGAGCACCAGATTGAGTGTGTGGCCATGCTGGTGGGTAGCAGAAGCAACTGCTTGTGATAAGTCCAGTGATAACATCAGCTGGAGGATGTCGTAACTGAAACACAAGGATTCATCATTGATACAGGCAATGAAGTCCCCCAAGAATAGACACCTGGGGGACTCCAACACCTGGTTCGATGGCAAAGTCTGCCAGCTTCTGCAGGAATTCTCCTCCCACCCCAGGAAGGTGGTAAATGAGGAGAATCCTGCAACTTGCAAGACCACAAGCAGCATGGATTCATGGGAGAGGGGCATGCTAGGTGAATCTGATTGATTTCTTTGACTGGGCAACTAGGGAAATAGATCAGGGGAGAGAATAGAAATGACCTATATAGACTATAGAAACCGAGTAGCCTAGGTTTGAGGCCCCAGACTGGAGAAATGGGCTGGAAACTGACTAATAGATGGGCGACAGAGCATAGTTTTAATGGCAGTCACTAATGATAGTAGATTGACCAGTGGGGTTGTTGCAAGACTGAGTACCAGAAATGGTCTTCTTCAATGTCTTCATGAGTGACATCGAGGAATAAGTGACAGGGAAGGTATGTCTTTCTGTTGATGATACTAACATCTATAATAGGATGGACACTCAGGAGGGGATAGAGAGAAAGCACATGTATCTTGGGAAACCTGAGTAGTGGTTCAGAGCATGGCAGTTGGGGTTTAATGCCAAAAGTTGCAAAATCATGCATCTAGGTCATAGGAACACTGGAGCATAGCATAGGATGTGGGGGAGATACTGTCAGCTACTAAGCAGGAAAGGAACCTTGGAGTTATTATAACTGAGGACCTCAAAGTGGCTGAGCAGTGTGACAATGCAGTAAGTAGGACTAGTGAGATGCTTGGGTACATAGGAAGGGGTATCTCCAGCAGAAGGTGAGAGGAGGTGTTGTCATTGTATTGCTTAAAGATGAGACCCCACTTGGAGTATTATGTCCAGTTTTGGAAGCTGCATCTCAGAAAGAACATAGGGTGAAGACAGTCTAGAGGAAGGCAACTAAAATAGTTCAAGGGTTGCGTGAGAAAGCCTATGAGGAGAAACATAGAAACATAGAATTTGATGGCAGATAAGGACCGCTTGGCCCACCCAGTCTGCCCATTTCCCTACCTAATGGATAAGCTGCAGATCCTAGTTAACCAGCAGCCTACTTCTTCCTGCCCCCACCCCCTAGAATTGCCTTATGACTGTCCCATGCATGCTTGAATTCCACCACTGTTTTTGACTCCACAACCTCCTCCGGAAGGCCGTTCCATGCATCCACAACCCTCTCTGTGAAAAAATAGTTCCTTAAATTACCTCTGAGCCGCCGCCCCCATCTTCAAATTGTGCCCCCTTGTTCTTGCACACCTCTTGTTTTGAAGGATGCTACCCTCTTGGACTTTGTTGATTCCCTTGAGGTACTTGAAAGTTTATATCATGTCCCCCCTCTTCCTCCTTTCCTCGAGGCTATACATATTAAGCTCCTTAAGTCTCTCTTCATATGTCTTCCGGTTCAGACCCTGCACCATTTTAGTTGCCCTCCTCTGGACAGCTTCCATCCTGTCTATGTCTTTGCAGAGATTGGGTCTCCAGAACTGCACACAGTACTCCAGATGGGGTCTGACCAGCTGTCTGTACAGAGGGATAATAACTTCCTGTTTTCTACTGGTGATGCCTCTCCCTATGCATCCCAGTATCCCCCCAGCCCTCCTTGCTGCTCTCTCACATTGCTTGCCCACCTTTAGGTCATCTGATATGACTATCCCCAGGTCCCTTTCCATTTTTGTTGTTGTTAGTATCTCACCCCCATTGTGTACTCTTCCCCTGGGTTTTTGTTTCACAGGTGCAGACTGAGGGATTTCAACATACCTCACAGGGGTGAACAGGGTGCAGAAGGGGAGTCTTTCAAATGAGAAAGAGCACCAGGGCCATGTGATAAGCTGGAGGTGGGGTTAAGAGGGATGTGAGGAAAAGCTACTTCATGAAAGGGTGATAAAAGCCTGGAACAGATGACCAGCAGAAGTGGTGGAGGCAAAAACAGTGGGGAGCTTCAAGCATGCATGGGACAGACATAGGGGAATATTGGTAAATAGGAAGGGAAAGGGAGGGTTGCCAGAGAGCATTTATGATTTGTGGAGACAGATTAGGCAGGGGGCATCTGGATAGACAGGGTGGGCCAAGTAGCCCTTTTCTGCTGACAAATTCTATTGTTTCTATGTTTCTACAGGTACATTGTAGCAACAATGTAAGAGGTGAGCAAGGACATGAACTGAATCATACTGTTATTAAATGGTATTTACTATTTGTGAGTAGATGAGAGATCCACTGAGATTACTAAAAATCCAGTTTAGTTAGGATATTAACAGTATTTTAATCTGTATTTAAAAAACTGTACTTCCAAGAAAAATGACTTGCTGGTTTAGCGCAGTTCCTCTTTAAGAGAGCGTGTCACTGTAAATAACAAGAACTATTACAGGAGACAAGCAGTTCCACTGAGTCCATCTGGTCAAGCAAAGAAAGAAACATTATGGGGAAAAAAATAGTCTCCCAGAAGGGAACTACAGGACCACAAACATCTCAGTTCAGCTTATCAGATACAATGGAAATTAAGTGCTTTGCGAATATCAAATTTCACAAGTAGCATTTTGGAAGCATTACCTATTATGCTATCATGAATATTTGAGAACATTTTGCCAATAATACTTTGTGGTATTTCCGCTGTAAATTTAAAACCATTAATGCAAATGTTAAGAGCTTTGTTAGATACCACAGTCCATTGACACTGAATATGCACGCCAAATTTTAGATCTATACCTTTAAAAGCAGGGAAGTTACAAATCCAATTTTTTGAAAGTTTTCAGAAAATGACGCAAATAATTATATAATCAAAATATGTACCCCTGTATCTTAATCATTTCTAAACAACATGTCTCCATATTTAGTCATTTCTATGACCCTTACAAAAAGGTTATCAATGCTAATTTACACATGTCTAACTCTAATGGTAGCTGGGTTATGAGCAGATAAATATTTTCATAAATGCCAGATCCAAGCATTGTTCAAAAACACTCGGACAAATGTTATGATATCTGTCATGCCTTTAGGATGCCTAACAATGAGTACTCATGCAAAAGCATAGGTCTCTAGCTCAATGGGATGGATGAGTAGTTACCAAATAAACATGTTTCAATACTTGCATGCAATTCTGCAAATTTAGAATTTTCTAATTCTACACAGCCTTACTGGTAACGAATGATTGGAGACAGAAGAGATAAAGATAATTTTGGAAGAACAACATGATACAGTATGTCAAACCATGCTGATCCAGGAGAAGGAAGCCTTAAAATAGAAATAAATCCCTAAGATAAGGACAATAGCATTGTCTTTATGGATAAACTGAAATTGAAAACAAAAATATTTAGCCAGTTATCAGACATAAATTATTATAGAAGGCTCACTAAAAATCCAACATTGATGTTTAAGATGTCCCTTGTGCACCTGATTGGTTTTCTGCCCCTTTCCCTTTCCCCTCCTGCACCATGCAGGACTTGATGACCTTCTGTATGCTATCCCTAAAGATGGCACATTTCCCTTTCACCCCCTATTCCCTCCAACCTACCTTTAACCTTCACCTTCATTTCTTCAGCATTAGCCCATCTGAAATCAATGAACCCAGTTTTGGAATTTGATATTGCTTGCCATGTTGTATACCTACCCACACATACAGGTAGTCACTAGTACAGTACCTAGGATCTACCCGTTCTGTTAACTCACACATAGTCTCTAGTTGTCAGCACTAGCACCTGGTTTTCCTTTTCACTTATTGACTCCCAGAACCTCTGGTCCAGGAAGCCATCCTGGAATGCATGCAAGATTTCCTGATTTCTGCTGTGTCAAGCTCTTGGAGTGTTCCAGTCTACAGCAGGTAGATAAAGCTCATTTGAGACCACCATATCCACAAGTTCTGCTACCCTTCTGATTTAATTTCCTACTTCTTTATTAACTCTCTCTTTTTTTGATTTGGGGGCAAGAAACCACCACCAATCTGCCCTTCCTGCCTCTCTCTGGTAACAGATGTACCAACAGCATTTCTTTCTCTTATCTCTCCAGCAATTGTGTTCCTTGGACCTTCATGTCCTCCCTCACAAATAGGGCCAACCCACCTCCCCTTTCTCATCTCCGTCCTTCCTGGAGATTGAATACCAAGGGACTGCAAGATCCCAGTCATGGTGCAGAGCTGCCTATGTTTCAGTAATGGCCGTTATGTCTAGGTGGACTTCTGCAGTCAGAGCATGAAGATTCCCCACTTTGTTGTCTGGACTGCTGGTGCTGATGATTGTGGTATTCCATGATGCCTGGTTCCACTTAATGTTTTCCAGAGTCTGTGATTTCCTCTGCTCCAGTATGCACTGCCCAGTGTGTGTCTTGTTTCTGTCTAGTGCATTTTAATATGCTTTCAGCTTTGTAACCCCTCCCAACCTTATCCCTCTTGTTATCTCCTGCAATCCCCATTCCTACCCTTAGAGTATTGTTCTGGAGGATCCTATGGCACCATCTGTATGAAAGCTAAGGGTCCTGTTCCCTAGTGAAGCCATTCCCCAACCTACAGTAGTTTAAATACTAACTGACAAAATCCACCAGCTTTCTCCCCCATTGCCTTGGTTCCCCCTCCTCTAGGGTGAAAGCAGTTAGATGCCTACAATGTCTTTTACTCCCAGAAGGTTTCCCCAACACCCTACAAACCCATAATGTTGCTCCTTGCACAACCTCTTTATTTTAATCTATTTCATTTTGTTAACCCGGGTAGGCCCACTGGGTCCAAGAGGTCCTTTTTTCATAGGCGACTCAGAATTAATTACACAAAAACCTATTGGTTATATGACATTTAAGTGAGATAAAACAGTTTTTGGAACAATTATGGCAATTCAAAGTGTCTTATGTTTTAGAGGAACATACCTAGACATATTATAATCACATACAGCTAGACAGAAAGTGGCTTCCAACAATAACAGAGTATTAATATAAGTTACTATGGTTATAGGTAACAGATATCCAACCACACTGACCGTTTTTGCACTGTTCAGCTTATGTAGATGTACATTTTCTTGTTGGGGGTTTTATCCATATCAGTGGCTCAGCATGTAGCATGCTTACCTATGTAGGTGGAAGATCAGATGGTGGTGGGTTCTAGCCCCACACCAGGTACTTGGGGTAATACCTATGACTGACAGCAGTGCCATAAAAGGAGGGGTACCACACTAGTCAGGTGTCATCCTTTTGATGAGATATTAAACTGAGGTCCCTTCTGCCCATCTCTGGTCACTGTTCAGGTGAAAATAAAAGATCCCATGGCACTTATCGAAGAAGAGTAGGGATGTTTTTATTAATAAAATATTTACAATAACTTATAGTATAATAGAAGTATGCAGTTAGCTATACAATATGAGCACAGAGAAAAGGAAAAAGCAGACATAGTGCTGCATGAATAAAACAAAAGAAAGCTCTGATAAACACCAAATCAAAAGAAAAAAATCAAAAAGGAAAAACATATACCCCTGGTAGTGACTCCTCACAAACATTTATGCAAAATACTACCTAATCAACAAAAGCCATCCCTACCACCTTTTTTCAGAATGATTGAAACTGTGGAGCAGGCAGACTATTAAACACTTTATGATACACTACAATTTCTTTTTTGGCCATTTGTATCAAAAACGGTAATGGGGCTACCTTCTGCTGGAAAAGGAATGAATGTCTGGCATGCCAAATATTCCATTTTAGGCAAGTCATTATCACATAAAGTGTACTCTCGTCACAACCAGCTCACACATTCAAAAAATAACAGTACACTAAATTTTGATAAGATGTGGTAGCCAATTCAGAGGTTTTCCAGTGCCCACATAAAGGCTTCCAAAATCCTGAATGTAGAAGCTTTACCCAGTCAAAGACACTACGCATTTCATTCCCCAGCTCACTTTTTTTTTGGTGTCCCAAAAGCTGGTGGAAGAAATTCAGGACTGTGAAATTGAGGTAATGGCTTTGTCAGATCATGCTCCAGTAACTCTGGTGTTATCCATTGAAATTAATCAGAAGAGGTATAGAATGTGGAGAGTGAATAATCATCTGTAAAAACATCCAGCATGTCTGAGATGCATAAAGGAATGCACTGAATCTTTTTTCAGCAGAATCTAGGCACAGTCTCCAACTTCAGTGTAGGGGGTGTATAAGTGCAGCATCGTGGGGGGGAGCTCATATGACTAACCACTGTCAGAAACTGGAAAAGATTGCAGGATAGTGCAGAAATATTGGAAAACATTAGAAAGTAGGCGAAACAAATAAAGACCACCTCAGCAGATAATGAATGGCACCACTAACAATAGCCAAAGTATATTGAATTACTCAGAGAGGAGAAAAGAGAGCCATTTTGAGAGCCAAACTTCATTATATCAGTCAAAGTGAAAAGGCAAGTAAACTACAAGCTCCTAGATTAAAGCAGAATGAAGCAACCAATGTACAGTAGTTCCAGCAGTGCGGGCCAACCCAAATGTTGACACATACTTGGGATATAGTGGTGTGGTCAGTACATTCTACAAATCTTATATACAGCTAAACCCCCGGTTGATAAACTGGCAATTAAGACTTTTTTGCAGGCTGCTAACCTCCCCACACTTCAGGAAGTGCAGAAGAAAGCCCTAGGTAGGCCATATCATTAGCAGAAGTAGGGCAAGCTATCAGGGACTTCAAGCTAGACAAGACCCTAGGGCCTGAAGGCTTTTCCCAAAACTTTTATAAGGGGACTAAAAGAAGAACTGCCTCCACCCTCCAGCTAACTAAATTTTTTAATGAAGTTTAAGAAAGGGGTTCTTTCGATCCCTGCCTCCAAGAAGCTTTGATTACTTTACTTTCCAAGCCATGGAGAGACCAGAAATGTGTTAATAACTACAGACCCATCTCACTGCTTAATTTAGATAGCAAAATACTGGCTAAGATTTGGCAGAAAGGGTAATGAGGGTTTGGCAGGGCCTAGTGGGCCAAGAACAGATGGGCTTTATGCAGGCTAGGCTCTCTAGAGAGCACATGAGGAAACTAACTTCCATCTGGGGACTCCAGGATCCCAGCAGTTCTGGTGTCCCTAGACACAGAAAAGGCTTTTGACAAAGTGGCTTGGGACCATCTCTTTCTCACACTGGAGGCATCTGGATTTCTAAATGAGTTTATACATTGGGTACAACTACTGTACCCTCATCTCTCAAGAAAAGTAAGCTGCGTTCCATGGTCTTTAAGTTAGGGAAGGGTATGAGGCAAGGGTGCCCTCTATCCCCACTTCTTTTCAGTTTCACCTTGAACAATTAACACACACTATTACATCAGATCCAAGAATCTGTGGGGTTAAGGTGTGAGAACATAGATACCCTATGTCCACTTAGGCAGTTGACATCTTGCTGTATTTATTACATCTGAAATCCTCAATCACAGCAGTATTTGAGGTGCTGGACCACTTTGGGAAGTTATCATGATATACATTGAACTGTCTTCATGCCTCTGAATGTTCATACTCATAGGGTAGATGTCATGCAGTGGGGGGTGGGTACTTGGGTACCTACATCCCTCAAATACCTGGGCATTGTGGTAAGCAGAGACAGACATATTATGACTGACCACAACATCACCAAACTAATGACAAAATAGAAAGCAGACATAATGAGATTGACACTGCGATTAACATTGTGGACATGTATTACTCTTATAAAAATGAATTCGTTGCCTGGAATCCTATATCCATTAAGCATGATAGGTCTGTTCCTGCCCAAGCAATGGTTCACTGTCTTGAGATCTCTTCTTATGAACTTCCTATGGGGGAAAGACATCTAGAAGAGCAGATTCCATGTTAACTCCCAACAAACTCAGGAGCATCTGTGGGTCCCAGATTTCTTCCTATACTATCTAGCCTGTCACACCTGCCATTTCCTCTGGTGGAAAGTGGAATTAATAACAGAGTAGGAAAAGAAATTCCTGCTAGCACACAAAATCATACAGATAAATATAGTCTAGCACCACCACATTGACCTCAAAGCTCTGATCAGTTGCAAACTTACTAAACTACCCTAAAGTCTCAGAGGTACACCCAATGGCATGTCCCTGTGGGCGCATGGACAACTTCATCACTTTTGGGGCACTAATCCTCTATTCAACTCCTACCAACCCATCTGCCATAACTCCAATTTCTTCACTGAAGTTAAATTGGTGGAGACTGCCTTTTACGGGGTGCTAACTTCACTAAACATAGAAACATAGAAGTTGACAGCAGATAAGGACTGCAAGGCCCATCCAGTCTGCCCATTTTTTCTACCTTATGAATGTGCCATAAGCCTTTACTCTGTCAATGGCCTATCTATTCACACTCATCTGTATTGCTCCCTTATGCCTATCCCATGCCTGTCTGAAGCCCTGCACTGCATTCATATCCACCACTTCCTGAGGTAGGCCATTCCATGCATACACCACCCTTTCTGTGAAAAATAACTTTCTCACATTCCCCCTTAATCGGCCTCGCTCTAATCTCATGCTGTGTCCTCTTATCCTGCTATTTTTCTTATATTGAAACATGTTACACTCTTTCACCTTGTTAATGCCCTTAAGATGTTTGAATGTTTCGATTATATCACCTCTCTCCCTCCTTTGCTGTAGGGTATACATATAGAGCTCTGTTAATCTGTCTCCATATGTTTTCTGATGCAGTCCCTGCACCATTTTGGTTGCCCTTCTCTGAACTGCCTCCATTTTGTTAATGTTCTTGTGCAGGTGCGGCCTCCAGTTCTGCATGTGGTACTCCAGATGGGGCCTAACCAGTGTCTTGTAAAGAGGGATTATTACCTCCCTCTTACGACTTGCGATACCCCTACTAATACACCCCAACATCCCTCTAGCCTTACCTATTCCTTAAGTGGTCTACTTGGATGATTTCAGGTCATCTCTGATGATGATGCCCAAATCTCTTTCTTCCCTTGTGATTGCCAGCAACTCCCCTCCCAACCTATAGGTGGCTTCAGAGTTTCTCTTCCCTATGTGCATGATCTTGCACTTCTTTGCGTTAAACCCCATTTGCCACTGTTCCGGCCATTTTGCCAGTTTATCCTGATCTCTTCTCATTCTGCCCACCCCATCTGGATCATCTACTCTGTTGCAGTTCTTGGCGTTATCTGCAAACAGATAAACCTTACCCTTCAGTCCATCTACAATGTCAGTGATGAAAATATTGAAGAGGACTGTCCTCAGGACTAATCCCTGAGGTACTCCACTTGTGACTTGCATCTCTTCTGATTGTATACCATTTACTACCACTCTCTGTTTTCTGCCCACCAACCAGTTTGCCACCCAGTTGACCAACTTTAGACCCACCCCGAGCCTACCCAGCTTATTAATCAATCTTCTATGTGGAACAGTACCGAAAGTTTTGCTGAAGTCAAGGTAGGCAACATCAACTGCTCTCCCTTGGTCCACCACTCTGGTTACCCAGTCAAATAAATCTATGAGGTTAGTTTGACAGGACTTGTTGTTGTAAACCCATGCTGTCTTGGATCCTGTGCTCCTATGGATTCCAAGTGTTGCACTATCCTTTCCTTAAGGAGTGCCTCCATAATCTTGCCCACTACTGAGGTAAGACTGACTGGTCTGTAGTTCCCTGCCTCCTCCCTGCTACCACTCTTGCGAAGCGGGATCACATGAACCCTTCTCCAGTCTTCTGGGACCTCTCCTGTGCTCAGAGACTCACTAAACAGTTTTGTTAATGGCTCTGCTAGTTCCATCCTTAGCTCCTTTGGTGCCCTAGGATGTATGCCATCAGGTTCCATTGCCTTGTCCACCCTGAGCTTAATGAGCTCTTGCAGGACCCTTTCTTTTGTGAAGGGACCAAAATTAATGATTTTTTTATTGTATAGCAAGTTACAATGTTAAAGTGCATATTTATTTTTAGTTCTTTTTTTTTGGATTGCACAGTATACAAGTGGTGACTCTGGGATTTGAATCCAGTTCTCCAAGTTTGAGGGCACTGCTTTTAACCATTACGCTGAACTAGCCATGATGATAGAAAACAACTCACCAATTTCCTTGGCCACTTTCAGGGCATGCAATAATTTAGAAGCAGGATTTGCCTTTCAATTTATGCAACTCCAGCATATGCTTTTGTAGTACACTGTGTCCATGCCCATGGCCTATCCAACCAACAGATATTTGGGTTGACTTTAGTCTGGAATTGACACAGAGGCATGCCATTTCAGCCATATACTAGAAACTCAGGGAATTTACTACCAGTTCAATGAACCTGGAACTGGATTATTGGAGTAAGGAACTTTTAAAACAGCAACTAATGTAGATAAAGTTTGATTCAGCCTGCATAATTATTTAAAATTTGACTGCTTAAGGTTAATTCATTACAGGTTATTGAACAGAATTTACTGTACTTCACCCCAGTAAAACTGTTTACAATGTTTAGATTTTACTCAGACACATGCACAAAGTGCAAGGCTGAAAGGCACATTGAAACATATTTTTTGGTACTGTTCATTGGTGGCCCCACTCTGGACAGAGATTTGAGAGAGATCGGATCTGCTGTTTTTACATGACTTATCAGTTTAGGCCTACAGAAATTAGTAGGCCAACAACAGTACCAGATGGCCCTCATTGCTGCTACTTTATGGCAGGTCATTGCTAGGCACTAGCTAGATGTCCACACCCCAGCATACAAAGAATGGCTAGCCACAGCCTTGGAAGCTTTGAAAATGGAAAAAAAAATGTTGGCAAGCATTAATCATAGGTACAAAAATGTTTGGTTCCAGATGGGAAAGATTGCAAGTCCTACTGCAAGTGCCCCCACACAAGAGATCCTTTTTTTTCAGAGCCTCCTTTTGGTTCCACAACCTGCCAGCAGAAGTTACCAGCAAAGCAACCCTGGGTGCCTCTAAACTCAGCCTGCTTCAATACCTCATCTCCTGTGCCTCCTGTGACTGCTACACCTAAATGGTTTATCCCCCCACCCCAATACCCCACCCTTGCCTCCCTACTCCTTCCCTCTTCCTCTACTCCCTCCACACACCTCCTCGCTGACCCTGCCCTGACCCAACCTCCCACTCCCTCTCTTTCTTGGCTTGGCTTGGCTTGGCAGAAGACACCAGGAGAAAGGACTGCTGTGTGACTGGACTTCTCTGTTGGGACTATATTGCCCTCCTTCCCTCCCCTCCACCCAAAGCTAGTTCTATTTTTATAGGCACAGGATTTGACTGACAACAGAAACTTCCAGTTTGGGAGCAGGAAGTGAGTGATCACAGAACCACCAAAGACCCACCATCCTAGAAGGGCAAGAGTAGCTCTCCGGCCCCCTCTAGCTCCTGGAGGTCTGCCTCAGAGCAAGTAAGTGGTCTACTGAGAAATATAGCATATTCTTGTCTTAGAACAGGACAATCAGGAGCTTAAAGGGCACACAGGCAGAAAGTAAGGAGAGAGAGAGAGAAAAAAAAGAAAATAGAGGAAAGAGTAAGGATTGCAAACAGTTAAGGGGCCAGACATAAGACATGATTGGAGTGGTGCAGTGCAGTGGCTGTGGAGCAGCAGTCTTCCGGGAGACGTTCTGGAGGATGCGGTGTTGTCCCATCTGCAGGCACCTCTCTGGGCTGAGGGAGGAGGTTGCTCATCTCCAGGCTGAGTTGGCCAGGATTTGTAGGACCTCCTCTTCCATCCAGGGCCACCAGTGCCACTGCCATTGCCTCAGAGGTTGTCAAGAAAGAGGAGCGGTTGGACCACAGTGGGCTCGGGGAAGGTGACGGTGGTGGAACAGAGGTGCGTCCCTCCAGTGGTACCTCTCCACAATTCCTATGCCATTCTGGCAAAGTGTGGTTCCTCTATGGAGGCACCCGCAGTGGAGACCAAGGAGGATGCTGGGAACCTCCACAAAGGAGACCCACAGGAGGATGGCAGGGGACCCTGCAGGGGAAAGAAACAACTCCTGGTGGGGGACTCCATTGTTAGGAAGGTAGAACTGGGGGAGGAAGGGGAGAGGGAGGTAATGTGCCTGCCTGGCGCCATGGCTTGGAGGGACAGGGAGCGAATCCTCAGGATTGCCAGAGCAGCTGCACAGGGGAGGGAGCTGGATGTCATTGTCCACCTAGGGACAAATGACCTGGCTAAGAAAGGGATTAGAGAAGTGCAGGAAGAGTTTGTGGAATTGGGGAGGGGCCTTAGTCAAGTAGCACGCACAGTAACCTTCTCGGAGGTGCTGCCCATCTATGGCATAGGAGAGGCTAGGGTGTTCCGCACCATGGGATTCAATCAGTGGTTGAAAAACTGGTGTGGAGCTCAGAGATTTGGCTTCATTGGGGACTGGGGGTCCACCTGGAGTGATGCAAGCCTATACTGGCATGATGGGCTGCATCTGTCCAGGAGGGGAACCAGGATCCTAGGTGATAGGTTTAAATACTTCATTGGCAAGCTTTTAAACTAGCCAAGGGGGGAGGCACTGGAAAGGAGCAGGGAAATCCTAGCCCCCCCCCAAATAATCACGGTAGTAAGTGTGGCAAACACCAACATAGAGGAGTCAATAGGGAGAAGGGCTGGGGTAAATGGAGAAAGTGAGAAAGGCAAGAAGGACAGGGATGGGGCAAAAGGGAGTAAGGCCATCAGGAAATGGAGGGTAATGAGTACCAACGCCCGTAGTCTGGGCAACAAGCTCCCTAAGCTGGTGGCCATGATGGAAGAGGGATGCCTGGATATTGTAGCAGTCACAGAAACATGGTACACAGAGAACCATGACTGGGATGTTAACATACCAGGGTACATAACCTACAGGAGAGACAGGCAGAAGAGAAGATGGGGAGAAGTAGCTCTCTATGTAAAGGAAGGGATAAAAGCAACTGAACAAAGAGTAAATAGGGAGGAGAGGAGGCACTGTGGGTCACCTTGGAGACTGAAAGGCACCACAATCCGCACAGGGGTTGTGTACAGACCCCATGTCAGGGAGGGAATGGACAAGAATATGATAGAAGGCATTCTTAGAATGGCAGAGAAAGGAGATACTGTTGATGGGAGACCTGAATATGCCAGATGTTAACTGGAGCACATTTGCTGCAGCCACATCCAAGAGCAGGGCCATTCTTGATGCCCTACAGGTGGCAGGCATTAGACAGCTGGTTTCGAACCCACTCATGAGGGAGCAATCTTAGACCTCGTACTCTCAAACGGGGGCAGTGAGAGGATCTCAGATCTAGAAGTGGGTTGCCGTCTGGGGACAAGTGACCATCAAACAGTGTGGTTCATGTTAAACTCAGCTACAGAGTCAAGCTATACAAAAGTGAGGGTACTGGAATTTAGAAGGGCTGACTTTGGCAAGATGGGAGAGTGCCTCAGAAAAGCACTAGCAAACAGGCTAGAAGGAGGTGTGGAGCAACAATGGGGAATCATCAAAACTGCCATCACAGAGGCAACAAGCCTTTGCGTGAAGCAAATAAACATATCAAAATGAAAGAAAAAGCCACTATGGTTCTCAAAAGAGGTGGCTGTGAAAGTCAGGAAGAAAAAGATAGCATTCCAGAAGTATAAGGAAACACAGAAGGAGCAGGACAGAGAGCTGTACCAGTTAAGGTAGAAGGAAGCAGGGAGGGAAGTCAGAATAGCAAAGGCCCAAACTGAGGAAAAGATAGCCAACTCAGTTAAGAAGGGGGATAAAACCTTTTATAGGTACATCAGCGAGCGTAGAAAGACAAAGGGAGGGATAGTGAGGCTGAATAGAATGAACGGTGGGTGGGCAGAGGTGGACAGTGAAAAAGCAGGGATACTGAACGAATATTTCTGCTCAGTATTCACAAAAGAGGAGGGGGAAGTGCCTAATTCAATTAACAGAAGCACTCTTGATAGGGGGGTCGATCCCAGTCCTTTCACAGAAGAAAGGGTTCTGCAAGAACTCCTAAAACTGAAGGTGGACAAAGCAATGGGTCCTGATGAATTCACTCCAGAACTCTAAAAGAATTAAGGAGGGACCAGTGAAACCACTGGCTACTCTTTTAATAAATCATGGGAGGATGGTGTGGTACCCGAGGACTGGAGGAAGGTGGATGTGATTCCCCTTCACAAAAGTGGGACCAAGACAGAGGCAAGGAAACTATAGACCTGTCAGTCTGACCTCTGTGGTAGGGAAAGTGATGGAGTCACTTCTGAAGGAAAGAATAGTTGAGTACCTACAGGCCAGTGGAGCACAGGACCCAAGGCAGCATGGGTTCACGGTGGGAAGATCATGTCAAACGAATCTAATAGATTTCTTTGACTGGGTGACCAAAGTAGTAGACCAGGGAGGGGCTGTGGACATGGCCTACCTAGACTTTAGCAAGGCATTTGACACAGTCCCACACAAAAGATTAATAGTCAAATTAACCAGCCTGGGAGTGGGTCCCAGGGTGGTAGCCTGGGTAAAACATTGGCTGCACAACAGGACACAGAAGGTAATTGTAAATGGAGTCCACTCTGAAGAAAGAGGGGTTACTAGTGGGGTACCGCAGGGTTCAGTAGTGGGTCCAGTCCTTTTTAATGTCTTCATCAGTGACATTGCAGAGGGACTGGAAGGAAAGTATGCCTTTGCAGATGACACAAAGATCTGCAACAGGGTTGATACACAAGGAGGCGTGGAAAGGATGAAAAGGACTTGGCAAGGTTGGAGGAATGGTCGAAGCATGGCAGCTAGATTCAATGCAACGGAGTGAAATAATGCACCTGGGAAAGAAGAACCCAGGGGAAGAATACACAATGGGTGGGGAGGTAGTAACAACAACAAAAAAGGAAAGGGACTGAGGGTAATCATATCAGATGACCTTAAGGTTAGCAAGCAATGTGAGAAGGCAGTAGGGAGGGCTGGGGAATACTGGGATGTATAGGGAGAGGCATCAGCAGCAGAAAACAAGAAGTTGTTATCCCTCTGTACAGACAGTTGGTGAGACCCCATCTGGAGTACTGTGTCCAGTTCTGGAGACCCTATCTCCGCAAGGACATAGACAGGATAGAGGTAGTCCAGAGGAGGGCAACTAAAATGGTGCAGGGTCTGCAAGAGAAGCCGTATGAGGAGAGACTAAAGGAGCTTAATATGTATACCCTTGAGGAAAGAAGGGAGGGGGGGACATGATAGAAACTTTTAAGTACCTCAGTGGAATCAACAAAGTCCAAGAGGGTAGCATCTTTCAGAAAAAGAGACTTGCAAGAACAAGGGGACACAATTTAAAGATAGAAGGAGGGCGGTTCAGGGCAATGTGAGGAAGTATTATTTCACAGAGAGGGTAGTGGATGGATGGAACAGCCTTCCTGAGGAGGTTGTGGGGTCTAAAACTGTGGGAGAATTCAAGAATGCATGGGACAGACATAAGGCAATTCTTGTGGGGGGTAGGAAGAAATAGGCTGTTGGTTAACTAGAATCTGCGGCCTATCCTGTAGGTAGGGAAATGGGCAGACTAGATGGGCCTAGAGGTCCTTATCTGCCGTCAAAGTCTGTGTTTCTATGTTTCTCCCTCTTTACACCAGCCTCTGGTCTTGCCTCCCTCTGTCGGATGGCTTCCTATACGAATCTATAGTGTTTAATTTGTTATAGAAGTGATTTGCACAATTGTGATGTTTTGGTAATTAACAAAGCCCTCTGGCTGCTATGTTTATTTCTCTTTTGCACAATTCCACTTCCTGTCCTAATGTTTCAAGTAACCTGATGTGGAACCTTTGTAAAAGAGCCCCTGGCTCAAAGGTGTATCTGATTCCCTTAAATAAATTAAAAAAAAATAAAGAGATAATGGGTGATATCAATCTCACCAACTTGTACTTTAAAAGCTGTGTTAAACAACTGGAAAGTTAACCCCAACAATCTGAGAGTGCATAGTTGGTCTTCTTTTAGAACAGAAGTAATACACTAGACATAACGGACATACATTCAGCTGCTGTTATACATGTTAATTAATTTCTGCTACAGTTGTTCTTTTTCTTTTTGTCTTTGTGGTTGTTTTTATTGTAAATACTTCATGTTGTCTTTGTGAATACAGTGTACTGATGTGCATGTCTTGCATGTTTATGGTGAAAATCCATGAAATTGTAACAGATATGTCCTGTACTTTTACATCTTGATTAACTCAATAAAGTACACTAAGTTTAAAAAAAATCCTGAATGTATGGGCATGTGAAAAACAAATGCTGCATTGTTTCTACCAACTGTTCACAGGTTTCCTGAAGGCAAAATCTCTGTTTCACTTTTGCGTTTATGATTACTGTACCCCTGACTTGTAATTTTTCATTGGTACAAAGCGATAGAAAATCTTTCATTTTTCTCAGAATCCTAGGGTCCTGTAGCTGTTTAGTAATGTTGGGTGTAGAAAACCTACCCACTGAGACATATATAAAGCTGTAAAAAAAGGGATGTAAAGACATGCATATACATGCTTTTTCTAGAGCAAGTAGACAGCTGGTTAAAAGTTAATTTCCAAAGCCTAACTTTAAACAAACAAACAAACAAACAAACATTAATTTAACTGGGTTGAGGTTTACTGCTCCTGCCCAGAGGTGCATCTCCAACAGTGTGCCAAGCCCTTAGTATTGAGAAAAAGCGTGCACTCCCCAATGGCACCCATAACTTGTCTGCCCCTCCTAGAACAGGTTTACAAAACATTCACAAAAAATAACAATGAAAAGAAAAACAGGGGGTTCAACATTCCTATCCCCTGTCTTTAATGCTGCTATATGTATGAGCCCTTTTAATGGTATTCAGATGGCTCCCCAAGAGAAGCCAAAAAAAATATATTATAGATTTTGGCTTCTAAGTCTCAGAGTGGGGGGAAAGCAAACCTAATGTACAGAAACATAGGCACTAAAAACATTTTAATTAAAATAAAACCTTTTCACCTTAATCATAGGCCATCTATTCCAAAGGTTAACTTGTTGCTCAGCCAAAGATAATTTCAATTTCCAATTTATCTTGGCTATATCCCCATTGCCAAATTGTACTCTAGGAATTTTCAGTGACTCAGCCTGTATGGGAATCAGTGCCGCCCTGTCAGGGCAGGATCCCATCAGGAAACCAGGAGCCAGGTCTTTACTTTTTTCTAGGTTAACTTTACTGCCAGAGACCTTCAAAAAATCCTCTGTGATCTATGAAACATTATGAACAGATTCCTGATCCCTAACCATGAAGCAAATGTCATCTGCATAGGCTAAAACTAGGTGACTATAATGATTATCAGGAGTAATCCTTATCTGTATGACTTCAGAGCTCTTTATTTTCTGATTCAGGTGATCCACCCCAAACACATACTGTATAATAACTGGCACAGTGGACACCCCTGTCTCACACCCTGATCCTTTCCCGGTTACCCACCTGACAGTGACAGTTCATCAGCGAGGTCCCCTACAGTGACTACAGTGTATGCCACTGTAGGGAACCCACTGGAACCTGGCACTGTCTGTCAGGGGTCCTGCACCCCACCCCAAACCTGCTCTGACTCAGGGTTGATAATCCTAAAGTGGGGGGGGGTGTGGGGGGTGCAGCCTCACACGTGGGGTGTTCAGGGGCACATCCCCCGAAGACAACACATACTGCCACTGGAAACTGGCAGCCAACTGCAAAATGTGGTCAATGTGCCAGTTTCGCTGTCAGGGCGTTCAACAAAAATTTTGTCGAACACCCATCGTGAATCCATGCTTTTCCACATCAACCATGTAAGGTTGGGGAAACCAAAGCTGTGGAATACAGGATTTTAAGCCAAGCCCATGCCTTAAAAGTACAGAGAACAGAAATTTAGGAGGGAATTGGTTGAAAGCCTTCTTTTGGTCTATGGCCAGGAGAAGACCCAAGATCTGCTCTGTTACCCCGCTCTACCACATACCATAAAATATGGATGTTACTTTGAATGGTTCTACCTATAATGCTGCAACAGTGGGGTAGTTTCCCTCAGGGTCATGGTGTCATGGTTAACAATACCCCTGTCAGTAAAACAAGTTCATATAATCTACCCCCCAAGATGTACCTGGTAACAAGCAATCATAGTTAATGTACCTTTCCTGATAAAAAATTACAAATATATAAATGTATTGATGTCTGCAGTTCTAGTCTTCTTGGTCTACTGTATCTGGCATGTGGCACCAGCAGAACTTCAGAGAAGGCTTTCCTCTCTCTTAGCTTCTCTCTCCCAGATCCCTAACCATTTCTATACTTTGCTACATCATCCTTCAAATCTATGATTTCTTCTTCATATCAACCCACCTACAGAACTTGATGTCATCTGCAAAGAGGCAGATTTTGCCTTTTATGACTTACCCAATGTTGTTCACAAATACACTGAACAATACCAGACCTAGTTCTGACCCCTGAGGTACTCCACTGGCAACATACCTAATTTCTTAGTGCTCACCACCTAACACCACCCTTTGGGTTCTTCCCCTTAACCAGTTAGCAAACCCTGTTGACAATCTATCCCCCCTCACAGGTCTTCTACCTTTTTAATCAGTCTCTTATTGGGAGTCCAAGCCAAAGGCCTTGCTGAAGTCCAGGTACATTATGCATACTGTATGGCCTCCGTTCACCTCTCTTGTTACCTAGTCAAAAAAAAAAGAAGTTTGCTTAAAGCATGACCTTCCTGTCATAAACCCATGCTGCATTTCATCCTGGAGCCCATTTGCCTCTAGCAACTGAACCAACCTTTCCTTAAGAATGGATTCCATTAATTTGTACACTATTGATGTTACACTAACAGGCTTGTAGTTCTCTGGCTCATCCCTTGCCCCATTCTTGTGCAAGGGTACCACATCTATGGTCCTCCAGTCTTTTGGCACTACTCCTGCATCTTGGGGGCAATTAAACAGATCTGCCCAAGAGGGTACCAGCATTGCTGTTAATTCTCTCAGCACTCTAGGGTGCATACCATTGAGCCCAAGGAATTTGTCCACCTTAAGGACACTGAACTTCTCAAGAACTCTGTCTTCTGTAATTTTCTCCCCACACATTTCCACTCTCCCCTCAATATCTATACCAGTTTTCCCCTCTATTAGTGGTCCTTTCTAGTCTTTCTTCAGATTTAGATTACATTTATTTAAGTATGTAAAAGCAACAGTTATACAGACAAAATATAAAATAAATACCTCTCATAACTTCTGTGATTATAATACTGTCAATAAATCATGCCAGAAATCAATCTACTTACAAGAATCATCAGAATTGAGGGACCTCAATAAAAAGCCTCTATTATTTTTTTAAGGCTCTTGATGCAAAATTTGCTATGTTATAGATACGAAATTCATATTCACAAAACAACATACAGTTAATAATATGTTTCTTGTTACCCAAAGATATCTGTTTCATTTGGGGCCATGCAGGGAAAAGCCAATTTTCTCTTTCAGCAGACAAGTTAATATAATCAAAAATTATAAATTCTAGTGAATGTCTAATATCATAGTTACAGTTACAGGATTCAACGTCATTTTGTAGTCTCCATAATTGTAAGCTTCCCATGTTTTTGCATAGGATGTCCATTCTGAACTTACGAATGACACTCCTTTATTTTTCATGATCACAAGATATTTTTCATGGATGTTTTGAGTGTTAAATTATCTGTAAATTTATGCTATTGGAATATCCTGCAATTTACTGTGTTCTCTCTGAGCAAAGTTATCTGAGATACGTTGAATTGCAACTATCACATAAGTGTCAACATTATAAATAGCATATTCATCCCAAATACTGATAAGCCACAAGGGTTTCAGATTATTAAGATAGGACAACAAAGAAATGTTCTCCTTACATGAGTTTGTCTCTTCCCAGCATTTGTAAATTAATGATAATATCCAACTACCTAGAATTTTCTTGAAAAACATTTGTGCTAAATATATATATATATATATTATATATACTGTATATATACATATATATATATATATATATATATATATATATATATATATAACTAAATTATTTATATTTGTCCCAAATATTTATATTCATTTACTTGCTCTAACTGGAGGTCTCTATAAGACCAACATGTTATATTAAAGTGTTCTCTCATAACTATAATGTTTGACTTAGAAGCATTTAACTTTCAAGCTTAATTTGTTCAGGTGTTCAGTAGTAAAATTTAAAGCTCTAGTTAATTCAAAATGAGTTAAATAGCAGAATACTATGTTGTCTGCATACAGGAGTAACTCTATATGTTCTGAATCTGTTCTAGGTGGAAAGGTGTCTATCTTGGATATTTCTCAAACTAAAGTGTCCATGTATATATTAAAGTGACATGGAGTCAACAGGCAACTTTGTTTCACTCCTCTTAAAATATATTTCTTCTGACATTTATTTTATTTATTTATTTATTTAAAAGTTGATAACCGGGAAAGGCACACTGAGCTGAGGCTCGATTCCAGATGCAACCCGGGGAGGGGCAAGGGAACAAAGTACAATATTACAGTGGAAGTACACAGCATTACAGAGTTGTACACAGCATTGAAAATTGATACAGTAGTGCAAGCAATAGATAAAACGATACAGGTACAGATCATTATCATGAGACACATCCGAGAAACAGTATGTACAGCAATTCATAGGATGTAAAAGAAATTACATGGCACAGGCTACAGTATAGGTAGTGCTTTTGGGAAAGGAGGTTTACACACTAAGGTAATTGATAACAGAAGTAAGAGCTAGTATTGGAGCAAGGACAGAGGATTAGAGGGGTTGAAGGTGGGGGAGAGGGGAGGGTGCCAGGGACTAGTGGTTAAGGAGGGAGTTTCAGAGATAAGGGGGGATTCCTGAAGTAGTTTCTGATGGCTGCTGCAGTTGGTAAACCACAAATAGTGAGAGATAGTGAATTCCACAGGGCGGGGAGCCAGTAGGCAAAGGCTTGTTTCCCCACGACAGAATATGGAGTAGCTAGTGAGAAAGAGCGTGGGTCACAGGAGCATAAGGCACAGCCAGAGCTAGGAGCAGGGTCTAGTAGGGAGGAAATATAGGAGGGGAGAGTATTGAACCAGAATTTGGCAATAAAGGATACACAGTGTGTGAGACGGTGATTGGCTAGGGAGGGGAGGGAAACTGTGTGGTATAGGCGGCAATGATGTGTGCAGTAAGGGAGATCGGTGGTGAAGCAGCAGAAGGCATGGTACAGAGGTTCAGACTTGGCTAGGGAGGATTGATGGGCTGAACTGTAAACCATGTTGGCATAGTTGAAGTAAGGGAAGATAAGCTTGGTTATAATTTTTTTCCTGACAGGGAGGGAGTGACAGTGTTTATGCCTATACAACATGCCTAGTTTGCAGTGGAGCTTGTTATGAATTGAGTCGAGGTGAAGGGAGAAGTCCAGCTTGGGGTAAAGCCAAATTCTCAAGTACTTGTATCTGTCCACTGCAGAGATTCTGGACCCATCTAGGGCATAGAAGGAGGGAAGGGAGGACAGTTTGGACAGCTTCTGGGTGGAACCGAATGCCATCATGACTGTTTTTTAGTGTTACATTTGAGAGATTTTGTGTCAAGCCAATGCAACATGTTCTCAAAGTCAGATTGGAGGATGGATTCAATCTGGACTAGGGAGGGACCAGAAGCAAATATCACAGAGTCATCAGCATACATTTGAACATGGGAAGAGGGGCAGACAGACATCAGATTATTTATGAAGAAGGAGAAAAGGGTGGGACCAAGGATTGACCCCTTCAGGACTCCAGCTAGGATTGGAAGGGGAGGAGATTTAATTTCACCCAGCTGAACAAACTGAAACCTGTCTGAGAAGTAGGCCTTAAACCAATTGATGCAGGGGGAGGGTGGCCTATTGATACAAGGTTGTCTATTAGGAATTTATAGGTGATGGAGTCAAATGCTTTGGCTTGGTCTATGAAGATGACCAATGTCAGGTGACCTTTGTCCATAGCAGTGTGAATATGGTTGGTAAGATGGAGAAGAGATGAAGAGGTAGAATGGTGTTGTCGAAAACCGGATTGGTATGGGGTCAAGGTGTCATTAGAGGATAGGAAGGAGTTTAGTCTTTTGGAGATGAGGGATTCCAAAATCATGGATAGGGAGGGGAG
Source organism: Neoceratodus forsteri (assembly GCA_016271365.2). Lineage (NCBI taxonomy): Eukaryota > Metazoa > Chordata > Ceratodontiformes > Ceratodontidae > Neoceratodus > Neoceratodus forsteri. Next base: position 1,356,193,411 of record CM057456.1, read on the forward strand.
AAGCAAGATAGGCCTGTAGTTGCCAACATTGGAGGGATCACCCCTTTTGTGTAAGGGAATGACCTTGGCCAGTTTCCAGGCTTTGGATAGGGAGCCGATGCAAGAAAGAGAGAGAGAGAGAGAGATATTAAAAAGATGGGTGATGGCAGAGACAATGGCTGGAGCTGAGATTTTCAAAAGTTTGGGGTTAATTCTCTCTGGGCTCTGTTTGGAAGAGTTTAGAGATTTGAGGGTGTGGAGTACCTCTAGTGGGGTAAAGGGGGAAAGTTATGGTAGGGTGGGGCAGGTGGGGGAGTGTGTGCAGTGAGGGGGGATTGCCAGGGAGTATGACTGGATGCTGAAGGTGAGGACAAAATGATGTGTATGGGGAGAAGAGGGGAGGAGGGGGTGCCCTGAGGATAAGGCACAGGTGGTGAAGTAATGGTTTATGGAGGATGCGGTGTCACCAGCCCTCTCAGGGGAATGAGATTTGGGGGGGAGGAATGAGAAGGGGAGCCTAGCAGGGAGTGTAGGGTCTTCCAGAAAGCAGCTGGAGAGGAACAGCATTCATCAAGCTGGACTTTGAAGAAATCAGCTCTAGCAGTATGCACTGCCTTAGTACATGCATTCCTTAGAGTTTTGGAGATATCAGAGGAGGCCTTGTAGATTTTCCAAGCCTGATCTTGATTCTTGAAGAGCTTTACCAAGTGAGGAGAGATCCAGGGATGGTGCACGCACCGCAGCCTTAACCTCTTGAGGGGGGCATTGGAGTTCTAAATATTTAGGAAGGTTGAGCTGAAAGCAGACTTAGCTGAGTCTATATCAGGAGTGGTGAAGAATTCAGACCAGATGGTGAGGTATAGGTCAGCCAACAGTAAGTGATGATTCAGGGACCTTAGAGGCCTGAACCATATGTACTTGGGAGGGCGGGAGGGGACGGGACTTCATGCGGCAGTGGGTGATACAGTGATCACTAAAGGTGTCAGGAGAGTACCAGTTGAGGATTATTTGTGTGGAGGAGTCATTAGAATCTGGTTGATGAACAAGTGGTTGTGGGAGTGGAGGTTAAGCCTAGTGGGGTTGGAGATTAATTGTGTGAGGCTGAGGGCCTCTATTTCTAGTATGGTTGGACGAGCTAGTGGGGCAGACCAATTCTGAATAAAATTGCCCAGGTTGAGGAGCTCTCTGGAAGAGGCGTGGGAAAGAAGAGAGGCAAGCTTAGAGACTATAGATGCAGGTTTGGGGGAGAAACAACAGTCAGTGATAAAGAGGGGTGAAGTGAAGGGAAATGCCAGCTTTGAGAGGAGTAGTTCATGTGATTTTGGGATGGCATCCATTGTACCATCTGTTCCAATTCAGATTCTAGCTTTGTTTCCAGTGGGTAAATGCTTTAAAATGTTCAAAAACTGCTTCTCTATTCCCCATGACTCCAAAATCTGCCATAATAGGGGCCAATTCACATGATCAAAGGCTGAATTCAAATCAAGAAAGGCAAAGTACAGCTTTCTTTCCTTTGTCCTTGTCCAACACATTTATCTATAAGAAAATTTATAGCAAATTCATTGTCAGTAGTACTTCTAATTTTTTGAAATCCAGTTTCATAGCTAGATATAATATTATTAAGAGCAGTAAAGGAAAACGCCTTGCAATCTCATCCTTGGTCAGTAAGGAGCTCAAAAACCTCTTGTGTGTGCAGCAGAATAAATTTTTTTTTTATCCACACAACAAAAATATATCAAAGCCAGTGAGAATAACCCCCAGCAGACTACCAGAAATGACATTTCACTCCTGTTGTGAGAGCTTTTTCAAGGGCCTTGAAATAGCTCTCACAACAGGAGCGAAATGCCATCAGGCAAATTGGTGGCAGTCTGCAGGGGGTTATTCTCACTGGCTTTGATATATTTTTGTTGCATGGATAAAAAAAATAAATATTTATTCTGCTGCACACACAAGAGGTTTTGATCTCCTTACTGACCAAGGATGAGATTGTTAGGCTTTTTCTTTACTGCTCTATGTCCTGTTTAGCCTAACAAAACTCAGACTGCTGGTAGATTTCTCTTTGCTGCCGATAATATTATTAAGAACCCAGTTTCCTCATCTATTTCAAATTATCCTGCAGTAGATTTTTAATGGTAAAGTCAGAAGGCCATCACACTTGGGAACCAAATAGCAGACTGAATCTAGTGAACTACGAGACTTCAAATTTATTAGGTACAGAATATAAAGTGCAGTAAGCGCAAAGCTCACAATAATGGATTTGTGCAGCAGGAACTGCCTGTCACTCACCCCAGTGCTTCAACTTAAATAAGTCTTCATCAGGGGGTGTGGCTACAGGGCAGTTGGTCACATATTAAATACATCAAGCTCATGTATATTCATGAAGATTAGCAGTGTCAGTGGCTGAGTAGGTTGCACACTCACCTCTGAGACTGGAAGATCAGAAGGCTGTGGGTTCTATCCCCACACCAGGCACTTGGATTAAATCCCAATACTAACACTGTAGTGTAGCAAGACAGGGGGGGAGTGCACTCCTGAGGTGCCGTCTTTCAGATGAGATGTTAAACCGAGGTCCCATCTGCCTGTTCTGGTGGTAGTTCAGGTGAATGTTACATAGAAACATAGAAGTTGACGGCAGATAAGGACCACAAGGCCCATCCAGTCTGCCCATTTCTTTTTCTAGCTTATAGATGTGAAAAAAGAAATGGGGCAGACTGGATGGCCTTGCGGTCCTTATCTGCCGTCAACTTCTATGTTTCTATGTAACATCCACCTGAACTACCACCAGAACAGGCAGATGGGACCTCGATGTTAAAGATCAATGACACTTCTTGAAAAGAGTAGGGGAATTTTTATGGAAATAACATCAAAAACGGCACATACTGTACATCAAGGGAAATAAAATCAAAAATCAAAATACCAAAGTCAATAGAAACAAAGAAAACCACAGATAAAAAAAGAAAACATTTGGGAGAAATACATTTTACTTCACATGTTATCATGGAGAAATTAAGCAAGCAATAAGTTGTTGAGGTAGTAATAACCAAAACTAAATAATAAATAAATACATGAATAATACATAATAAATATGTATAATTCCATACATGTAATCTTCAAAAAATGGGAAAAACCCCCAAATCACAAAAAGTTAATGTTTAAACTTCAGATTACTGCGGTCTTAGAGCATTTGTGATAGGATGTCATAAATGACTAATTCATACTATTTATATTTGATGAAATATAAAAACTCTTTCCACCATCTGTTTACCTTATCAGTAGGGTATGCAGAAATATCAGCCTAATATACAGAAACTAATGCATTTTTGCATATTATGCTAAAGGTTTCAAAGGACATCAACCACTGTTGCAAGACCCGTTGGCAACGAGCTTGCAACAGATAATACTTTAGACAACAGAAAAACGCTGCTAGTCTCCTCATGAAAGACACCAGATAACAATGAATAGTTACCCAGAATAATAATATCATAGGTTAGCGTAGTCAACCAAGGTAATTTCCATCTGGTCTCCAAATACTGCCATAAAGATACCACATGGGAGCAGTTAAGTAAGAAATGTTCCATTGTCTCCGCGTGTGCCCAACAGATACTATAGAGGCAATATCTTACTTCTTGTGCTTGGTATTTATTATTAGCTTTAACATTTAATCTTCCATGAGAGGGGAGCCTTAGAATTTCCCACATGTGAAGTGGTGTGTGTAGATTATTGAGTTGTACTAAAACATTTTTATTTTGGGAGGAAGTACGATTTTTAAATTATGGTTCAGTTGGATGAACTTTCAGCATTGCTGAATGGTACAAAAAAGGGTCCGCCTGCTGTGTTATTTGGGGTTTTGAAAGACCCCACTTAAAATGTTTTTGAGCCACAGATTTAAAGTATTCTGGGATGCATAGATGTGATGATACTTTAGGGGATGTGGTCTCCTAAACAGAAAAATGGTGACCTCAATTGTTTTTAATCCATTTCTGAGTTAAAGTAAATAAAGGGTTCAGACCCAACTGTACAGTTTGGGAAATAAACAATGTATGGAAGAAAACAATAGGGTCCACCATACAGATATGTAAAGCTTTGTTTAATAAGGTTTAAACTACTCCCTCACAACATCTGGAAAAAACAGCTGTACAACCTTGTTTCTAAGGAAACAGGAAGGGGGAAAATCATAGCCACGTGCAATAGACAAGGAATCAGGAATTTCTTAATGACTTGAAATCTTTTGAGCTTGGAAAGCTTCTACCCTTTCCATTGCTGGACGTTAATGTCTCAGGTTTTTAAGGCCATATCCTGATTTTGAAAGGGTAAGTTTTGAGAGTAAAACTGTACTCCCCAAATCTTGATGAGGCCAGGCCCCAAAGGAATACCAGCTACAATTACCAGATCAGGGTCCAGAACTGCTAAACTTATACCGTTACATTTATTTAAGTTCAGCACTGCATTTGACACAGAAGCATATAGTTGCATTTCATGTAAAAAAAAAAAACTTGAATATCCTTAACATCAGCCTAAAATAGACATACACATATCTGCTTAGTGGAGAAAACTGCTTAGCAGAGAAACTTAGTGTAGTGCCTGCATTTGCTCAGTTGAATTTTGTCCCACCCACCCACTCCGGCCACAATCTCTATTAAATACTCTTCCTCCCCCACCCGACTCCACCTACTAGTTGCTCCTTTTCCTTTCTTGCTCATTACCTACATAGACATCCTCTTAAAGGCACCTCTTCCATTATTACATTACTCCTCTAATCACAGCTGTCTGTACATATTTTGCTACTTGTACATTGAGGCACTAAACTCAGCTATACTGAGCTCTCTGCATTAGATCCATAACACCTTGTTACCGCAAACAGTGGTGCCATTATGGTTGGCCTAATCCTTATCACCTTGCCTTTTACCTCTCTCTTTTCTATTTTTTCCTCCCTTACTCAGGTCCTACTCTACTCCTTCCAGAAAAACACCATGCCCCCTACCCTGAAGCAACGCCTTTTCTATTATCACTCATGCCACTCCCAAGGGTAACTTCCCCATATCCTTTCAAACAGTAATGGTCTTTCTACTCTATCCTGCCCTGCTGTCCCCTCTCTGCTGTCCCCCCTTTCTTTGTCTTATTACGCTCACTCACATTTCATTTCTTCACCATCTCCAACTCTCTAACTCAAACCACTTATACTCCAGCTAAGACTAAAAATCAAAAGCTACACTACATTATCATCTCCCTACTTCTCCTCTCTGCAGGGGACATAAACCTTGACCCTGGCCCTGTTTCTGGCCTCACCTGAGTACTTATCCCCCAAGTTGCTGACACACCTACCCATAACAAGTCTGATCTCCCAAATGGTCTCAAGTTAATGCATCTCAACATACAGAGCCTTCTACCCAAACTAGATTTGCTCCAACGACTCATTCAAACCCTTGCCCCTGACCTCCTTATTCTATCCGAAACATGGCTAAATAACAAAATCCATGATAATTCTATTACTATCCCTGGCTACAATATTACTAGACAAGATTGAAATGGAAGAGCTGGAGGCATAGCAATCTACACCTCTACCTCCATATGATATACCTCAGTCCTATCTGTATCTGTACCAGCTCCATATAAAGCCCTTATCCTACGTCTCTCCTTACCTTTCTCTATCCCCATCTATGTGGCAGGGATTTACTGCTGCCCCAGCCTCTCATCCTTTGTTGCCTCCAACCTACTCATCAAAATCACTACACTCACCTCAAAAGGTGAATTATTTATTTTAGGTGATTTTAACCTTAATTGGTTAGACCTGTCCCGAAGCAAGACTCATAATGCTATCTCGTCCCTCAATCTCTCTCAAATGATTCTCAAACCTATTTGCTTAAACCCACAATCAGGTAACCACTAGCTCATCGACTGGGTCCTGACTACTCATAAACATAGGTTTATCGATTCTAGTCTCCTCCCAGACTCATTAAGTGACCATCACATGATTTACATGGTCCATAAAATACATCGTCCAAAAGTCCCCAATAAAGTATTGTTAACCCAAACTTATAAGTCACTTGACCTCCCCCATTTACACCACAACCTCATACACTCTGACTGGTCCCCTATCCAATCTGCTCACTCAATCAACGAGGCCTTGGATTACTGCCAGAGGCTCTTCATTGACATTTGGAACAAACATGCTCCTTTTAGACTTACTAGAGTTAGAGGAAATTACCTCCCCTGGATCACACCTGAACTAATGGCCTGTATGTGTGCCCGGGACCAAGCATGGAAGGCCCACAAGGCCTCTAAGTCCCAAGCTCACCGAGACCCTTATTGTGCCCTCTGAATCTCCTGCTCCAAAGTCACTCACCTAGCCAAATCTGAATATTTCCGCTCCACCTTTGAAACCAACATAAACACACCATCTAAGTTTTGGAAGGTTGTACATTCCCTCTTCTCACCGCTATCAAAACCAAAAAAAAACCCTTCTTAATATAAACAATGTCCTAATTACTGACCATCTTGCTGTAGCAATGGAATTTAATGATTACTTTACCTCGTGTGCATTGGCTCTTCTTGCCTCACTCCCATCCAACACCTCATACCTGATGGACCCAAGCAGACCCTCTATACACTCTAATGGCCAGCACCTCTTCTTATTTGCTCTGGTCACACAAATGGACACATTAAAGGCACTATTCACTCTCAATCTGCCTAAGGGATCCTCACCTGATGGGTTCAACCCTAAATTCTTATTCCTCTCTGCTCATGCTATCTGCTCTCCATCTCTCTTTTTTGACCTCTACTGTCCCCTGCTCCTGGAAGCATGCTGTTGTCCTCCCATTACCTGAAGTAGGTGACCCCTCCTCTCCGGGGAACTATAGGCCCATATTGCTCCTACCTATACTTGCCAAACTGCAGGAACATCTAGTTCTCGCTCAGCTTTCTTCCTTTCTCTCAGATTCTGACTTCTTCACCCCCCACCAATTTGATTTTAGGAAGAACCACTCCACTACCACTTCCCTAATTAGGCTCACTGACTCCATTCTCACTGCAGTGGATAATGGACTAATAACATCAGCCATTTTTGTTGACCTTACAAAGACATTCGACACAGTTTCCCACCCTCGCTTCTTAGACAACCTGTGCATGGCTGGCTTATCTGACTCAGCTGCTAGTTGGTTCGGCTCCTATCTAACAGGCAGAACATAGTCTGTCAAAATTGCTGACTCCACATCATCCCCTCTTCCTATTACCACTGGTGTGCCTCAAGGATCAGTACTTGGCCCCGTGCTCTTCTTCATCTTCCTGAATGATCTCCCATCAGTGTGCACCACCACATCAATCCATATGTATGCTGACAATACAGTCCTTTTTTGTTCTGGCTCCTCCCCTGCTGATGTCACTTCCAATCTCTAGTCTGATTTCAAAAAAGTCCAGCTCTGGTTAAGCTCCCATCAGCTTGTCCTCAATGCCAAGAAAACAGTCTCCATGACCATTGGCACTAGGCAGTGACTCTTTCGGCTACCAAACATGCCCTCCTTCCACACCCTTGACAGTACGATTCTCGAGGACAGTTCCTCATTTAGGTATCTTGGGGTCTGGTTAGACCAGCATCTCAACTTCACTGGGCATATAGACTCCATCCTGAAAAAGTTGTGATGCAAACTAGGTGCACTATGCAGGAAACAAAGTTGCCTACCATTACCAGCTAGGTGGGAGCTTGTTTAGAGAATGATCCTACCTATTTTCGACTACTGTGACATAGTCTATAGTGCCACACCACTCTCCTCCTTAATCAGATTGGATACCCTCTTTAATGCCTTCTGTCATTTCACCCTAGACTCTCCTTCTCTTACCCACCATTGTTCTCTCTATCGATCTCTTGCTCTACCTTCACTGGAAAACAGATACCTATTACACTGTATGAAGTTCACCTCCAAATTCTGGTTTGGTTCCCTTCCCCCTTACCTATCAGCTTCCCTGGCCTCTTGCCTTTTATTCCAACTCTTTCACAGATCAAACAATTCCTGCACCTTGGTCATTCCTAGACACTCCACCACTATAGGCCAAACTGCCTTCTTACACAGGCTCCCTAAGCTATGAAATGCCCTGCCCAGTCAAATTAGACACTCCTCTTCCCCCTGGTCCATCTCAGTCTCCATCCTTAACTTCCTCTCTCCTACCTACAATTGCTCCCCTTCCTATTGCAGTCTTATTCTATTTAGGTTATTCTTTAATGATGTATTGCACATATGCAGTTACTAAACTTCTTTTGTACAACAGTTTTTTTGTATGTTGTTGTAATCCATGTATTTTACCCCTGTGCTGGGTATATTGACTCTATGTTCTTATTCCTGTATTTTTGTATTTGATCTCGCATAGTTTTAGTTTATATCTTTGTCTGTCTCATGAATATCCATGCTGTGTAGGTTTTTGATTCATGTCTTGCCTGTAAAAAAAAAAAGACAAATGTATGTTATTGGATTCATACTCCTCTGTAGCTCCTTCCCCAGGATGCTCCGTGAGATGAGCAATTGGTGAAACTTATCAATAAATAAAATAAAAATAAACATCATCTGCATAAGCCAATGCAATGACTTCATCCCAATGACCACTCCCCACTAGGCCTTGCAACAGATGAGAGGAGACTAAATGACAAAGAAAAGGGTCTAGGGAAAATATATATAGCAGGGGGCTCAGTGGATAGCCCTGTCTGACACTCGAAGATATTATAAAAGATAACATGCTATTTCCCAGGATTTCCCAGGATAATGGGTTTGATTATTGTACCAGAATATAACAGTTTTAACCAGTTAATAAAGCATAATGGAACCCCATATGGCTCTAAAATGGAAAACAGGAATAGATTATTGACTCAGTCAAAGGCCTTGCTCTGATCAAGTGATAAAATGATACCAGATTTTCCATGGGCATTGTAATATTCTATAGTATCCCTAATAATTATTAGTGAGTATTGTATTTTACAATCCTGTAATCCACAAAACTGGGAAGGGTGTATGAGCAGCTTTGCAGTAGTTTTTAATCTGTCATTTATGATCTGTGACAGTATTTTAAAATCAGCATTTAAAATGCTGATAGGTCTCCAATTTTGGATGTCCAACCTGTCCCCGGACTTAAAAAGAAAAATAATAAGGGCAGTAGTAAAGTACTCCGGGAAAGCCTTTTGCTTAATAAAGGCAGAAAACAGAGCCTCTAGGCAAACAGCCAGAACTGAGGAAAAAGTTTTATAAAACTCATAGGGTAAACCATCTTCACTTGGTGAAATTCCTGGTTTCTGAGAAAGAATTGTAGATTCAATTTCGGGGAAAGAAACTGGAACTGTCAGTGCAGATGCTTCCTCTGTGGAGAGTTGTTTTGAGCAGTTATTCAGATAAGAGAAAATACTGGTGTTCAAAGGGGAACAAGTTTTGTTGAAAGATAGAAGGTGGTCTGAGACAATGGCAGACAATTTTTCTTTAGAGGTGACCAAATTACCTTCAGGGTTTCTTAGCATGGTAAAGGAAGTGGCAGCTTTTCTTTTTTTACAGGCTTCGAATGGGTCCCCAGCTGAGTTTTTTTTCATCCCATACTCCAATTCAGCCCAAAATTACTTAGCTCTATCATATTGTACAGCTTTCATTTGTGTTTTAATGGTATTTATTTGTTGTGAGTTATCAAATCTATGTATAGAGGCCAGAGAGTAGAGCTATTGTAGCTGTGTACATAATTTGAGATAAGTAAAAAATCATTATGGGTTTTAGAAGCCCCATAGTTTTGAAACTATGTTTTAATATCTGATTTGGTGTCAGCCCACCAATGGCCTATGTCATCGTATAAATCATAAACAGATGTCCTTGCCCATAAAAGGGTAATGATTCCTGAAATGACTTGTGGATCCTGTAGGACAGAAGTGCTCAGTTTCCATTTAGTTTGCTTGACAGATTCAGAAAAAGGGCCTTGCATGTTTAGTTTTAAAAAGGCATGATCAGAAAATTCAAAGGGACAAACAGCAAAAGAACCCAGGGTAACATTTTGGGAAATAAAAAAAAAATAATCGATAGTTGTAGCAAATTTACCCCTTTTGTAGGTGAAAGTAGGACCCCCTCTTCAGAGAGTCTGCACAATTAACAAAGTCAGCAGTTTTGATGCATTTCTCAAAAAGCATGAGAATCGCAATATTGCTTTTTCTCCCTATTGCTTGGATGTAATTTTTTAAAACCAACATTGAAATTACCAGCCAAAAAGATATTTTTGGAGGTAACCAGAAAAGATTGGAGGGAAGACAAAAAGTCAACCCTCTCAGCTGTAGGCTGAGAACCATAGACTGTAATGAATCTGCATGGAGTAGATTCCCATGTACCAGTTATAATAAGCAGCCTTTGAGGTATTACATCCATAAGTTTAGACAGGGTGAAAAAGGAAAGCTGAAATAATACGGCCACCCCATCAGCTCTATCACACCCAAACGACCAGAAAGAAGGGCCCCAAACCCATTCTGACTCGAATAACCTGGCCTGATCTATGGAATTCACCCATGTTTCCTGTAAAAAGGAAATGTTATATTTACGATCATGCAGCTGTTGAAAGATAGCATGCCTTTTTTCATCATACAGAAGACTGCATACATGAGCTGAAAACAAATTAGACATTCATAAAGACAAGTTAGAAGCTTTTTTTTTCTGTTTTTTTCTTTTTCCCTTGATACCCAGATTGATCTGAAGGTGTTTTAGGCAGGCCAGAAATCTGGGAAGCAGACTCAGACTGCCCCAACTCCATGTCTGAGTCACCCCATGCTTGGTTTGGAGATAAGACTTCAAAAGGATTTGAAGTGAACACTCCAGGTGGTTCAGGAATAGGTTTCAAATTCCCTGAGAAACTTCTAGGGCCTATATCTGTTTGCACATACTTGGGGGGGGGGCATGACAGTAACTGACTTTGAAATGTCCACAGTTTCAACAGATGGGGGAGGGTCTGGCTGAAGTTCCAAAATAGAGCCAGTGTTAGAAATAACAGTTCCATGTGTACTTGCCAGATTCAGGGGCTGATTTTCTTTAGCATCCTCAAACTTTGTAGGAACATCTTCCGTGGAGAGATTGTCACACTCGGTGGGGGGATATGGTAGAGCTCGACTCCGTGGCCTCTTGAGTGTCTTGGATTAGAGAATTGGGGTTTATATAGACGACATGGTATCCGCCTACACTATTTGCCCCCATCTGGCATAACAAGATGATTCAGATCAAGGGGGAAGGAGTCTGTTGGTCGAATTGGCAGCAACGGGGTATTTGGATAGTCCAAGACTTAGTTGTTCCTGGAACTCAACAGCTGCTGTCATTTGAGCAGCTGAGGAACAAATGCTCCCTACCAAACAAAGATTTTTGATGATATCTGCAGATCCGTAGTGCCCTAACCCCCTTCCTAAGCAAAAATTCAGATAGCAAACAATGGTAGTGGCTTACTGATCATCGTGTTTTGGATTCCCAGAAAGGCCTTATGGGTCGCTTCTATAGCACCTGGAGGGACTCACAACCCAATCTCACACAGAACTGCAGGGTGCAGTGGGAAAAACTACTGGGGGTATCAGTCTTGGAGGAGCAGTGGTTGTCATATTGTAAAAGTATCCATTACTCCTACAGGGACTCTGACAGTCGCTTTATACAACAAAAAATACTGTTGTTGTGGTATCGCACTCCAGAATTTTTGCATAGAAGAGATTTGCCTAACCACAGCCTCTGCTGGTGATGCACACAGCCAAATGCTCACATTAAACATATACTCTGATCATACCCTTCTCTTGCTCTCTTGTGGGCTATGGTGGCTGGTGATCTCTCCAAGGTGTAGAAGGTTAAGGTCACCCTGTCTGCCCCCTTAGTACTCTTGGGGATGCAAGCAAATTGGTAGCCCTTCTGAAACCCCTGCAGTACTGGGTCCTCTCCACCACACTAGAAGCCAAACAACTCCTGCTCATGCATTGGAGACAGCTCATAATACCTAGCAGGTCTGTGTGGCATATGGCTATCGCACACCTCTCTCAGTTTGAACGGCTCTCTTCCTTGCAAGGATCTAACATGTGTTCATACTATGCCAAATGGGAACCCTACCTTCAGCCTGACTTTTTGAAAAGTCCAGCTCAACCCGGGAACCCTCCCTGAATTACCAGGGGATTTTGAAACTTCCTTTCTCTCTCCCCCGTGGTCTGTCTATATTGGTACAGAAATTTTTTTTTTAGATTGGGGTCAAAGCATTGACCTTCTTTGCTTAGTTTGGTAAGAGGTACACAATTTATACTCATGATTTGCATCATACATGTCAATATACAGCTAGAGAACCTAGTACAGATCTATGGAGACTATGTCTACTGATGGTGCATTATTGCACTGTGTATTTGATGTATCTGTATCTTTATACCTTGTACAATGCTGCGATTTGTGGTTTGTATGTTAAATGGAAAACTTAATAAAAAACATTATATGATAAAAAAAGAATTGGGGTTTATGGAGGGCAGCTTATTCTTAACAGCCCAGGAGCATTCCAAGAAGGTGTGACCGGTTTCCTCATAGAGGTCACACTTTGTATGATTCATACATTGATGGCTAATGTGGCCATCCTCACCACAATTTTCACAATGGGGTTTATTGCATAGATTGGAAAGATTGTACAGGCCCTGCACTTGCAGCAAACGTGTGGTTGCCCCACATAAAAACAGACCCCACGATCCCTATCCAATATAAAAAAGAGTTTGGAATGTGGCAAATCCCCTCATCAGACTGATGAAGTTTTACTTTAAATTTCCAGCTGCCTGTCCAGAAATTTTTTGAATCCAGGATGGGTTCTGGGGAGCTGAGGACATCACATTTTAAATTCAACCAATACACAATGTCTTCAACATGGATACCTTCATTGAGGAACATGAAAGTTACAAATATGATGAGTGGCTTGCTGAGTGGAATAACCAAAAAAGGAGACCAAAGGGAGGAAAACTTGACCTGATTGTAGTGCTGCCAGAAAAGTTCCAAAGCATGGGAGGTCCTGAAGCTAGCATCAAAATTGCCTTCGCTTGATATGTTAATAAAGGTGAAGGCTTCAGCTGGGGAGAAATGCAAAGAGTCTTTTAACAGATTTGTCCCTACATAATGGCGGTTGAGCCATGATTTGAGGCCCCCCTTATATCGGATCTGCACAGCATTTCTCCTGGGTGTAGCTTATTTTTAGATTTGGTGAACATTTCAGAAAGCAAGGGTCTCTGGGGGTGTCTACCCCTTCAGGAGAGGTAACATGCTCCCCAGCATCTCCTGCAGCAATTTTGCTCTGTAGGTTTGTTATATCTTTGGATTCACTTGGAGTGGTGGGAGTAGGGAAAGGTGAGCCTCCAACTACTGTATTTCCCCCCTGAAAAGTTGCAACTGTAGCCTGTGATTTATCTGTAATAGATTTGTCCTGAGCAGCCTCAGAGAACTGTAGTTCTGTCCTGCTCACTGTCAGAGAAGTGGCAGAAACCCCCTTTATCTGTGCAATCAACTTCATTGACAGTGGAAGAGAGGGTGACAGGCACAACTGTAGGAGTGGGGCCTGAGGAATTAACAGGGAGTGGTGGCCACCACTTTGGGGAACCTTGTGACAGAAGACCGAGCTCCCAGCTGGGATCCAGCACCCATTGCCCAGATTCGGTCTGTGTCCATCCTGCATTTTTAAGGGTAAGATCAGGGGCCAGTGCTCAGCAGATGCATCCATGAGAGGGAGCACAAAGGTAGCTTGGACAGCTACCACTACCGGAATGTCACTGGGAGAGATGGCAATTGGCACTTCAGAGGGCACATTTACACTAGTGGCCCATTTCACTGATGCCGTAACCTCAGATGCAGTCACATTTTCATCAGCCAACTCCTCACTAGAAGAGAGCAAGTTTGAGGGGATTTTCCTATTTTTAACCAGTAAGTCAGTTCTTTTATATTTAACATTTTCAAATGATTTTGAATTAGTCTGGTGGGCTGTAAAGGAAAATACAGTTGCAGCAGACTGATCAGTTGTATTAGAAACAAAAGCTATTGGTGGCTGAGTCACTGCACCCTTCAACATCCTGGTCATTTGGGGCCCAGTAACAGTACTAAAGTCACAGGCTTTGGGCTCTGGAGGGCCTGAGGTACTCACATCATCCGATACCATTTGCAGTAAAGCTGCTTTTATTTCTTTATGTCAGGCTAGAAGTCTCTGCTCTTCTTGTTGCAGTTCTGCTTGGGTGAGCGCAATATCCATCATAGTCGAAGAACTCATAGCAACCTTATCAGTGGGAGCAGACCCAATGTTTCCAACTTTTATTTTAGTAGGTACATTTTGTTGATTATCACCATCTAATCATAAAGGCAATTCCTCTGATACACTGGCATCAAAAAATACATCGGTCTCAGGCAAAGCCAAGGTTGGGGAGGAGACCTGCTCCCCAGCCTCCCAGACATTCATCTGTTCCAGAGATCCACCTGAACTGGCCATCATGAGGATGGACAGCATCTCTCCCTACCTCACAGTACAGAAATGTTTTATTTGCAAGAAAGTATAAGGAAAACAAACATATAAACACAAGAAAACCACATAAGAAAAATAACAAAATTAAAGTTAGGGACAATTGTAAATTCAACACCCACAAATGACATAACCCACCACCTTGTGTCATTTCATCAAAAAAAATTTTAAAAAATAATCCACTTGGTGCAGACTCCTTAGACCCTACTATATATAGAAAGAAATATCCATGTACAAAAGACATGGGGCATCCTTACCAGAGCCCCCTGTTCCATAAGTGTCCTATCATCGTAGACCATTTAATCTATCCAGGATCCCATGTTACCTGTGCTGAAATATATCTCCACCAAGTAGTCATGACTGGAGATGGTAAACTAGCCTTTTCTTTAACATAGATACTATGAATTTCTTTTGTAATTTTACAAATTAACCCCTGAGGTGAAATATATTTTTGTTGTAATGCAAATTGACATCAACCATTCCATATGGACCATTTAAGTACAGCCAGAAGTACACGTAATGTCTCAGGCTAGAACAGATTCCATGCTCCTTCAAAATGGCCATAGACAAGAATGTCATGTAAGCAAGTAGTAGAAAGACCCATTTCCTGGACAACTCAGTCCAGAAATTCTCAATGTATTTACATTCAAGAAAATAAGTGTTCCATGTTCTCAGGGGTATTGGTACATTCTTCTTTAAGACAAATATGATCCTAGACAGATTTATGCTTATGGTTACCTCTCACGTTTGGTCTATTGTGACAGCGCAATGACAGGGTAGCTCACATTTTCTGTGATACCCTTGTGTCTGTTAATTGCTTTTGTAGGTCTGTTTCATTAATACCTATCGGGCATGCAAAGCATGGGGATACCAGGATTTGTGCTGGCAAACACTTTTTTATTCATCCCTTTCCTAGTATTAGTGAGCACATCTGATTTGGTGAGCTGCCATTGTTTAATGTTCATAAAAACCTCCATTAAATAGGGAGCAATACCAGGAGGAATAGCATGGAATGCTCCCTATCATGGAGCCTACCATTTCTGAAAAAAAAATGCTGAGATCTACATTGCAGTTGTATAATCCAAGTCTGTTGCACACCCCACAGGATGTGTACTATATTAGAATATAAAAATATAGTAAAAAAGAAAAGTACTGGATTGACCATATTAAGACCTCCTTTCTCAACAGGCCAATATATAACAGATCTTTTAACAGGATTCAGTCTGCTACCACACAGCAGTTGGAAACACAGGTTACACAGCCTAGTCTAAAGCCTCTGAGGCAAGGGGAATATAGTCCCTACTGTTAAAAATAATGGCATAATGAACATTTTTATCAAAAAAATTCTTTTTAATCGTGTCATGGGATAAGATTTCCATTTATGAATTTTACTTTCTGCAAGATCTAGACAGGGTATCCAGTTTTCCCCTGCTGGGTCTGGGCCACCAACAGAGAGGCCAAGAATTTTAATAGGGCCCTGTACAATATTTATTCCGGCTGTTTCATTGATCTGTTGGGTCTGCCCCGGCTTAAGTTCCATTCCGATGCTTTTGCCCTTATTTATTTGTGCACCAGAGTTTTCTGTATACCTCCATATTACATCTAATGCCTGTACTTCTGAAGTATATTCTGAGACCAGTAAACAGATATCATCTGCATATGCTAGGGTCACTGGGAAAACAAGATTCAGTGGAGAAATCATGTGTTTTATTTCTCCCTTATTCTCTATTTTCCACAGTAAAGATATAGAGAAAGGGGCTCAAGGGACATCCTTGCTGTACCCTCTCCTAATGGCCGACATATTTCCCCCTTATACTATTAACAAGGGGACATGTAGATGCCTTATCGTAAAAACACCTTAGCCATGAGAGAAAGATGGATGGGATACCATAGTGTGCCAAGACAGTGAATAAATATTCATGTGAGGCCGTATCAAATACCTTGTATTGGTCTAAGCTTAAAACATATCCAACTGTTGTATCACATTCATAAATCTCCCTTAAGGTTTTTAAATTATCCATCATAAACCTATCTGGGATGGCACATGTTTGTGTGTCTGATATCACTATGGCTGCAACTTGGGTAAGACTATTACTAAGAATTTAACTCAGAATGTTCCAGTCCACGTTCATAAGACTGATCAGTCTCCAATTGTGACGGTTCATTTTATCCCCCTTTTTATAGAGATAAATTAACTGTCAGCCAATATGGAGGGTACCTCATGATTGCTTGACAAAACTTAATTGAATACCCTTGTTAAGTGTGGTAAAAAGATATCCACCAATTTCTTATAAAGCTTCCCTGGCAGCCCATCAGGTCCAGGAGCAGTACAGATCTTCAGCCCAGAAATCACCTGTTTCTTCCATAGAAATTGAGAGAGTTAAAATGTGTAAGTCTTCAGTCTGCAGGGGTGGAACTGACAAGCCCCAGAGAAAATCTTTCAATGTGTGAGAGGTGGACAATGGTCACCTGCATAAGTTATCCGTATATTTAATAACTTTGTCCATAATTTCCAAATTATTGCTAACTACATCTCCAGTAATTGTACTAAGACATGCCATATATTTGGCATCCACTCGAGCACTACATCCGTCATAGGGTTTTACTGTCTTGTCTGACCCCTGCTTACCAAATTTTTGTGCCCATAACAGAGAACAGCCTCTGTCATATTGGTGGCTCCTAGCAGTTTGGAAGCAGAAGGTAAGCCGACCCTTCTGCCTGCTCCTCGACCAACATTCGATCAGGTCTGACACTGTTGGCCACCATCACAGTGCCCCCTACCCAACAGTAGGGGAAAATTTAATTGAAAAAAAAACTGAACCATGTTTTACAATTTCTTGTCATACATTCAGAATACATACACATAGAAAATAGCAATTCATCCTATCTTATCTTTCATAAATGGAACTTTAGTCCACTTAATTTTCCACACATTGTAATTCATAGACTGTTGTTCAAACCTACATTGCTTAGTAATTTCTACTTCAAGAATATAAATTACTGTCTCCAGACCTTGAAATAACTGTTGCAAGACAACTTTACATCTTACTTGCCATAACACAGATTTGATATATGAAAGGAGTAGTCAAAACATCACTTTTGGTAACCTGAACTCAATCAAACTATATCCCCCCACCACTTCTGCATAAGTGAGTTGGCCCCACTGGGGGCGTTTCCATCTCTTTGCTAACAGTCCCCATATCTTTTTTACAAATGGACATTCAACAAGAAAATGAGTCATAGTTTCTTCCTGTGCCGTACACCCCATTCTTGGACACATCCTCTCTTCCCACTTTTTATGCTTAGCATTACCCTTCACAAAAAGTCACCCATGAACACTCAACCAAGTAATGTCCCATAATCTGGGAGGTATACACAGGTCCTTCAATAATTCTAAAATTGCAGAATAAAATTATACGGCAACCCCTATAAATTGGACCTGAGATAGGCCAATTTGAGCTTGTATCTTATTATGCAGGCCTTTATTTGAGGAGGCTGTTAGTATATCCATAGTAAGGTGCCATTGTTTTAGTTTTCCCAGAGCCAGTCTAAAGAACACACACTTAGTTTTAACCTGAGCTGACAGATATCCCTGTGTGCCCCACGTTTGATAGAGAGGCCTAAGCCAGCATTCAGCAAAATGAATCCATAGTGCAGTACTTGGTTTAGTCAAATCAGGCAAATTGTTATGAAAAAATACCATAAAGAAAAACACTACAGGATTTAGCAAATTTCAACCACCCTTTTCTATTGGCAAATATAGAATTTCTCTCTTAATAGGATTTAAGCGGCATCCTCATATTACTTGGAACACTAAACTCAATAGGCATGTTTCTGAGGTATGGGGTAAAGGATATACTGCACTTATGAACAAAAATATCGGGAGCAAAAATGTCTTAACTACTGCCACTTTTTTCTTTTTTTTTTGCTCCAAGCTTTCTAAATGTTAACTTTAGTAGAAGTCTGTTCTAATTTAGCAGTCCAATTCAGTATACTATTGTCTCCTCTTCCAAACCACACTCCTAGATATTGAAACAAGTCATACTCTACCTTAATACCATGCCAGGATTCCTGTGGTAAAACTAATCAGTTTAAAGGATAAACTACACTCTTACATTTATTCAACTTAGACCCTGTTGGCAACAAATATTTTTCAATTAAATGTAAAACCCTATCTCCCAACTGTTTATTTGCTATAATGACGCACACACACATCATCTGTGTATGCAGTTACTTTTGTCTCAACCCCCCTCACTTTGGCTGAATGCCCCTAATCCCAGAGTCCTGCTGTATCATCCGTAGCATTGGGTCTAAACAAAACACATAGTGTAAGGGGCTTAGTGGATACCCCTGCCTTACTCCCTGAGATATATCCATATAACTACCTAAATGCTCATTAACCAATGGGATTGCTTTTGCATTACTCTATAGTAATGAAATCCAGTGTACAAAGGAGCGCAAGATACCATAATGCGTAAGGACCAGCATGATAAAGGAATGTGGGGCTTTATCAAAGGCCTTTTCTTGATCTAATAACATAATGTACCCTCTGAGATGCTCCTCTTTCCCCAATTCAACCAGTTCCCTAATCAATAATAAATTATGTTGCATGGAGCGGCCAGGTACCGTACAAGTTTGAGCTGAAGAAATTAAGCATGGTGATAATTTAAGTAATCTATTGTGCAGTATTTTCATCAGAATCTTATAATCTGAATTCAATAAATTTATGGACCTCCAATTATCTAGTTTAGTTTTATCTCCATGTTTATAAACTAATATTTGTATGGCTATACAGAAATGGAAGTCTATCACTGAAGTTTGTAATACCCAGTTATAGACAACCATCAAAATCTGTGATACCAAATCTTTAAATGTTTCATAAAATTCAGTTGGGAGCCCATCAAGTCCTGGGGCAGTATTTATTTTGAGGCTACCTATTGTCACCTCAATTTATTATATGGAAATAGGTTTTGTTAGATCTTGAAGAGCTTCTGAGGGTATATCAGGTAACTTAAGCTGTGCAAGAAACTCATTTAAAACTCCCTCATCAACCTGTACAGTTTTATACATATTCGATAAATAGTTACACACATTTTTCAAAATACTTGGACTGTCTGTAAGCACTACTCCATCTTCTGTACTAAGTGGAGCCATACATCGATCTGATACACACTGTGCACAGCTTTTGAAAGCCTCTTCAAACCCTGATTTACCTGGGGAGCATATCTTGTGCTCATGTAACAAGGCTGTAGCTCTAGAGTATTGTATGGCCAACATTGCCTCTTTAATATGAGTCACCTGTACCATTAAACTAATGTGCTTTTCATTGATAACCGAATAGATTTTACTCAGCTGTGAGCATAGTTTAAGGTAATCTTTATACTGATTCTGTCGACATGTAGTGGAGTATGTTTGAAACACCTTCCTAGTCCCTGTTTTGACGGTCTCCCACCAAGTGCTTAAATTATCATAAAAAACTACCACTGATATATGTGCCTTAAAAAATTAAATGATTTTAACCTGCAATTGATATTTTGACACTACTGTGGTATTTAATTTCCAGCACCCACGACCATACATAGGACCATTGATGTTGCCCAAGGTTACTGATAGCATTGCATGGTCTGAAGTTTCTAATGGGATGGTCAAAGCCTTAATTACACTAATATTAGATTTTGTAAAGATAAAATCTATGCTAGTTGATATCGTCCCCCTATAATACAAATGCCCTCCCCTTTTATGAAGAGATCTGTTTGAATCATGTAAATGACTCTGAGCTAAAATGTTAAGACAATTAGAGTCACAGTATATTTTTTTTGTCTTTGCACCCCATCACTTCTTTCCACAACACAGTTAAAATCCCCCTTCCCCAGATTACATTTGTTGTTGTGATTAAGAAAGATTTAACAGTACTGAACAGTATTGTCATCTTTTTTTGTAAGGGGGGCATACACATTTATCAATCTTCACCCCACTGACTTAAATGTCAAATCTACCATTAATGCCCGACCCAGTGAAATTTCCACAAGCTTCAATACTTTAAAGCTGTCTCCCTTATATAATATTGCAACTTCATGGTGGTTTCTTTAACCTTGCACTTCTTCTGACTCTAGACCCTGTCTGTGTTCTCCTATCTTTAATCGCTCTTTGTTCCTGTGTCTCCATATCAGAGTCAGAAGAGTGGGGGGGCCAATGAAGATGTCTCTGGATCACCACCCTGTTCTGACTCTTGGGTCTTATTTGACAGGAGTTTGAATTTATTAGTTAATGCAATGTCCTCATCCTCTGGAAAATTAGCCTTAGCTACATTGGATCTGGGTTTGGTCTGTGTTAGATTATGTTTCTTGGCAGTACTTTTAACAAACTGAAGGGGGTGTTGGTCTGGTGGCGCTGTGGGTTGAGGTGCTGGACGCCACACCTCGCGCTATGCTGGCAACCCGGGTTCGGGAATGAGCTCAGATCATCAGGGGTCGGTAGGGGAGGACTAGGATTGAGTGTCAGGAGACAGCTCTCCTGGTCTTGTGGTGGGCTGGGGACTCTACACTGCGATGCAGCAACCCCTGGGGACACCCAGAGGTACCACATGCAGTGATGTAATTGAGGTGGAGACCACGGTGGACGACTGCACGTATATGCGTGGACATCAATGCATGTCTGTGGTCCTGATGGGGAAAGAACAGGGGAAAATGGCAACATGGGTCCATGTCAGTTTGATAGCCGCAGCTCTGCTGGCCGACAATGCCTGGAGGCACGTGCTGGTATTGGTTCCTTGCTGGGCATGGGGAGGGCTATGGGGGGGCCCCCTTTCACAGGTGTAGTTGCATCTGCCAACTTGGCATGCAAGCTTCAGGGTCAGTGATGGAGTGGAGCAGTGGCTGGATGTAGAGCAGGACTGTGGCTGAAGTGGAGAGAATGTTAAATGCTAAAAAAGAAATTGAGGGGGGTGCATATCCATAGTGTCCACTTATGAAGCAAAAGGTAAAGTATCATCTTGTGGCTGGGGGGTGGCTCTGAAATACTCTCTGGTTCTTCTGGAGCAACTACTGGGACCAACTCAGTTTCTTCAATAACTACTATAGATGGGGGAGGGGGGAGAGGTAGCCCACTGGGTATCAGGAGGAGGTCCTGAAGGAGTATTTTTCCTTTTATTCATCTCTGTTTTTTGAGCTTCTTGAATTATAATATCCTGGTTTCTCTGGTCCAAATGATTATGAGCTGCCCATGAACATGTTCTATCAGTGTGTCCTGATTCAAAACATAAATTACATTTCAAATCCAGTTGACATTCAGAGCTACGGTGTCCAAATTCTAAACATAGGTTACATGTTAATCTGTCACATGCTGAGCCTAAATGTGTATAAGCCCCATACTTAAAACATGCCCTAGGCTGTCCTGGATAGAACAAATGACCTCTTTCATTCCCCAAAAATACACTATTTGGTAGATGAACTGGGCCCAAACTGTTATTCCACAAATGAACCTTAAATATCCACCCCCCATTCCATATACATTCGTCATCAAATATAGGGGTAGGAGTTTCTAAAACCTCACATTTCTTCTGTAACCAATAGGTAACATCATGAACAGATACTGATTCATTGAGGAATACAATTGTCACATTTTTAACTGAAGGTTTAGCCAAGCATAAGATGTTAAAAGGTAACCAAAGTTCAGTATATTTCAAAGAGTCCAGTTTAGACCAAAAGTGATCCAGGCCCTGTGGAGTAGAAAAACTCACATCATACAATACTGATCCTGATACATGAATTAGCGCATAAATTTCATTAGAAAAGAACCCCATCAAACTTTTCAGTAATGTTCTCCCCACATATAATCGGTCTGGTGCAAAGTGTAATCCCCCTAGATATTCTAGGCGAACTGCATTATGTCGTTGTAAAGGGAGGGGGGTGATACTGAAAATGGAGCTTTACGTCGAAAGTTCTCCCAAGCTGATTGAGATTGTTTCTGAAAGTTGGGTATTTGTTTAACCTTCTATAATTCAGCCTCCACAATATCTCCTCACTCTGTAGGAATATTTCCTGCAACCTCCGACCCAAAGACGAGGATTCTGAATGTTGTGAAGGCATTTGTTCAGTGATATTACTTTTATCAGCTTCTTGTATCACTGGCTGTGCAGATGCCATTTTAACCTGTGAATTGGTAGGTACCTCGATATTCAGCTGCTTATTCACAGAGGTAGTAGTTTGACCAGGGATTGGGCTGTGATCTGGATCTGGGACCCAGATAGCTTGTTCTCCATGTTTCCAGCTTGCATTCATTAAAGAACGCTTTAATGAGGTTAATGAGTGTTCGTGGGCTGGAGAGGATGAATTTCCTCAACTCTTCCCTTCCACAAACCTAATACTTGCGTTTCTTCATCAATATTTTTTAAATGTGTGGAAAGGAGAGAACTCACTGTCCCAGGGATCTTTGCTTGAGGAGGCACAGCAGTTTCCAACAAGACAGGCCCTGTTGTAGTTGTCATGCATTCCCTCGATGTTTCTGATTCAGCTTGACAGAGTTTCTTTGATGTTAGTGCATCATCAGGCTGACTCAGCTTATCAGCCTCTGTCTCAGCCAGCTTATCTTGAATCATTCTCACTGCTGCAATGACAAGTCCAGAATCTAATGATGCAAGTTGAGAGTCTGCAATAATCGTATCTTTTAAAACTGGTAAAGATTTTCCTGTCTCTGCATTTGTAGTTAGGTTTCTTAAGGCTTTATTCTGTTGCAATATGTTGTCAAGCCAAGCATCGTCTGAAGCAAACAGCCCATGAGGGCCACTCACCGGGTTTGTATCGCCCGTAACTGCTGTATTTTCCGTTTCTATAAACCATATCGTAACATGTTCGGTCTCCTGAGCTGAACCTGAGGGCATAGAGACCTGTTCGCTCTCAGGTACACCAGCAGAATGATCAGCCATCTCTCCTGCCACATCAGAACTTCCTTCTCAGTCCAGCTTCAAACTGTGCTCCTCCATTTCTGCACACAGGAAGAAGAGCTCCCTGCTGCAAGAGTAGGGGAATTTCCCTGGTGTCCTGGCCAAATTTCCCCTGTTCACTAAAAATACCACCAACAGCTTAATCTGATTCAATGTCAGTTGGCATCCATCTGTATCCGCATCTCCTGAGACAAGGCTGAAAATAAGCAGAATTGTCTAGTCCTCCTTTCCAAGTCAACAAATACTAAATAAATAAATAAGGTCAAAAGTCAAGAAGACTGACATAAAAAACACTCCACCTACATAGCTACCTTGATTTGGGTGCTCGCAGGGGTACCAGAACTAGTGGCCCCACTTCAACCTGGCCTAGTGACAGAGCCCCTTGATCACAATGCTACCACTGGATCTCTACCCAGTTGTAGATATGAGCCAAGGAAACTCACCTCCCCAGTCTAAGAGAGGAGAGCTGCCTGTTAGCCACTCAATCCTCTCTCAGCCCTTCCCCCATAACCTTCGTTGACCTCTGGTAGCTCAAGCTCAGTCATGAACCTGGGTTGCCAGCATGGGAGAGGTAAGGGGCTAAGCACCTGAGCCCTTTGCACTACTGGTCAGAACCTCCTTCTTTGTGTACCACCCTCATGCTGTGAGTCATGGTCTCACAGTCTGGAAATAAGTAAGTAGATTTTTAATGCAATGCATAGTAAAGAGACTGGACAAAGGTTTTCCAGATTCTTTTTGTTTCGATTCTTACATAACATATAGAATAATGCATGGGGTGGTGTGTTTAATGAGATTTTATACACACCCTGAGGTGTTGGATGCTACATAAATCCTGAGAGTGAAGCTCAAGGGGTTTATTTAAGCATCCAACACTGAGGGGTGTGTGTAAAATCTCAAGTTAAACACACCACAGCCCATGTTTTATTTTATATAATTGTTGGCGATTGTTTTTTTGCCACAGCAACTACATAAAATAAAAACATCCTCCAAGTGCGGTCCGGTTGGGTTACAGCATATTTTCATGTGATTCGAAAGTGGCTAGTGAAGTGAAAGGTTTCCCTTACTTTTTTTATCTATTTTTTAAACTTTGTTAATTTTCAGGGCTGAAGTGCTCCGTTACTTCTTTTTTTGTTTGTTTAAATAAACTTACTGATGAGGGCAGCATCCAGCATGGAGGACTGGTGCAGAGCGAAGGAAGAACTACTGCTGGGGCATGAGCACAAGGGGAACTGGGGGGCATGTTCGCTGTTATACCCATGGGTTATAACGGCGACTTATAACTCAGTTTCCCTTAGAGAAAAAAAGAACCCCAGTTATTATAATACTATAGTGGCCATATTCCAGTTTGCTGGTAAACACTGCACCTGATCTATATGATTAAATAAACAGGTTCGTATCTTGACCCATGAATTATAATGTTATTGGAATAGCTCTGCAGGTACCTCATCTTTACAGCAGCTTTGTGATGTTGTTGTTTGGCAGTAGCCTGCTTCACTTCTTCTTCATTAAATATTCAAGCTAACTCATTTGTGTCAGTGGTTGTGGTATTGTTGAGAATTCTTGAAGTGACTTGCTCCTCATATCCCTTGTGTTTATCTGCAAACAAACTTTTCCCATACTTGAGCAGAGAATGTTGCTATAATATTACTGCTTTTTTTTGGTCCCAAAGATGACTTGATCCTCAGAGGACTTAGGATAATTTTCTATAATGGTGATTTGTAAGTTTTTCCCATAATACATATTGCTATCTCCATGTTTTACTAATTAATAATGCTTTTTGTTCTGTATGGGCATATAAAAAGGCACATCTATAGATGCAGGTATGCTCTCTGTTATATCTTGACATCCTTTCTAATTTATAGACTGTTTTTTCTGTCTAATGCAAGAAGTGTCGAACCATAGATGGGTATTAGCTGCTGGATTAGGATTACTGTAGGTAGTTTATTTTTTTTTTGTTAGATTTTCCTTCAGACGCACAATACAATATTCATATAACTGGAATATATCAGTATCAAAACTGGAGACATTTGAGACTAGATCCTTCTTCTCCAGTAATTTAAACACTTGAGTCTTATATGGGCAACTCTTTATAAATAGATTTAACAGATGGATAATGTTGTCTGAAATATATGGGATCCATTGTATTTTCTGTTTGTCTCTGATGTGCATGTTTTGATCTGTTTCTTCCACACTTCCAACTTCACATTTCTTTTGCAAAAATTATCATTTAAAGAAAGATGCAGAGGAAAGCGATCTCTCTCATATTTCTAGTGCACTGAATTTCTAGGTTGTAGGGAAAAATATCAATAAAGCAGAGGTCTACTGTACTTCTACCATATACAGTAGGAAAAGTGATGGTCCCCATCATATCCTCATAGGCTCCTCTGTTAACTGTTCTCAGGAGGTTTTTGCTAAAAATATCCAGGAGTTTCTTCCCTCTAATATTGACAACTTTGTCCATAGAGCATCTAAGAGGTAGCCCTTAATCCTTATATTTCTTAATACAAAGCACAAGTATGCATTTTTTTTACTTCTGTCTTATCTCTGTTAATCTCTACCTATACAGATCCTTTTTCAGTTTGACTATACAGTACTTTCTGTTGTTCTTCTTTTCTCTCTGATATGTCTCATGTAGATCTTATCTCCTGCCTCTACTCCCTCTGCTGGTCTCAACTATGTGCCTTGGTGTTGCTTACCATTTTATTAGATGCTTTCAACTTCCCTTGATATTCTGTCTTGTTCTCTTTCATCTGTGTCATCTTGAATTTTTTAAAGGATGTTCTTTTTTCTCTTACTGCCTTTCTAACCTCTTCCATAAACCATAGTGGTTTCCTTGTTCTTGTTTATTTAACTTTTCTGTTTGAGGCAGGTATTCATAATTTCATGTATGAACCAACACTAATTAATACTCATTTCTGTTCCACACTTATATTTACTCTAAGCTTATTCAAATGCTCACCCAATATTACCACCATTTAATATAGTTGTCCCTCTTGAAGTCTAGGATGTTTGTCCCAGTGTTAGTGTTTCTTTCCCTGTATCAGTATTAAACCACACTGACCAGTGATGACTGCTATGCAGGGGTTCAGCTAAATTAATTCCTGTTACCCAATGACTGCTCGTAAGCACTAAGTCCAAAATGGCCCTATGAGGGATAGGTTAGCTTCAACACATACTGAGATAGGAACCCATCTTTGACTAACTCCAGGTCTATTGGCTCCTATAGCCACTTACATGTGGAATGTGTTAATCTACATCAGTCAGATAGAAATCCCACATTGTCACCACCTCTCCATTCTCTGCAGCCCTCCTGATCTCACCACACACCGCCTGGTCTACGCTATGTCTACATTTTGATTTGATGGCCTATATACAACTCCACCCTTATTTTCTTCCCTGTCCCAGGCTGAATTTGCATCCAGATAGGCTGTATATTCTCTACTGCTCTGTCTTCCATAATGGTCGAAATCCCTTCCTTAATGTTAAGTGCTGCTCCACCATATCTCTCCATATTCTGCCTCTTCAGTATAGTGTGAACTCCAGAAATGATAGATCTAAGTCATGGATGGAGTTGTCCAAGTCCCAATGACCACCGCTGTATCCACTGAACCCTCAGTTACCATGGCAGTTAGGTAATTCATTTTATTTCCCAGGATCCTAGAATTTATAGGCACCACTTTCTAAGACATCTTTCTTCCCTTTCTCTTCAAGCCATTCTAGGGTAGATCTCTTCATCTACCCTACTTTGATAAACTTCCCCCTTTCACTTTATCTATTCTGTCCTTTCCTTTCCATTTAATATTCCCTCTATCACCTAACATCAAAACCCGTATTTATAGTCCCCTCCCCCACAGGGCCCTCTCCACCCTTCTCTCACAAGTCTCACATACCTTATAATCCCATGGCCTTGAGGAGACCATTCAGGCTCCTCCTTGGGATATCTGCTGGTATCAAGTCCCATAGAAGCGCTCCATCAGTATAAATGCAAATTTTCCTTGATATATTCCCCAAACCTGTTCCGAAGTACCATAGTGCCTCCAGTGTTAAAGTGCAGTCTATTTGGTGAGTACAATGATTTGTCATCCCAGACTCTTCCCCAATTTTATGCCTAGCAGAAGGAAGTTGAGAACACACAGACCTCTAAACATACAGTACAATGGCACAGGTCTCACTATAAAAACACGATTTTTTTTTTTAAGGATGAAATAAAGCACATGTTGCCTGACATGTTTTAGATGGAACTGCATCCTTTATCAAAGGATAAATTGAGTAAAGTGCATGCAGTTAAATACCAAATTCAAATTATGTCACAGTGATGTCACACTCACCCCATAACTGTGATTGGTTAAAGCATACAAGGCATGAAATTTAGGCCCCCAAAGCCCAATCCTCACCAAAATATATCCCAACATTAACTATTTACATATAATATAGTGCACAAGAGCTTAAATCTTATCATAACACATGTTATTTCAATCTAAGCTAAAAGAGAAGGGGAAGGGGAGAATATGGAAGGTCTGAGTAGAAGATTGGGGGGGAGAAACAATAAACATGGAACCATATCATTATGTATATATAAAAAATGCTAATATCTGATACAGTATACCAAGCATGAATATCCCTAATATTCATGCAGATACAAAGGACAAGATCACGAGAAACACATATGAAAAGCACAACAGTCTGGTGGCAATTACAGCAGCAAATAACATGTACATACACAGATACACAGAAATGTGATGGCAGATAAAGGCACCACGGCCCATCTAGTCTGCCTAACACCCTACCTCCCCCCTTCTGTTATGCTTCCACCCTCTTTTCCCAACCCCTTAAATCTATCCCAAGCCCTCTTGAACCCCTCCACTGTTTCAGCTGCCACTACCTCTTCCTGCAGCTTGTTCCAGGCCTCCACCACCCTGTCCATGAAAAACTGCCCTCTGACATTACCTCTGTATTGCCCACCTTCCAGTTTGAGGCTATGTCTCCTCATGTTCACTTCCTTCTTCAATTTGAACAAGCTGTTACCCTCTACCTTATTTATTCCCTTCAGATACTTAAAGGTCTCAATCATGTCCCCGCTCTCACTCCTAATCTCTAGAGGGTACAAATTCAGCCCTCTCAATCTTCTCTCATGGGTTACATCCTGCATTCCTCGTGCCATTTTGGTTGCCCTTCTCTGCACCCTCTCCATCAGCTCATCATCTCTTCACAGGTGAGGCCTCCAGAACTGCACACCATACTCCAGATGTGGCCAAACCATGGTTCTGCATAATGGCATTAGCACCTCCCCTCTTCCTGCTATTAAAACCTCTCACAATGCAGGCCAACATTCCATTTGCCTTTCCCACCACCCTGCTACACTGGCTGCCCACCTTGAGGTCATGCGATACCATAATCCCCAGGTCCCTTTCTGTTTCCTTCTCCTTAATCAACAACCCCCCCAAGGGAGTAAGTTTCTGTCCTATTCTTCCTCCCCAGGTGCATCAGCGAGCACTTTTGTGTATTAAACTTCAATTTCCAGGTGTCAGACCACCTCTCCAGCCTCTCCAGATCCCGCCTTATGGCTTGCATCCCACTAAGTGAATCCACCCTATTGCAGACCTTTGTATCATCTGTGAACAGGCACACATGTCCCCTCCAGACCCTCCACTAGGTCACTAATATAAAACCCAAATTTTTATATTACCTAATTATCTTTTCCTTTTTAAAAAGGGTTTCAGCTCAAATCCCAAGTCTAACCCCCAGTCTATTGATCATTCAATTTTATTATCCAGAATGCTTCTCTGGTTAAAAGAAGATCATTAAAGTTCCCTCCCCTGGGTCTGACATTCACTTGATCAATCCCTTGAAATGTAAACACATGCTCTTCTTTGTTCTTAGACTTTGCAACATGTGTTGCAGTGACATAGGTATTTATTTATTTAGTTGTATTTCAGATGACACCTTTGAGCCGAGGGCTCTTTTACAAAGGTTCCATGTCAAGGCAATAAGGACAATAAGGTACAAAACATAACATGATCATTACAATGGAACTTACAAAAAAAAGACAAGCAAGGTCACAATAATAGCAACCAAAGGCATTGTCAAGGAATTGTGTTACTAGTTAATTATACAGTACAAGTCACAGTCAGCTCAGTGAAGCTTTGTTAGGAGTGGGTTAGTGTGAAAAGTGAAAGAAGAGTGGTGGTGAGAGGGTGGTATGTGAGAGAGAGAAGCAGGAAGGGAGAAATAGGGAGGTCATTGCATTGGGTATGTGGTAGATGGGAAATAGCAAGGGAGGAGGAATGGGGGGGATGAAAAGGAAGAGGATACAGATTCATCCTATACCCAGTAATGGGGGGAAGGAGAGGAGGAGGAGCTGAGGCAGTGAGGAGGGATGCTTGAGGGTAGTATGCCTGGAGGGGATTTATAAGAGGCAATCACTGAAGGCACTGGCCACGAGGTGTTGATGTAGTTTACACTTAGAAGCACCAATCATGGCAATGTTGGAGATTTCTGTAGGTAGCAAGTTGAACCAGATGGAGGCTCTGACAAGGTAAGAACACTGAGCTTGAGACGTCCGTCAGCGAGGCATTGTAAAGGTTCAACTGTCCAATCTTCTAGTTAGGTAGCAGACTTGCTGCAGGGTTAATATTGATTGGACTTCAGGGGGCATAAGGCCCAGTGATGTCTTCTTAGTTAGGATGCAGGTCTGGTACTTTAGCCTGCCAGATAGCTGGAGCCAGTTAGTCTGCTGGTAAATGTCACATGTGTGAGAAAGGTGGGCAGCTGAAATAAGGAGTCTACATGCGTTATTAAGGGCTACAGCTATGCGCCAGAGTGCAGTATCAGTAGCAGATCCATAGATAACAAGCCCATAGTCAATAGTTCAGATAACAGAGCTCTGGATAGCGAGGTTCAAGGCTTCAGATGTTAGGCAATGTTTATGCTTGTATAGTAGCCCTATGCAGGAGTTCGTAGTTTTATCCGTATTGTCAATGTGTTTGGTATATGAGAGGGAGCAGTCAAGGGTCAGGCCAAGATATTTAAACATATCCACCTGCTCAAGGGTGACACCTTTGTGATTGTTAATTATGAGCTCATGGTCCTTGTACTTGTGGGTTCCATGGAACAACATTGTTTTAGTTTTCTTGTGGTTAAGGATGAGTTTATGCTAGCAAGATCAGTATTTCACTTCTGTGAAACTTTTCTGTAGTTGAGACTGAAGGGAGGTGGGGTCAGTGTGGTAAGTGAAGATTACTGCATCATCTGCATACAGTAACATTCTGTCATGGCAGGAGGCAGAAAGATTGTTCAGGAATATGCTGAATAACCAGGAACCCAGGACAGGACCTTGGGGTACTCCAGAGTGAATTGGTAGGGGTGACGAGAGGAATTCACCAATCCTGACCTATTAGGTCTGGTTACTGAGGTAGTTTTGAAACCAGAGGGTAGTTCCCTCTGGTTTCAAAGCTACCTCAGTAACTGGATTCCCTTTTGTAATAGCTCGCACATGTTCACACACACACGTGCCTTCAGACACCTTTTTGTTTTTCCTATATAAAATGAACTGTATCTACACGTTACTTGGTAAAATATACCTTCGGTGTCGCATGTGATGAGTTGGCGTACTTCATAAATGCAACCTATGATTTACAAAGTTTTTACCTTGTTTAATGTAATGGCAGATATTACACTTTTTGCATGCAGTAACACACAACGAGGTGTGGGTTACGTGCTGATAAGAGCACACCCAGGTGAGTTATAAGGCATGGGGTGCTTGCACCGAGTGCCTTATGTACCTGTGCGTGCTCTCAACAGCACATAACCCACACCTCAGAGTGCGTTATCGCGCTTATTAAATGGGCTGTCAAAGTAAATAAAAAAAAGGAGGAAAGAAAATGTTCAACAATTTACAAAAAGGAGCTTTTTAATACTGCTGATAGGAAAAATAGTTCCTCTATCAGTGTATTGTGGTGTGTTTGAAGTTGGATTGCAGGCCAGTAGAGGGCTCTCATCCCTACAAAACATAATGCAGAGACCAGGCCCCCCCCCACCAGTATTTTAATGTTTGTGACCTTTTTTGAACTAAAGGTGTTTGGAACCATGTCCCTTTTTGCTTTCCATAGTTTAGATCTTTCTGTTTACTGGAGTCTCTGGGAGCGACCATAGTCAGTTTCTCGGGATCGCACCTTTTAAAAAGTGAAAGCTGCAGCATGGACTATGAAAGCCGCTAGTGAAGATAGCAGAAGGGTTTATACAACACGGTGGAGAGAGGGAGAGGGGTTCGCAAATGGAGCATCTACTGGACAGGACACTGAGGTAACGGCAGCACAGTACTGTGGATTGGGAACCAGCATGCCTGTTGTTGATAGTCCTACTGTGTGTTTAAAAAGTGAAAGCTCCAGTGCAGTTAATGAAGCTGCTAGTGAGAAGAGCAGCAGGATTTACAGTTTACAGTATTCGGCAGGGTGGGGGGTTACTAACAGAGTTTAAAATAGACAAGACACTGAGGTGACGGCAGCACAGTACTGTGCATTGGGGACTGGCACACACAGCGCTACCTGATATTCAAAGTGTTGTCATTCAGTATCGGACCCCTTGAAAGCCATGAGAAAGACGTCATGTTGTGAGCTGTGCCAGTCTGTGTTTCTGTTTTCAGCTGGCACAGCTCAGTGAGTCCATGCTGTTGTGGGGCTCAGGAGTGGAGGGTAGTGTCAGTTGGCTACTATATCATCTGATAAGGACATGACTCAGATGATATAGTAGCCAATCAGGATGCTTGATTTCTTTAGCCCATTTTATAAACATGGATAGCATCCCACCACTGATTTATTAAGCCATGCACTATACTGTTACCATTTCTTTCATATACAAAGTGGCTGTATACAAGTTTGTCACCCAAAGTGGGCACTTTCCTGAATGCCATCCATGGCAGTTCTGAGGCAATGTCTTTCAAACCCAGGTCACTGACTAAGATACCCCAGTGGTTCTTCATAATCCTCTCCATCTCCCCTGCATGCACTGAGAATGTGGTAACAAGGTTGAATCTCATGTCCCTTTGGTTCAAATCTGCATTATTATCTCTTTCTGTCAAAAAGTATCTCTATCTTGTTGGGCAGCAGATTCCCAGCCTGCCTCTATGTCATTTAAAGTATACCCCCTCTGGATTAATCAGGAGCTGAGTTCCTGGGCACCTTTTTCAAACTTCTCCTCACTCCCACAATTCCTATGTGTCCTAAGGAATTGCTCTTTTGGGATATTCCTTATAGTATGTTGTGGGTGACAACTATTGGCTCTAAGCAGTGTGTTACCATCAGTTGCTTTTCTATATAAATCCATGGTTAAGCTAGTCTCACTTCCTTTGCAAATTAAAAGATCCAAAAAACATATCTTTTCTCTAGATGCATGGTAAGTGAATTTTAAAATGCTTTCTGTTCCTTCCAAATATCTTACAAACTGCTAAAGTTCACTTTCATTTCCCATCCATAAAAAATTAAATCATCAATGTAGCGTTTCCAGACTACCACTTTATCAAAAAAAAAAAAAGGGTTTCAGTCACTGTCCAAAATATATTTGTTTTCCCAGACTTCCATGTATATATTTGCAAAGGAGGGGGCATATGTGGCCCCCATCGCTGTCCCCTTAATCTGCAAAAAAAAAACTTTTGATAAAAAAGAAAGCATTATACTTTAAGACGCATTCCATTAATTTAAGCAAGAATGTAGTAGATGGTTTTACTGTTTCCTCCTAGTGTTCAAAAACATAGCAGTAGTGTCAAGGGCCTCTTCATGGGGTATGTTTGAATAAACCACCTCCACGTCCATTGTCATGAGTAAATAGTCATTGTCTTGTTCAAGATCTTTTAACATCCTTACATAAACATAATTGGTGTCTTGTAGATAGGATGGCAAAGAATTCACAAAGGGGCGGAAATGAAAGTCCACGAATTGTGAGAGACTTTCAGTCAGTGAATTAATCCTGCTAACAATCGGGTGGCTCGGTGGGTTTGTCATGGATTTATGTATTTTGAACAATAGATAGAATGTTGCCCTTACTGGGGATTCTGTTATCAAAAATTCTGTTTCTTCTTTATCAATATCACCATTTTCAAAAGCCTCTCTAATACATCCGTCCACAGAGAATTTAAAGTCATAGGTTGGATCAGAGTCCAAGTCTTATAAAATTCAGCATTTTCCAATAGTCTCTTTGCTTCTTGGATGTAGTCTGTTTTATTTATTACAACAACGCTTCTGCCTTTATTAGCTTTTTTAATGACCAGTACTGTTGTTGCAGGGTTTCAATGGCTAATCTCTCATTCCTAGTCAAATTGTAACATTTCAGTTTAGGTGGATTATTGAACAATTTTTCTAAGTCATTTTCTACTAGTTGTTTAAATATGCTAGTAGCAGCACTGGGTGCAGGAATAAATGTGGAAATAGGTTTGAATCTGTTTGTGTCTTTATCATGTCCTGCATCATTAGTTATTAAGATGGTGCTCATTTGTTCAATGGCTTGCTTTTTGTTGAAAAATGACTTAAGGCTCAGATTTCTACATGCAATATTTAAATCCACCATAGTCTGAAACTTATTTGCTGGTGTAGTTGTGGCAGAATGAAGGCCCTTACACAAAACTTTGATCTCAAATTGCAAAAGTTCATAATTAGAAAGATTAATTACCTGCGAGTTTATGTTGCTAGCCTCATTTACCATCTCCTGCCTCTGCAACTCCTGAAATTCCTGGATTTCTGGAAGCGTCCTCTGCCTCAGCCTCCTCCTTCTCTTTCTCCTCCTCGTCCTCCTATGCCCAGTGCATTGTTTTCTTATTTTGTGTTCTATAACCTTGGGCTCCTCCAAGGCTCATAGGAGGAATCTATCTCCTGCTGCTCCCTGTGAAAATAGTGTTGCATCATGGGTTCCTCAGCTTCTGATTCACTCACACTGCTAAAATCAAATGATACATGTCTGCTCCATTTCAGAATGCCCCTGGGATTGTTTTTTTCAGCTGTAAATCCAGTCTTGCTCATAGTCATTTTTTATCTAGTATAAATTTAACCTATTTTGCAGTTTTAAGTTCATTGTGAAACCTTTTTATGGATTCTTCAGTCTCTTTTATTAAAAGTATTGAACTCAGCATGATTTTGAAATGTGATAACCTCCTTTTTATTTTTAATTTCTGTTTTCAATGATTCCTCTCTTTCTTTGCTGAATTTCATGATTAAGTCAATTAATTTAAAACTTGCCTCTGTAAGAATCTCTTCCAAGGCTTTGAGGAAGACCTCATTTTTTTGTCCACACGCTGGATTTTTAATTAGCTGTAAGCCTCTAGGTATCTGTTTCACTGCCACATATGCCTCCAAATGAGTTAAGTTCCAAAGAAACTTTTCTCCATTGATGAGTCAGTCATTCTTGCACATTGAAAGCCATAATCAATGATTGCTCCCCAGGTATGTGGCTTGCTGCTTCATTATTCTCAACCAGAAATCGAGTACTTCTTGCAGCCACATTGAGGAGTTTATTAATGTACTCCAATGATCCTGAGTTCTCTTTGGTAAATAAAGGTTTGGGGTTGCTTCAAGAGACATTTCCGGAGATTTGAAGGTAAATAAAGGCTTGGGGTTGCTTCAAGGGACATTTCTGGAGATTTGAATTAAAAGCGTTGGACCTTCAAAGTGCTCCTAGGGTGAGGTTTTATGCTTGGGGGCTAAACTCACTCCGTGACTGCAACCTGTGCAAACACTCCACAAAAGTTCAATTAAGCAACAGAACAGAGTTTGCACAAGGGCAGTGGTGCATCAGACTACAAAAAAGGCATACTTAGCAGAAGGAAGTTGAGCACACATAAACCTCTATAAGGGCACTGGTCTCAATATAAAAACATGAATGTATAAAATAAAACACAAGTCACCTGACACATTTTGGATGAAACTGCATACTTTATCAAAGGCTAAAATGAATAAAGTGCATGGCAGTTAAATACCAAATTCAAATTACATCACAGTGATGTCACACTCATCCCACAACGGTGACTGGTTAAAACATACCAAATTTTCTATGCAACTGAAGCCTTCCTTCTGTACTATTTCCTGATCCAGCTATTTAATTCAGAAATTCTAGGTTCCTGATTGAGCTGGCTCTGGATATCAGCAGCACTTTGGAGAATGCTACTTTGTACTTTGTAGAATAGGATGAAATTAGGCCAAGGCCCATCGTGTCTATCCCCCACTATTAAGTGGGACAAAGCTAGTATCCCAGATATTTATTCAGCATTTTCTTGAATTTAACTGGGTCTGTTATGCTGACTAGTTCATTAGGAAGCTTTTCCAAAAAGCCATAGATTGTAATGCAAAGTAAAGATCCCTTTTTTTGGTACTGGTTATAGGGAGTTCAAATTGTTTATTGTGTGATCTTAAATTTAAATTCCTAGTGTTAGGTAAGATACCGCATTGATTCATTAATGTGTTGCCTGTTTGAATATTGTGAAGTGAGGCAATCATCCCTAAGTTTCTAACTTCCAAGGGTATGAGGTGGAGATGTTGAAGCCTATAATGATAGGGTTGTGTATGCCCACTTGGAATTAGTTTGGTGACTCTGCGTTGCACCCTTTCTATCAGGTCGACATCTTGCCTATGTTACATGACCCAGAAAGGGGGTGCATAGTCTGAATAAGGGGTGAATATAGTTTCTGTAGAGGTTTAAAATAATCTGTTCATCCAGGGTAACAAATGATTTTTTTATAATATTTATAATTTTATTTGCTTTTTGGACCATCGATCTAATATGTTAGTTTTGACTTAGGTTATTATCTGTTATAACACCTAGGTCCTTTTCAGATTCTACTGTACGTAAGTGAATAGAATCTATAATATAATGGTACATGGGGTTATTTTTCCAAAATGTATTACTGCACATTTGTTTGTATTTAACTCCATTTTATTGACTTTACACCAGTTTAGTATACGATTAAGAATAGTGGAGAGGTACAAATGATTGGAATAAGAGTTAACCACATTAACTAATTTGATATCGTCAGTGAATTTTATGATAATGGATGTAACACCATGGTGAAGATCAGAAATAAAACAATTAAAAAGAAATGGCCCCAGAAATTACTGCTGTGGAACTCCACTGGCCACTTCAACTAGTAAAGATGTTATACCATGTAGTCTAACCTGTTGAGTTTGATTAGTTAACCAATTTTTTTTATCCAATTAATAAGATATGGACTAAACAACATATTAGTGAGTTTGTTGACAAGTATATAATGGGATACCTTATCAGAAGCCTTTTTGAAGTCGATTAGGCTAATATCACATGGTTTATCTGTGTCCAGATATTTAGATATTGACCCATTAAAGATGATAAGGTTAGTAACACATGATCTCCCTTTTTTGAATCCTTGTTGTGTTAAATCAATGACCCCTTGCATTTCGGATTCTTCTTCAAATCTTTTTTTTTATAAGGGATTCTAAAACCTCATGCAGAACTAATGTTATACTTATTGGCCAATAGTTTTCAGGAAGAAGTTTGTTCCCTTTTTAAAGATTGGATTTATGTTGTTTTTTTCCCATTGGAATGGAATTTTCCAAAGAATAATGATTTGTTGAATAGAATGGTTAAGGGCACATTTAGGCTAGATGACAAGTTTTTGAACTATTTTGGGTTTATATTATCAGAACCAGGATGTGTGTGTGTGATGTCTAAGATTAATCTGAGCTTGCGTTACTTCACCACCAGAACATTTTTTTGTACCTTTTGTATTGGTACTGTATGTACGTTATTTATTGACTTTTATTAAAAACAGTTGAAAAGTAATTATTCAGTGACATAGCTATTTGGAACGAGTCATTTGTAATTTTGCCATTTGCAGATATCAAATTGATAGTGTTTTCTTCCTTTACTTGATTGATTAACATAGGAAAAAATACTTTGTTGTTTCCTTTACTCACTGAAATTCTAAATTCAAAATTCCTTTTTTCTTTCTTAATTAACTGTTTGGATATTCTTCGTTCCCATTTATAGTTAGAGTAGGATTGTTGACACTTGTTTTGTTTATATTTCCTATAAGCCCTTTCTTTTTTTCTTATTTGCTTTTTAAGTCTTTTAGTCATCCAGGGTGCGATTCTACCTTTTTTTACTGTTGATCAGTTTAGTTGGTACAAACCATTTTTCAGTATTAAGGATAATGTACTTTATAGTTTTCCAGCATTCCTCTACTAGGAGACTGGAGAATATATCATCCCAATTAACTGAATCCAGAACTACTTGAATTGTCTTATAATTTGCTTTATTATAATTACTTGTTTTAATGTTAGCCTGATTAATTGATCTTGTTTCTAAAATGGTACATAGTATGGTGTTGTGATCACTGTTACTAATGGGCTATTAATTGAAATATTGGTGAAATAGCTAGGTATATTGGTTAAAGGGACACTGTCAACCCCCTTAGGTCTCAAAGTATTCCTAGTTTAAAAAACACATTTTATAATTGCCAACATTCTGTAAAGATTGCTGAGGTAGTTGCTAGTTTGAGTTTCATTTTTTTTCTTTAAAAAAGTGAAAAACAGACTGCCAAACATACTGGTGTTACCACACTAAAACAGGTTTGTTTACATTCCTTAATCTGCTCCAGCTGCATCTTTCCTGAATTTGGGTACACCCACAACACAGTCGAGCCACTCATGATACAGTGGGAGTTTAAGGGTGTGTTGCATCATGAGTGACTGCACTATTTAGAGGTGTTTCTAATGCTCAAGAAGTTATGCAGTAAGAACAGATCCAGGATTGTAGACAAAACAAGGTTGCTTATAAATATACATTAACATGCATTTCAGTTCTACTAAACAAGGAAAGAGACAAAACAAACAGCAACATGAAAGAATTTTAGAAAAGGTAAGCAATCATGAAATGTGGTTTTTAACTAGGGATAATACGGTTGAAAACAGACTGACAGTGTCCCTTTAACACCAGATCAAGTAAGTTGTCCACTCTGGCTGGGATTTTGGCAAGTTGATCTAGCCCCATCAGTAACATAGAACCAAAAAAAGTTTGTTCTTGTAAATTTGATGCAGAATGAATATACCAATTTATGCCTAGGTAGTTAAAGTCTCCTAATACAATAACATATGATGACTCAGCAGCATCAATTATTTCCCATGTCAGTTCATTATAATTTGTAGAACTTGACAGTGGCCTGTAATGAGCCAACTAGGAAAGAGAGGGTTTGTGAAGGTATCCTGACATTAACCCAGATTGACTCTATTTGTTCCAAATTATTAGAAATTTGAGTTATTTCATAGTTATGATACTCATTGTTTACTTACGAACAAACACCGCCACACTTTTTGCTCCTGATTTTGCCTCCTTCTTAACAGGCTGACCTAGAACTCTGAATCTGTCTTGGACTATCCAACCTCACACCCTGCTTGGTCCTTTGTACCCATGTGTGTGATTATTTCTGGTTTACCCCCTACTCTATGAGATAGTGAATGTACCATTGGAATAATTCTTTCAGCCGTCATACCCAGTAGACACACCACTCTCCTGTCATATGAGACTCAGCTAATTGTCAGAAACCCCAGTATGGTGTTTCTTTGCACAAGGGCTTTACAACCCTTCTCTGCCTTTTGCTCTTCCCCTTTTAATGCTCCCTTACATGTTTCCATCTCACTTTCTCTTTTTAGCCATTTCCTAACTTATTTTTCACTCAATTTCTGCTATTTTGAGATGTTGTTTCTCAGCTGCACTATTTCTATCCTGATCCCCCATTTTTTTTTTCTTTTTTCCCTGTGACTGCTGTGATCCCAACACTACTAGATTGAAACATTACTTTAGCACCACTGGTCCCCCTTTTCTTTTCTAAAATTCTTATTCCTTTCATTTCCACCATTTAGTCTTCCTGGATACCCTCCTTTTCCCAATCGTCAAGGGCCTGGTATCTATTTTTTACTGACCCATCTATGGGTTGTCTGAAATACATGGAACCCATTTCTCCCCCTTCTTCCCACCAACTCTACTCCATCCTGCTTCCCATATCTTTTTGCCCTTTGTGGCAGAGGAATCCATAACACTGAGGCAGCTGTTCAAACACCTATTTATGTTCCACTTTCTGCCCTGAACATCTTTATTTCAACCATCATGAACTCTAGTCTACTACATACAGCACATCACCCAGCCTCCCATAATGGACCTAGGAACATTGCTGTCCAGCACCTTCTACAGCTCCCAACCCAACCCCTTCTTGCTTCTTGCCTAAACATTGTGTCTTGTTTCTTTACTCTCCCTCTTAATGCATTTCTGCTAGTTCACCTTGTACCTACATAGAGACAGTGTAACAGTTTCTCCCTTTGTGCTATTCTTTTGTGTTTTCCTAGTTATGGAGTTATAGACTCAATTATTAGTTGTATTAATAATGTAGTAATACTACTATTAATGCATCATTAGTATTCATAATGTGTTAATACTACTAATGATATATTATTTATATTACTAACGTAGTATTTTATGCTTGAATTTTTAAATTGACGTATACTCTCTAAATGTTAAACTCCTTGAGTCCTAAGGATAGAACGCTTGACAAATAACATAACCTTGTCCTTGCCTTGTCTTGCTAATTAGTTTAAAGTATACCTTTACATTTCTCTTGTACTTTTTCATATGCCTAACATTAAATTATGTTAGCCACAACCAATAAAGTGTTTTAAACATAAAATTAAAATACTGCTACTTTTAGAAAAAAAGTGTTCTAAAATGAGAAACATGAATGACTGCATGCTGCAGGTTACATATGCTGTTTAGTATTTATGATCACTTTGTAACACTATAAGCCAACATGGAAAAGGCAGACACAGAATATTTTATTTCCTGTTCTTCTGTGGTAGGAGTCAGATTTTCTTTTTTTACTTATTTTAAGAGGGGGGTGAACTAAAACTTTATTTGGAACTACAGTATTTCCAAACTTCTATTTGTTGAGCAGATAAATGCAGGACCTACATAGGTATTTGATTTGGAAATAGCAGCCCATTTGCCTCTCTACTGAATAGACATCCAATATACACTTGAGGATTTCAGTGGTTAACAGCAAAGTGTGAATTGCTTTACTCATTTACTAAATCTGCTTCTTTGGCTGCGAAAGTGTGATAAACCACCACAATCTGGTTACAACCAAAAATATACATTTGCTAACAGTTTTATCTCATGTCTATTTAATTTTCTAAGTGTCTAGTTCAGTTGCTACTAAAAGCCTTCATTTGTCCTCTGGCAGTGTTGCAAATGCCAAACCTTGAAAAACTCTGCAGTCAAAAACAATACATATATATATATATATATATATATATAGAGAGAGAGAGAGAGAGAGAGATACTGGCTGATAAAACCTATTTCACTGAAGAAGAAACAAACATTTTACACGCATCTCATTTTATTTGCTGTGTTTTAATTTCAAAAACATTAGATTTATAATATGTTTTAGCACTCTACATGGCACCCCACTTGAAATAATGCCTCATTCTTCTTCTTTCCTGGCTAAATTCTAGCTTGTCACTATTTCTGCCTATCTCTCCTCTCTACTCACCCCCCTCTATTCCATCTTCCTACTTCTGCCATTCCTCTGGCACCCAGTAACTTCTGCTGGTGAGTTTACTTTAAGTATCTTGATGTGAGACTGGATCAAATTCTCAGCTTTGTCACCCACACTGTTGCAAGTATGAAAAACTATACCTCAAGTTTGGTGCACTGTATTGCAACAAATCTTGTCTTTGACACCCAGTCTGCAATGAGATCATCTATGAAGCTGATTTTGCTGATGTCTGACAGATGTGTCTGTTAGATATGGCTTACAATGCATCCCCTAAATCAATCCATACCAGACTATGCTTCCTTTTTTACCTCTTCTGTCACTTCACACTAAATGCCCCACACAGACTCCTTACTGATATCTTTGCTTCAACTTCTCTCCTCTCCCTTGAGGCTTATCATCTCTCTTTGCTCTTTTCTGGATAAATAATGGCTCTCCACCATTCCTTTCGACTTTTCCTCTTTCCTCACTCCCTCCATTATGTTCCCCTACTTTCTCTGCCCCTGTTGCTTTATCTTTCTATGTCCTTCACTGCGAGACCACTGCAGGTCAATTGTCCTTATCTGTTAGCCTTTTACCTGACTGAATCATCCTCACTCTCCCTATTCATCTGTCATCCTCACTCTGCATTCTTAAACTACTCCTTTTAGCACATTTCTCACAACTCTGCTCTTGTAGCTAATCACATTTATCCCCTCCTTCTCATTATTTCCCCTCTTTCTTTTCATTCTTCTCTTTAGAACTTTCTAATGATAATTTCTTTAAAAAAGGCTTACTTCAGAACTGCTAGAGATAAAAATGAATTTTTTATAACAACTTGGAGTTATGTCAACCTAAACAGGATATGCTAACATAGTTTACAATTATTTCTTTTATTTTAAGGTTTATTCTTTATCCTATCCCAACCTCACTTACTGTCCCCACCCTCCACTGGTTACCTGCTACTTCAGCTACTTGTCATGTACACTT
Organism: Neoceratodus forsteri; assembly: GCA_016271365.2. Lineage (NCBI taxonomy): Eukaryota > Metazoa > Chordata > Ceratodontiformes > Ceratodontidae > Neoceratodus > Neoceratodus forsteri. The sequence continues at coordinate 1,356,235,344 of CM057456.1, forward strand.
ATATACAAGGGTGCATTCCATGTCAGACTTGCTCCATCTGACTATCTTGTATGGCTTGCCCCTCGTGGCTGGGTCCCAGTGATTAACCCATGCATAGTCAGTGGCTGAGGAGCAGTCAAAGTCAGTGGAGTCAGAGTGGGGGACACTGGTGCTCAGGAGCATTGGGGTGGGTATGCAGTGGTGACATCATTGACATGGACCAGATTTCTTTGCCCTGTAAAGCCTAACACCAACCCAGCATTAGCTTATGGTCAACATGGCACAAGCAGATAGGGTTGGTGGCTGGTATCACATAGTGACCCACAATGTCAGTGTCATCATCATTCCCACTGTAAGAAGTACTTGTTCAGCTGGACACACAGCTTCCCCCTTCCCCCAGTCAGTGTATGATGCCTCCACATTACAGCCTGGATCCCTCCCAGCCAGGTTGGGGCAGTTGGGATTGGAAATCGATCTCCATTCTCCCATGTGGTGGTGCTGTGTTGCATCAGTAGCCTGCACCACCAGGCTGGTTGTATTATTAATAATTTAAAATACTAGCAACACATTTTTGCTTATATTTCACATGATAGACAATATTTTAAAATATGAATAACTTAAAACTGCATCAACATTATTTATCTTACAGTAGTTGTCCAGACTGCACATTTTTATTTAAAAAAAATATTAGCTATGCCACTTTTAAGTTAGCCCATTTTAAGGATAGGTTTTCAAAAAAGACTGACATTTTGACAACTAGGTCTAGATCTTTTTAATGAAACTCGGAGCCGTGTCATCTGCAGGAGATGTTGCAGTGAAATGGAAAATAGGTATATTGATGTTTTTGACAGAAACATAACTAAAAACATTTTTGCCAACTGAAAAATACTGTTTCCTTAAGGATTACTTATTTGCCTAGAATGACCACACCTGGGAAGCGGTAGTGCCAGGCTAAAATAGATACAAAGCAAACAATTGTGGTAGCCAGCACTCACCTAAAGGCACACTTATGTGTAGGCTCAGTGAATCAATATGAACACTTTTAGATTCCTCCGTGTATAAAGCTTTAATAATAAATTCCATCAAAACATTACTTTCAAACAGGAATCATAGCTTACTCATTGCATAGCTGCAAGCTACAAGCTGAGTGCCAGCCTCAAGTTGGGTCTGTTTGTTTTTAACATCTGAATGCTGAATCTTGAACTTGGACTTGCGCTTTTACTAAGTTGTTACACATGAATAACATTCAAAGGACTATTCCATGCAGTGAGTAAGCTATGATTCCTGTTTGAAAGTAATGTGCTGGTGGGATTTATTATTAAAGGTGAGTGCTGGCTACCACAATTGTTTGCTTCTTTAAGGATTGACTTTTAGCTAAGAAACCTCAGCTTGGTCAGAGGCCAATAGCTACCCCAGCTAGTCCTTAAAGGGAATGTGCACCATTCTCTATACATGTATTTTATTAAACATCTCTTCACTCCAATACTACCTCTTACACTCTAAGATCTACAGAGGCACCTAGCTGGGTAGTACCTAAATCCAAGAAGAAATGCAAAAGATGGGTCTCCTCCTTCTCATGCCTCGTTAACTGGAACAAACCACCAATCTTTAGCCAAATTACATTTAACTTTCCTGCTTTCCAAAGGTTGCTGCTGGCACAGATCAAAGACATCTGTAACTGTCTAAGTAACACTGGTCACCACCCCTCCAGAAATTAATACTGTTAATTAGTACTGTTATTAGTATTAGATCCCAGGAGCACTATGCCCCAGAGTACTTATACAAGACAACCATTCCCTGTCGACCACTTGCATCTTGTGACCATGACTATGTGGGAACCTCTGTGTATATTTTCTGTTACAGTTCTTGGCCAGGAAAGGTACAATAAGCAGAAGATCATTTCTAGGTATGTCCAGGTAGATCTGCTATCAAGATAATCATGATTCTTCTCTTTCCTCTAAGTGCATAAGTGTTTATCACTTTGACCTTCCATCACGTACCTCACAGCACCCTACTTGTACCAGGGAGTTCCATGAAAATTAAATATTGCATCAAATCAGCCATCCTACCATCTGTATGGTGCACATGTCAAATAAATAGAGGTTATTTATGTCAGTAAAACAGAATAATATATTTTATATAGTAATGCAGGACATCACCTTTCTGATCAAATGGGGTTTGGATTATACATTATTAATTAACTCAGTAGTCCCAACAGTGTGTGATATAACAAAAGAGAAAAAAAAGTCTTATTCTAATAGAAACTCTATTACACTGTGAAGAAAGGCACAAAATTCTGCTTTTAAACTTTGTCAAAAAATCCTAGTGTTTTCTTTACAGTTTCAGAAGAATCTTGATCAGTATGAAGAGTTCATCCCCTCTAGAATCACTGAGGTAGGAATATTATGAATTTGTACTTAGCCAGATTAGTTCCTGCAAAGCAGCCAACTTCACACTTCACAAATCTTTAGGAACAACCTGGCAGTTTGCTCAGCTTTGTAGAAACTTCAAGAACTTGATTCTCAAACAGATGTTCATGTGACCTTTGGGGTGAATTGAGTGGCAGTCACATTAAGCTGTGTGAATGCAGTGGAGGAGATGTTTCTTCTTGCTCTTCCACTGGCATCCACATTCATAGAGCATGTCACAGGTCTTCTGCCTATAGTGACTGAAGAAGACTGTCACAGATGCTGTGATGATAAGAAAAGGAGGAGGAGGATGTGATTGCTTGCTATGTTGAATAAGGAGGCTGGATAGGAGATATATATGAAGAAAATGCATCAAAAGGTTAATTTCAGGTTCACCACCCAAACAAAAAGAAATCTGTTAAAACATGATAATTATGAACAAGTTAGTAATAGTCATGCTCTGAGCAAAGGAACTACGGTGCTTCCAAAAGAAGGAACCCCAGCAGAAGGGCACACAGGAGGAGAAGGGGATGGATTGATGAGGCAGCATATATGGAGGAGGAAGTGGTGGATGGAGATCTCTGAAGATAATATGCAAAAGATTTAGACAATCTAGGCCTACTGTACTGTTGTCTCCTGTCAGCATCAGTCAAGTCCAGTCTGTTCATCTGCAAAAGAAAACAAATAAGTTAAAACATGGTACTTACTGTTAGTGATGGCCCTGCCATGAAAAATGCTCAGAAGCACCCAGTGGAGGAGGAGGAGGAGGAGGACCACTACAGAAGGGCTCACAGGATTAAGAACAATGGATGTGGTGGCATGTGAGGAGGAGGCAGTGGATGGAAACATGTGAAGACAAGGATACAAATGGTATAGGCACACTAAGCAAAATGTGCCTCAGTCCATTGTTAGCATCAGTTGAGCCCCATCTGTTCCCCTGCAAAGGAAAAGAAATATCTTGGAACATGATACTTATTGTGACAACCAAACAACTTACCACTGTAAGTCTGAAGTACTTCATTAAATGCTAGCACCTTCTGCAGTATGGTGGGCGGGGAGAATTCTTTGATCAATGTGACAACACTGGCCTATCTGGGAGATGCACAGTAGCCCAGTAAGGCTCATTAAGTGGTGTGGACTTTTACTGTAATGGTTTCTTTAAAGCGGTATGAGATTCATTAACATACAATGGATCAGAGACAGACTATCTGGGGTGCACCTGGCAACATTCTTTCAGATGCTAAATAACCTTTCAAGAGGGACTTTTGCCCCAGAGAGATGAAGGTCGTAATATCCCAAGGCAGGTGTAACCCAGCATCCAAGGCCTGAAGTGGTTTCCGCAAATCAAGAGAGAGGAGGTATACATGCTTTAACACAGTCATTTTTCTCTTTCTTTGTGTTGAGGTATTGGTGGGATTTGATCCAAGTGAGAGAACTGGCCTGTGTGCTTGTAGAGAGTGATTTAAGGAAACAAAGCCTAGTATGGACAGTGAGGTAAGAAAAACTTTTAACTGGTAAGGAAGATAGAAACATTTACCTGTACAAAGTGTGCAAACTTTGTTTTACCTCCACCAAAGTCCTCTCTTTAGCAAGGTATCCAGTGAACACAGTGACCGTGATTGAGTGCTTTCAAAAAGGGTGAATCAGTCATGGTGCCTGTGTTCAGGGCTACCTGACAGGGAAGCGACCGGATATCAGGGTGGGTGAGCTACGGTGAAGGGAAGCATATGCACATGCACATGCATGGGGGGAGGAGAGGAAGGGGAAGGAAGCTATATGGGAGGGGTTGCGATGGGCAGCTGCAGAGTTGGTCTGCTAGCATGGTGGGGAGGGTAATCGGTTGGGAGGTGCATGGTTCGGGTACAGCATGGCTTGTATTTTTTGTTTTTTTTTTGCTGGCAGGCAGTTTTTTTTTCCAAGTATTTCATCCCCCTGCCATGCACCCCCCTGGAGTTGAGAATCCTTTAGTAGGGAGGTGCAGCTACCTTTTAGTTCGCCATGAGTATACATTGCCGTTATTCATTTTTGGTGATGTACACTTGCCCAAATGGCGAGCGCTATTCTGCAATCAGTGTTATCACATAGAACCCTTTAGCAAGATAGTGGACTCCAGTGCTCTGATAACTCTATTCTGCCACCTTCTATCCTTTAGCCTCCCTGGAGTGAAAGTCTCTGCCCTTGGTAGGATGCACTACTCTCTCTCTCTCGCTCTGTCTCTGGTCTCTGTCTCTGTCTCTGTCTCTGTCTCTCTCTCTCTCTCAGACAGTGCAGACACTTTTACTGTGCACCCTTTAACCAGACACTCTTCCCTCAGAGACTTGATCACAAAAAACAGTTACTGTAGTCTTTAGAAAAACAACAAATTTACTACTAAACACTGGTTCTCCAAATAAAGCAGTATTATTCAGGCATTTACATAATTTACATACAAAGTCAAACAAAAGTACACATGCAGAATTACAAAAGAAAGATTGCACTCCTATGCAGGTACAATGTATATTTTTCTCTTCCCTTCCAGTTACAAGGTCTTCTCAAATTACAGTCCACACTAATCATTGTTACCTTAAATTTCTCTGAACAGACACTCTGTCTGGTTCTCACTTTTTGAGCAAACCTGAGCTAGGGCATTTATGCCCTCTCTCTCTCTCTCTCTCTCTCTCTCTGGTGCCTTGGTCAAGCAAGGCTGTGACATCCCTTCCTTATACCCACATTCATTCAATTGGCTGAAGCACATTAAGATCTGGAATATGTGTGATGACTACCTTGCAATATTATCTTTCCTCTGGACCTCAGGAACCCAACTTCCTCTTGAAGATTATTTAACATCTGAAAGCATGTGGCTAGGATCAGTTGAGACACAGTGTCTCTGACCCTTTGTTCACTAATGAGCCCATTCCCTTTTCTTGAAGCCTGCACAATGAAATTAAACACCACTTAAGATTTTGCTGGGCTGCTGAAATCTCCAAAATAGGCCAGTTTTGTCACAGTTGATTAATGCATCCTGGTCCCCACTTTTAGAGCAAGTAGCTAGTAGTTGACAAAAATAATTCAGACTACCATCAAAAAAGTTGCTTGATCATCACAGCCTCCTCCTCATTCCTTATCGACATGTGTACATCCACAATCACATTGAAACTTGTGAGGAAACAAAGCAAACTTACGCAGCAACAGAAACAACATTTTTGCAACTTTAGTGGATGTACCACTGTATAACACCTTAAATTCATGCCCACCATATTTAGCTCTCCAAGCACACCAGACATGTTTGTACCACCTTATTTTCACTGGTGAAACACTAGTGCTGCTATTGTGTAGTGGTTCACCTAATATTCACTCTTTTTCATTTTCATGCTAGCATGAAACCAGCAAATAAAAAAGACAGTGAAAATATGTTCTTTAATACAGTGTAGTTAGGGTTGAGTGACAGGTTCTATGAAAAGCCCCTTACTTTGCACCTTAATAGCTTTGGCAATGTTTGAAGAAATTGGCTGAAATTCTGCATGTATTATCTAGTAAGAAAGGACCAAGTATGTGGAAAGTTTTGTGACAGTAGATTATGCACTTTCTGAGATCTACATATGTCATGTTCTTGTATACGTTTAATTGTGTTTTAACTATACTTACCATGGGGTTTTGGTTTTGCTATCACCTGCAACCTACATGGAATGGAATTTTTCTCTGAAGCTGTGCAAAGGTAGTGCCTTTGGCAGGTTTTGTAAAAAACGTATTAAATGGATCTAGAGTTCTAAGGATTTAAAGGTGTTTTTTTGTTTTGCTGTTCTAAGCATGCTGAGTAGGATTTTTGGGATAACGTTCTGATACAACACCAACAATTCCATGCTGCAAGTCCATTTTTGGTTTCTCACTACTTGCTTCTCACAACACCAAAAGAATTTTTCATGCCATGACAGCTGTCATCTTGTTATTCTTCCTGCAAGCTAAAAACATGGAAAATATATAAAATTGCTGTCATTAAAAAAAAAAAAAAACACCTAAACGTAGCTAAAAGGGACCCATTTAGCTAGATTCTGTTTTTTTTAAACATGGCCAGAAATGCCTTTTCTGGGCACCCCAAAATCCAGGGTGCCCTACTTAGTCACAGCAGCCCTGCACCCTGTATTACAACAGCGGGGTATTCTTGAATTCTGCAACTGCAACTGGAGTCATCCTGCAGGATTCAGTTAAAGCAGTGGGCTGGTGTTCCCCCATTCATTCTATCTCTCTATCTTTCTATCTTTCTATCTTTCTATCTTTCTATCTTTCTATCTATCTATCTAACTATCTACCTGCCAGTCTGTCTATTTCAAATATTTGTTAAGTTGTCTCAGGTACCCACCCTGAAATACCACTTCTTTCTCCATCCTCCCCTTCCCTCTCTGCCAGGCCACCCGCCCACCCTTTCCAATGTTTTTTTCCCATTAATATTATATAGATATATATAGGGTGCCCACTGCCGGTACCACTTCACTTGATCCCCATCCCCTACAGGTCACCTACCCCCATTCCCTGGACAAGTAACCCATCACTGGGGTGCCCAATCCCCAGTGTCATAATGTAAAATGTTCACTGTAATAAAAAAAAACCTTTCCTCATTGACTGTGTTTTAGAATCTGGAACAAAAAAAATGGTCCCTCACTGATCTGACCCCCACATACCCCTATCCACCCACCCTTCCATTCAGCTTACCACACCACCCCAACCCCACACACCTCCCTCACCTGAACATGTCCCATAGGATAGGTCTGCTCTGCAGTTAAATACATGTTTTGCTGTTGGAACCGGCTACAATGATATGAGAAAATAGGAGATGTGCAGTCTAATGCATTGCAATGGGGCTTGACTTTTTATTCATAACTTTACATATTTTTACACCAAACTTTCAACATGACCTTTTGGAGACCCACCTTATGACTAATTGCAGTGGAGTTATTCAAATTTGGCACAAAAGGTGATTTCATGGTCACTTTACAAAATCACCTTTCTGGTGGGATTTGAACATTTTTACCACAATTGTTCATTCAGAGGAGTCATGGGAAGTCTGTGTCCAAAATCTGGGCTCAAAATACGTAAAAATGATAAAGTTATGATCAAGAGTAGAAATGCTTCTATGCTAGTCCATAACTTTGGTAATTTTCAATATTTTGACCACAGATTTTCAAGATAGACAATTTTTTCACACCACCTAATGAATGAGACAGCTGTCATTTTTCAAATCCTGGCCAAAATGTATTTTTGCACCTGCAGTGCAGAATGATATTTCAGCTGGAATTTGAAAATGTTCACCTACCGGGTTCATGAGGTAGGATAATAAGAAGGCAATGCTGAAAATTTGGTGTACAAATATAACAAATCTTTGAGCAGCAGATCCCTTATCCCTTTCATAGATCTTTGTGTTGTCTATGAAGAGGTAGATCTTGCCCTTGATGTGGTCTCCTATGTCACAAAGAAACACATTGAAAAAGACTGGGGCTAGTGATTTTTTTTGGCACAAGCAGCTGTAAAGTAGTACCAGTGTCACAAATATGATATTTTCACTGAGTAATTCAGGTACATGATCTCAGACTTACAGGCAGTCACAGGAGTGGCAAAAGTGCAACATAAAGTCCTGCAGCATTCTAGCTGAAAACCCAGCCCTGTATCAGATGAGACATGCTAATTGAGAACATCAGCGAAAAAAAGTTTATTACACACAGGCTGCTAGAGTAAAAGAAAGAAGCAGAAGGGCTAGGCAGAATACTACTTTTATTTCCAAAGTACAGCCACATCTCTGTATAAAACTTATTTGTAATGTGATTGGTCTAGTGCAGTGCATAAATAAAATTCTGTTGGCAGAATTACTGGGAAAGTCACAATTTCACTTCTGCAAAATTTCAGAATGCACTGCAGCAACATTTGTGAAATTCCAATTTAGAATGGTAGAATGAATGTATGAGTTGCAAATTAATATATTAAACTGTGGAAAAAATTCCATAGAGCTGACCACTGAACTATGAAATGATTGTCTGTATTACAGATTGATGTATTAAACAGCAGAATGGAATTCCACAGAACTGTCATGCCGCAGTTCATGCATATCATTCTGCAATTCAGTCAGAAAATTCTACACATCAGGGTAAAAATATGCCAGACACATTTGGAGGATTCAGAGTTTGCCAAAGTTGGAATTTTGCAAAATTTTGTGAAATTTTAAAAAATTCTGAACATTTTTTGTGAATTTGGAATTCATAGTTTGCACCCAGCTAATCCATTTATGTTTGGAAAGATAGTTGTAAAATTCAAATATATATTAGTGCAGTAGTTTCCATTGATATCTGGTTATTGGGTTTTTATCTGGGTACATTCCTTTATTTATTTTATTTTATTTAGTTTTTATTAACACTAAATAATTACTAGCTTATTTTCAGGTAAGATCCACGAGATTGCAACAGAAAAACACAGGGAAAAACAAGATGCAGAAAGGATCAGATAATACAAAAGGGGAAACATAGCCCGCTATACAAGAAGTAGTTATACAATAAACAGGAGAGTCTGAAAAGGCATCTATCAAATGGCAATAAAACAATCACGTACACAGAAGCATTACAGTAAAGAAACTGAAAAGTTACATGATACTTTAAAAGTTATGTCTGATTAAATAACAATGTTTTCTATGTAAACCAAGTGCATAAGTTCAAAACCTAAGTTTGACAGGCTTGGGATGCATAACTTATCCAGTGCACCCATTATGAACCATACATAATCCTACTCAGAGGCACACCCACATGATATATGTCTGTGGGATTTAGCTACTGCACATATAAAAGGGTGCACTTTATGTGTTGTGGTATCAGCTTCTTCAAGATGGTATCTCATTAACCGAAGTCTCGAGCAGCTAAAGCAATACTTGCAGACAGAAACTGCACTCTACATCAAGACATGGAAAAACAGGATAAAATTGCACTTTGGTAGCTAAAATGAGAAAGAAAATGTTTGCAGTGCTAAATTAGACATGCTTGTCAACAGTATTATCCCAAGCTATTGTACAAGCTTCTGTACACGTAAGGGATGCTAAAAGGTAACCCAAAGAAAAAGCTGTAGACTGGTGTGTTATGCTGACTATATTATGTTGTGTTGGCTGCCAGTAGCATAGAATGGGTGGGATGAAACATATAGTACATTGAGAGACATGAGTAACTATACCAAGGCAAAGCTATTCAGAAGAAGATAAGTGATCTTGAATACAAGGGTACAGACTTATGACTGTAAACAGACCAGGGACCGATCTGAGTGCAACTGGAGCTCACAGTAGACTCACGCTACAGAAAACTGCTGTTTGCCTCACCTAAACAAAGTGAATCATTCTGCACAATTTGATGTGGTCAGAATATGACTGGTATTACGGGTAAGACTGTTGATAGCCCATTCTTTTGTTTTCTGTACAGTCTTATGACTCTCCAAAAATTAGGAAGCTTGCATGTTTACAAAAACTATATGTTGTTTTCTGAGGTTGCTCTGTTATCTGGACTTCAGCAAAGCCATTGACTTGCAGCCTTATAGAAGACTGGTCAGGGAAGCTGTAGCATGTAAGAGTGGGGGTTAATCTCACAGAATGGGTCAGAAGCTGGCTGAAGAACAGCAGCCAAAAAGTGGTAGTCAGGGGAGAATTCTTAGAAGCAAGGCCTGTGACCAGTGGGGTCCCATAGAGATCAGTGCTCAATACGGTGTTAATATCTTCATAAGGGACATTGCGGATAAGATCAAGGGCAAAATCTGTGTGTTCATGGATGACCTCAAACTCTGTGGGAGGGTAGACACAGAAGAGGGAAGGCAGAAACTCAGGGAGGACCTAGCTAGACTAGAAGTGGTCTAGGTCCAGCATTTGGCAGCTAGGGTTCAACAGTAAAAAGTGTAAAATTATGTACTTGGGGGCAAAGAATTCACAGACTAAATATTGGTTGGTGGCATGCAGGTAACTAGTTCAGAGGAAGAAAAGGATCTGGGAGTAATAATCACAAGTGATCTGAAACACTCTGGACACTGCAGGAGAGCAGAAGCCAAAGCAAATCAAATGCTGGGCTGCATAGCCAAGGGAATTGCCACCAGGAAAGCAGAGGCCATTCTGCCACTATACAGGTCACTAGTAAGACCACATCTGGAGTACAGTGTGCAGTTTTGGTGCCCATATCTTAGGAAGGATACGAATTTGCTAGAGACAGTCCACAGAAGGGTACCCAAGATAATATAGAGCCAGCAGGATAACACCTATGAGGAGAGGCTCAAGAGTCTCAACAAGCACTCTCTTGAGGAAAGAAGGGAGAGGGGAGACATAAGTGAGACCTTCAAGTGCCTGAAGGTATTAATAGGGTGAGCGCTGAGGACCTCTTCAGCCATAGTGGGAACAAGACCACTAGGTGGCACGTCATAATGGTGGTGGGTGGAAGGTTCAGAAGGGAGATGAGGAGGAACATTTTCACTGAGAGGGTGGTGGCTAAGTAGAATGAGTTGCCTGAAGAGGTGGTATCCCTAAAAACAGTGGACAGCTTCAAGAGGGGGTGGGACTGTATCACATCAAGACCTCAAGTGTAAAGCTGGCATGGTCAGAAACAGCACAGAGAAAGCAGCGAAACCAAATGCCATGCATCCAGAATACAGCCAGGGAAGGAAAAACACGTAAGGTACAGTATTTCACTTGAGTGGTGGTCCATGGTGGTGTGGAGTTGGAATAGTAACTCTTGCTGTCGCCAATATCCGTGCCGGTATTCTGGATGTGCAGCAACTGGCAACCCACAACTCACCACTCACCACCACAGCCAGTTGCCGACTGAGCACTGAATTAGCACATACTGTATACAGTATGTGCTCATCCACACCTTAGTCAGTGGCTGGCTGTGGTGGTGAGCAATGGGCGTGCCAGTCATCGACTCAGTTTGGGGACTGGGTTGGGATCGGGGTGGTGGGACACCACCTGCTGGGGTGAGGGCCACTATACCACCAATGGTCCCAAGGTGGTAGCCTGGATAAAAATTGGCTAGACAACAGGATGCAAAGGGTAGTAGTAAATGGAGTCCACAGTGAAGAAAAGGGAGTTACTAGCGGGGTACCGCGAGGTTCAGTACTGGGACTGGTCCTTTTTAATGTCTGTATAAAGTGACATTGCAGAGGAACTGGAAGGAAAAGTATGTCTCTTTGCAGAGCTACAAAGATCTGCAACAGGGTTGATACACCAGATGGAGTGGAAAGGATGAGAAGGGACTTGGCAAGGTTGGAGGAATGGTCAAATGTATGGCAGCTTAGATTCAATGCAAAGAAGTGCAAGGTAATGCACCTGGGAAACAAAAACCCAGGAGAAGAGTACACAATGGGGGGTGAGATACTGACAACAGTAAAAATGGAAAGGGACCTGGGGGTAATTATGTCAGATGACCTAAAGGTGGGCAAGCAATGTGAGAAGGCAGTAAGGAAGGCTGGGGGATACTGGGATACATAGAGAGAGGCATCAATAGTAGAAAACAGGAAGTTGTTATCCCTCTGTACAGACAGTTGGTGAGACCCCATCTGGAGTACTGTGTGCAGTTCTGGAGACCCCATCTGTGCAAAGACATAGACAGAGTGGAGGCTGTCCAGAGTAGGGCAACCAAAATGGTGCAGGGTCTGCACCAGAAGACATATGAAGGAAGACTAAAGGAGCTTAATATGTATTCCCTTGAGGAAGGAGGAGAGAGGGGACATGATAAAAACTTTCAAGTACCTCAAGGGAATAAACAAAGTCCAAGAGGGTGGCATCTTTCAGAAAAAGAGATGTGCAAGAACAAGGGGGCACAATTTAAAGATAGAGGGGGGGCGGCTCAGAGGTAATGTGAGGAAGTATTTTTTCACAGAGAGGGTTGTGGATGCATGGAACAGCCTCCCTGAGGAGGTCGTGGAGTCAAGAACAGTAGGAGAATTCAATAATGCATGGGACTGACATAAGGCAGTCCTAGTGAGGGGTAGGAGGAAGTAAGCAGTTGGTTAACTAGGATCTGCAGCTTATCTGTTAGGTAAGAAAACGGGCAGACTAGGTGGGCCAAGTGGTCCTTATCTGCCGTCAAATTCCATGTTTCTATGTTTCTATGATGACATATTATGGCATAACAGGGGATCAGAGCTTGGGGGGGGCACTAGATCACCAGGGCATTTGATTACATATTTACATCATGGGGACATCGGGGATCAGGGCGAGGGTTCACTGGACCACCAGGGACTTATAGTAAATTATTAATTCATGGGGACACAGGTGGTCTGCTAGTCCACCGGGAAGGGAGGGTCTTTTACTATTACTTATATGGGGTAATCAGGGGGTCCACTAGACCACCAGGGATGTGGGTATGCATTATTCCTAGGGGACATGGGTGAGATTGGTCTGCTAGACCACCGGGAAATGGCTGGGGACATTGCCACATGGTCTCCCATTGCTTGCGGCAACCTATCCACGTGAGCCCTTTGTTTGGCTCACTGCTGTGGTTGCCTCAAGCTGTGGGAACTTTGCCGCCGGGACCCTACCAGATCGAGAATTGGGTTCAAGGTCCCTGGAGTGGCCGTGTTTGCCATAGCCCTAGATCACTGCAATGTTTGGTGATCTAAAGGCTTTTTGAGAATCGGGCCCCATGTCTTTAGAGATTGACAGCAGTTGATGTCTTTTGCACCTCTAACCCTTGTCAGTTTGCCAATCAGTGTTCGAGGAGAATGAACATCCAACCAAATAGCAGAGCCAACTCCAGAGCCACCACAGGCTTCTCGGGCATCCAGAGGGCATCATTAATTCACCTGAATTTGAGGCAACCAATCAGCTGTCAAGGAACTAATGATCAAGCCCTCCCTAGTGACTCACATCCAACCTTGGCCAATGGGGAAGCTGTCTGCTCGGGATTTTCTACTCTGAATTTGCCCAGCTTTGGCAGTGAATTCCTTAGTGTTTGAGGAGGCAGACTTTTCATCTGTGAGTAAAAGCCAGTACTGTGCAGATATTGGTGAGAGGAAGAAGTATGCCATGACTAATGTTGAAGAGGAGCTGCTTAATGCAGGACTTCTGTCTCCTGAGCTACTGACCCTGAACTGTCAGCCACTAGCCATCAGGCTTTGAAGGAGTTGCCTTGCAGTTGTGACTGAGAGACAGGAGGGAGAAATTGAAAGACTTTATTCCACTCAGGCCAGTGTCCTGAGCAATAACTGCACCAGAGAGGTCTGTGAGCCTCTGTGTCAGTCACTTCTGCCTGGTAATGTCCTACAGTGGGTGTTTCTAGGATGGACTTCAATGGGTAAACCACAGTCTTGCATCAACCTGCCCACCATGAAAACAAGATCTCTGAGGCAGAACCCAGCTAAATGACAGAGTCATGAGAAGTGATAGCCAATGAGAACTGAAGAGTCGGGGTGTGAGCCACTCTACAAAAAAGGGGAGTCAATACATCCAGCGAGGACTATCCAGAGGGCAAGCTCCTGCTGTACATCCAAGTGTAACCATGAGTAACTGAATAGGGCCCATAGGTCCTGCTATACAAAAATCCTGTTTAAAGAGCTACAGGCCCCAAAGTAATTATTAAGTTTGTTATACTAGGCCATCTGGCTAGGATTACACATTTGGGATTTGCTACCAATTCTCCATTTAATTTATGTGCACCAACACTGCACCAACCACATGCAACTGCAATGGGTCTGCAACGTTTCACTGACTAAGTAACCAGTGAGGCACTGGGAGCTCCCTATACACAAAGGTGCACACCCGTACCAGTAGGAAGAGGGACAGAGGCCAAGCCAGATCAGTTGGTCTGGGGCATTCTGTTGGTTATGAGGGCAGGCTGCACTGAAAGACAATTAGCTACTTCTGGGAGATTGCATGTTATAATCTTTTTTTTCAATTGTTTAATCAGGTGAGACACACTAAGCTGAAAGTTTGTTTACTGGTGCAACCTGGGAGCACAGGGAAGTTAAGTGACTTTCTCAGGGTCACACGGTATGCAAGTGGGGGCTGTGGGATTCAAACCCAGGTCTCCAGATTTGCAACTCAGAGCCTTAAACCACTGTGCTATACTGCCATTTTGTTAGCTTAACCCTTACCTTTTCCTTTGATAAGGACCATATAACTGATCTCCAATAAATAGAGAATAATGGCTATGCAACTGTGTATTATGGATTTTTTTGACACACCTGAGGTGTGTGATGACCCATAAACCTCGAGAGCGAAGCTTGAGAAGTTCACGAGGTCATGACACTCTGAGGGTGTGTCAAAAAATCCATTAAAAACACAGTTGCATAGACTTTATTTTTTATAATTACTGGTTCCTTTTTTTATTTTGTACTTTGAACACTTGAGTTCTTTGAGACCTTCAGTCCTTTGAGCGCTGGTGTCAGAGAGACACACACACACACACACACACACATATATACACACACCAGGCAGCTCTGACTGTGTCTGTTATTAGTAGAGACATTATTTTTATTTATTTGTTTTAAATTTCACCATAGAAGCACCCGAGTAACTGCAGTAACTGACAGTATGAGCAGTCAGTTACCATGGTCCGTTCCCTGTGGGAGTCACTATCTTTTGAGCAGGATCAATCAGATAAAGATTTATTTGAAAATATTAAACTTACAGATGAAGAGGGTGGCAGGCGAGCTGTTAGTCTGGGTGGGTGGGCATTCAATGCAACTCTGCGGAAATGGAGAAACGGAATCAGCATTTTTTCTGAAGTTTCTGGACATGCAGAGTAAGAGCCAGTCAGGTGGCGAGGTACGAATAATTGACACTGCTGGCAAAAGAAAATATTTTGAATGCCGTAATAACTCATTTTGGAGTTATTACGGTGTTTGGAGAGCACTGGAAATGATGTGATAAGAGGGGGTCACCAGTAATTATACCCTTTTTCTGCTTGTTTGAATTACTGACTCACTAGCTTGTTATTTGTTGAATGTTAGGTTTCTGTTTGGTTGAACAGTTATCACATTGTGTGGGAGCTGGGAGGGCTTTACCAGTGGGGACCAAAGTGGGTTGCTACTGTTTTTCAATGGGGTAGCACTTAACTGAGCCACACAGGTGAGGAAATGGACCAGGAAGTCATCATTAGTGACTCCCTTAAACAATTAAGTCACTGTAACAAGGCCTATAGTAAAGCTAATACAGTAGTAGTCCCTTGCTATAATGAACCTCATTATACAAGCTATCAGCTATAACAAATGGCCATTATGGCTCCCAATAAAAATCCAGCATTTGCCTTACTGTCAGCTTAAAAGGTGCTCCCAACTTACCGCAATCAGCTGACTGTCATCTGTCATCATGAGCTCTCCTGTTCTGCTGTGCAGACTTCTGTACCAGAGCATTGGCCACCTCTCTTGTCAGGTGGATGATATCACCCTTGAAGAGCCTCTTGTCCTAGAAGCCCCTCCAGTCCACCACAGTGTGGTATCCCTCCTCCTGACACCATCCCTTCAACTGCCCATTAAACTCCTTGATCTCTTCCTTCCTTCCTTCCTTATTCTTTCCTTCCCATTCCCCCTATTCCACACAGGGAGGGCCTCAGAAAAGGCCAGGGAATCCAAGGTACCTTCAGTCTGTGCTCTAGCCTCTTATAGTTCTGCTTCACGGCCTCCACAGGCTGGTTCACCAGATCACTGGTATCCAAGTGTGCCAGTACCCCAGCTCCCTTTTTCCTTATCCTTTTTATCCTATCTGTATCCCTGATGGCCGATGCACCAGTAAGACATCTGCCGATTTGCCTCTCCTTCCTTCCTCCCTCCACCCACCACCCTCACTACTCCCCTTATCATTGAGGGGTTACTGTCACTACCCTGCAACCATAATAGTGCGGACAAATCAGCAAGTGTCAAATGCAGTGCTTGTGAAAACTGCTCGTGGCAAAAAAAGCACTTTTACTTAGAAACTGTTTACAGTTAGTACCTTGACTCTAATTAGAGAACAGAAAACTGCATGTTCACTTCTTTCTTTTTAGCACTATATTTCTTGCAGGCTGCCAAAACTGCAAGTACAGTTTTCTCTAGTTAGTTCTCTAGTTAGCACTTAGCACTAAATTTCTAACTTTTCCTTGGTAATCTCACCCTCCAAAAGTCTCACACTAAATGTCCAGTGTTTTCCTTCATGTTCAGAGGCAGCAACTTTACCTAGAATTCCCGCAACCAGTTCAGTCCCTTGCTTGCTTTTCCTAAGTAGAGCTACAGTGTCTATCGAAACCATGGCATGGGATTGAACATGGGGAATCGGATGAGTTCCATGTATCACCACTACTAGACACTGTAGCACTGGAGAAGCGGCGTGAGCTGTTCAAGAGGGTGAGGCAGTGGAAGGGCTGTATAAGTAGGCTGAGGGGCTGTATCAGTTGGGGGGGGTGGCGAACCTAGCTTGCACAGGGAACTGCAGAGATCAGGGAACTGTCACTTCTTGGTGGTGGAAAGATCCCATACTATGGGTAAACAGGCATGGGCGGGCGGGCATAATTGCAAACCGAGTGGAACGGGAGAGCTGTTCTTGGTTACTTTTGCAGTATGCACTGAAATAACAGTTTGGTGAAGTACAGAATAAGCACTATTAAAGCTTCACATTCCTCATTGCAAATATGTAAGGCGTTGTACTGCTGCAGTTGCTAACATATGCTGCACTATTAAGAACGCATGTTAAATGCTTGCACTATTTTTGTTGTGCTGTTATCACTGGATACCATCATTGAGTCCCCATGACTAAGAATCTTCTAGCTGACTTCCTCCTGCTCACCCCCCTTGGGGCCACCAAGTTGTCCTGCCCGTTTCCCCTGAATAACTCAGTGTCCCTCCCCACAGAGTCAGGTACCTGAGCCTCCCCGAGGGATACAAAGAGATTTGCTGTCTGAATGGTGTGAGATTAGTCAAACCCCTTGTGGCTGCCCCTGCAACCCTTCCCCCTTCCCTTCACCACCACCACCTTCCAGCACCCTGAGCCAGTAGGCCTCTGCGGTAGTGGGTTTCTGGCAGATGGACCCCAGCAGGGCTAGTGCCATAGCTGAGATATTAGGTCTCTTGCTGCCACCAGCTTAGCACCACAAAGGTCCTACAGATGGGGCAGTGCCATCTTCTTCAGAGCTAACCCTGGAAAACAGCACCCCACAGTCCCCACAACTATCACCCCTGCTTTGCCTCATCTCCATATTAATTGTGTGATACAAAAAGGCCTACCTTATTTATGGAGTTCTGTTATATTTGGAGTACTTAGTGCACCTTCTTACTTAATCCTTTAACTTTGGTTAATTCCAGTTACATATTTGGATTTATACAATATACATAAAAATAAATATACAATCAGTTATTTTACTTGTGCCATCCAAATGCAACCGAAAATCTCAATATTCCAGAACTCAGGGGGCCACTACTTCAGATGTTCTATCAGAACTGGAACAGCATGCCAGGAAAGCTGTCTCTTAGTAACATCCTAATTTTGGCTAAAAAATGCTTTCACAAAAATGCTTAAAAAAAAACAAACCAGCACAAAATCAGCAGCCCAGAAAGCCCACCAAACAGTGACCAAAAAAAATGATAGTACCACATGATTAACAGGCCACCACTCAGCAAAAAGCAAGCAAATTATGTTGACAAGGATAACCTCACAAAAGGCACAAACTGCCAAACTATAGAAATAAAATAAAATTTACACTAGATGTCATTGGCTACAGAACAAATGTGGTGACTATCCTGCTCCCAACCAACATCGAACACATAAACCCCACGCCTTCCTGTTGGCAACAATTCCCTCCTTCTTAATCCACCAACAGCACACAAAAAAAAATTAGAAAACATTTGGAAAATGTTCACTTAGCTATGGGAGCTCCGCACAAACAGCCACTGTTCTGCTGCCAGCACTCTAGATGTTCTAGTGTCGCATTACAGTATACCGTCATAACAGTGACTGAAAGTGAGTGACTTAAATATGAGCGATTCACTTTCAGCGATTGTTATGTGGGCTACACTGCAAGGGTAGCAATGGGGAAGAACAAGATGACAGGAAGAAGGGGAGGGAAGGAGACAGGAAGAGGAGGGAGGATATGTAAGGGGTAGTGCAGTGAGAGGCTGCCAAGCTGGTGCCTTGGTGGAGTGGTGAGGATGGCTGGCTGCAGTAGGAAGTGTACAGAGTTCAGAGATGGGAGGGATACAGAATTTTTGCATTTTTGTTCACCATACTGTTTTTTTTTTCAGAGTTTCGCCCCCTCTCCGACATGCACCCCCTCCGGAGTTAGTAATCTTTATTTAGGGGGATGCAGGGAGCACAGACACCCCACAGAACAACCTTCTTCTGTTTTCACCCATTTTTGTCGCTGGGAGTGTACATCACCTTTTTTTATTTCAGCGATGTGCACTCATCGTAACGGAGATTGATATTCTGCGATCACAGTTATGACATTGAACCTCGCATTACAACTGCACACAGATCACCTCCTACTCCTGCTGAGTTGCTATTCCCCAGAGACAGCAAAAAATATATAGAGTAATGTATTGGTTGCTATCAGTAATCAGCTTTTTAACCATCAGGAGGTTGTCATGGTGATCGTGCAAACCTCTAGAGTGAAGCGCAAGAGGTTTACATCACCATGGCAACCTCGAGATGGTTAAAAAAGCTGGTTGCTGGTAGATGAACCATACATTATTCTTTATAGTGTATGGTCCCATAAAGAGAAACAAAAGAAGCAGGTACCTTAAATATAAGTTATTTATGCCACCGCGGGTCAAGTTCGCACAGCCACGGCTGTTTTGGGGAGGCCGATGCTTCGTGTACCGCACATGTGCAGAGTGATCCTCATTGTTATACCATCGATGTAACGTGACAACAATGGGTTAACAACAAAGTGATGTCACATTGATTGTATAACAACCCTGGTAAAAGATAGATTTTGGTAGATAACAACATTCTGCCATACATTATAGTAATAATATGCCTGTTCCTGTTTACTGTAGGCCACATCCACCAGTCTGCTAACAAGAGGTATGCTTATAGCTTTGCTAAACAGCCTTAAAAGGAACAATCACACTAGCAAGCAGAATAATAATAAAAAAACATGTAGACTAGATTTTTCTTAGTTCCTCCTGACCACTCATTTGATCCTAAGCTCTTTCACCTATATGTGAGTTCTCGGTAGGGTGGGCATCCCTCCAATTTGGTTTAGGGGGCAAACCTCCACTACCTTATACCACCAGGCTGCCATGAATGTTTGTGGTGGTTCCTGGGTTCTTTTCTCACTCCCAGTGATTGGGGTTCATATCCAAAGAGAAAAGAATGTAAGGGGCCTCCATCCAGAGAAAGATCAATGCCTGATGAATACTTAGTATAAAACTCTG
Source organism: Neoceratodus forsteri (assembly GCA_016271365.2). NCBI lineage: Eukaryota > Metazoa > Chordata > Ceratodontiformes > Ceratodontidae > Neoceratodus > Neoceratodus forsteri. Next base: position 1,356,255,056 of record CM057456.1, read on the forward strand.
GTTTGCTGTACCTGACCACCTCTCCAGTGTGGTCACTTCCCTTCCCCAGCAGACACCTTCCACACATGCAGCAGTTACCCCATAATTGGCATACACAGTAAGATTATAGTCAATAATGATGACAGATTTAAAGAACAAAATAGAGTTTTGTTTGACATTATGGGCCCCTGCATGGGAACCCCAAAAGTACTTAGCCCTGTTAAATGGCCTTTAAGGCAGGCTTCGAGTCACCACCCATTACGCAAGCTACAGATTAGTTTAGCCCTCAAATGGTGCAGTACAATAGTTGATAACTCAGCTGCCACTGACAAGGCCCAACAGGGGGCAGCCACTTTTGCATGTCCCCACGCTATAATGCAACACAGGCATTGTGATGGCTGTCTGTGGTAGAGGCTGCAACACTTTCCCACCTACTCCCAGGATTTCTCCTTAACATTATGAGAGATCACCTTATGGCAGTCCCTGGGCACTCAGTATTAAATCATGGTAGACAAGAAGATGTTGTGAAAACCAAAGATGGGGTGAGTCCATGGGTCCCATCCCTATGTAGTATCCTCTATGTATATTTTCAGGGCTGGAAAAGCAGTGAAAATCCAAATGAAATAAGACAGAAGCCAGACCAAATTTCAACTATCAAGGTAAAGTTTTATTTTCAGCTCTATTCACACTGCCATGATCCCCTGAATGCCCAATGTTTCATCCACTGGGCTTCCTCAGGAGCAAAGATCTAGGCATAAACTCAAAGTTATCTTTGTTAAATTACATTCCCTTCTCATCAGTTAATTTGTTAATGAGTTCCAAACTTTCAAGTTCTGTTTTGTAACCTCCTTTTCTTTTTAATTGTAAATTTCTCTCATTCTCTCTGACTTTGTACCCTCACACAGTCTTGTCAGTTGTTACTGTTCTCGTTACGAGATTAATACAATTTATAGACCAATATGAATATAAGGAAGCAGGCTAAATTTCCCACTATGGTTATAAAAGGCATATATTGATACTGTATTTTATTAGGGCATTATTAGGATGCTTAGCACCAGGAGACACCCAGGAGTGAAATGGAAATTAGAGAGGGGTGAGAGGTGTCTATTTTCCATACACAGGGATCCCACCACACTGAATGGACTGGTAGCTGGTGGGCTGGTTGCATCACTCCATTCCCTTTGGGTGGTGTTATGCAATGCTAGTTCAATGAGGAACAAGACTGACATTATGGCAGGTCTAATTTCATGTTCCTTTATTGACATAGCTTGCATCATGGAGACCTGGCTGGGTGACGATGCTGGGCCTGTGCAGGAGGAGGCCATGCCTGCTAGATTCTCCATGGTTCACTACCCAAGGAGGGATTGTTGGGGGGTTGGGGCATCTGTTTTGGATGTGGGTTGAACTTCATCATGAACCCAGGAGGTAACCTCATCATTTGAATGTGTGTCTGTGTGTAGGGGTCCAGGTGCAGGCTGCAGGATCTTCTTGGTGTGCTGGCCTCAGGGACATGAGGGAGGTTTCCTGAAGGAAATTGCATACTTCATCACTGAGAGGATATCGGTGTTGTCCAGATAGCTTATCCTGGGTGACTTCAATGCCTGGGTTAAAGATGAACTCTTGCACTTTGGAAGAGTTTTCCTTCAGTTGATGGAATCACGGCCTAGCACAAAAAGTTACTTCTGTGACTCACCAACACAGCCACACCTTGTACCTGGTTTTCTCTCCTGGAATTGAGATAAATAACCTCAAGAATGATCCTGTCAGTTGGTCAGATCATTACACGGTGAAGTTCACCTTTGGTGCTCCCTCCTGTAGTCCTTCCCCTGTGGCGATGATTAAGTACCACCCTTTATAACGGTTTGGCCCAGAAGGACTATTGGTGGAGCTGAACTTCCTGGAAGCATGTGAGACAGAATCAGAGAATGCAATCTCTACTTATAACAGGGTGGTGGCTGATGCGTTTGATTCTGTAGCACCAGTCTATGTATGACTCCAGGTCTCACACTTAGGATCCCAATGGTTTGATGTGCAGCTTAGGGAGTTGAATACCGGGGGTTGAAAGTTATAGTCCTACTGGAGAGGGTCTAGGGCTGAGGAGGACAAACTGGCTTTGAGAGTTCATCACAATGAATATCAAAGGGCAGTCTCATGTAAGAAGGCAGCATTCTGGTCCAGCAAGACTGTGGCTAGGAGAAATCAACCTGCTCAGCTCTTTCATTCTGTGGACGAGTTATTACATTCAGCCTGTCTTCAGCCAATGAGAGCATTATCCACAGCTAGGTGTGAAGAGTTTGTTCGATTTTTCTCAGACAGAGTGTCCTCTGTTTGGGTCAGGATCTCTCCAGATGAGCTGTTGTGGTCTGGCAGGGTTGGGCAGGGATCTCATGAATGCACTGAGTGGTCCTGGGTGGAGTTTCGGCCAGTCTTGATGGATGAGGTTAAAGAGGTGATTTTGAAGCTGCAGCCAACATTTTGTGAACTTGACCCAGGCCTCACACATCTACTAGTGAGCTGCATGGGGTCTCTGGAGTTTTTGTTCGCTGACATAATATGGTGCTTCTTGTCAGAGGGAGTCTTTTCAGCAGCACTGAAAGATGTGTTAGTTCGACCCCTCTTCAAGAAGCCAGCTTTGGACCCAGATGTTCTAGTGAATTATCGGCCAGTCTCCAACCTGCCTTTTTAGGTAAGGTAATTGAGAAGGTTGATGCATCGCAGCTTGAGGCACACCTCTCAGCCCATGACATCTATGAGCCCCTCCTATCTGGTTGCAGATCAGGGTATAGCACTGGGACAGCATTAGTAAGAGTGCATAATGACTTTCTTAGGGCAAGAGACAAGGGGGAATGGTCAATTATTGTTCTCCATGATCTCTATTCAGCATTTGAAACTGTGGGCCATGGGTTGTTGTTGGATCATCTGAGGCAGAGCATAGGACGAACCATCACTGTCATCTGCTGGTTTGAGTTCTACCTCTGGGGAAGGACGCAGATAGTTGTGATGGGTACTTTCTTACCATCCCCGATGCCCCTGCCTTATGGTATGCTCCAAGGTTTGGTCCTCTCACCAGTGCTGTTTGCAGTGTTCATACTGCCCCTGGGAAGGATCATTTGACAATACATACTGGGGCTTCACTGCTATGCGGATGATACTCAGTTGTATTTCTCTTTTGCACGCTGGACACCAGATGCTGCTAAGGTGTTCAATGCATGCCTAGCTGATATCCAGAAATGTATGGAATCTAGTTAGCTGAGGCTTATCCAGAATAAGACTGAGGTGCTGGTGATCAATCCTGATCAGAAGGGGGACAGAGGTGGTCATGGAAGAGACTGGGCTTTGGCTTGGGTTACCCAAACTATTGGCCTCTGCAAGGTGAAAAATCTGGGTGTCATTTTTGATGAATGGCTGACACTGGAGGCTCAGATGTTGGCTGTAGTTAGGAATGGCTGTTACCATCTGAAGAATATCAACTGGATTAAGTCCCTTATCCCACCTGAAGATCTGCTGACTCTAGTGCATGTATTCATGACATCTAGGCTCAATTACTGTAATGTGCTCTAGACTGGGGTTAGTGGAGGTACCCTATGATGCTTGCAGCTGGTGCAAAAATGCAGCTGCCAGGTTACTGACAGGCCTTTCAAGGTCTAATCATGTGACCCCAGTATTGTCTCATCTGCACTGGATTCCTGTGAAGTGGCGAGTTATCTTTAAGGTTGGCCTTCTTTTTTTATCATTTAACATTTTTTGTCACCCCGCCCAGACAGCCTCCATCTGACTGACCCCCCCCAGCCCCATCACCCGCAATTACCAGGGCTTACCTTATGCCCGGCCTGGGAGCGGAGCCAGTGGGGAGTCGGTCGCTATCCTGCCACCAACTTTTTCCTCCATTTTTTACCCCAGGGGCCCCAGGAGTGGGTACGCATGTGTGTGGAGGCATGCATTAGTCCCACGGCCCCAGTAATGGCCCTTTTCCTCCCACCCAGGCCTAGCACCCAGCTCCTCCTGGCCCATGCTGCCCCAACTTCCAACAGGTGGCAGCCATCAGCCAGAGGAAGCCCCGTGCAGCTCTCCGGAGAGGAGAGTTTGCCTGTCGGCAGTTCCATCCAGCTCTGCTCTCCCCCCAACCTCCAATGGCCCGGGCTTGTTCCCAAACCCAGGTCGCTGGTGTGTCACGAGGTAAGGCATCCAGTGCCTCAGCCCTCAGAACCACTGGGTCAGCCATTTAAGATTGGTCTTCTAACCTACAAAGTCTTACATGGGTTGAGCCCTGACTACTGCTTGGATCTCCTGCATCCTGTCCAGTCTTTGTGCCATTCTCTTCCTCTGAGAAGGTCCTCCTTTTAGTCCTGAGGGCCCAGCTTAAGTCTTCTGGAGACTGTACCTTTGAGGTGGCTAGCCATCTGTTATGGAATGCACTACCCAGGGCACTGAAGGAGGCCGCCTCCGTGGAGGCCTTTAAAAGGGGATCAAAAACCTTCCTATTTAACTGGGCCACTGGGGAGTAAAGACACATAATTTTATCCCTTTGCTGCTGTGTACATGTATTTTAATGTTTTATTTAAGATATTTATGATTTTTTTATTTATTTATTGTCTATCACACTGTACGGCTCCCTGAACCTTTGGAGAAGGGCACCTTATAAATAAAGGTACTTCTACTATTTAATAAGCAAAACATAATGTATTTATATACATATTTATTAACCTATCGTGTTGATATGAATAGATATATAATAACTGGCCATCATTTTTTTAATGGAAATGGCCAGTTATTATTTGCCATAATAACCATCTGGTTATTACAGCAGACACATGCACATCAGAAGCAGCTGTGCTTGAGATACTCGAGCGCAGCGTGTAGTGTCACAAAACCTTTTTTTCTCATTTTTTTCTCTCATTCCTGGTTGTTGCCTTTAATACTACAAAAAAGTTTCAGAGTAGTGAGCTAAATAAAAAAAAGTAACACTACAAGGAAAACCTGACCTTATTCCTTGCTGTAAACTTCTCTAGGTCCAACCCTGTTGATAGTGACAGTGGTCGTGCAAACATCATTTACTAACTGTAAAGACTGGTGCTCAGGGATGATGCCTTACAAGCACATAAATAAAAGAAATGTGATGAACCACGTTTTAGTCTGGGGTCATTGCGGTTCAGTCTGGAGGGCTCTCAGGGTCTGTGTTGGGGGCAGTGGTCAAGCTGGAAGGTGCCAGCAGGACAGCAGTGAGACCAAGCAGCAGAAGTGAGGCAGAGCTGAAAGTACAGAGTAAACTGAAAAGTGTAGAAGTGAGTGCCTCTAATTCTAAATGGGATAAAATTATTTAGATATTTTCTTTTTCTTATTAGTTTCCTGGCTGTGATTAATTAATTGCAGATGTGCTGGGTGGGGGGGTGGGAGGGTGGGGGGGCAAATGCAGAATTAAAAACTGTAAGGAAAAAAATAATGGCCAGCTATTATGTAAAATGAAACATAGGGTAATGTGATTACTTGAATTTTAAACACACCCTTGGTGTGTGATGCTTGAATAAACCCCTTGAGCTTCACTCGTACCATCACACACCTCTGGTGTGTATAAGATTCTCATAATGGACACTACCCTATGCATTATTCTATGCATTGACACAATTGTATTGTTTCTGTATCAATATGTCCTAGTAATATTTATCTGACCCCAAGCTTTCATTTAAAAAAGTTTAATTTCTAGTCCCTAGTTAGACCTTTGGAAAGAATATTTCTTTAAAATGGGTTAACTTTTAGAGTGAACATTCTAGATAATTGCTAATTCACTGGCTCTAAGGCCTTCTGCTTACACCGTCAAGCCTTATTGTGCCCATGAGTGGGCATTTATCTCAGACTAACCAATGCTTTCATAAAATCGGTAAACTGAACCAATTTAAAGAAAAATGGCAACATTTTTATTAAGACAGACACACTGAGTCAAGTCTCATTTCCAGGTGTGACCCAGGGAAAGGGCTGCAGGAGTAGACAGTGAACAGTACAGTCCTTACCTGAAGCAAATAAAGTGAAATTAGCAGCAAAATACATAACTGGTACAATCGTAGAAACAGGATATGGTGCACAATAAGTTGTATAAGCACATGTGCAAATAGAAAATTGTGACTGGCAGCAAGCCATGTAAAGTCAGTCAAAAAAGGTGAAAGGGAGTGGACTAAGGAGCTTCAGCTGATGCCTGAAAGACCTTAATGAGGTGGAATGACAAATGGAATGAAGGAGCTGGTTCCAGAGTAATGGCAAATGATAGGAGAAAGCAGATTGTCCACCAGGGGAAAGGGGATGAGGAGTGGAGAAGGTTCACTGGTCCTTTGAGCAGAGGGAGTATGGAGTGGGAGGGACTGGAGAAAGGTGTGAGGTTAGATAGGATGGCAGGGAGCCAAACCAGTACTTGAAGATGAAGCAAGTGTTGTGTAACTGGCAATGTGAGGATATGGGGAAGATAGAAATGGAGGAGTAGAGGGGACAGTGGCACGTACATGGAGGGGGAGTTAGTCACAAAGCAACAAAAGGTATTGCACAGGGCATCCAGTCTGGCTAGGCAAGTGGAGAAGTCAATACCACAGACCACGTTAGCATAATCAAAGACCAGGAGCACTATTTTGGTGACCAACTCATGTTGGACGGGCAAGGATGGACAGTCTTTATTGTGGTACAAGACACCAAGCTTAAGGAGGAGTTTCTCATGGACAGCATCGATGTGGGCAGAGAAATCAAGTGCACTGTCAAGCCACAGGACAAGGCTCTTGAAGGAAGGGACCACTTCAAGAGAGGAGCCATTCAACACAGAGAAGACCAGTGGACTCGAGATCCTGCCTAATTTTGGGCTGGCAACAAAGGTCTTAAACACTGTTTTTTTTATGTTAACCTTGAGAAGGTTGGAATGGAACCAGTGCAGTACATTTTTGAAGTCCTGCTGGAGTTGGTTTTACTGAAGCTGTGGAAGGACTGGAAAAAAAAGTGACTATGTCATCTGCATACATGCGTACAGTATATGTGAACCGACATAGGCAGAGGGAACATCATTTAAGAAAATGGAGAAGAGGATGTGGCCTAAGATAGAACCCTCTGGGACTCAAGCTTGAATGGGGAGGGGAGGTGATAACATGCCTCCAACCTGAACTGATTGCTGGCAGCCAGTTAGGAAGGACTGGAACCTGACAGTAGCAGAAGCTGAGAGGCTGGCCTATCTCAGCTAATCTAAGAAGAGCATATTGGAGACCGCGTCAAAGGCTTTAGCCAGATCGATGAATACGGTGGCTGTGATATGTCCCTAATTCATCCCAGAAAGGATGGAGTCAGTGACATGTAGCAGGGAAGAAACAGTGGCATGATGCTTCCAGAAGCCAGACTGAAACAAAGAGCAGAAACTGGATGAGGTGAGGTACTCAAGAAGTCTAGAGTAGACTAGCTTCCTTTACAACTTAGCAAAGGAGAGGAGGAGGAGGGAAATACGGCAGTAGTTTCCAGGAGAAGAGGTCCCTCTCTTTATGAAGAACTTCCGCAATCTTCCAGGCCTGTAGAATGGACCTGAGGGAGAATGAGAGGTTAAGGAGGTGAGTGAGTGGAAGAGTGGAAGAGCAGTTGCAGGATAGGAGATATGGAGGAGTTTAGGATCAAGCGCATTGGGACTGGACTAGTTAAGGGAGGAGAGGGCAAGTAATGTTTCATGAGTGGTAATGGGAGGAAAGTGGAAACCCAATGTGGATTGACAAGGAGAGGACTGAGGTGCAGAAGGTGAAGGGGCAGAGTCAGTATAGGGGGAGAAGGGAAGGAGAAAAGTGGTGAAAAACTTGTTGAAATGAATAGCAACAGAGGAAGGGTCAGATATCTGGGAGTCATTAACCCTGAGGACAAGGGCAGCAGACTGGGATCAGGGGATCAAAAAGAGCATGGATTACTTTCCAGAATTTGGCTGGGGAATTAAGGTTATTCTGGAAGTTAGATTTGAAATAATTTGATTTTGTAGCCTGGACAGCCTTGGTGTATTTCTTCTCAAGGCCCTGTAATAGAGAAGATCAAGAAGGTAGAAAGATAATTTGTACTTGACCCTAGCGAAGTCATGGGACTTGCACAGATCAATGATTTCAGAGGAGATCCAGAGGAGATGGTATGGTTTATCTGTGGATTTTCTGACTGGGACATGCAGGTCCCGGACTCAGGAGAATTTGGAAATAAAAAGGGAGAGAGTCACGTTAATGTTAGATGCTTGGGGGATGGCTGACCAGTCTAATGCAGTGAGATCATTCAGGATAGCATTGATATTCAGTGAGTGGAGGCATCTGGACCAGTTGCATTTAGGACCAGAGGGGGACAGAAGATTTTCCTGATGTAGAATGTCATGCAGTGGTTGCTGAATGCAACAGATAAGATACCTGCTGCTACAATGCAGTGGGGGTTGGAGGACAGAACCCAGTCCAACAGGGTAAGATTAGAGAAATGAGGACTGAGCCGGGTGATCTCAGAGATAAACTGGTGCAAATTTAGGGACTCAGTCTTCTAGATGTAGGTGAGAGCCAATTAACATTGAAGTCACCAAGGAGAATGCGCTCACCAGAGAAAGAAGGGGGAGGTTATATTGGACAGAGGCTCAGACAGAGAAGAAGGTGTGATAACTGAGGAGGCATAGTAGACCCCGATGTAGATGGGAAGGGATGAGATGAATATGACCCCAACGAGGAGGAATTCGTGGGAGAAAGGTACATCTTCCCTGAAATCCTGGGAGCAGAAGAGGCTAACAAATGTAGATAGCAATGCCTCCACCACATCTTCCCAGCCTGTAACTTGAGAAAGAAGTCAGGGAGGGACAGACTGGAGTCTGGAATCCTTAAGGAGAGCCAGGACTCTGAGATACAGAGGATATCTGGAGAATATTGTAGGATTCAAACAGAGAGGGATCAAGTTTACGAAGAAGGCTTCTAGCATTGAGATGAAAAATGTGAAGGCCTTTTGTGGAAAGAGGTGTTGGGGGGCACAGTATTGAACTCCAGATCCCCAGACAGAAGGAGAAGGAGGAGAATGAAGAGGTGGATAGTATGTGATTTTCTTCCTTTTGAGCACGGGGGAAACAGGAGAGGGGGGATGGTGAAAGGAACACAGGGCCTGCTGCAGAAACTCCAGGATGCTGGAGAAGGAGGGAAGGAGCTCAGGGTGGATAGAAGGGAAACAGGGCATGGGGTTAGGGAAGAAGAAGTACAGGAGAAGTGGGGAGAGTGGGTGCTGGGGAGACAGGAGGGAGACTAGGGGGGAATGGGAATATGAGGGGGGAGCTGGAGAAAGCAGAGTAAGATAAAGAAGGTGGTAGTGGTCAGTTGTAGGGAAGGTTTAAAATAATCCTATTACCCTAGATTTATATAGTGTGCTTCCCCAATATGTTTCTCTGAACACTTGCATATGTTTGAAAGTCTGCATTAACTATAGAGGGTATGTCTGATTGATTACAGTCTTAATTTATGTAAGCAATGATTGTATATATTGTATATCAGTGTAGCTGCTTCTTTGATTTTGTACTGTACCTAAATGTGGTATAAATGTACTGTATGTAGGGGCATCATAGCAAATAAGCTTTGGCTTAAGGACATATCCGTAAATAAACTTGAATCTTGAACTTCAGTGGGTAGTTGGGGCAAGGGCAGCAAAATAAAAACAATTCTGAATGCAAAGGGTAGTGAGTACATGGAACAGTGTTCTGGATTGCTAGTTGAGGCAAAGGCAGCAAACAGTAATCATTTCTGAACTGAAATGATGGTCTGAAACAGTCTGCTGAAGTTGGTAGTTAGGGCAATGGCAACAAAGAAAACATTTCTGAACTCAAAAGGTGGCAAGTATCTGGAACAGTTTGTCAGAGTTGGTAGTTGGGGCAAAGGCAACCAAGAAAAGATTTCTGCCCTCAAAAGGTGGCAGAGACCTGGAACAGGTTGGTAGTTGGTGCTGCCCTCATTTGGTGGTGGGTAGTTGAAACAATCTGCCAGAGTTGGTAGTTAGTGTTGCCCTCAAATGGTGGTGGGTAGTTGGAACAGTCTGTCAGAGCTGGTAGTTGGTGCTGCCTTCAAATGGAGGTGAGTACTTGGAAGAGTCTGTTAAAGTTGGTAGTTGGTAGTTCTGTCAAATGGTGGTGGGTACTTGGTACAGTCTGTCGGAGTTGATAATTGGTACAACAGCAACAAAGAAAATATTTCTGTCCTTAAAGGGGCACTATCAACCCCTTTAAACCTCAAACTGTCCCTAGTTTAAAAAACATATTTTATTGTTATTCGCATTCTGTAGAAAGTGCTGATGTGTCTTTTAGTTTGATTCTGATTCCTTTTTTCTTTTTAAAAGTGAAAAACAGACTGCCAAACTTTCTGGTGTTACCACACCAAAAGTACTTTGTATACATTCCTTAATCAACTCCCACTGCATCTATCCTGTACTTGGTGACAGTCCCAACACAGTCTAGCTACTCAAGCTGCAGTGAGAGCAGAGGAGACTATTGCATCGTGATTGGCTGCAATGCTTGGGGGTGTTCCTAATGTTCAGGAAATGAGCAATAATAGTAGGTCAAGGATTTGAAACAAAACAAGGCGGGGTATAATTACACAATTACCATGCATTTCAGTTCTACTAAGGATGGAGGCAGTTTAAACCACCAGAAACACAAATGACTTTTACAGAAGGTAAGCAATAATAAATGTGGGTTTTCAACTTGAAATAGCATGACGTACGAAGGGTTGACAGTGTCCCTTTAAGTGGTGTTGGGTACCTGAAACAGTCTGACCGAGTTGGTAGCTAGAGTGTACTGACTGCCTTCAATTCCAGATTGAATACCCACAGGACAGAGGTGTTCATTCAAGTTACAAACTTCTGAGAAGTAGGGAATGTTTTATTTATTTATTGATTGTATACAGGTAAGGCTTATTCTGCATCGAAAATGGTGGCTTTCAAAATCTTGTTGTAGGACAGTTCAATGATCAAAAAAGTCATTGTACTATTGTTGTGATGTCCTATTGATAGCACAACCTTTTACGCTTTCCCTGCCACCTGATTGGCTTACTTGACCTGGCTCCAATTGGAAACATAGGAGACATGGTGGCACAACTTAGCAAGTGCCAATCAATGGACCTACCTAGTGTAGACACCAAAAGCTGCACAAAGCTCCGTGTTGGTGTTGAAAAAAGTAAGTTCTTTTTTTTTATTATTTTAAAAAGAAACAGTGCAGACACAGATGGATATAACAGCCACACAGGAGCTCTTCAGACTGACACAGTCCAACTCCAGCTGAGAAGCAGGAGCGAGCGGGAGAAGCCTGAGCAAATGGGAATGGCACCGGACAACACAGAACTTAAGTACAGACTAAATAAAAAAAATTAATAAAAAAAAAAATCAAAACCAACCATATGCTATATAAAATAGTGGATGGATGACCATCCACAACTAAAGGCTGTGTTTCCATGTTGGAAGTTGATGACATCATAGAGACATCTTGAGCTTTGCTCTCGAGGTCTCTGATGTCATCAGCTCCCTCGATGGAAACACAGCCTTGTTGTGGATGATCACCCATCCACTATTTTATATATTTGTTTGTCTGTTTACTGGGTATATGCACTGATCCAAGGGACCGTTTTCAGGCACAACCCGGGCCATGAAAATGGCACAAAATACAATGGGAACAGGAACAACAGGAGTTTCAAGTGCAATACAGAGCACTGGAACACATTCAAGTATTACTATACAGTTACGTACAAGGATGAGCACGAAGTAATTATAGTACAGGTAAGTAAAGTGCTCATCAATACAATGTCATGGACCACACAGCATGTTTCCTACAGTATGTGATTAATTCCATCATCCTGAACAGGAGGGTGAGGTTATTTGGGAAAATGACATCCTAGATAGAAGACATATGCTGGGCCAATAACAAGCATGATGATTCATATGCTTAAAGGAAAACTACACCCTCATATCTTGTACATTTTATTTGTTTCCATGTCAACAGACAACTCTTTTCCTGTAGCTGCTAGGGATTTATGTGTTTGCTTTAGTCTGTTTTCACTGTCCAAGCTAATCCCCTTTAACTATAATGGGGGTCTTCACTGTATGGGTGTTGAAATCTCATTGTCCATGACAGCTGCATTAGCATATGGGAACATGATGTCACATCACCCATTTCTATCATGTATCTCTGTACTGAAAGTATAAATACCCTGAAGAAACTCTCTGGAAACACATCAACTTAATGCAATTTAAAGGGAAAATCCCTGCAGCACAACTCACACAGTCTGCAAAGCTAACCGAAGGTAAATGTAGTATGTCACACCTTGCTGCAATGTGTTATGTTGAATTCTAATTAAGCAGACAGGCATACTGTGGAGTCTAAAGGGTGCTGACACATCATATTCTCACATGCTAATGCAGCTCTCAGGAACAATGATATTTCAAAAACTAGAAAATGGAGACCCCCAGGATAGTTATAGGGACTAGTATGAACAGTGGAAATAAACTAAAGCAATCACATGTACAGTGCCTTCTTATTTATCTGCCCCTCTTGTATCTGCCCCCCTCACTTACCACCAGTGTAAGCTGCAATCCTAATTTTCTGCAGTCGTATTTCCTTCCTTTAACCGCCACCCTCATTGTCTGACATCCACCAAGGGTTCAGTGCATACTGTCTACATAGAGACAGTAGTTAATCTCCCTCATTTACATGTACTGTCTCCATAGAGACAGTATTTTATCTCCTCCACTTATCCGACAGCCTTCAGAGGTGTGTCTGCATCAGAGATGTGCGTTTCATAGCATGGAGTGTCATCTGTCATGTGATAGGACACTTCAAAACTTAAAACTGTATTTGTGAAGTAGTAGTTTTAGTAAAATATGAGTGTGTTCATCCTCCAGTGTGGCTTTCTGGTCCGGCCCTGCCTTTTAATGTGTTTGGGGGGTGGATTTGATTTTTGGCGGTATCGCCAGCTTCGTCGTATTCATTCAAGAGGTGGAAAAATGAAACAAGTGTAATGAAAGGGGCATCAATGCAAGTCAGCATACATCTGCACACTATTTTGTAAGTTTTCATTTCACTGTGCTGACCACTGGGGTTAGTTTGGTCTGTGCTCTATTGTACAGACAAGAGGGTGACAATCATTGGCATTCTGTGTCAGTCGGTAAGCTGTTTGCATTTTTTTACCCTGCTGTTCTGCAGCGTGTGGATCCTGTGCTGTGTTTCGATCACTCTGCTCTGTTCTCCCTCATCCTGCCTTGTTTGTTTTGTAATTCAACAGTTAAGCATTTAAACATTTTTTAAACACGTTTTTAAAAGCAGAACAACTTTCTGCTCTGGCTCGACATTCCTCTGCAATCTGAGTGAGTGGAGCACTTGCCGCATACTGCAACCACTTTACATAGTGTTCTATAAAGAAAAGGAGACAGCCTCTAGTTAAAGTTAAAAGGTCCAGCTTTGCAAAATAACTGCCAAACTGCTCCGCTCTGCCATTCCCATATTAAAAGAGCAAAGTCTGCCCCACTTCACCAGTGTCAGTCTGCCCGCCACCCGCAGCAAGAGAGCTAGTGGTTCTAAAAAAAGAAAAGATGATTGGTTAATTTTAAAGTTGAAAGCTTAAAGAATGAGCTGCCATTCCCGTGTCTCCATGTACTAAGGCTTTAAGTGTCTACTCCCGCTTCTGTTACTGTAAATCCTATGGTTGGCTTTCAGTTATCCATCACTCTCGATTATCTCTGCCAATTTTGAGCATGTACCAAGACTGGAGGATAATCAAGGGAGCACTATTATTTCTAACAGCTACAGGAAAAGAGTTGTCTGTTGACATGGAAACAAATAACATTTACAAGATATGAGGGTGTAGTTTTCCTTTACATGCACAATGAGGCATGGCAAACCCCTCCCAAACATTAAATAGGAGCACGTAAATTCCTCACAATTGAAGTAGGTGTAGGAACAACTCAGTGAGAAACCTTTTGGTATACATGCATGATACATATAATGAAACACAACATTTCATCACAAGAGTAATAAGGAAGTGTGTCCTTCTGGAATAAGTAGCACCTGAGATCCTTGACCCTAAACATGTACTAGAAACTGAAGCTTTTGTAGTACACATTTTTGAAAACAGAAACAAAATAAAAATTAATGGGATATGTCATGAACAACAGTACACAGGGCTGTGGGGCTGGCAGGTCATAACTTGGTGGTTTTAGAGTTGCACATTTGATTGGGATTTTAAGATAAAAATGTTGCTGCAGTAAGTCTGTCACCATTGTATATACAGTACTAACAGCTAAGTCTGTCACCATCATACCAACAGTACTAACAGTCTTTCCAGCTGAAATTTAGGCATAACATGCTTAAAGTCACGTCAAGCTCCAAGACAATATGACCCCCAAGATGGAGGCCATAATGTTTTAAATGGTTATATATTTGTTCCTAAAGAAATGGGGCTCAATTCTCAAAGATAGGCACAAGCTGCGCCAATGGCAGCAGCACTGATCTGCACTGTGCCTGGGATCCTGCACCTGATTCACGTACAGGAGGGGTCCTGGCACCAAACACCCTCTAGTTGTGGCAGCTGCTCCTGTACGCCACAAGTTTGGCACATGGGAGGAGTTTGGTGGAGGGTGCGGCAGGGTGGCATGGATCGCCAACCCCACCGCACAGCATGGTGACACGCAAATACCCAAGAAGCCAACACTGGCCACAGTGCTGGGGAGGGCAGGAGGCGGGGAGGGGATTGGGCTTTGCCCAGGACCTGCATACTGTTGCCAATCGATGTGACTTCTGCTGGTATAGTAGCCAGATGAGGCACATATCGGGGGTGTAGGTGGCACCATTTCTGGTGTGATTTGCACCTAGCCGCATGGCTGCTTTCCCCCCCAGTGCTGATCACTTAGCTTCCCACTTCACCAGGAACCAGGCCAGCCCCTGATCCTGCACTGCACTGTCTGCAGGGGTGATGCAAGGGCCATTAGACCACCTGTTGGGTGGTCTAAGTCCTTGTGGGTCCTGCTGGCTGCTGAAATCCCATTTGAGGGGATGTGGCAGCCAGCGATCACTACACTCCCCCTAGTGCCCTGGTGCACCCCAACCTCAGTGCACACCTGGTACATGGCAGGTCTGATGCAGAGGGTCCCTGGTTTGCTGCAGGTGACCTTCTAGGTTCATAGACCCTACACATTTTGATGCACTGTGCCCCTTGCATCAGTTCTGTTTGAAACAGGCACCTTGCATCAAAATTGCAGTTTTGACAATCAAGCCCAGGATTTTTCTGTGGAAAGTATGTGTGGGGAAAATGTGCATGTGTAAGGGTTGGGGTTGGGGTTGTGATAACTTAAATAAAAAACATTGGGTTCACAAGACCACCATAGATGTGTAAACTACTGCATGTGTTCTGTACCATCCACGCCTGCAA
This sequence comes from Neoceratodus forsteri, assembly GCA_016271365.2. Taxonomy (NCBI): domain Eukaryota; kingdom Metazoa; phylum Chordata; order Ceratodontiformes; family Ceratodontidae; genus Neoceratodus; species Neoceratodus forsteri. The sequence goes on from CM057456.1 coordinate 1,356,270,439, forward strand.
GTTCCCTAGTTTTTGGATATTTATGATTAGAAAATGACCCAAATTGTCACAAAACAAAAAAGAAATGTTGCAACCTGCAAGGACTCTGAAAATGCCTCAGGATTGACAAAATGTAATTGATGTTAGAAATGGATGGATTGAGGACTTCGAGCCTGTTTATTATTCTAATTCTTGTTATCCAGATACTAGTCAGGGGATGAATAAAAAAAAAATTTAAAACTGGTACACTGTGTGCTTAAACCTCGACTGTGGCAAACTCAGGTGTACCAGGGACCCTGTGTTGAATTTTGAAAAAAGCAGGGTCACAGCGCCACCCCCCCCCCCAAAGTTTACCACAAGCCATCTTTTCCAACACACAACTGGCATACCCTAGGGGAATGCAGCCAGCTGCAGCACTGTTGGGCAGCAGTGGTGGCCATAGCAGGGACCCGCCGGATGTTGATCTGATAGCTGGCAGACCCCATGGAGGGCTGGCCAGGGAGGCTTGGGGGGTGAGGGGTGCCAACAGACCCTGAATGGGAAGGGCAATGCTGTCCAGTGCCAGGGAATGGAGGGCGGTCTTGTGACTGGCAGTGGGGAGAAGCCCTGGAAGTTAGCAGTTGTGCCTCCACCACTGCCAAGACACTTGGCCGGGTGAAGGAGAGCTACAGATGTCCACTAGCAGCAGCCACAAGGAGCACAGACCACCTTCCACCCTGCCATGGCACCTGGAATGATGCATGGGCCATTAGACCACCTCCTTGCTGGTCCAACCCCAGCAGCCTGTACAGACTTGGGGGGGGTCTGGAATGCTGATTTAGGGGATGTGGCAGCCTGGGTGTGGTGCAAGCCCCCTACTGCCATGGCACAGCTGTGTGGCTGCTGCAAGCACGGTACAAGGCAGTCTGGTGCAAGGGGCCTGGTGCCACATTTGAAAATCGCAGTTGCCACAAAGTCTGATGCAAGGTGCCCCTTGAGTCACTTTCTTTTGACCCAAGGTCTTTGTGTCAGTTTCAGACCTTTGAAAATCAGGCCCATGGTCTTTAAAACAGAATCCTGATATTTTATGCAGCAATTCATTAATGAATAAGAAAAATGCAACATATAAAGTAAATGAGTCAATTGCTAGGAACCCCCCCCCCCAAATACCTATCACAAAATATACACACAGGAAAACTAAAAACATCTTTATGTCTAAAATGTGCAGGTTCCTTTTATGATTATCAAAAGTAGAAGTAATGCATGTGAAAAATATGTTGAAGGGGAAAAAACGCTGGACTTGTACTTTTTCAGCATGTGACAGTAAATCAAGACCTTCCTTTGTATATTTTGAAAGTCTCTACAGTTTTATGAGTTAGCTCATGTGCACAGTGCAGATTTGTATTATGCTGCCAGAGGTTTTAGCTCACTGCATGGTGACCTGCACAAATTCTTAACATATCTGAAAATAATCCAAGAAAATTCTGAACATTTTTCAGTGCTTGTAGTGTGTGTGTGTGTGTGTGTGTGTGTGTGTGTGTGTGTAATGCCAATGTGGACAACTGATTATTGTCTTTGAAACAAATAAAACAAAAGGGAACTGGAGCAGTTTTTATAGCGGCTGTGAAATGTAATACTAGGCAGGATGTCTTGGTCTCCTTTGAACTTGAGGCACCACAAGGACATCAAGCTGCTGGATCCACTAATTTGGTATGTGGTGCCAGCACCCTAGTGGCACCTAATGAAGATAAGTCTATGGTTCATGTTTTTAGAGAGGGCTAGAAAAATCTGCTTGTCTGTTTGAGGTGCCCCACTGTTTTACTGCATTCATGTAGCGAAGTCTGAAACTCAATATAAAATATTTTTTTGACATTTCAAACATCCAGTGGATGAATGCTTCTGCTGGTTTGTATGCCAAGCAGTGAGCTGTAAAAACCATTATAAATCATGCAATCATTTTCAATCATTTAGGACCATTTATTTCAAAACCTTCCAGGCACTGTTATATAAGTAAATGGAATGCTACAGACGTTTCTTGTCTGATCAAGAGTGTCTTCTGATGACATCTTGTGAATTCTAGAACAGCGCTTGAATTATGCTGAAAGAAGTAAGGGGGCCCAACAGGACATATACAGAGGTGTGTGCAGAGTCTGTCAAAAGGTGGTTTTGAAATCCTAACAAAGTAAGTAAGTAAAATTTTATTTATACAAGGCACCCTTCCATAGCTCAGGGCGTCCTTACACCATACTTACACAGAATACAAATATAGAACACATTAAAATTATACAACTGAATTCAGATTAAAAATCAGCACATAAAATCTTAAAATGTTAAGTTCCTTCAAAGGCATTTTGAAAACGATATGTCTTAAGGGAGTCTTTAAACAATGCTACGGTCAGTCTCTCTCGTAACTGATGAGGTAGAGAATTCCACAGGATAAGAGCCATAAAGGCAAAAGATCTTCCCCCAAATGTTTTCAAACAACCCTGGGAACCTCTAGCAATCCCTCATTGGAGGATTGGAGTATAAGGGAGGGACGGTAGGGAGATAGGTCTTGCAGGTATTCGTGTCCCTGATCATGTAGGGCTCTATAGGTTAGCAATGCACTGTACAGGCAGCCAGTGCAGTTCTCTCAGCACAGGTGTTATATGTCTGGATCTAGGGGTTCCAGTTAACAACCTGGCTGTTGCATTCTGCACCAGCTGCAGTCGGTGAATATTCACTGCCGCAAGCCCTAGGTAGAGGGCTTTGCAGTAGTCAAGATGGGTGGTAACAAAGGCGTGGACCAATATAGAAAGATCCTCGAATGGAACCAAGTGCTTCACCCTGGCGATGTTTCTTAGATGATAAAAGGTGGATTTGACTACGGACGACACCTGAGCCTTCAGGGTCAGACCTTCGTCAAACACCACCCTGAGGTTCCGCACCTGGCACAAGGCATTGAGCAGGTTCCCTCCAAGTTGTAAACTGGAGGGTTTTCCCGACCATGACCCGACCATCCTAAGATCAGGATCCACAACCAACACCTCTGTTTTTTCTGGGTTTAACCTCAGCCAGCTGGCACTCATCCAGTTCTGTATCTCCAGTAGGCAGTTGTTAAACATCGAGACTGTATCAAACTCCTGGCTGGGGACAAAGGATATGCACAGTTGAGAATCATCTGCATAACAGTGAAAACTCAACCCATACCACCTTATAATGTCCCCTAGTGGCAGTATATACATTGCAAACAACATCGGAGAGCACTGAACCCTGCAGTACCCCACAGGGCAGGCCCCGAGGGAATGAGGAATAAATTCCTGACACAACCCTCTGTGACCTGCCCTCAAGGAATGATCAAAACCAATCGAGGACTACCCCCTCCAGTCCACAAAAGAACCACAGGCATTTGAGTAACACCCCATGGTCCACGGTGCCAAATGCTGCTAAGAGATCTAGGAGAACCAAGATAGACCAGGCTCTCCGATCTCTCACCACCAAGAGGCCATTAAGTACTCGAACCAGGGTAGCCTCTATGCTATGCCTTTTCCTGAAGCCAGACTGGGTCATAGACATTGTGGATGGATAAATGATCCTGCAGCTGCAGAGCCACCACTTTCTCAATAACCTTCCCTGTAAAAGGTAGGTTAGAGACTGATGTGTAGTTAGCAGGGCAGTCTGGGTCAAGGAAGGGCTTTTTCAGCAGATACCTAACTACCACTTCCTTTAATGGATCCAGAAAGATCCCTCTCTCCAATGAAGCCCAGACCATCTGAGCTAGGACCAGGCTGATGACCTCAACGCACCCTACAAGGAGGTGTGTTGGGCCCGGATCCAAACTATGGCAAGTTGGTTGCAATGTCTGGATGATCCTCACTATATTCATGACTATCAGCTGGTTGAAGGTAGACCAGGTCATCTGGGCATTAGTACCATTCGGTTGACCACTGCAAAGACCAATGGGGAGGCATTGGCTGATCTCTGTCCTAATGGTGGACACCTTATCAGCGAAGAACTGAGCAAACTCCTCACATTTTTCTTGTGACAACACTCTACCAGACTGCTGGCAGGCTGGATTGCACAGTCTGTCCATGATCTGGAAGAGCCGGGTTGGTCTGTTCCTCACTGCAGCAATTTCCCTGGAGAGGAATTCTGCCTTCTTATGGGAAATTGCTGAATGGTAGACCTTATAATGGTCCAACAACCTAAGTCTGTCCCCCTGTAGGCAAGTTTTCCACCAGTGTCTCTCCAACCTTTGCTCATGCTTCTTCAATTCCCTTAGTGTCCCATCAAACCATAGGGCACCCAGGCTGGGGGTTAGGGGGCATGCCGCTCCAGGAAATTTTTTGAAAAGCACTGTAAACAGTGCACTTTTCTGCATTTTAGAGCTAAGTAAGATATGTTAAAGTCCACCAGGATGAAACATTCTGTGATAAGGAGGTTACTGTTTACAGCAAGAATCTTTTAAAAATGTAACTGTTTATGAAGTTGTATTCTTTGCTTCTTTTACAAAGTGAACTGCTTCTCACTCCCCATTTCTCTCTCACTTTGTGAAAAAGATGCCCCAGATCACACTTTCCCCCATCCTTCACCAAAACCAACCCTTCTGTGATTTTTGGCCACCCCACTGCCTGTAAGACATGCACCATACCCCAGTCACAAGACGTTGACAAGCAAGGCAGCTTATGCAAAGGATTATTATCATATGAGACGCCGTTCTGATCTGAGCACAAGAAAAAGAGGGACACAACAGCAGAGCACTAGATCAATCAGCAATGTAAATAGAGAGGAGGAACTCCAGTCAGCTACTGCTAAGTGACAAATTAAAAACATAAGTTGCGCCCATATAAAAGCATGAAGTCTGAATGGACTGGGATACCCCTGTTTTCATTGCTTGCTGCTCTGAGTTTAAAAAGCTTGCAATGCTAAATTAAACATAACAGTGACAATGAATAACGCGCATTTGTCAATGCCTAATGTTTGCTTGCTGGTATTAGCATTGGAAATGCAGGAGTTAGACAGATGCAGAATAGTAATGGCAGTGAAGTATTGAACTTCACCCAACCCCACCTCCATCCTGTAGAGATGGACAGGCATTGGGTTAGTGTTTGGGTCGTCGCCATAACCATCATGCCATGTCACCTCACCCTATTCAGCAGACACCGACATGTGTTGAGGTGTGTCTTGGGGTGTTTGGCTTTACAGTCACCCCATTCCATAAGGACATATGCTGAAATGGGTGCAGCATAGGAGAATGGGGTAAAGTCTGGGGCTGAGGACTCCAAGGTACACCTTGATGCCTATCAGTGGCTGGGGGTGGAATGGCATGAGCAGTACAGTCAACAATCCAAAGGCACACCCCGATGCTTGTCAGTCTGTACAGGGTGGGACATTATGGTTAGAAACCCTAACACCTTGGGCATTTGTTGGTATTTGCACTACAAATTTTCAGCATGTCCTTTTTGTGACCCCACCTCATGAAAGCATTTGGGACCTCTTCTCATGAAGAGTGGCAGTGCGATTTTGTCAATGTGTCCAGAACTTTGAGTTCCAACAGCGACCATGCCGTTCTGCGCCACATGTATGAAAACACAGATCGGGCTGGATGTGAAGAATGACAGCTATATCATCCATAGGGAGGTGTGAAGAGATGGCAATGTTGAAAATCTGTAGTGGTAATATTAAAAATGCTTGCACTTTTGAGCATACACGGAGAAACAGCACAAAGCATGTGTGTAACACAGTCATTTTAAGGACTTTCATCACCAAATTTTCAACATAGGCATTTTAGAACCTCTGCTCATGAACAGTGTCACTGTGATTTTCTTAATGTGTGTCCCAAACACAGATTTCCTACAGCAACCACGCTATTCTGCGCCGGAAGTGCAAAAACACGTTTTCAGCCAGGATGTGAAAAATGACAGCTGTACTCTTCATAAGGAGGTGTGGAAAAATAGCAATGTTGAAAATCTGGAGTGAAAATATTACAAATGTGCGAAGTTACGAGCATGCATGAAAACTGCGCAATGCAGGCTCGTAACGCAGTCATTTTATGGACTTTCATCACAAAAGTTTCAACATAGGCATTTTAGGACCTCTGCTCATGAACAGTGTCACAGTGATTTTCTTAATGTGTCCCAATACTGATTTACGACAGCGACCGTGCTATTCTGTGCCGGAAGTGCGAAAACACATGTCGGCCAGGATGTGAAAAAATTATAGCTGTACTGTTCATAAGGAGGTGCATAAAAATGGCTATGTTGAAAATCTGGCATGAAAATATTGCACATTCGCGAAGCGTGCATAGCCACTGCACAATGCACGCTCGTAAAACAATCATTTCATGGATTTTGTTCTACCAAATTTGCAACATAGACTTTTTGAGAGGCCACTTCATGAACACTGACACTGTCATTTCGTTAATCAGTCCCAAAAGGTGATTCTGCGCAGTGACTGCAAAATCACCTTTTGAGGCCGAAAAACACCATGACAGTGGATGAATTCATGAGGAGGCGTCCCAATAACCTCATGTTGGAAATGTGGTGCCAAAATTCCCAAAAATGCCTGAGATATGCACCAAAGTTGAAACCCCCCTATTTATGCCATTATATAGCTTATCGGCATTTCTTCAGTTCGTGGTCGGCTTTGAAGAGGGCAGACGTGTTCCTGGTCCACTGAAGATCATTGCGTTGGGCTCTGGAGGTAAGTATGGGGTGAGGGGTGTGTGGGGAGGCAGGGTGTGCAGAGGCTGGAGTGCGGGTTGGGGGCGGAGCCACTGGACTCAATGAGGACAGTTTTCTTGTTGCTGGTAAAAAAAAAAAACATTGCAGGACTTAACAGGACATTTTGGCATGCTGGGTGGCTCCCAGTGTGCCAACCGAAATCTTTTGGGGGAGGAGGCTGTAGCAAATGGGAGTTAGGCACCCCGTCAGCACAAACCTACTTTTTGGTGGGTACATTATCCCGACAGGAAGTGGGCTCCCCGTCAGCAAATTAAACATGGATGAGGGGACATTATGCCGATGGGGAGTGGGCTCCCCCCATCGGCAAATTAAACTGGGACAGGGAACATTATGGAAACATAGAAGTTGACGGCAGATAAGGACTGCAAGGCCCATCCAGTCTGCCCATTTCTTTTTCTGCCTTATGAATGTGCCATCGGCCTTTGCTCTGTCAATGGCCTATCTATTCATACTCATCTGTATTGCTCCCTTATGCCTATCCCATGCCTGCTGAAGCCCTGCACTGTATTCATATGCACCACTTCCTGAGGTAGGCCGTTCCATGCATCTACCACCCTTTCTGTGAAAAACAACTTCCTCACATTACCCCTTAGTCGGCCTCCCTCTAATCTCATGCTGTGTCTTCTTGTCCTGCTATTTTTCTTATATTGAAACATAATAGACTCTTTCACCTTGTTAATTCCCTTAAGGTGTTTGAATGTTTTGATCATATCACCTCGCTCCCTCCTTTGTTCTAGGGTATACATACTGAGCTCTGTTAATCTGTGCTCATATGTTTTCTGATGCAGTCCCTGCACCATTTTGGTTGCCCTTCTCCAGACTGCCTCAATTTGGTTAATGTCCTTGTGAAGATGTGGCCTCCAGTACTGCATGCAGTACTCCAGATGGAGCCTAACCAGTTTCTTGTAAAGAGGGATTAGTACCTCCCTCTTCTGACTTGTGATACCCCTACTAATACATCCCAACATCCCTCTAGCCTTACCTACTGCTTTAGTGGTCTGCTTGGATGATTTCAGGTCATCGGTGATGATGATGCCCAAGTCTCTTTCTTCCCTTGTGACTGCTAGCAACTCCCTTCCCAGCCTATAGGTGGCTTCAGGGTTTCTCTTCCCTATGTGCACGATCTTGCACTTCTTTCCATTAAACTGCAGTTGCCACTCTTCCGACCATTTTGCTAGTATATCCAGATCTCTTCTCATTCTGCCCACTCCATGTGGATCATCTACTCTGTTGCAGATCTTGGTGTCACCTGCAAACAGGCAAACCTTACCCTGCAGTCCATCTGCAATGTCACTGATGAAGATATTGAAGAGGACTGGCCCCAGGATGGATCCCTGAGGTACTCCACTTGTAACTTGCATCTGTTCTGACTGTATACCATTTACCACCACTCTCTGTTTTCTGCCCGTCAACCAGTTTGCCACCCAGTTGACCAACTTCTGACCCACCCCAAGCCTACCCAGCTTATTAATCAATCTTCTATGTGGAACAGTATTGAAAGCTTTGCTGAAGTCAGGGTGGGTGACATCAACTGCTCCCTTGGTCCACCACTCTGGTTACCCAGTTAAAGAAATCTATGAGATTAGTTTGACAGGACCTTCCTTTTGTAAACCCATGCTGTCTTAACTCCTGTGCTCCTATGGATTCCAAGTGTTGCACTCTCCTTTCCTTAAGGAGCGCCTCCATAATCCTGCCCACTACTGAGGTAAGATTGACTGGTCTGTAGTTCCCTACCTCCTCCCTGCTACCAGTCTTGTGGAGCGGGATCACATGAGCCCTTCTCTAGTCTTCTGGGATCTCTCCTGTGCTCAGAGACTCACTAAACAGTTCTGATAATGGTTCTGCTAGTTCCACCCTTAGCTCCTTTAGTACCCTGGGATGTATGCCATCAGTTCCCATTGCCTTGTCCACCCTAAGCTTATCGAGCTCTTGTAGGACCCATTCTTTTGTGAAGGGACTAGAGCAGCACACCTCCCTCCCCCATGTCCATGGTGCTGAGATGTGGGCCCTGCTCTACCTTCTCTTCAGTAAATACTGAGCAGAAAGTATCTATTTAGGATAGATGCTTTTACATGGTACTCCTCCTCACATGCCCCCTTATTCCCTTTGATCTTTGCAATACCCCCTCTGGAATTTCTCCTTTCACTAATGTATCTATAGAAAGTCTTGTCACCTTCTTTTACTGTTTGTGCTAGTGTTTCCTCGGTTTGGGTCTTTGCCTGCCTTACTGCCTTCCCTACTTCCCTTAGGGAAGTTTGGTATGCCTTCCTATCTTCATCCTGCTGTGTTTCCTTATATTTCCTGAACATCAACCTTTTGGCACTGAACTTTTCTGCTACTGTTTTTGAGAACCAAAGTGGGTTCCTTCTTCTTTTACACTTCCTTTTCTCTCTAACACAATGGGATGTTGCTTCAAGTATTGCATCTTTTAATGCTTGCCCACTTTGCCTGTACCACCTCACCTATATTTCTTCTTGCCAGGGCTAGCTTAACTCCGTTGGCCATCTTATCAAAGTCATCTCCTCTGAAGTCCCATATTTTTGCCTTGGAATGGGATGATTTAGTTCTAGTGGCCAAATTGAACCATACCATGTGATGGTCACTGGCCCTCAGGTGACATTCTACCTGGAGATCTGTGATCCTTTCTGTGTTAGTCAGTACTAGATCTAGGATAGCCCTGTCTCTTATGGGTTGTTGTACCAGTTGTTTGAGTTCCTCCCCCTGCAGGGAATCCACCATGTGTCTAGTTATGGCAGATGTTCTTGCTGGTATTGACCAATCTGTATCTGGCATGTTGAAGTCTCCCATTATCAGAACCTCCCCTTTAGCTGTCATGTTCTGTATATCTTCTAACAGTAATGTGTCTATATCCTCCCCCTGGTCTGGAGGCCTGTACACAACCCCATTTTGTATGTCTGTCCCATTTCCTGTTTCCAGGATGACCCACAGTTCTTCTAGCTCCTTATATGTATTATGAATTTCTGTAGCTTTCATATTTTCATTGACATAAAGGGCCTCTCTACCCCCCTTTTTTGCACCTCGGTCTCTTCTGAACAGTACATACCCAGGTACTGAAGTCTCCCAAGTGTGGTTACTGGTAAACCATGTCTTGCTAATGGCTACTATGTCCAGTTTAGCCTCTGTTATTATAGCCTGCAGTCTGGGATCTTGTTTCCCAGACTGCGAATATATGTGTGCATGATTTTCCATTGGCCAGATTTCGGTGTGTTAGTTGTTGGGCGATGTCTGGCATTTTCCCTGTGCACTGTATGGGGAGCTGGACCTTTTTCCTTACCTGGTGATGCAAATGAACTACAAACATGCTGAACTCCTGTTTGACCACTAACTCCCCCATTGGCAAATTAAACTGAGATGGGGGACTAAAGCCCACATAGATTGGGGCCCCCGTCAGCAAACAAAGACTGTTTTTTTTGGGGGGGGGGCGTATGCTGCCGAGAGGGATTGAACTCCCCCTCGGCAGTGGGGGCTGAATAATATTATTTGTGAATGCAGCGGCAAGCCGCCGCCATGTTCACAAACAATATTACACTAGGTAGCACTCCGCCCAGCAATGATGGATCACTCCCTCATTGCAGCAGAATGGCTGATGCTGCAATGATGAGGCAGCACCTGATTGTTGTGATGAAAACGTTACAAGTCGGTGGCACTTTTGGAAGCCAGTGTCATCGGCACACTGTGCCTCCATCGGTCCACCAGTGCCAAGCCCCCAAATGCAATGCCTCCGTTGGCTGTTACAGTACTGTGCCTCCACAACCCGCTTCTCTCCTAAGCTGCCACATAATGTTTCTTGCGCATGCACACAAGCAAACATAAAAAGGCATGTATGCAGCACAAATCCCTCATGTCATCTACTTGTACAGTGAGTAACAGAAAGTGTCTGCCACTGGTGTTGAGAGTCAGTCCATTGAGTGGCATGGATGGAGTGCCCTGTGTTAGGAGGATGATCAAATTATTGCAAATTTCTCAGCTGCCAGTGCCGCACAAGCCCAGTTATCTGTTTTAAGCTCAACCAACTACATGTCTAGTATGTCTTCTCATATTTAAGCAATACTGAAGATTGAAATTACAATGTATTTAATATGTTTCTAATATTTATTTATTTAAACATTTCTCGAGGAATACAAACTGAATAGTATTACCTGTTTCCAGATGCATCCTGGGTGGAAGGGAAGGGAGATAAAATTCACAACAGGCATAGATACAGCATTAATAATATAACATCAGAAATCAATGTACACAGCAGTACAATAGATAATGCATAGAATAAAAGAACACAACAGTATCAAGAAACACCATTAGGAACATATCCAAACAGCAAAATGTACATATTTTTTTATTTATCCTTTTGTTAACTGAGAAAGGCCCACTAGGCACAAGTGCTTGTTTTCAGGGGTGACCCAGGAACACTGGGGAGGTTAATTGACTTGCTCAGTCACACAGTATACAAGTGGAGACTGTGGGAATGTAACCCAGATCTGTCGTCTGGATGTACCAAACTCATTCACAACTTGATACTCTAACCTCTAGGCTATATATAGTAGTTGAGTTGCACACTAGATACTGCCTTGTATATTACCTCCATGACTGCTATTATGAACAGTGAGCGGGGGCTAAAGGGAATCAGATGTTAACATTAACTATTGGGGAGGGGCTGTATTATTTAAAGCTTCGCGCCACTCGCTAGTGGTGATACCTGCACTTGAACAGTCATTTACAGACAGACTGCCTCCCATTGTGAGTACCTCTGCAATTTCCTGCTGAATGGAACTGGAGTGAGTGTGTGTGTTTCAACTTGCAAGCTGTGTGAGAGACTGCTTTGCATATTACCTCCGTGACTACTATTATGAACAGTGAGCAAGGGGGCCAAAGGGAATCAGCTTTTAACATTAACTATTGGGGAGGGGCTGTATTGTTTAAAGCTTTGGGCTGCTCACTAGCGGTAATACCTGCACTTGAACAGTCATTTACAGACAGCCTGCCTCCCGTTGTGAGTACCTCTGCAATTTCCTGCTGAATGGAACCAGAGTGTGTGTTTCAACTTGCAAGCAGTGTGAGAGACTGCCTTGCATATTACCTCTGTGACTGCTATTACAAACAGTGAGCAGGGGGCTAAAGGGAATCAGCTATTAACTATTGGGGAGGGGCTGTATTGTTTAAAGCTTTGTGCCGCTCGCTAGCGTGAACGTAACGCTGGCGGTAGTGAGTGGTGAGAGCTCCACTCCTCAGAGAAAAGTAAATTTTATATGTTGAAGGTTTGTTTGTTTGAGGCAGAGATTTATTAATCTGAGTTTAAAAGAAGTCTGTAGCTTAGTTAGAATTAAGGGTGTACTGTAATATCTAGTTTACCTTAGGTATTGAGGGAGAATACAATGGGCCAAATATTCAAACTGCGCCATTCTGTGGCTCAAGCCCTTGCGCTGCTCAAAAAAGTTGTGCAGGGGTGTGGCCAGGGCGATATTCAATGGATTTGCGCTATTGAGCAACTCCTTTGAATATCACCCCCCGGCCACAGCCACTGTGCATGGCGCAGTGGAACTTGCGCCACCGCAAGTGGTCAGAGTGGAGCATTCATATGTGGTGGCGCAAGTTCCATTGCGCCATGCGTAAATCTGCAATATTCAATTGGTGACATGCAAATGGGGCCATAATTTATGCAAGGCACACGGGGGGCCATTTGCATCTAATTACAACTCCATTTGCATGCCATTAGCATGCAGGTGCGCCGATCCCCGATGACTTGCACCTGGTGCCCTGCCAGGCAGCAGCCATCGGGGACCGACGCCCCCTGCAGCCCGATCGCGGGTATACAGTTATTCAACCCTCCCCTGTAGCCCGATCGCGGGCATGCAGTAATTCAACCCCCCCCAACTAGCCCGATCGTGGGCAAAACGTAATATAAACTCCCCCTTCTGACTAGCCCGATCGCGGGCATAACGTATGAACCCCCAACTAGCCTGATCATGGCATAACGTATGAAACCTCTCCACTAGCCCAATCCTCATGGGCATGACGTGACAAGAAACCCACTAGCCCGATCAAGGGCATAACGGCAACCCCCCAAAGACCAATATCCTGGTGGTCCAGTGGATGAAGCCCGATCACGGGCATAAGTTCAAACCCACCCCCAAGTCCAATATCCCTGGTGATCTAGTGGCCTCCACCCCACCCACCCATGGAGCCCACCACCCCGCTCCCCCTGCAGTCAGCCGGCGGGCAGCAGCACCCCACCCGCCTGCCCCCGCCGCCCACCGACTGACAGTTAGTAGGGCTGCGCCTATTGGTTCAGAGCATGAGCCAATGGGCGTGCAGCCGACACTCATACAAGGCAGTCCAGATATGTGTGGTGGGTGGGGTCACCAGATCACCAGGATATTGGACTTGTGGGGTGGGTTTGAACTTATGCCCGCTGATCGGCTTCATGTCCACTGGACCACCAGGGATATTGCTCTTTGGGGATTGCCGCTATGCCCATGATCGGGCTAGTGGGGGTTTCATACGCTATGTCCACGATTGGGCTAGTGGGGGTTCACAACGTTATGTCGTGATCGGGCTACGGGGTTACTATTATGCCCGCGATCGGGCGCAGCAGGGGGGCACTAGGAATAAGTGGTGGTCACCCACAGGTGGCAGCTGCTGTGTTGCGCCCAGCAATGCGGCAGCTCACCTGAGGGTGGCCCTCGACTTGATCCTTTTTTTTTGACTTAAAGTTGTGCAGGCGCAGGTAGGGGGTTGCGCCTGCACAACTCTGCACGGCCCGGCTGAACATCACACTGCACCCTTTATGTATGGTTCCTCCCCCTTCAGTTGCGCATGCCTTCATTATCATTGCGCTGTTGCTCCACATGTTTCCAGTGGCACAACTGCCTCCTGCTGAATATCGCAGAATGGCGCAATTTCGGACTTGTGCGAGTGCAACCCTATTGTGCATGGCTCAGCTGTTTTGAATATCTGGGCCCATGTGTTTAGTTTGTTTGGGGGTTATCTGTGCATTTTAATCAGCTTTATAATTAAGTATATTAGGTTATTTAGAATTATAGTTTTATTGTTTGGTTTTAGTTTTATAATTTAAGGAGTCATTTTATGCTTTAATTATGTTTTGTTTTTTGTCTTTAGTTGTTTAATTGTTCTGAATAATGGTGGTGCTAAGACCTTCCTCATGTCAGAAGGGGGGTTTGGTGTTGAATTAGAGTTTTCTAATTTCAGTTGTTCCCCCAGTTTTGTACTAAAATGTGTTTGGAAGGTCTTTCCTCAGATACATTTGAGTAGGAGTATGAACATTGCCTGTTCCTTGTTGTTATTTAAATGCTTTTTTTTCCCCCAGGCTGTTTTAAATTTGTTAAGCATTATACAAGGAGAGAGAGACATTTTGAGAATAAAACCAGACTACAAAGAATGTTAGTTTTATTATTATTAATTTCTGATACTGTACACCTACACCCTGGTCCATTTACCACTCGGGTAATGGATATGTCCAAAAAATGGTTTGTCCCCTTCTGATTCATCTTTAAAAATTGTTCTCCTTAATGTTCAGAGCCTACCAGTGAAATGGACTTAATTCGTAGTTTGGGTTGAACAGCATAGTTTGGATATCATTACTCTTTCTGAAACATAGCTTAATAATAATGTTAAGGATGCAGATATCTCCCTGGAGGGCTTTGAACATTGTAGCAGTGATAGGGTGGGTAAACGCGGGGTGGGTCTATGATTAATGTTCAAAATAGATTTAAGTTTACTATTGTTTCTCATTCTTTTTGTAATTTTGGCTGTGATATAATTTCTATAGATCTGCTCTTGGGCCAAAATAAACATTTTATTATTAGTTCCATATACATACCCCCTGGAAAGATTAAGTCTGGAATGATCCTTTTTTCTGATGTTAAACATGACTTTCCTGTCCATAGAGAATGGATATTATTAAGAGATTTTAATTGAAATTGGGAAGAAGAGTCTTCTGGTTTTATTAAAGATTCATTAGTGGATTTGGATTTATTTCAGTTGATCAATGAGGTTACCAGACTTAATCCTAAAACTGGCCAGGGAAGTTTACTTGATTGGATTGTAGTTACACATCCTGATCGGATTAAAGATTCTGGTGTGTTGCCTGATGTATTGAATGACCACTGTTCAGTTTTCTGTCAGTCGTCAGTCAAGCTAGTTAAACAACCACCTAAGTACATTGAATTCAGGAAAATGAGGCCCCTTACACCTGAACTGTTAGATGCTGCCTGCTCAAATATTGATTGGACAGGGTTTGAGTCCATTAAGGACCTTGATTTAATATTGGATATCTTTGTTTCTCATTATCTTGGGGTAATTGATAGGACTGCACCACTGAAGAGAATGCGGATTAAGGCTACTAAACATAAATGGATTTCTTCCGATTTGTTATGCCTTATGAGATTACAGGATAAAAGTTGGAAATTATATAAACAAAGTTTGGATCCTTTTCTTTTGACGAAGTATAGATCATTAAGGAATCATTGCAAATCTGCAATTCGTAAAGCTAAAACAGCATTTTTTTTCTCGGAACAGAATAAATGTTTTGGTAATCCAAAGAAAACCTGGGATGTATTAAACAGTCTTATTGGGAAGGGAAAAAAGGCATCTGATATTTCTATTCAAACTGAGTTAGGTTTAATTAGTAATTATTTGCTTGTTTCTGAAGCCTTTAACAAATTATTTGGTAATCTTGATAGCTATAGAATTATTTCCATGGTGATCCTCCCAGTGTCCCAAAGTTGGTAAATGAAATGGGTTTTCCTGAATTCTGTTTTACTTAGATTTCCCCAGACTTGGTTAAAGAATATATATTGAAAATGGATCCTCGACCTTATACTTTTTGTGATGGATTAGACGTTCGAGTTATTAAGCTGGGAATAAAATTCCTTTTTTTACCCTCTTTCAGTTTTGTTTAACTGTTCTATGTTAACTGGGGTTTTTCCCAGTCTTTGGAAGACTGTTATTTTCACCCCTATTTTGAAATCTGGTGATCCCACTTTATTGTCTAATTATCATCCAATTTCTTTGTTATCCCCTCTATCTAAAATTTTGGAACGTATTATCTTTGATCAAACCACTGAATATCTACAAAAGCATAATTTGCTTTCTGATTGTCTGCATGGCTTTAAGTCATGTCACAGCACTGAGATGGCCTTGGTGGTATTCACAGGTGCTGTGCAGCACACCCTTCCCTCCCCCTTGGGTTAAACTGTCCCCAATCCCAGATGTTCCACCTGCATTGGGCCTGGTCAGATTTACCCTTCCCCTATACCTGTCCCATCCCCTCTTAAACCCATCCACAGTATCCACCTCTACCAGCTCCATGGGTAGTGCATTCCATTGCTCCACCACCCTTTCAGTGAAATAACATGTCCTCCTCTCCCCTCTGAGTCTGCCCCTTTCAGCTTACACCCGTGACCTCTTGTTGCCCCATCCTCCTTCCTTTAGAGCACCCTGATTGAGCCTCCTTTATTGATCCCTTTCATGTACTTAAAGACCTCTATCATGTCCCCCCCGTCCCTCCTCCTCCTCCTCCGGGGTGTACATGTCAAGCTCCTTGAGCCTCTCCTCATATGTCCTCTCCCCCAGGCACCATATCATTTTGGTTGCCCTCCATTGGACCCTCTCTAGGAGTGTAATGTCCCTCTTTAAATGTGGTCTCCAAAACTGTACACAATACTCGAGGTATGGCCTAACCAAGCAGTTGTACAGTGGAAGGATCACTTCCACCTTTCTGGAGGTAAACCCCCTGGCGATGCATTCCAGCATCCTACTTGCCCTTGCCGCTGCCCTCCTACAGGTCTCTGAGTTGTTCATTTTGACATCTACCACTACCTCCAGGTCCCTCTCGCCCTCTGTGACTTGAATCATGCCTCCTCCCAGGGTATACCCCTGGCCTGGATTTCTGACTCCCAGGTGCAGAACCTTGCACTTTCCTGCATTGAAGTTTAGTTTCCATTTTTCTGACCACCTTTCCAGAGCCTCTAGATCCTACTGCAAGGCCACCCTCCCCCTCCTCCCCATCCACCACTGCACCCTGCTTTGAGTCATCTGCAAAAAGACTCATCTCACTACTGATCCCACTCCTGATGTCTGAGATATAGGCATTGAACAGGAGTGGCCCCAGCACTGATCCCTGGGGAACCCCACTAGTAACCCACCTTGTGGATGAGGCTAACCCTCTAACCACCACCTTCTGAGTATGCTCAGACAGCCAATTTCCTATCCATCTTAACAACTGTCTTCCTACCCCCATTTCCTTCAGCTTAACCAGCAGGCCACTGTGGGGTACCAGATCAAATGCTTTGCTAAAGTCCAGAAAGAGGATATCTACTGGCCTACCCTGGTCCAGGACCCTTGTCAACCAGTCATAGAACTCAACAAGATTTGTCTGGCAAGATCTTTGATGACAAAGCCATGCTGTCTATTGTCCAAGTACCTAGATTGCTCCAGCAACCCCCCAAGCCTTTCCTTGACAATACCCTCCATCACCTTGCCAACCACCAATGTCAGGCTAAGGGGCTTGTAATTTCCCACCTCCTCTCTTAATCACCCCTTGTGGATCGGCACGACATGGGCCACCCTTCAGTCTTGGGGCACCCACCTAGTCCTCAGAGAGATGTTGAAAAGCTCCACTAGAGGGACTGCCAGGACATCCTCCAGTTCCCTCAGCACCCTGTGATGTATCTTATCTGGCCCAGGTGTTTTCTCTGTCCAAAGGGACCTAAGGGCTTCCCTTACACTGTCTACTGGGATTTCAGCCTCCACATCCTCCCCCCTTTTCACCCTGCACTGCTGGGCCACCACCTGCCTGTGGTGGCCACTCCCTTTCCCCAGACCCATCCGGGCCCCTGGTCTCTACCGGTCCTACCCTTTGCTCCAGTTTGCCCCCGCTCCCCTCCCAAGACATAGCCCAACCGTCCCCCTGGTAAAAACTGAGGCAAAGTACTCATTTAGGACTTCTGCCTGTTCCCCCGCCTCCTGTGCCCAACCATCCCCTATCCTTATCTTGCTGACCTGCC
Source organism: Neoceratodus forsteri (assembly GCA_016271365.2). Lineage (NCBI taxonomy): Eukaryota > Metazoa > Chordata > Ceratodontiformes > Ceratodontidae > Neoceratodus > Neoceratodus forsteri. Next base: position 1,356,288,161 of record CM057456.1, read on the forward strand.
ACCTTACTTTCCTTTTTTCCCATATGTATCTAAAGAACCCCTTGTCCCCCCCTTCGGATCCCACTGGCCAAGAACTGCTCCTTTTTTGCCTTAGCTGCTCTCACCACTCTGGTGACTCTCTTGGCTGTCAGTTCATATTCCACCCTGATCCCTTTCACTCCTTGAGCACTTGAAGTGCCCATAGGCCACCTTCTTTTCCCTCACCACCTCCTGTACCTCCCGGGTCCACCAGCAGGGTTTTCTGGCCTTACTGAACTTACGCCTTTCTCTTGTGCAGGATATGATAACCTCCTATATTCCCCACCTAATGATCCCCCAACTGCTGTTAGCATCCATATCCAGCCTTGTCCTGTCCAGATGATCTTTAAATATCCTTCCCATCTCCCTGAAGTCTGCACCCCTAAAGTCGGTTACTACTGTCCTTGTTTGGCTTTCCTCCCCCTCAGTCCAGGAAGAATCAGACTGTGGTGTGATCACTCCCAGCCAATGGGTCCCTTACCTCTAGGCCCCTAATCTGATCACTGTCCACCAGGACCACATCCAGTGTCCAGGCCACCCTAGTTGGCTCACCCACCTGCCGTGATAGAAATGCATCCTGGAAGACATCCAGCAGCCTCTGCTCTCTGGCCACTGGTGATGTTATAGCCCCCCAGTCTGTTCCTGGCATTCTGAGGTCCCCCATTACCGCTACCCTTCCCTTTCCCAATCTACAGTGTCCCTCGAGATTTGCCACCAAACTTTCTTCCAGGACCTCCGCCAGTGCTGGCGATCTGTATACCACTCTGACCTTTACTCTCTTACCCCCCCTTCATCAGCAAGGTGACCCAAATAGCCTCTACATTCCCCTCTGTCTCCTCTACCCCTCCAATACCCATGCCAATTATGACTGACAGTGCTACACCACCACCCCTTCCCTCCCACTATCTTTTCTGAATGTAGTGTAGCCCTCCAGATTTAGGTCCCACTCATGCCCTTGAGTGGCCCAGGTCTCAGTGACAGCTGCCACATCTACCTCCCCCTCAGCTAGCATTGTCTGGAGCTCAGGCATTTGATTTCCTAAGCTCCTGGCATTTATCAGGACCACTCTCCATCCCTTTTCCCTCTTCTCCTTTCTCCCCAGTAAGCTCCCATTTCTCAGCTCCTGCACCCTACCCGGTGATCCATTTCCATTTCTCCCTAGTTCCCTAGAGGATTGGAGGCCATGTCCCTTATTTATCATGCCTGCTGGCACTGCCACTTTTTAGATCCCTCCCCCCTTCACAAGTTTAAACCTCACCTTTCATTGATGAACCCAGCTAGTTTTAGCTTTAGGATTTCCTTTCCTTCCAAATTAAGGTGGAGCCTGTCCCTAGCGTACAGCCCCGTATCCTTCCAGGTCTCCCCTCAGTCCCCCACCAGGCCATACCACAATTCCCCATACCACTTCCTAAGCCACTGATTTATCTCCCTAATCTTCATATTGTTTTCCCCACTAGGCCTTGGCACTGGCAGGATTTCCAAAAAGGAGATCTTACAGCTTATGGAAAGGCATACTCTGGCCAACTCCCAGAACCTTGCCTGAATTTCTAGTTCACTATTACCATTTATGTCATTTGTCCCCAAGTGCACCAGAACGTTTGGGGTTCCCCCACATTCCCTTGCCAGTGAATACAGCTCATGCTTGGCCTTGTGCACCATCAGGCCTGGGTGGTATTGGGTTCTGATCAGACAGGTTTTACCCTCCTCCTGCCCCTACCACTGGATGCCTCTGATCATAGAGTCCCCCAGTAGCAGTACTCTAACTTCCCCCTTGCCTTCCTATTCACCCCTCGGGTTCCTCCTCCTTCCATGCCCCTCCTCATCCCTTCAGCTGGATTCTCCCCTCAACCAGCTACTAGCACCTCCCACAATCAGGGTGTTGAAGATCTCTCCAATCCTCCCCCCTCAGCCCCCACCCAGCTGTCTTAGGATCCTCTCTACCTCCTCCTCCTTAAGCTGTGCCAGCTGGTAGCACACTGGGCATCCCCCAAACTTCCAAGCCCAGTCTAGTATCATGGCTGCACCACACCCTGTGCACCTAACCACCGTCCCAAAGATACCTGCTCTAGTGATATGCGGTCCCTTCTTCATCATCACAGCAGTCTTTTCTAGGCCAAGTGACTAACTCAGTGGCTTTACAGTTTCTTGAGCTGCCAGTACCTATACCTAGGCAATTACCCCCATACAGCATGCAGAATTTTAAATTTGCAACACTTGGGTGGTTGAACCTTTCCCCACCTGTAACTTTTAGGTGAAGTGTACAACTCCCTAAGCTCCTCTCTCCCAGCCTTTAAACCCAACCCACAGTGGCTAGAACTACATGAGCTGCACCTGAAGCCTTTTCCTCCAATTGCAGGGCAGGTTTTCTCCTATAAATGAGCTGAGTTCTGGGGAAGGTGGAGTGGGGGAGGATGGGATTAGGGCCTACACCCGACTCTCATGGTTGCTTTTGAATTTCATGGTACTCAATCCAAGTAAAAAAAAAAGGCCATGTTGTTTTTAAAAGGGACTATTGAGCCTAATAGCCTGCATCATATTGTTACTTTGGATGGCAATGTGATTGAATTGGTGGATAGTTTTAAATATCTGGGAATAATTTTTGATTAAACATTAAAATTTTAACTTCATTTGAATAAATTAAGAAAAACCCTTCATCAGAGATTGAGTTCTCTTTATAGAGTTAGGCAATATTTAAACAGAGAATCAAGGTTTTTGCATTCTTATAGTTTTTTGTTGAGTGTCTTGGATTATGGTATAATCATTTATTCCTCATTCTCTGATCATTTATTTAATAAACTTAAGATAACCTATAATTCAATTTTGCGCTTCATGCTTGATGTCCCTTTTTGAACACACCATTGCTGTTTGCTTGAATGTTCACATAGTTTATTTCTTAAAAATTGGATTTTGCACAAGATTGGTATCCTCATGGTTAAGGTAAAGAATGGCCTTATTTCTCCTGTAGTCTCATTACTATTTCCTAGGTCTCTTAATTCCTGTGGAACTAGATCTCAGATTAAATGTTCTTATAAAATTCCATTGTTTCAAGCTGCTTTTGGCCAGAGATCTATTTTATTTAGGGCTCCTTTGTTTTTTAATTCATTGCCTGTTGATATTGTTGAATGTACAACATTGTGGTCTTTAAAACTAGACTAAAATATTGGTTGTTGGATAATGATATTTGCACATGTACATGACAATAATTGATTGTTAAATGTTTTCTGTATTTTGTACTTTTTTAATGTTTGTGTATTTTGTATGTTAAGTTTGTTTGTAACTTGTCACTGGTGAAAATGGGCAGTTTTGTTCATCCTGCTTACAGGTATAAAAAAATAAAAAAAATTAAAAAAATACTACAGTATTTAATATAACTAAAAGCACTATAACAATTTCATTTTCACCACTGGCAAATAATACAACTAAATATTATAAAGATTACACCCTTAGCTCTGGCAAGTAAACTTTTGGATTAGCTTTTTGTACTGGACAGTTGAGTCATAAGGATCTGGACCAGTCTTCCAAGCAGTGGACAATGGTTTGCCTTGTGCAAGCCAAGACTTGATGAAGGGAAACAGATCAAAGTCTTCCAGAGGTGGACCATTCAACGGGAGGAACATTAGGTCTGAGATTGTTCATTGCTTCAGACTGTTTCTGCGATCTGTGGCAATTAGGTTCATGAGTGAAAACCCTCACTCGCATTCAGCTGTCGATGCTGGGTACGTTCTCACTGCTGTCATTCATTGATTCCACCTTTTCCTGGCCGCAGTGTCACCCCCTTGAACTGTGTCTCTTGGTCAGTTACTGCTACCTGGCTTAATGCTTTCTGGACTGATTTTTCATCTTCATTGTTCATGGCTTTGAGAACAGAAACTGTCTGCAGTACAGCTACAAAGACATCATTAATACTGGTGTCATTTCTTTTCAGGAACAGTAACAAATAATGTAGCTCACAAAGTGCATCTTTCATCACAACAAGGCTTTTCACAAATGACACAGTGGCAAGACTGCAGTAAAGTCCTTCGTACTTCACTCTCTCAGTGTGAGAATGAGTCACATCTTTTGAGGCATCACTGAAGTGCTTGCATAGGGCTGGAAAGTCTACCCAAACAGCTCTTACTGATCGAAAACTGCTTGCGACCCATCTTATGCTGAAGATAGGGCTGATGCAGAAAAGTTGAGTTTCAGTATCTCTAGCAGCTTGATTAAGCTGTCTCTGATTCTTAGGTGGCTGACTGTACAGAGAATTCAGCTTTGATATGAATGCCTGGAAATAGTTAGTAGATGTCACAGACTTCAATGCATCATTGCCAGCAAGCTCAAGGCAATAGGCCAGGCAACGAAATGAATAAACTCGATCGCCATACTTCTCCTTAAATCGCACAACTAATCCACTGTTGTGCCCCATCATCACTGATGCTCCATCGGTACATATTGCTATCAATTTCTTTCATAGCCAGTCTTCACTGAAACCTGCTTGATTTAGCTCCTCCTCCACAATTCTCATTATGCCTTTAGCATTTGTACCTTCTTTTGCTTCTAAGCATCCCAGGAAAATGTTTTCCACTCCAAAGGTGTGAGGGTCATCTTCAAGACTGCAGTAAAGATATAGCACAACCATACTTGCATTGTAGTAAGTGGCTTCATCCAGCATAATAGCCGCATATGGTTCCTGTTTTGTGATGGCTGTGCAACAGTTCTTTTTCATGCAGTAAGCAATATGCCAGAGAATTGTTGCAGAGCCATGGTCTCAATGATGAAGGCTTCCCATGTTGATTCCATTTAGTTGTTGCAGTTTCACAAGATGAGGTTAACTTAGCATTGTGGTTCCTACCCCCTCACTGTGTTTTTATTTCTGTAGTGAAATGCCAATAAAGATATATCCATCAGTGTTATTATGTGAACACAAAACAATCACATAAGCCAGCAAGTATCAGAAATGCAAGCCAGATTAGAAGCAAAAATGAAGTTGGCGTCAATGACTTTGTGTCCCTGGGATGATTCACAAATACAGTATTGCAGATCAATCACAGAAACACCTGCAAAAAAAAAAAAAAAGTACCTCCACCCCATATATAGGCACCCTTAGCACCACCTGATGTTTTTGCCATGTACAAAGCTGGCATACTGGAGGGGTGAAATTCCCAGAGTAGATATGCCAATGTGGTTGTGGTAGCTTCAGGGTGCTGTTAGAAGGACGCAGTTCACAGCTGTTCCCATGTTTCCAAAAATGGGATCAATTTCCAGTGTGAGGTAGAGCCAGGTCAGCCAGGGGGTCTTGTGGAAGTCAACGCTTGAAAGCAAAAGCCCAGAGTCCAACATGCCCTTCCGGAGGTGCAGGTCTGTGAGGATGTCTTCCTGTGTGCCAGGGCAGAGTCACTCCCCATGAACATTTTACCTCCTCATAACCCTAGACACCGAGGGGGGGGGATTATATAAATGACAATGTAGAAAACTGCCAGCAGACAAAGGCCCTACAGTCTATCCAGTCTGCCTCAAGATGTTGTACATGCCAATTAGGGGATCATAACTGACCCTTCCCCCCAAACACACACACACACTTCCCCTGACTCCTTTAGCAACCCTTTATGTCTATCCCAACTCCTTGATGCACTCCAGAGCTTATACTAACTACTGATTAACCAGTTTGTTTCACCCCCTCTACCACCCTCTCCATAATGTAGTATTTCTTCATGTCATTCCTGCATCATTCCCCCCCCCCCACACACACACCAGTTTGTTGCTAGAGAGTGAGCCGGTCACAGCCAGAAGCAACATAAATACTGGGGGGGTGGACAACAAGAAAGAAAAAATAAAGAACCTCCACCCCATCATATACAGGCACCCTTAGCACCACTAGATGTTTTTGCCATGTATAAAGCTGGCATACTGGAAGGAAATTCCACTGGGACTCATCAAAGTTGGTGGTGTGCACCCTCTCGCCAAAGCACCAGAGATTTAAGTCATGAATGAAAACTGTGCAGTATTTATTTCACGCAGACACAAGCAGCCGAGTAGTGTATTATAATTAATTAAGTGATTGATTGACCTTCATGCCTCAAACTAAAACACATGGCCACAGAAATGAGCAGAAACAAAACCTAAAGAAGGAATTTTTTTAAATGTATTTCACTCAGATATGTGTAAAACAAGCCATCTTCTTTAAGGTTTGTTCCCATCCCTTCCAGTGATCGTGCGTTTTACTTTGAAGGACGAAGGATGATCGCTTGCTCATAATACTCAACTGCTCGATGCTTGTGTCTGTGTGAATAAACTATTTCATTCATGAGGACATTCAGGGCAAACAAGCATCTGCTATTGGCCAAATAATAATCTCAGACTGTGACACACCAACACTCATCACTTCAACAGTGGTAGCACCAACTATACAGTGTATGAGTGTGACATTAATGACTGACCAGTGATTTCTAATTTGATCTTACCGTGTTTGTAGCAGGTATCGGTGATTGGTTTCAGAGAGCCAAAAAAGTCAGTTACTATTTCTTCTGTCACCCCAAGGCACAATTGAAAGGTGCATGCCGGTGGTTATGTGGGGGAAAAGCTCCTCCCCCACATCCTACTTAAGCCATCAGGCTCTGACCACTCTGCTTAGAGTGAGTAGCACTCATTACTTCGTGGCACGGCTGGTTGGCTTCCCCCTCCTTTCCCCGCTTTGTTTAGTTGCTTGGGCCTTTTCTGCTTTTCCTTCCTTTGGGGGCTCTGGGGGACGGTGCATTTGCGGGTTGCCACCCCGGTCCTTTCCGACATTTCCCTGCTTGACTTCCTCTCCCCCTTCCCTCTGCCCTTCCCCATTCCTTTCTTGGGGAGGCTTCACCGGCCAAGCTTCAATTCGCTGCCGCACTCCCTGCTTGCAGTTAATTGTCTGCTCACCTGGATTCCAGCTGTGTTTGGCATGCCTGCCCTCCACTTTCTGTTGCCCCCTGCAGCCACAGACCTCCTTCTTCGGAGCCTTCAGCTGGCTCTGAGCTCCTCCTCCAGATGTTTGCTCTCCTGCCTGCCTGCTTCTAGCTGTGGCTCTGCTGCTCTTGTAGCCATTACACCAGACTGCTGCCTTCTGCCACCGCCTGTCAGCCTTCCCTCCTCGGATGCCACCCCTGATCTTCCATCTGTTCTTTGGCTGCAGATTTGCATCAGAGCTGTTGCCTGATTCAGCCTTCTCCGCACCCTTATGTTTTTTGCCTGACCGTCCTGCAGCACTCCTGCTTCTCACTCTACACCCGAACTGGGTGTACTTCCTGTCCTGGCTATTCGGCCACATTTTTGACTCATCTGTGGCTCTATATGACCATGCTGCCAGCTCCATAGCTGGCCTGTGACTCTTTTTGGGGATGATACAGGTTTCAGGCACATATGGCTTTCTCATTTCAGATCTGCATTATATTTCTACAGCATTCCCTAGCCTTCTTGCAGTGGTGTCAGATCACAATCTGTCACTTGACTGTCACAATACGAAGCAATAGTATAGAATCCTATTTGATCTTCCTCTCACTGACTGCACTGCCATTCTCCCTCTGGCTGGATGCCCCTCTAGATGGCTATATTGCTCGACTGCACATGAGGCTTCCTCTACTTCCCTACTTATGCTACAAACTCATCAACTTCCACTCAGCTTCAGCCTTTGGGATGTCTGTTGTGCCAGGTGGCCCCCCGTGGTGGCATTCCCCAGTCCTGCTAACCTTCATAGGGACTGGCTTGGCTGCTCCCTATCCCTTCCACCTGGCATATGTGGGGTCCAGCCATCCTCGCTGGCCATGCAGAGGCCTAGTCTGCACCTGCCTCACTCAACATCTGGGCCTGGGGGTTCGTCTTTCCTGCTCTACACCTGCTTCGGCCCACATCGGGACCTGGGGGTTCGACATTCTACTACACCTGCCTCGCCCAGCTTCGGGGCCTGGGGGTTCGACTATTCCTACTCTACACCTGCCTTGCCCAACCATCAGCCTGGAGGTTTGATTATGTTTGCTGTACTCCTCCCTCGCCCAGCTTGGGGCAGAGAGGTCCTGTCCCTGCCAGCCCTGTTTTGCCTGCCGAATTGGAGGTTTTCTAAGCTTCTGGTCTTATGTCCCTTACTGCTGACCCATTCAGGATCAGGGATTCAGTTGCTCCACCTTCTTCAGCTTCTCACCTGCATTCAGCTTCCTTGCCTTGCCTTCCCGGACACTCTGCTTTCATGACCTCTTATTTCAGAACTCGGACTTCTACTTCAGGATTGACTGTGCTTTCACCTAGATTCCGGATGGCCTTCCATCGATAGTTTGCTTTGAACATTGACAGCTTGGCCTAGGAATTGCTCCAGATTGTTACCATCTTTGACATCCATTCATCATTGGCACTGGATTTAATTTGCTCTCTCGACCTTCGGATCTTACCCTCTTGGGGTTTTGGACTAGAAAATATTATGTATATATTGCTTATTTAGGATTACTCTCCCTTAGTATGCCCAGAAGGACAGGTAGGTCAGTAGCCATGGGTCCTCAGAGGTTTCCCCCAAGGGTTTTTTTCCTCTCCTGCATGCTACTGGCCACACTCTCCGGAGCTGGAGGAGGTAATCATACTTGCAATCATTATTCTTTTTAGGAGTCTCATCCTACTCAACTTAGCAGCCTTCCTAAGGTGAGATACAGAAAAAAGCCAAAACATCACGTCATAACAAGTTTTTCATCAGTTCAAGCATCTAAGCATCATGTATTTACTATCCAGTTCACATGTACTACAATCACTGACTTGCTCATGCCATGCTGAAATATCTAAGCACTAATCATTTCATACAACTATTACTCTGTAGGTATTATCCTACTTACTGGTCTGGCCACTGTATCCAAGCACAACCTATATCTTGTAGCTACATACATAGCACAAGCCTGAGCTCTGAACTACACATAAACAATGTTTAATGCCTAATAAGCGTGAGGCGAGGCAGAGGCACAACTCTTGACAGCCTGTGAAGCGCTGAAGCAGGACGGAACCAAGAACAAATCATTTAGCATCATGCCCAGGCATGAGAGTGACTTTCTAGCTGCCAGATGAGGAGAACTGACATTCCTGACACAGACTGACAGGTGTGAGTTCTTGTTACCTAGCAGCTAGACAGCTATGCTTCTGCCTGTGCCTGATGCTAAATGCAATGCTGCTCTCTGTGACTGACTGGCAGGTTCACAAGTCTGGCTGATTCCCAAACTTTTAACAAAAATAAAGCAGCTTGCAGTCAGCAGGGAGAAGTAGGGGGACTAAAACAAGCCCCCCCGGAACCTTTCCATCACACAGAACTAGGGGGGCCCTCAAAAAAGGTAAGGGGGCCTGGCACTCTCTGACCCCTCCCCCTTGTAATTCAAGAATTGTTTAAGAACCACAAAGCAAAGCTGAACTGTTCAGGAACCCCAAGATGTCACGAGAAAATGCTCTTCATCAAGCAGGAGATGGCTGTGACATCCCTTTCATTACTTTATTATACTTTTCTTTTTCCACCAACTAAGTACCCCTGTGATTAGTGTTTCTTGTTAATAAAATAACTTCTAATAGATTTTCAACATAGCCTCAAATGCTGAGTGGCTGAACTGTGTGTTGCCGCATATAAACTCGTCTGCCCATCAGGTGATTACTTGTTTAAAGAAAAAATAAGCATTTAGGTACAATAAGTTGTTAGCTAGTTAATCCCACCCCCCAAAGAAAAGTATCTTTTAATGTGATTTCAGCACTGTTGCTAAATAACACCAAGTGGCTAGACTGAGCAAAACTGGCTTTGCCATTGATTCAGTGTTACTGCTGATATCCAGAACTGTGTAGTTTACCATTTACTTTAGGTACTGAAGAGCAATGTACCGTACTCTACACCAAGCCATGAGATATCTGCCTTATGTCATTAGAGATGTCATCTTGGGCCATTTGGGCAAGAGAACCACAAAGTGGAACTGAGCAGTTCTGCCAGCCCCAACCAGAGTGAGATGACATCTCTTACACCATATACAATATCACTCACAGTGCCTATTGAATTATTATAAATCACTTCAGCTGTCCTAACTTATTTGTGATATGTTTTCCATTCTATATTTCAATTTAAAAATAAGACTACATAGTGCTAGTGCCCCTTCCCCTCCCCCTCCCCCTCCCCTGAACTGGATTGCTCCAGTTTAATGCTCCCTGCCTAAAACAACCATACACGGGATAAAAGGGCCTAAGGTTCTGATCACAGATTGACTGAAATCAAAAAAGTGATTTATAAGAATCATATGAGGGTGTTTCAAGCTAACAATTCCAAAACTCTGGAGTTCTGTGTTCAGTTGGCATAGTTCATTTCATATTAATAGAGTAGGAAGGGGAGGCACTAGAGCCTTGACATTAGAACACTGAGCTGTGAACCTAGAGCTCAAGGCAGCAAACCTGGGTTTGAATCCCATAACCACAACCACCACTTATATACTTTGTGACCTTGTACAAGAAACTTAACTTCCTCCTTGTGCTCAGGGAGCACACCTAGAAATGAGCTTCAGCTCAATGTGCCTTTCCTGGTCAAAAATTCTAAAATACAAAAAATCTAATTTTCTAAAGTAAAATAATTTTATTTTCATTTCAAGTTACATTTTGTCAAACCAAAGGTCATTATTTATAATATGTTTATATGTACGATTACTGTGCATCTTATAAGAATCTTTCCTTGTCTTTTGTGTACCAGAACTGCTTAGCTTCAGTCTGTAGTTCTCTGATACAAATACCTTAAAATACACTCTTGTAACCATAAGAAACACAGTAACTGCACGTACTTTATAAACATTGGCTAGGTCATTATCTAACAAAATGCTATGCTATACACACAGATATAGACAGACACACACACACACATATATGCGCATGCACACATGTACACATGCACACAAACACACATGTACATGTGTATAATTTTATCAGTCTGAAAACATACTGATTTTCAGGGACCTGTTTTAATGTCTTGCATTAAATACTTCTTTTACTTTATAAAAAATAGGGAAAACCTGTAGAAGTTTGATCAGAACTGTCTAATGTGTAAAATACATTAAATAATTAATTTGACAAAACTGAATCCCTGTATACAAACATAGAAACATAGAATTTGCCAGCAAATAAGGACAGAACCTACCTGATGACTACCCCCCCCCCCGCATACTTTCCTACCAAGATTCCTTTGTGCCTATACCATGCATGCTTGAAGCCTACCACTGTTTTCCCCCCACCCCCTCTGCTGGGAGACTGTTCCAGGCATCCACCACTCAGTCAGTGAAGAAGTACATCCTCACATCCCTCCTAAATTCCCCCCTCCAGTTTCACTGCATGCCCCCTTGTTCTCGTTCACTTTCACATCTGAAAGATACTCCCCACCTGTACCTTATTGACCCCATGGGGTAGTCATAGATCTGTATCATGCCCCGCCTCTTCCAATGTGTGTATATGGAAAATTCCTCAGTCTTTGCTTATAGGGCTTTTGATGCAGCCCCTGCAGCATTTTAGTTGCCTTCCTCTGGACATCCTCTATCCTATGTCCTTCCTAAGATGTGGTCTCCAAACTGGACATAGTACTACACGTGGAGTCTCACCAATGACCTATACATTGGTAACACCACCTGTCTCCTTCTGTTGGTGATACCCCTCCCTTTGCACCCCCGGGTCCTGCTGGCCCTACCTACTGCCTTGTCATGTTGCCTCGCTGCCTTGAGATCATATGATATGACTACTCCAAGGTCCCTTTCCTGTTTTGTGACCATCAATACTTCTCCCATTTCGAATTCCACCTCTGGCTTCTGTACCCTAGGTGCATGATTGTGCACTTTTTCACATTGACACCCAGTTACTGTACCCTTGACCACTCCTCAGGTTTTTTCAGGTCTTTATCCATTATCAACAGCCCCTCCAGAGTGTCTAACCAATTGCAGATTTTGGTTTCATCTGCAAAGAGGCATACTTTCCCCTCCAGCTCTCCTGCAATGTCACTTGTAAAGACATTAAAGAGGACTAGTCCAAGTACTGAGCCCTAAGGTTCCCACCTGGTCACTCTTCCCTCCCCAGATTGAGTGCCATTTACCACCACCCCCTGCTGCCTATCTCTTAACCAGTTTTGTACCCAGTTTGGCACATTCAAACTCACTCCATTCTAGCTGGCCCGGTTGCGCCGAGGTTGAGGTGCTGGGCCGCCACACCACTTTCTTCCGGTGACCGGGTTTGAGAATGGACTGGTCATCGAGGGCTGGTCAGGAGGAGGGAGGATTGATCATCTCAATGGATGCTCTCCCCTAGGGGTGGGATGCCAGGGGCACTGTATAGTGTCTGACGCCCCTCAGGGTGCCGGTGGAAGCATTGGCTTTCGGGGGCACGGTGGTTTCACTTGGCAGAGCTGGGAGGAGGGACACTGTCAGGCGCTTGAGAGAGTGTGCATCGGCACGTTGCACTCTCTGCGCCAGTGTCTATGGGGTCGGGAAACACAAGGGACTGGAGGAAACATCCTTCACCTCTCCTAGGTGACAATCTCTCTTGCAGCAAGCGTGCCACCACCAACAAGTATCAAGGCAGACTCCGCTGTGCCAGACCCCCCTCCCTGAGAACATTTTGAGGGGAACAGGTAAGGGGAGAGCCTTTCCTTGCCCCGCCCGGGGGGGGTAATCCGGGCCATCGAGGACATGGGGGGGTTGAGCTGAGGGCACTCTAGGGGCAGACCCTGGAGTCGGATAGGTCGCAATGCTTGGGGAGCTGAGAGCTCCGATTGAGTGGAGAAGATGAGGGTAGAAAGTAGGAGTTGGGGGGGGGAATAAAAAGAAAAAAAAAAGTAAAAAAAAACACCTCACTCCATTCTGACCAGTTTCCTTGACCCTCCTATACTTTTTTTTTTAAATTTTACAAATTTTGGCCAGGAAAGACACACCATGCCAAGGCTTGTTTACAGGTGCATCCTTGGAGCACTGGGAAGTTAAGTGACTTGCTCATGGTAACACAGTATGCCAGTGGTGGCTGTGGGATTCAAACAAGTTTGCAGTTCAGTGCTGTTAGCTGCTATGCAATACTGCCTATGTGGTACAGTGTCAAAGGCCCTGCTGAAATCTAAGTTAGGCTAGCCGGCCCAGTTGCGTTGATGGTTGAAGCATCCACCTCACCTCACGTCAGCGACCCAGGTTTGGGAACAAACCTGGGGAGATGGGGGTTGGCTGGGGATGAGAGGATTGAGTGTTCACTAGACTGCTCTCCTCTCCTGTCCTCTCCTGGGAGGAGGGGGGGGGTCTGCATTCCGCAACCCTAGTGGCATCCAATGGAGACAGGGTGCACTGCAGTCGGGAACCCTCATGGTGGGTTGGCATTGGCGGTTGTTCAGTGGGTGTTCATGGGAGCACGCATGCCATGCACTGGATGGCATTGCACATTTGCACTGGGGAGGGTAGCAGAAACACGGAAAAGTCCTGGGACCTGGGAAGGTGATGGTGGGTCCAGGGGATGGCTCCCATGCACAGCGCCAGGTCTGCCTCAGCCAGGTCTCTGGATCTCCTCCCACATGATGGCAGCCCATCTAAATTGTAGATAGAGCACCAGAAGGAGTATGGTAGTCCCACCTTGGGTGGCTCAGACCCAAGGGGCTGGGAGGCCATGGATGTGCAGAGAAGACTTCCCAGGATGGAGGCAAGGTTTGAGGAGACCTCGGGTAGTGTGAGAAGAATGCCGGCCACACCAGAGAGAGTCCTAAGGGGCCAGAGAGGAGCAGGTAAAAAGAGTCAACAAAAAAAAGAAATCTAAGTAGGCCACATCAACCATCCCACTGTGATCTATTTCCTTGCTCACCCAGCCGAAGAAATTGATCAGGTCCATCTGGCATGACTTCCTACCTGTGAATCTGTATTGTCTCTGGTCTTGTAACCTTCTGGATTCATGATACGCTACTAATCTTTCCTTTAAAAGCATCTCCATTAACTTTCTCACCACTGATGTCAGACTGACTGGCCTATAGTTGTCAGCCTCCTCCCTGGTTCCACTTTAATGAAGTGGGGTTACATCTGCCCTCCTCCAGTCCTCTGGAACCACTTCTGTTTTTAGTGAGCTGTTGAATAGGGCTGTCAGAGGTGAAGCCAGTACCTCCCCAGGTTTTCTCAGCACCCTTGGATGTCCAATCCCATAGCTTTATCCACTTTCAGATTCACAAGACCTTTCCGCACCCTTTCCTCTGTGAATAGACTTGTAGCTACCTCCCTACCGCCAGTGTTCCTGCTGTTTTTATGTATTCCATGCCCCTCCCTTTCCACTGTGAAAACTGAATGGAAGTATCTGTTCAAGATATCTTCTTTTTCCTGATCCTTCTCTTCACAGGCTCCCTCTGCCCTTTTTAATCTCACAGTCCCGCCCCTTGTCTTTGTCTTATCGGTTATGTACCTAAAAAATGTATCATACCCCTTAGTTACCCGTTTGGCTATCCTTTCCTCAGTTTGTACGTTTGCACTGCTCACTGCTTTGCCTCCTTTTCTCCACTTCTTCTGGTACACCTCCGTATTCTCTTCTCTCTGTGTTTCCTCGTACCTCCTGAATGCTTCCCTTTTAGTCTTAACCTTTGCAGCCACTTCATTAGAGAACAATAGTGGTCTCTTTTTTCTCATGTTCTTCCTCACTTCTTTCACACAGAGGTTTGTTGTGTTCACTATGCCATGAATTAATTTGGCTCACTGTTTCTCCACCCACCCAAGCACCCCCCCACTAGAATGTCTCTGAGGGATTCTCTCATTTTTAAAATTCTGCCCGCCTGACATCCAGGACCCTCATCCTTGTGTGGTTTGCCTCAGCTGCTGTCCATATGTTAAACCACAAAGTACAGTGATCAGTGGTCTCCAGGTGACATCCCACCCTGATGTCTACAACACTAGATCTGTTTGTGAACACCAGGTCCAGTATTGTCCCATCACAATTCTGTTGGTTCACTAGATGTCTGAGAAACTCCTCCTGCAGGGATCCTATGATGCCCCTACTTCTAGCCAAGGTCAGGGCTGGTATGCTCCAATCTATATCTAGCACATTGAAGTCCTCCACCAGCAGAACTTCTTCTTTTCTGTCATTGTGATGTCCCATTACCTTATCCAGTTCCTCCCCCTGTGTTGAAGGTCTGTATAGCACCCCAGTTCAAATGGTGGCTCCAGTTCCTGTCTCCAGGTTGATCCACAGTACCACCAGCCCTTCCTTTCCCCCAGTTCCCTTGCATGTTTATTGCCTTAACACCCTTCCTTACATACAGCACAATCCCTCCTCCCTTCCTTCCTTCACTGTAACATATAGAATCAATGTTCAGTTAACTAAAGATGTATATTTTCTGCCTACTCAGTAATCAGTGCTGCTGATACCTGCAGCTTAGGCACAGGCTCCAACCAGCTCTAGGGGAAGCCTACAATATAGCTCAGTGCAACTCCTTGGACACCCTCCTGGAAGGAGGGTAGGGGAATGTGCCATCTAGTTGTACAACATACAAGTTCCTTGTATCCTTGGCACCAGATTCCACAAAGCCAATGCTAGTGAAATGGAAAAAAGAGCTAGATACACCAATCACAGACCAATAGTGGCACAGATGTTGGACAGTGCTGAAATGAGATGTGAAGGATACAGGGAGCAGATTTACACAATTCAAAATTCTCCACAGATGGCACAGAACTCCTTAAAAGCTACATACTGTAGATGGGGATTGACACCATCTGATAAATGCTGGAGGTTTAAACAGAATGTAGGCTCCATCACATATTTGTTGTAGACTTGCCACAAGCTAAAGGACTATTGGAGGAAAGTGCAACAGGTGTGCATGACCATCCTTAAACAACTGATATGTCTCACTGCAGCTTTGGTACTCTTGGGCACAGACCTAGAGGGTAACCCCATGGTACTTAATCACCTGAGATGGCTTACAGGGGCACTCATTTCTGAAAAAAAAAATAGTGATATTGAAGCACTGGAAGCAGGAGAACGCTCTCCCCCCCATCCAGGAGTGGGTGACAGAGCTGCAGAAAACAGGTTGTTATGAGACGGTCCAGTTCAGCACCCTGGACAAAATGGATCAGTACTGGGTAATATGGGGAAGCTACAGCACTTATTCTCACAGTACCATGTTTTACCAATGCATTACCCAGCATGTAGACACTAGACCAGAGGGAGTAATTCATAGATCCAGGTACCCAGCCCTGAAGCAGAAGAGTGTTTTCTCCATGCTTACTGCTCAACACACTTATGCTAGGGAGAGATACACCAATCAAAGAAAGGCAAATCAGGGGGAGGTCAGAAGCACGTCCTCCAACCAGTCCAGCTCAGCAGCTCCTACACTGTTTTGGAGGAATGGGAAAGCCCCACACAGGCACCAGCAGCTGGGACCAGGGAGGATTGGTAGGTCCTCCAGGATGAAGCCCCAGGGAAGGAGGGCAGAGACCCAAGAGGAGGTGGAAGCTTCTCCTAGTGGGGGACTCTATTGTCTGAGGAGTGGAGTTAGGGACACCTAGCAGGGAGAAGTGGGAGGTCAAGTGTCTCCAGGGAAATGCTGCATGGAGGGATGGGAAGTGGATCCATAGGATCTCTAGGGCAATAGCTAGGAGGGAGGAGCTGGCTGTCATTGTCCACCTGGAGACCAATGATCTGGCTGGGAGAAGGGTAGAGTTAGCCAGAGTTCAGGAGGATTTCAGGAAGCTGGGGGGGGGGTACCTGAAACAGATAGCATGCTCCGTCTCATTTTCAGAGATGCTAACTGTCCAGGGCACAGTGGAGGCTAAGGCACTCCACATTCAAACCTTCATCTCCTGGTTGAAGGATTTGTGTGGAAGGGAGGGTTTTGACTTCATGGGGGACTGGTGCCCAACCTGGACAGGTGTGAGTTTATATAAGGAGGATGGCCTGCATCTGTCCAAGAAGGGGACCTCAGTCTTTATTGAGAAGTTTAAATACTTCAGCAGTGACCATTTAAACTGGCCAAGGGGGGAGAGCCATGAGGGGCAAGTGGCTTAGGAACACCCCCCCCACGGGAACATGCAGGTACATAAGTTGAAAACAGGAACAACTGAAGCAGGCAGAAAGAGGTAAGCAGGCGAAGTGGGTATAAGGGAAGAGCTAGGTTGCAAGAGCACATAGGAAAGGAAACCAGAGTGGGGGGAAGAGGCAAGAGAGTGAGAACAAGAGCAGCGGGAGGGCAGACTATAAAACATGGAAGGTCATGTTAAAAATGCCTGCAGCCTGGGGAATAAGGTTCCAGACTGGGAGGCCTTGTTGGTGGATGCAGACCTTGACATAGCAGCAATTTCAGAGGCATGGTACTCTACTAATCATGGCTGGGATTTCAATGTGCCAGGTTATACACTGTTCAGGAGGGACAGAGAGGGCAAGAAGGGTGGGGGGGGGTGGTCCTGTACATCAGGGATGGTATAAAGGCTACAAAAGTTTAGGGAAGATAAGGAGAGGCCGAGGCAATGTGGATCATCCTTGAACCAGATAATGACATAGCAATATGTTTTATTTATATATTTAGAAATCTTGGAAAAAACCTTATTGAGCTAAAGTTCTTTACATAGGTTTCACATCAGGTGAGTTACATCAGGAGGGGTAGTGAGTAACAGATGGTTAACAACAGAATACAGGGTTTAAGGGAATAAAAAAAATTGCAGAAAAAAACAATAAAGCTAGCACAGGCATTTGGTATAACATTTGAACATGGCTAGAGGTAGGCTATACAGAGGAAATAATGCACAAGCACTTGGAGACTAAACAAAACTAAGGGGACGTGGATCAGCCCAGTAGATCTAGTCAGACACATGGAGTGCAGGATGCAACAACTGAATAGGAGTGGGATAAGGGTAGGAGAGACAAGGGGGAAAAGTGGGTCAGCCAGAAGCCTCGTTAGCAAGGTGTAGAGGGGAAGAGAAAGGATGAGAGAAAGGGAGGAGGTGGGGGATGAGGATGGGGAGGGTAGCAAAAAGAAGGGTTGGAAGGGGAGGGTGGTGCCAGGGAGGACTGGGAAGGGTGAGGGTGTTTTGGGGGAAGCAGTGGGGAAGGGGATAAGGAGCAGGATTAAGTGCAATAGTCAGTTAAGAGGTGAGGGTGGTGAGGTAAGGTAAGTGCAGGTAACTGAGGCAAGACCTTGTTAGTGGAAACAGTCACAGTTGGCGTTTGCAATTAGCTGTTGCAGCAGCTTCAGCTTAAAGGAGCCCAAGGTGGCAGTTGAGGAGATTTCACTACAGAGGTTGTTACACCAGAGTGAAGCTCGGAAGACAGATGACCTCTGACTTTGGGAGGTACGGCAGCAAGGGATCTCAAAGATCTGACTATCTGCACTTCTAGTGTGATGCTGATTATCAGGAGGGGTGAGGAGCTTATGCATCCCAGGAGGCACAAGATCTAAGCTGACTTTTTTTTGCTAGTAGGTAGGTTTGGTACACAAGTCTGCTCTTAAGCTGGAGCCAGTTAGCCTTGGAGTACAGATCACAGGTGTGAGACATACGCACAGAGCTAGTAAGGAGTCAGCAAGCTTTGTTAAGAGCTAACTTGATGCAATAAAGAGCCATGTCCATGGCTGCCCCACAAATGACCAGGCCATAGTTGATAAGTGAGACTACCGAGCTATGGATAGCAAGACTGAGGGCCTCTGGGATAGACAATGTTTATGCCTAAAGAGCAGACCAATACACACATCAACTGCCTTGGCAAGATTGCCAATGTGTTGAGCATAATATAAGGTACTGTCAATAATAACCCCAAGGTACTTAAAATGTGGAACAAGCTCCAATGGGAAGCCCAAAGCATTGGTGATAGTAAAAGGATAGGTTCGCTGCCTATTTTGTGGGTTGATGAATAGCATTGTTTTTGTCTTCTTATAGTTTATTGTAAGTTTGTGATTGCTGAACCATTTTTCAGCCTCTGAAATGTGTTGTTGAAGTTGGGTTTCAAGGGCCTTGGGGTCAGGATCACTGGCAAAGATGACAGCATCATCTGTGTATAACAGAATGTGACCCTGGCCGGCAGATGAGAGAGAGTTGAGGAAAATACTGAACGGGACTGGTCCCAAAATGGACCCTTAAGGCACTCCAGAGCAGACATGCCTACTGTCTGATAGTACATTCCCAATCTTCAATTGCTGCGTACGATTGCATAAATAGCTATTGAACCAGGCAACAGTATCTAGGGAAGATCAATGGCTACAAGCTGGTCAAGCAAGATGGTGTGGTGGACAGTGTCAAAGGCTTTAGTTTGGTCAATAAAAGCCACTCCAACAAGATGACCATGATCGAAGGTGTTGTGTATGAAGCCTGCACACTCAAGTAAAGCTGTTGTGGTTCTGTGTCATTGCCTAAACCCATGTTGTTGTGGGCATTGTAGCTGGTATTTTTCCAAGAAATCAACCAACTGGTCAACTACTATCCATGGCCTGTAATTATCATGCAGGGCGTGGTCCCCACTTTTATGCACTGGTGTTACTAATGCTGATTTCCATTTTTGTGGAAATTGTGAGTACCTAAGAGATAGGTTAACTATGTGATTTAGTGGGGCTAGGATCTCATCCAGTGCAATGGCTATAAATTTGAGATGAAGGCTGTCCCCACTATGTCTAGTTTTCCCGAGCACCTTAAGGAAATATTTTTTTGCATTGGTTTGTGATAAGATTTTGAAGTGAAATGGCGGGTGCAAGGAAGTGCTGTCAAGGTTTCCATGGTTATTTATAGTTCCAGGGCAGTCAACATCTGGGGGAAGAACTCCACTGAGATTGATGAATGCGTTGTTAAATGTATTTGCAATAAGACGGGGATCAAGGGAAGGAGCACCTTTGATATTGAGCATCGTGGAAGTCAACTTAGGGTTCCTCCCTGTGACTTCTTGTAGATTGCTCAAGAACAGGGGTGATCTACAGACCTCTGGCACAGAGGGAGGAAATAGACAGGGAACTAGTGGAGGACATACAAGACATGGCAGCTAAAGGTGAAATCCTGCTACTGGAGGATTTCAAATATGCCGGACATGGATTGAACCACTCAGGTGGCTGCTTCAGACAGAAGCCCTGCCATCTTAGAATCCCTGCAGGGGTTGGTCTCAGGCAGCTGGTGCAAGAGCCAACCAGGGACAAGTCAATTCTGAACCTGGTATGGATCAATGAGATCAATGAGGAGGGCAACAAAGATGGTGCATGGGTTGCATCACAAGTCCTATGAAGACAGGTTGAAGGAACTGAACATGTACTCCCTGGAGGAGAGGAGGGAGAGAAGGGATATGATAGAGACATACAAGTATCTTACAGGGAGGAACAGGGTGCAGGAAAACACTATTTTTAAGCGAAAAAGATGTTTCAGGACTAGAGGCATGGGATGAAGTTGGAGGAGGAGACGATTCAGAGGAAACATGAGAAAAATTTCTTCACAGAGCGGGTGGTGGACAAGTGGAACACCCTGCCAGAGGAAGTGGTGGGGCTGAAACAATCACGGGATTTAAGAATGCATGGGATAGACATAAAGGAATTCTAGAGGTCAGGGGTAAGGGGAAATAGACTTCTAGGAAAACAAACTGAACTTACAAGCTCAAATGGGCAGACTAGGTGGGCCATAGGCCCTTATCTGCCGACACTGTCTATGTATCTATGTAACAGAGTTGAAGAAGTACAGGTGGAAGGGCAGCTGAGGTCCAGCAACCACCACATGGTGTGGTTTGGCAAGGAAACAGGGACTCAATTAAGCCATATAAGGGTGAACGTATTAGATTTCAGGAGAGCAGATTTCATTGAAATGGGTAGATGTATAACAGCAGTCCTGGGGAAGGAAGAGGTAATAGAGGGGGTGGAGGAACAATGGTGGAAACTGAAAGGAGCCACATTGGAGGTAACAAACCAATGCATTAGGATAGTGACCAAAGGGAAAAGAAGGAGACCATTATGGTTCTCAAAGGAGGTGGGGGACAACGTAAGGGCTAAAAGATTGAGTTTCAGGAAATATAAGGGAACCCAAAGGGAGGAGGACAGGGAGGTGTAACTTGAATGTATAAGGGAGGCAGGGAAAGCTGTTAGGAGAGCTAAGGCACAGACAGAGGAGGGCTTGGAGTGGACTGTGGAAAAAAAAAGGACAAGACATTCTATAGGTACATCAGCGAAAGAAGAAAAAACAGGAGGGGATTGTGAGACTCAAAGGGGAGAAGAGAGAGTGTAAGGAGGGGGATCTAGACAAGGCAGAAATACTGAACCAATACTTCTGCTCAGTATTTAATAAGGAGGGGGAAGGGCAAGGACCACAGTTTGGTAGCAGAGGCAATGGGGGGGGGGGTTGGACACCAGTCCATTCACAGTGGAGAGGTTTTTGGAAGAACTCACAAAGCCAAAGGTGGATAAAGCCATGGGGCCAGACGGCATACACCTGAGGATAATAGGGGAGCTGCGATGGGCATTAGCACTGCCTCCGGCAGCCTTGTTCACAGAGTCACTCAACATGGGCATGGTCCCAGAGGACTGGAGGAGGGTACATGTAGTCCAACTGCACAAAAGTGGCAGTAGGGAGGAGATAGGGAACTACAGGCCAGTCAGCCTCATCTTAGTGGTGGGGAAGAACACGGGGACAGTGCTGAAAGAAAGGATAGTGGCACACCTGGAATCTAGGGGTGCCCAGGATATGAGGCAACATGGATTCGTAGCAGAAAGGTCATATCAAAAGAATCTGATATATTTTTTTGATTGGTTGACTAGGGAAGCTAACCAGGGAGGGGTGGTAGACGTCACCAACCTAGATTTCAGCAAAGCCTTCAACACTGTCCCACATAGAAGGCTGGTTAACAAGATGTATAATTTGGGCATGGGACAAAAAGTGATACACTGGGTTAATAACCGACTGACAGACAGGAGGCAGAGGGTGGTGGTAAATGTGATCAAATCTGTGGAGAGAGGGGTGACCAGTGGAGTACCACAGGGATCACTACTGGGATCAGTCCTGTTCAATGTCTTCATTAGTGACATTGCAGAGGGAATGGAAGGAAATGTCTGCCTATTTGCAGATGACACCAAGATCTGCAGCACGGTGGATACTCCAGAAGGGATGCAGAAAATGAAGAGGTACCTGGAGAAGCTTGAGAGATGGTCGGAGGTATGGCAACTGAGGTTCAATGCAAAGAAGTGCAAGATAATGCACCTGGGTAGAGAACCCTGGGGAGAGCTACAGGATGGGAGAGGAGGTACTGACTGTCACCAAAGTGGAAAGGGACCTAGGGGTTATCATCTCTGATGACCTTAAGGTATCAAAGCAGTGCAGAAAGGCTGCACAGAAGGCCAGTGGCATGCTGGAGTGCATAGGTAGGGGTATCACTAGCAGGAGGCAGGAGGTGGTGATGCCATTGTATAAAATATTGGTAAGGCCTCACCTGGAGTACTGCATGCAGTTCTGGAGGATACACCTGCACAAGGACATAAACAAGTTGGAGGCTATCCAGAGAAGGGTGACAAAGATGGTGCAGGGCTTGCACCACAACATATGAGGAGAGACTAGGGGACCCCAGTATGTACTCACTGGAGGAAAGGAAAAAGCAGGGGGGCATGCTAGAAAATTTCAAGTACCTCAAGGGCATAAACAAGGTGTGGGGGGACCTTTTTCAATGCAGAAAAAGTATTAGAATGATGGGGAATGATAGGAAACTGGAGGGTAGATTTAAGAGGTAACGTGAGGAAGTTTTTCTACCTAGAGAGGGTAGTCAATGCTTGGAACAGTCTGGCACAAAAGTTAATGGGGGCAAGCACAGTGGTGGGGTTTAAGCATGCCTGGGACAGGCACAAGGGAACCTTGAGAATGGAAGGAGTGATGAAAAGGCACTGATCACAGAGGGTCGGGGCCACATACAAAGTATAGGGCCTATGGGCAGACTGGATGGTCCTAGTGGTCCTTATCTGCCAACAATTTCTATGTTTCTATGTTCAGTCCATTTCAACAGCAGAAGCCTTTAGCATTTAAATTGACATTATCAAACAGCAGAAAATAGATAATTGTTGTCTTGCTTTGATTGTTAATGTAGTTGTAGACTTTTTATTAATTTATATTGATGTTACTTGCCTTAACATTTGATAAATTTAGTGTTGTAACTCTAAGGAGTGCTGCCCCCGGCCAGGCTGCATTTTAATGTTGTTGTACTTTTGCACTTGTATTTGAAATAAAAAAAAATTAATTACAGCAAGAAACATAGAAGCATAGAAGTTGATGGCAAATAAGGACCGCAAGGCCCATCCAGTCTGCCCATTTCTTTTTCTACCTTATAAATGTGCCATCAGCCTTTCCTCTGTCAATGGTCTATCTATTCACACTCATCTGTATTGCTCCCTTATGTCTATCCCATGCCCGTTTGAAGCCCTGCACTGTATTCATATCCACCACTTCCTGAGGTAGGCCGTTCCATGCATCCACCACCCTTTCTGTGAAAAAGAACTTCCTCACAATACCCCTTAATTGGCCTCCTTCTAATCTCATGCTGTGTCCTCTTGTCCTGCTATTTTTCTTATATTGAAATATGTTAGACTCTTTCACCTTGTTAATGCCCCTAAGGTGTTTGAATGTTTTAATCATATCACCTCTCTCCCTCCTTTGCTCTAGGGTATACATATTGAGCTTCGTTAATCTGTCCTCATATGTTTTCTGATGTAGTCCCTGCACCATTTTGGTTGCCCTTCTCTGGACTGCCTCAATTTGGTTAAAGTCCTTGTGAAGGTGTGGCCTTCAGTACTGCATGCACTACTCCAGATGGGGCCTAACCAGTGTCTTGTAAAGAGGGATTATTATCTCCCTTCTCCAATTTGTGATACCCCTACTAATACACCCCAACATCCCCCTAGCCTTACCTACTGCTTCAGTGGTCTGCTTGGATGATTTCATGTCATCGGTGATGATGATGCCCAAGTCTCTTTCTTCCCTTGTGACTGCCAGCAACTCTCCTCCCACCCTATAGGTGGCTAACGGTGTTCAAGCTATAGGACAGCATCACCAATAGCTAATTTCCAAGTCCAAGTTTTCAAATGATCAAGCAGCTTACCCTCTGTTACATGACACAGAAGTTATAGATTCTTCAGTAACCTCTTGTTGATTGTTCATTCTGTGTTACTTGGGGTGGTATTTTTAACAGGATGAATGGGGAAAAAGGGAAGATTTCCACTCTGTCAGCACATTTTTGTGGCAGTTTTCACAGTTTGGGATAACTTGCAGTACAAAATTAAGTGTGGAACGTTTTTGATGGAAATCTTGCCATATTTGCCACAAATCACGGCAACTGTACTCAGAAGTAAGACCACTTCATAGGTGGTCTAAATTTTGGACACAGTTTCAGAAGTCAAGTTAGAAGAGTACCACAAGTAGGTAATTCAGCCCTTTATCTTTAGAGGACCAGACTAGGTTAGGAATATCTAGGTTTCCCACCGTACTTGGATGTCTCTAGAAAGCACTAATTGGGGGTGAGAGGACTGGCGTTAGGACCAGTCTCTGCAGAAAGGGTGCTGAGGTGCTTCAAAACCCTGAAGGTGGACAAAGTGCCTGGTCCAGATGGGTCATATCCTACAGTACCAAAGGAGATGGGGCAGACATGGCAGCACCACTGGCAAAATCTGTTTAATTGTTCCCTGCAAATGGGGGTGGTTCCAATAGACTGGAGGGTAGTTAATGTGTGCCGCTTCTTAAGGTGGAGTAGGGATGACCCAAGACTGGACTCTCTAACCTCAGTTTAAAGCAACCTGCTGGAAACCACAATTACTGTAGTGACCAGACAGTGGATTTCTTGGAGGAAAATGGGTTGCAGGACAGAAGACACAATAGGTTTGTAGCTGGAAGATCTTGCTAAACTAACTTGATCATCTTCTTGGATTGGATCACAAAGGTCCTGGACAGGGTCCAAACAGTGGACATTTTATACCTTAACTTTAGCAAGACCTTTGATTTTGTTTCACACAGTGGGCTAATAAAAACACTGGGCAACCTTGGGATATGCAGCAACCTAACCAAGTTGAGAGAACTAGTTGGAGGATAAGATGCAGTGGGTGGTCAGTGGAGCACACTCTGAGCCCATAGGAGACACTAGTTGGGTTCCACAAGGATCAGTTCTGGGACTGGTACTCCTCATATCTTCATTTGAGATATGGGAGAGGGAACTGAGAATAAGGTATGCCTTTTTTGCTGATGACACTAAGATTTGCAGCAGATACAAAGCAGGGAGTGAGGGAAATGAAAAGGGACCTGGAAAAAGTGGAAAAGTGTTCCAAATTTTAGCAGCTAACATACAATGCAAAGAAGTGCAAAGCAATGCACTTCGGTAGAAGGAACTCTAAAATGGATTACTGAATGGAGGGGTAAAGAGTGGTGCAGAAAACAGAGGTGATAGACTTGGGGTCATCATTTGGGACAACCTCTAGTCCACTGTTAAATGCAACAAAACAGGGGAAGGCAAACAGGATGCTGGGATGTATAGGAAATTGATTTGATAGTACAACAGGAAGAAATAGATGATACTACTCCAGTAGAGGTCACTGATAAGACTGCATCTAGAGTTTTCCACACAGTCCTGGAATTACTTTCTCAAGAAAGACAAGGACCAAAATAAGACCAAACAAAAAATGGCCACAAAGTTAATCCAGATGCAGCAAGGGAGGTTGCATGAGAAAAGGTTTGCAGACCTTAACCTGTACACATATGAGGCCAGGAGGGAACTGGGGTCGTGACTGAGATGTACAAGTCTTTGCAAGGAATCAGTATGGTGGATTGTAAGAACTGTTCTCATTGAAAAAGGGCAGATTGGCTAGAAGACATAGGTAGAGATTGGTGTGGTGGGATATTCAGGATGGATGTGAGGAAATTCATCATGGAGTGAGTGGTGGGGAAATGCAATAGACTTCCCAGAGAGGGAGTTGAAGTCAAGACTGAGATTGGGTTCAAATTTGAGTGTGACAGATATATGAGAATAGGAGGAACCACAGGCAGAAAAGAGGAAGGATTAATTGTGGAAGGAGATGATGATCAGCTTCAAGGACTATTGGAGCTCTAAATCCAGCCAGGCTGTAGGCTGAGCATAGAATTAGGAAGGGAAATGGACAGATGGGTTTGGCCTCTGAATCTTTTTTTGTCCACATAATCTATTTTTCTATGATGGACATAAATGACCAAATAGCTAGTGCACCCGTATAATCATAGTTAAGAAGACAATTGTTAACTTTTATTTCTGTAACAGTTCTACTTTTTTACAAAGATGGAAGATTCAGCACATGGCAGTATCAGGTGTGATGTGTAGAATGGCACTTTTACCTGGAGGATAACAGCTAATTCTATTCCCATCCATTCATACCTTGTCAGCACTGCAATCACTGACAGTGACATCCCAAATGGCCAGTTGGGGAATATGATGAGTGGCCTATAATGATCTCTGTTTAGTAATTGTGCCTACTTAGTGAAGAAACAACACTGGGGAAGTAGGATGTGAAGTAGATCAAATGTCGAAGGCAATATCAGCTGTCATAGCTAGTACTACTTGTTATGTCAGCTGATATATTTGGAAATTTTTGTCAGTGTTGTCACCATTATATGAAGTACATTCTGGGGACACTTTGTTCCTTTTGTGAAGTAAAAAGAGTGCAAGAACATCTTGGTTATTGGGAAAACAAGAGTCTGATCTAGGGTTATTTCACAAAAATGATGACTGCATTGTATTCAGGCAGCAATCTTCATTTCACTTTTCATATTTATAAAATGTCCTATCCATGAACATGGTGCATTTTTAAAGCTTGCTTTCATGGAAAATACTACTATAAGCACTTAATTACTAAGTTTCCAGACTCCCTCTCCCACCTTATAAGGAGAATATTTCTGCACCTCCTTTTCTTCCAATTGTTGGTTCAGCTATCTTCCCTGCTACTGAATCTCTCTTCCATCTTTTTCTCTTCACTCCTTTCATTATATGTCTTCTGCACTGCAACCTTCTACTCAGCTATCTCCTATTCCAGAACTTCCTACCATCTCCTCTACCTCTGGAATTACTTCCCCCTTCCGCCCACTCCTCTTCATTCTTCCTTCCCTACAAAACACTCCCCCATGAGTTCTAGTCTCACACCTGTTTCTGTAACTAGCTCCCATCCTTTCACAGTCCCTATTTGCTGATCCTGCTCATACCCCCTTTACTTTGCCTCCCCCTTTTTTCTGTGCACCACCCTCTGCCATCCCAGTGTCCTAAATCAAATCAACTTTATTTTTATAGCGCCTTTCAAAACCAAGGTGCTGTACATAAAACCAACTACATAAAGATAAAAATTTAGAACAAAAAACATTAAAACAGAACATCCATGACTAGGGAAAGCTAAGCTAAATAAATAAGTTTTTAACTCAATTTTAAATCTATCGACAGTTGGGCATTCTCTCAGCCAACAAGGTAGAGAATTCCACAGGGTTGGTGCTGAAAAAGCGAAGGCACGAGATCCAGATGTCTTCAATCGTACCCTGGGAATCTCCAGCAATCCCTCGTTGGTGGAAGGGAGAGGACGGAGGGGGCAGTAGGATACCAGGAGATCTTGCAGGTAACTGGGTCCCTGATCATGTGGGGCTTTAAAGGTTAGCAAGCCAACCTTAAAGGTGATCCGCCACCAAACAGGCAGCCAGTGCAGCTGACGGTGCACAGGCATAATATGACTGATTCTAGAAGTCCCAGGCAAAAGCCTGGTCGCCGCGTTCTGCACCAGCTGCAGGTGGTGGATATCAACCCCTGGTAGCCCTAGATAGAGGGAATTGCAGTAATCAAGACAGGTAGTGACAAAGGCATGGACCAGTGTTGGAAGATCATCGGGAGGAACCAGGTGTTTCACCCGGGTGATATTCCTCAGATGGTAAGAAGAGGATTTGACGACAGCGGACACCTGAGATTTTAGGGTCAGACCATCATCAAAAATAACGCCCAGATTCCGCACCTGATCCGAGGTAGTGAGTGACATACCACCAAGTAATAAGCCTGATGGTTGGCCAGCCCCCAAACCTGCCCCTGGATGACCTGGGTCCACTACCAGCACTTCAGTCTTATTTCGATTCAGTCTCAGCAAGCTGTTACTCATCCAAAATCTGGTATCAGTAAGGTAATTATTTAGCACGGAGAGTGCATCATCCTGTCTGGGCAGAAAGGATATATACAGCTGAGTATCATCTGCATAGTGGTGAAAACCCAGACTGTATCACCTGATGATATCTCCCAATGGCAGCATATACACTGCAAACAACATGGGGGCTAGAATGGAACCCTGCGGTACCCACACAAGGCAGGGAGTGAGCACCAGAGGAATAAATTCCAGTGGCAACTCTCTGAGACCTGCCCATGAAGTAAGAATGGAACCATTTAAGGACTGTACCAGACAGCCCACAAAAGAGCCACAGGTGCTCCAACAGCACACCATGGTCTACAGTGTCAAATGCAGCAGAGAGATCAAGAAGGACCAGAATGGTACATGCCCTTCAATCTCTAGCCATTAGAAGGTCATTCAATACCCGGACAAGAGCAGTCTCCATGCTATGCTTCTTCCTAAAACCAGACTGGAGAGTATCATAGACATTGTGAGTTGCAAGATGATCATCTAATTGCAATGCAACCGCCTTTTCAATAACCTTACCAACAAATGGCAGGTTAGAAATAGGCCAGTAGTTGGCTAGACAATCTGCATCCAAGGAGGTTTTTTAAGGAGTGGTCGAACTACCGCCTCCTTGAGGGGGTCAGGAAAGACCCCCCCTCTCCAAAGACTTCCAGACAATGTCAGCAAGGATCAGGCAAATAACATCTACACATCCCACTAAAATGGGTGTAGGACCCGGATCCAAACTACAACTGGTTGGGCGCAATGTTTGATCGATCTTCACAATGTCAGTGAATTCCAGCCGACGGAAATCTGACCAGACAGACTGAGTGCATGCCACTTCCTGTCCACCACTGCAATCCCTCTTATAAGAGATCAGACCGATGCCAGACCTGATGCTGGCAACCTTATCCACAAAAAAATCGAGCGAACTTCTTGCATCTCAGAAGAGAAAAAGCTTTTCTGAGCTGTAGACAGATTGGATTGCACAATCTGTCAACTGTCCGGAAGAGCTGAGCCGGTCGATTCTGTGTGGCAGAAATCTCCCTGGACAGGAATTCTGCCTTCTTATGGGTGATTTCTGATTGATAGCCATCATAATGTGCCATCAACCTAAGCCTGTCAGCATCATGGCCGGACTTTCACCAGGCGCTCTCCATCCTTCGGCCAACTCGCCTTAACTCCTTCAAGGAGCCATCAACCCAAGGGATCCTTGGACGAAGGGTGAGAGGTCGAACACAAACAGGAGCAATCTTGTCCAGAGCATCTCCCACAGCCTTATTATAGGCTAGTACGAGATCATCTTCTGGACTCATGCATTTACCTGACAAGCCTGATAGGTCCAGTACCGTCAGTAGGTCACTAGGGTTAATGCCCCTTAAAGGGTGGTACTGAACCATCTCCGTAGGGGCAGACCTATTAAGGGGAGCCCTAAAACTGAATCTTATGGTGTGATGGTCAGACCAGCTGACTGGTTCCACCCACTAGTTGAATTCTGTTTAACATATGGAATTTTTTCAGAATTTGTTCTTTTAACTCCTGATTTTTTATATGTAACCTTTGACTTACTGTACCTTTTTGTTTCATTTTAAATTTCTGCAATATACAGTACTATACATGTTTTATATTTATTAATGGTTGTGTACCGCCTGGTCTCACCTGGAAAAGAACTGTAGCTCAGAGTGCCTTTCCTAGCCAAAATGTCAAATAAATAAATACATTTAGCACTCTACAGGTACTGTAAGAATCACCAGCATCAACAAACATACATGACTTAACATTACCCGGAATCAGTGGAATCACACTTTTTATGTTTGCTTGCACGCACAGCACACAAGAAACATATTGAAGTAGTAGAGCATTGCAGAGGTGTAGCAGTGTTGTGGCCAATCCAGAAAACATTTTAATGGGCATGTCCTGTGGCCACCATTTAATGCTGAAGCTGCAGATGACGGCAGTTTCAGAGCACGCGCCTCACTTGAAAGAAATCTAACACTGTAATCAGGGGCAGTTTCATCATTGCAGCGGCAGTCCCCCCTCCCTTCCAACCAGTCACACAACAGAACAACAAATTTCCTCCCTCCCACTACTGCTGCTGCCCACCCCATACCCTCCATAAAATATGCCACTACAGTCAAGGGCAGTTTCATCATTGCAGAGGCAGTCCCCCCTTCCTCCCAACCAGTCACACAGCAAGACAATAAATTAGCTCCCTCCCAGTGGTGCTGTCTGCCCTGCACCCTCCATTCTCCATCCCCTGCCGACATCAGGGTGCTCAATCCCCGTGTCAGCATGTATCCCCCTTCCCCCATTAATGTGGCGCACTGGGAGTCCACCCCAGTGTGCCATAAAATACTTCTTTGATGTCTATGACACTGGGTCTGGGATGCCCACTCCTGGTGTCAGATGTGTGCTACCCATGCCCCTATGCTCTCAGACAATCTGGGGGTGCCCAATCCCCGGGTCAGCATTGATCCCCCCTTCAGTACTCTGGTACACTGGGGAGCCTACTCAGTGTACCAAAATCCATTTTGTAATATTTCACCTGTAAAAAAGAATACAGTCCCACAACATATTTTTTTTTTAAACTTGAAAAAAAGAAAACGGTCCCTCGTCATTCCCACCAGCCCCCCTCCCCAACCTGCACCCTCCCTCTGTGCATCCCAGCTCCCCACACCTCCCTCACCCATATTTACCTCTGGAGCTTAGGAGCAGCGATCTTCTGTGGATCAGGAACATGTCTGCACTCTTCAAAGACCAACCAGGAACTGAAGAAATGACGGTAAGCCCTATAATGGCAGTCAGTGAAGGGTTTTCAATTTAGCTTGATATCTCAGCCAATTATTGTAGTTTTGGTCCCAGATTTTCAACTTGGGGTCCTTGGAACCCCACTTCATGAACACTGTCACCGTCATTTCATTTCTCTTTCCCGAAAGGTGATTTCGCAGTCGCTGTGCAGAATCACCTTTTGGGGCCAATTAACAAAATGACGGTGCCATTCTTCATGAGGTGTGGTCCCAAAAAGTTCTTGTAGTAAATCTGGTGAAAAAACTACAAAACTGACTGCATTATGAGCATCCATTGCGCAGTTTCTATGCATGCTCATAACTTCATAAATGTTTAATATTTTCACTTCAAATTTCCAACATAGCCATTTTTTCACACTCCCTTATGAGCAGTACAGCAGTCATTCTTTGCATCCTTTCCAAAATGTGTTTTTACACATGTGGTGTAGAATGGCATGGCCGCTGTGCAAAATCAACCTTTGGGACAGAGTAATGAAACCCCAGTGCCACTGTGACCTCTATAGTTCTCTTGCCTTTCCCTCACTCTCAGCCCGCTGACAAATTCACTGCTCATGAGTCGCTGCTAAATTCTGGTCCCATACCCTCCCACCCTACCTGTTGTCCACCTTAACTGCTCAACCCAGGGTGGCCTACTCATTGTGACACTCAGATAATAGGCACTTCCATATCCCTTGCATGCGTACCACTATGGGTCAGGCTGCGCTTAGTTACCGTTTGCCTAAACTCTGGAATGACCTACCAACAGATATCTGCCATATCACTAACTCCAGTCACCTCAGCACCCGCCTCCATGAACACTTTCTCACTGTCTGTGCCTACAACGGACCTACACCTTAGCAGCCCTCAAGGTCTCCTGGGCCTCAAACACCTCACCTAGTGGGATATGTACCCCTTCCTAATTTGAGTCTACAAATCATCACTTCTTTTAAACTTAAGTCTACTTGTACAATGAAATGTCTGCTATACAATGTTTCCATGCCTGCATATTTTCTTCTAAGCTGTATAGTTACCTTAGCTATCACCATGTATAGTCCTTCATATTTTGTGCCTCTCAATCTGTACATTAATATGTGTGTCTGTTTGCCAAAATGATTCCCATTGTTTTCCCCCAGGTCGCATCTGGAAGCGAGCGGCTAGTCGCTCAGTATGCCTGCCTGGTTAAACTCTTAAATAAATAAATAAATATTGGGAGTTCCCAAAATGGTCATGTTGAAAATTTGGTGAAAACATTTCAAAAAATGACTGTGTTACACAGTTTCTAGGCACACTCGTAATTTCGCCACTTTTTATATTTTCACTCCAGATATTCAACATTGCCATTTCTTCACATCCTGTCTGAAATGTGTTTTCGCACCTGTGGTGCCGAATCATACACTCGCTGTGTGAAATCACCTCTTGGGATTGAGTAATGAAATGATACTGCCACTGTTCATGAGGTGGAAACCCAAAAAGCCCACGTTGAAAATTTGGAGCAAAAATATCAACAAAGGCTGGAGGAGATAGGGTTTCCAACCCTGTCACCCACGCTGTACAGACTGACAGACATTGGAGGTATGACTTGGGGTTATCGGCTGTAATGCTCACCCCATTCTCCTATACTGCACACATCTCAGCTTATTTCCTTATGGAATGGGGTAAGCATAAGGGCTGAAGACCTCAAGGCACACTGTAACACCTGTCGGTGTCTGCAGGGTGAGGTGAGGTGGAATGGCATGAGTGTTATGGCCGATGACCCAAAGGCACACCTCCAATGCCTTCCAGTCTCTGCAGGGTGGGGGTTGGGGTTGGCATTACTTCAATGCTTCACTGCCATTCCTATTATGCATCTCTCTAACTCCTGCACTACCAATGCCAATACCAGCAAGCAAACATTTGGCATTGACAAATGCTTGTTTCTATTCTGGTAACTACAACAATGCCATATTTCACCAGAAAGTGAATACAAATGCCCCTCCAACTGGGGAGAAATGATGGGGCCTGATGAGTGAAAGTTATCAAGTAGAGAAGCTGAGAGATAGTAAGACAGCAGAAGGGTGCATTACATAGCAGATGGTTACTATTGGTAATGTTTATTGCCATGAGGGTAGCTAGTTTTTTAGTTAAAGGCTGCCATAGCAGCACTCTTTGCTGCTTCCAAAATCTTACCCTTGATGCATACATTGGTGCGTGACCTCCCCACCCTTCCCCCAACAAGTAATGGCAACAGTGACACACTCCCTTTTCTGTCCCAATCCCCAAGATTATACAAGTAACATCCCTAGCAATCTAGTGATCCCTGCCCCCACCCAATTACTGAGTTTATTACTAGAGATCCTTGGTAGCCTAGTGGTCCCCCTCTTGCCCAATCCCTGAATAAGTATAATACATTCACTGGTCATTCAGTGGTCCCAACTCCCACCTGATCCCCACATAAATAGTATTTGTTCCCTTGTAGTTCAGTGTCCCCGCTCCCACCCCAATTCCTCAGACACTGTAAATAACCTCCCTGTAGTCAAGTGGTATCCTCTTCTACCCTAATCGCTGGGATATCATTCATACACCCTCCCCTTCCTGGCCTACCCACTCAGCACCCACACAAACCCCACCACCCATCTGCTACCTGACTACTGTTCAGAAAACCCACTCCTGTTGGTCTGCAGCAGTTGAGAAGGGGAGCAGCACAAACCCTCCTCTCACCTCCTCAGTAGGCCACCATCTAAATGACTAGGAAAAAGAATGCAAATATTGTAGAAACAGCTGTCGTGGGTGCTGATTGGATGACACAAGGAGTAGGATGTATGAATGCTATTGTAGGGATTGGAGCAAAAAGGGGGCCACAAAACTACTTGGGAGGTTATTTGCAGTATTTTGGGGATTGGGTTGTAAGGGAAAATTACTGGTGTTCAATGTATAGTGGCATCACTTTCAGGGCAAATGTAAGTGATCTCCAGAGTAATATAGAGTAATTTAGAGGGCTACCTAAATGGATCTGTATCACCAGTTACAGTGCTACATGTTGGGATGAATGACGTTGGGCCTAGGAGACTGGTAGACATTCTAAGAGACTTCGAGGTGCTAGGAAAGAAGCTGGTAAACAAAGGTTGTAAACTTACAATATCAGAATTATTTCCAGTTCCCAGAGCAGACATTTCAAGAGTAAGGGACATTCAAAGCTTAAACATATGGCTGAAAAGATGGTCCCACAGGGAGGATTTTACCTTCCCGCATAACTGGAATATATTCAACAATAGTTATTTGTTCTGTAAGGATGGACTGCACTTGAACAGGAGAGGCTCTAGAACATTAGGTGCAAGGATTAGGAAGGAAATTGATGGAGCTTTAAACTAATGGACCAGGAACAAGGGGGAAGGGATGTAAACCCTGCTTTTAGGGAGTGAAGTAATGGTAACCAAAATAGATGTAGGCTGGAGGGCCATTTTAATAAATGCAAGGAGTTGACGAAATAAAAAAAAAAGATGAGTTGGAATATTTTCTAACTGAAGAGAACATTCAGATTTTTGGGGTAACAGAGACCTGGTGGACAGGTGAGAATACCTGGAATAGTGAGATACTTGGGTATAGGCACTACAGCAAGGAAAGTTTTGATAGATGTGGCGGGGGAGCAGTGCTCTATATAGCAGAGGACATCACAGTTGAGGAGATTGAAAGGATGAGTGGGGAACAACTAGAGCATGTTTGGGTAAAAATACTACCTAGAAATGGTAAAAAGATTATTTTGGGTGTGATGTATCGATCACCATCATAAGAGGATTGCTTAAATAACCAAATGTTATAGTTCCTAGAAAATATCGATCTTGAGGAAAACATTATTATCATAGGAGACTTTAATATGCTAAATATTGATAGGGAGATATGGAAGGGCAGTTCAAAACTTGAGAGGTAATTCAACCAGAGTATTAATAAATTAGGGTTGGAACAGTATGTGATGTCACCAATAAGAGGATCAAAAATTCTTCATCTCGTGTTAAGCAATATGGGGGATACTATTTCTAACTGTTCAGTAGTACCACCACTTGGAACAAGTGATCATATGAAGCTCTTTTTTTGTATAACAACTGAAGTTCAGGAAGTACAGGGACTTACAAAGGAGAAATGTGTTGCAAAGGCAAACTTCTAGGCCATGCGCAGTGAGATGAAAGAGTGGGATTGGAACACTGAATTTAAAAACTTAACCCATGAGGAAATGTAGCAAAGATTGGTTACAAAGATGGAGGGACTGGAAGCCATGTATATCCTTGTGAGGAATAAATATAGAAAAGTTAGGAAAAGAAAACTATGGACTACCAACGCTATCATTGGAATATTAAAAAAAAAATAATAATTTGGCTTATACATGTAGGCCAAAAAATCTAGTAATGAGACGGAGAGGTTAAAATATAAGGCACTAGCCCAAGAAGCTAAATTCAGTATTAGGAAGGTAAAGGCAGACTATGAGGCAAAACTTGCCAAAAGAACAAAAGATAATTATAAAGCCTTCTATAGACATGTTAATAATATGAGAGGTAACAAAGGGCAGGTGGGACCATTAGTGGATAGGTATGGGAATTTGGTTACAGACAATACAGAAATAGATAACCTGTTCAATGAATATTTCAGCTCCATTTTTGGTGACAAAGAGATTGTGAAATTATTAATTCAAGTCAGGGGGGATTAACTTCTATAAAACTGGATGTAAATGACATAAGAGTCAGACTCCAGAAGATAAAAGCAAATAAATCTCAGGGGCCTGATGGTTTACATCCTACTGTGGGGTAAGTAATGAACTGGCAAACAAACTGGCATGACTTTTGATTTTTCATGATTTTTCCATGATTTTTCAAGAATCCCTAGACAGAGGAGCAGTAGTATCCTTATGGAGAGATGCTGTTATAATACCTATTTTTAAAAAGGAATCCAGGAAGGACTGCAAAAATTACAGACCAGTCAGTTTGATGTCTGTGTTGGGGACATTATTAGAGGGAGTTATTAAGGATTATATGGAGAACTTTCTTGCCAATCAAGGTTTGAGGGACAAAACTCAGCATGGGTTTACAGAAGGGAGATCTACTCAAACCAACATGCTGGATTTTTTATTTTTATTTATTTTAGTCTTTGGTAACTGGGTAAGGCCCACTAGGCACAAATGCCTGTTTTCAGGGGTGACCTGGGAGCACTTTTAACAATAAAGTCAGCATGACATTGGATGAGGGAAAGGCATTGGACTTGGTTTTTCTAGATTTAAGTAAGGCCTTTGATAGGGTCCCTCATGATCAACTTTTGCAGGTCCCATACAGCATAGGTTTCAACAGCACACTGGTTACATGGATTAAATCATGGCTTTTTGGAAGAAAGCAGTGTGTAGGTTTAAGAGGGTATATGTCCAGTTGGACAGATGTTAAGAGTTGGGTGCCACAGAGATCAGTCCTGGGACCCTGTTTATTTAAAATATATGTCTCATCCATGCCTATAATAGATGGAACATGGCTAGCCACATTTGCCAGTTATATTAAATTGGGGAGGGTGGTCAAAAATATAGAAGATGCTGTCCAAATGTAAGAAGCATTAACCAGGACTGAACAGTGAAATAGGCATAACAAGCTAGAACTGAGTATACCGAAATGTTCAGTTATGCACTTAGGGAGAAATAATATGTGCCACAAATATTCATTAACAGACAAGGCTCTCAGGGAAACTAAAGAGGAGAAGGACCTAGGTATACTGACATCTGATAAATTTGAAACAAAAAAAAACATTGCAACATTGTAGCCAAAAGAGCTAATTCCATCTTGGGAAACATAAGGAGAAATATCAGGATCAGGGGGTGGGAGTGTGGTGCTGCCTATGTATACAGCTCTGGTGAGGCTGAGTCTGGAGTATTGTGTGCAGTTTTGGTCCCTGTGCAACAAAACTGAGATTTAGACACTAGAAAGGGTATAGCACAGAGCAACCAAAATGATAACTACAATGAACCATCTGAGTTATGAGGAAAGATTAAATGAACTGAGGTTGTACTCTTTGAGAACCGACGATTAAGGGGAGACATACGCCTGGTTTATAAAGCTTTCACTAACAATGATTTATGGGACTGTTTGGATTTAAGAATTAGAGGTAACAGGCATAATACAAGAGCTCACATCTTGCAATTGCAAGGAAAGACTAGTCATACCAAGAAGAGGGCATCATGGTTTAGTCAGAAAGTGGTCAGCCTCTAGAACTCATTACAAGTGAGGTGGTAGGTAGTAAGAGTAAAGCTTGATGACTACTGCAATAGGAAGAAAATCAAGAGTTACTAATTTTAATGTGCAAACTGATATGGGCAATGCCTACTTGGCTTGAGTAAACCTATGAAAATTATGAAATGCTAATATTTACTCAGGAATTGGGTGGAAGGTGGGACTACTGGACTAACAGGTAACATATGACATTTTCTCATGGTTCAGGTGGGAGAAGAGACCACTGGACTATCAGTGAACATATATTTATTTGGGGATTGGGCAGGTGAACAGTAGACTGCCAGGAAACTGTAATTATCTAGGTCTTACCACTACACAAGGGCAACAATCCTTCATATCCTGGAAATTATCTGCCCATCTCACTCCTCCCCTCCCTAGACAAAGTCCAGGAATCCCTCATTCTTTCTAAACTCTCTGACTTTCTATCCTCTAATAACTGTCTCCAGTGCAATCGGGTTTTCATAAACAACACTCCACAATTACCTCTTTCCTATGTGTCACTGACTCCATCTTCACCGCTATAGATCAAAGACAAATCACTGTGGCCATCTTCATTTATTTGGCAAGAGCATTTGACTCAGTCTCCCACCCTCTCCTTCTACAAAAACTAATGCCTTTTGGCCTTGCCAAACCTGCAGTCAGCTGGTTTGCTCATACCTCCTTAACAGACAACAATCTGTCCAAATAGGCAATGCACTCTCTACCCTTCTCCCTATCCTCTCCAGTGTCCCCCAAGGCTCCATCCTCAGCCCCATCCTCTTCTCTCTTTTTGTAAATGATCTTCCCTCAGTATGTCACTCCTAAAACATGCACATGTATGTAGATGACACTGTCATCTATGCCTCAGACCCTTCCTACAGCAGTGTTCTCCTCCTCCAGGACAATTTCATTACAGTTTAGTCCTGGTTCCAATCGAACCAACTTAAACTTCATGCCAAAAAGACAGTTACCATGTGTTTTGGCTACAGATAAAAGCTGGCCTTCTTCCCCACCCCTTCAGTCTTCACTACCCTTGATGGCTCGCTCCTAGAGACAGTCTCTGCCTTCAAATTCCTGGGTGTCTGGATAGATAGACACCTTGATTTCTCAACCCACATCGACACCATCTGCTCCAAACTCAGCCCAGACTTGCAGCCCTATACCACCACAAAGCCATCCTCCCTCTCCCCACTTGACATGAACTGGTATTTAAAACCATCTTGCCTGTACTAGACTGTGCACACACATAGTCTATGGCACCGCCTCAGCCACTTCCCTCTCCAAATTGGACACTCTAGTAAACTCTTTATGCCAGTTCGCCACCACCTTCCCTCCTCTTACCCACCACTGCCTCTTCTACTCTCCACTCTCCCTCACTCCATTATCACACAGGAGAACAGCCCACTGTGCCTCCCTCATTACTAAATACTGGTTCGGCTTCTTCCTCCATTACCTCTCATCCCGCCTCACACCAGCCGAATCTACTACCTACTCCCTTCGCCACAGAGACTCACATACCTTCTCTATCCCTGCCCCCACTCCACAGCAGGCCTGTCTGCTTTTTCATAATGTTTCCCCACTGCTCTGGAATAATCTACCTTCAGACCTTCATCTAGCCTCCTCACTGTCATCCCTCAAAAGTCTTCTCAGACTCCTTCCCACCCCACAGTGCCCCAAAAGCTCCTAATTCCCCTCCTTTTCACTTTCTACCTCTTGCGAGCTTTCTCTCATTATCTCCCAGGTAGCATGCAACAAATCCTCCCCAAGTTGCCACAACCTCGATTCCTTTATATTTCCCTCCCACTCTGGGTATATATATATATCTGCTGGTCTGATCTGTTACCACCCCCCATGCTAACTCAGCTCCTATACTCTCCAGGATCCTATACACGGTACCTCCATGTGTTCCAGTAATACCTGTAGCTGCACTCATGTATTACTCACCTAATTATACTGAGTACTATTTCTGTAAATATTATGCCTGTACCTTTTTATACTTTTTGTTAGTCTTTGTCAATTATTTACTTAGAGATGTTACAAAGTTGTCTTTTATAGGCAAAGATATGGCAAAGTCATACTCTTCCCCCTTCACAAAGACCTCAAGAAGTGACCCCACTTTGCCAAAATTCTTTTGAAGTGTATTTTATGAAAGTATGAAGGGTACTTCTCTGGTGAAATCCATGCTGCTTCTCCAAGAGTAAATACCTGGTAGGTTAAGTGGTTCCAGATTCTGCTTTCAGAGTGATTTAGGCATATACAGCAGCCTACAGGTGCAGGCCACCACTGTTTATATAGAATAATGCATGGGGTGGTGTGTTTAATGAGATTTCACACCCACCCTGAGGAGTTGAATGCCACATAAACCCTGAGGGCAAAGCTCAAGAGGTTTATTTAAGCATCCAACACCAAGGGGTGTGTGTAAAATCTCAAGTTAAACACACCACTCCATGTTTTATTTTATATAATTGCTGAGGTAATTTTTTTTGCCACA
The DNA here is from genome assembly GCA_016271365.2 of Neoceratodus forsteri. NCBI lineage: Eukaryota > Metazoa > Chordata > Ceratodontiformes > Ceratodontidae > Neoceratodus > Neoceratodus forsteri. The sequence continues at coordinate 1,356,327,725 of CM057456.1, forward strand.
GCAACTATATAAAATAAAAAAAATCCTTCTTCTACAGTGCTGTCCGGTCGGGTTTCAGCCTTCATGCGGTCCAGAAGCAGCTTACAAAGGGAAAGGTTTCCCTTGTGTTTATTTTATTTATTTCTGTAAAAAGTGTTATGTTTTTGGACTGAAGTGCTCATTTTTTACTTCTCATTTTAAAATTAACTTACTGCCGAGTGTCAGTGTCTGTCTTGAAGGGCTGGAGGCTAGCTGTGAATCAAGGAAGAGCTGCTGTTGAGGCATGCGCACAAGGGAAACTGGGCATGTGTTCGCCATTATAACTCGGGGTTATAACGGCAAATTATAACCTGGTTTCCCTTAGTAAAAAAAGATCCTAAGTTATTATATAAAAATTATACATGTCTGATATGTTATTGTTCCTAGTAGGTCTGCAGGTTAAGGGCCCACAAGCCAGTCTGCCAGAGTTTCCAAAACTTATACCTATCTGACATGTCATGGTTTCTGGCAAAATAGCAAGTACAGCACCTTGCAAGATAGGTCAACAGTGTTTGCAAAAATGATGCCTGCCTGACATTAAGGAAGAGGTGGCTTACAGTGACTGAAGCTATTGTGTAGCACAGTGGAGTAGGCCCCTGAGGAGAAGGCAGAGGCTTGCAGTGAATGAAGTTAGGCCCACCTGAATAGGCACCTAAGGAGTATGACTTTGCTTTGTAAAGGTCTTTTACTTCTTTTTTAAAATGATTGGGCCAAGGGACTCGCTCTTCAATGACAATTTCATGTTCTTTGGTATCATCTTCCTATGGGACTTCCCCCTCTACATCATCATTATCTATGCTATAACCAGATGGGAATTCAGTAACCAAGACTGATACAGACTATTTGTTAACGTGCGGCAGCAGTGATGTGACTTTGGGTAGGATTAGATGGCTGTTTATTTTAATGAATGTGAGTTTATCAACATTTTTGGTTGACACATTTGTCGTTTTTACTTGGATGATAGCTGCTGATCAAACTAAACCCTTTTTTGGAATAGACACTGGATGATGGACAGCTCAAATAGCATATTGCTATCAAAGGCAATACCAGCTGACTCCTGAACCTTTGTTATCCAGTACAAAAGCAGCTACTACTCAATGTTCAAGTTATTGGAGTTTATCAGATACACCTCTATCATAGGTTCTACGGAGCTGAGGCTAACACCATCCTTTTTATTCTCCTTCTGAAACTCCTTAATGCCACCTGTGATAACACTGCCCAAAGAGGGTTGGAACTGGCACCTGGATGGCCTCTTGAGGTGATGGTGGTGGTGGTGGAGATGATGTCAGTGTCCAGTGTGTCAGGGTCCAACACTAGCAGCATTCTTTATTTTTTCCAAAAAGTTATGTTTAATGTTATAAAACAAGCATACGGTTTCATATATTAAGATTAGATACTACAGGTATAAGCAAATTATTACCTGGAGGGCATTACTTTTCTTAAAATTCTCAATTTATACATCCAATGTTAAAAGATATGTCCTCGGGGGGGGTCCTTAATTTAACAATACAAAGTAAGTATTCACATTAGGCTGTTATATAAGCCCATGAGCTGAATGGTGGTGTATAATATTTATTCAAAGTCTCAAAGTCTCGGTTGCACATCCCTTCCAGAGGGACAGGGAAATTCACCATGCTTTTCCAAAGTACTTGCATCTTAAGTGCATCTAGTAAGGAGGAATATGCTCTTCCGCTGGATCCAACTTTTCCACAAAGTAGATAACAACTTTTAAACATCTTAAACATGAAAACAGTGAGTAGTTAAATGGTAATTGTGGGAACTACTACTATTATCCAGTCTACTACAAATAACTATAATATTTAAGGTGCATTAAACTTAAATCAGATACCCATTGTATTTAACCTCTGGTGTCTTGCATCAAATTTAGATTTTCAGAAACAAACTGTCCCAATGTTTAAGCAAAGTCCAGAACATGAGGGGGAAAGCTGGTACTGGGTTAATTTTAATCCCCAGGCATAACAAACAAGGAATTACATTTCAAATAAGGCACAAACTCAAATATTCCTTGGGGATCAAAACCTCTCCTCCCTCCCCACCTATGTGTACTATACCATGCTGAGCCATGGACTTAAGTTAATTTTTCAGGACTGTTCTTCATCCAGTGTGGACTCTTCTTCTGGGGACGCTCAAGGTGTTGCAGCAGCATTCTCTGGCACCACTGCATGGCATCAGTGGGTCAGAAAAAACATAAACTGTGCCTTGATGCACTATCCACAGTTGGGCTGGAAAGAGCAGGCCGTGTGGGATCCCAGCTTCCTGGAGTAAGGCTCTAGCCCCGTCAAGTTGGGGAATATTCTGAACTGTTGTCCATTATGCAGGATCATTTTTTCTTGCCTTGCCATTGCCATTAAATAGTCTTGGGGCCCCACCCCATCCGAGATGATCACTACAGTCCTTGGGGCCTCTGGATTATCAGGTCGACACTGTGCTGCGACTTGATAAGCTTTTGGAAATGTTACACTGTATGGGCTATTTCTTCCCCCAGTTGCTGCACTAACCATTCTTGCACAAACAGCAGCAGATGATCACCTTTGCATCCTTCTGCAAGTCCCAATATCCTCAGATTCTGGGCACAGGCTTGATTTTCTAACATTTCCAAACTGGATTTCAAGTGGGTATTCTCTTTCATTACAGAAGAAACTGCACCCATATCAGTATCAGCTCTTTCAGTTGCTTCGTTTGTTGCAAGAGTGAATGATTTTACTGAAGTCTCAATAGAAGTTACCTCCTTTGTGAGGTTATGAAATTTATTTGAAAGTCCAGGCACTGAAGAGATCAATTTATTGAGTTTAGCTTCCAGTGTTTGTAGTGTTTCTTCTCTAGGAGTTTTGTCTTGTTCAGGCTCGCGGCCCTCACTGCCCTCGTGGTCTGAGCTCCGGAGATTGATTTGGACTTAACTCCTTCTCCCAGTGCCTCATCCTTTGAGCATTTCCTATTTCGTTTGGCTGAAGTTGGTGCACCAATTAATGCTAAAAATAGTTGCTCTGCTCCCAAATTCACCATTCAGTTTTAGTATTTATTTTAGATCATGGAATGTAGCATTATCTCTAGTTGGCCATGTTGCTCGGGCTCCACAGTGCCCTCCAGCAGCATTCTTTCTTGATGGAAACATGGGTACAGCCGAAATTTGTTTTTGGCTTTTTTCTAAATGCAAACATTTTATTAACAGCTGCTCATACGGCACTCTTCACTGACTTCCATAGCAAACAAACCTTGGATGTCACAGCATGTCAGCCTGCATGCTAGCTAATGCTGCACACATAAACATATTGCTGGAAAATGCAAGAGTAAAAAAGACAACCAAAGGGCATGTTTAAAAAAAACAACTTTTTAAATAAACTACAATTCAGGCAGCATTGTTAACAGCATAGCATCCACTGGTGGTGGGTGAACTATTTAATGTTAATTTGAAACATTTAGACGTATTTTTTTAGCTATGTTTTATGTAGTGTGATTTTTTTTTAATTCAAAATGAAACCTATTTTATTTAAGCAATGAGACACTCCAGGGTTTGGGTTGTGCCTGGTGTATGGCATGGCCAGGGATTAAAGAAGGCAATATAGCAGTATAGTGCTGTGGTTTAGGGTACTGAGCTGCAAACTAGAGATCTGGGTTTGACTCCAACAGCCCCTACTTGCATGTTGTGTGACCCTCAGCAAGTCATTTCACTTCCCTGTGCTCCCAGGTCACACCTGGAAACAAGCTTCAGCTTAGTGTGCCTTTCCTGGTTAAATAATTTCCTCTTTCCCTTTTCCCTAAAGAAAGTCTTTACACATCCCCTGTGTCGGGGGAGGGGGGATAAACAATAAAAAAGGAATCAAAATTGTCTCTCAGGGATTTTGTAAGATATTTGGAAAGAATAGCAGGTATGCAGTTCTGTGGCCAACAAATGGATACCGCCAGACTGAATATGTCAGTATTTAAAACATTCAGTCCAACTTTTCTCAAACGTATTTTATTGTAAGTATCAACTACAAGAAATCCTACTGTGACTAAGGCCCTTAGAGAATCTGCTATCCTACAGTATATATTCAGTGGCTGCTGGATAATTTCTACCCATCTCTGATGTTTTCACCTCTAATAACCCAGCTACAGTACAGATGGTGATCTGCAGAACTCTCTCTCAAAACACAGCTATCTTGGAAGAGGTGTGATTGGGCTGTGGTGTTGGTACATGAGACTAGGTGCATTTAAATGAATTCCAGAAATCTGTTCAGGCTCTTGGACAAATATTTTGTTAGGCAAAGCTCTTGCCTTCCCTCCCCCATGGTCACTACCTCCATACTGGAGACATTAAAGTATAAAGTACTTAAATTAGACATTATGTAACATGGACAGGTATACAAATGGCAGGTCTAAAATAGACAGTTTGTGATAAGATAGACAAGTATATGTGTTTGTTAGTAATATGACACTCCACAGAAAATTCAAGAGTGAAAGTTAACTATTACAAGCATTTGTCAATGCCGAATGTTTGCTTGCTGGCATTGGCATTGGTAGTGTAGAAGTTACAGAGCTGCATAATAGGAATGGCAGCAAAGTATTGAACTGAAGCCAACCCCACTACCACCCTGCAGAGAGTGACAGGCATTGGGGTGTGCCTTTGGGTCGTCAGGCATAACGACCAGGCCATTTCACCACACCCTACCCTGCAGACACTGACAAGTGTCACAGTGTGCCTTGGGGTCTTTGGCCCTTATTCGGCACCCCATTCCATCAGGAAATACAGTGAGATGGGTGTGGTATAGGAGAATGGGGTAATGTTTGGTCCCCAAGAGTCCGAGGCACACCTTGATGCCTCTCACTGGCTGCAGGGTGTGGGTGGAGGTGGAATGGTATGAGCATTACAGGCAAGAATCCCAAGTCACACCCCTGATGCCTGTCATTCTCTACAGGGTGGGGCGTTATGGTCGGAAACCCTAACGCCTTAGGCATAGGTTGGTATTTTCACTCCAAATTTTCAACATGTTTTTTTGTGACCTCCACCTCATGAACAGTGGCAATATCAGTTTGTTAGCCGAAAACTGCTTTTGCACAGTGACTACGGCATTTGGCACCACAGGTGCAAAAACATTCTGAACGGGATGTGAAAAATGACAGTGGTACTGTTCATGGGGAGGTGTAAAAAATGGCAATGTTGAAAATCTGGTGTGAAAATCTTAAAAAAACTGGTGAAGTCATGAGCGTGCATAGAAACTGTGCAACGCACACCCGTAATATAACTAGTTTGGGGATATTTTTTACAGCAGATTGTTAACACAGGCATTTTGGTACCTCCGATCATGAACAGTGTCAGTGTGATTTTCTTTATCTGTCCCGAACAATGATTTCCCACAGTGACCACACATTTCTGCGCTGAAAGTGTGAAAACACATTTCGGCCATGTTGTGGAAAATGACAGCTGTACTGTTCATAAGGAGGTGTGGAAAAATGCCACTGGTGAAAATCTTGTCTGAAAATATTACAAATTCATGAACTTACGAGGGTGCGTGGAAACTGCATAATACTCACTCATAACACAGTCATTTTATGGAGTTTTGTCACCAAATTTTCTACATAGTCATTTTAAGACCTCTGCTCATGACCAGTGTCACTGTGATTTTCTTAATCTGTCTCAAACATCGTTTTCGCACACCGACTGTACCATTGTGCGCTACATGTGCGGAAACAAATTTTGGGCGAGATGTGAAAAATGGTAGCTGTACTGCTCATAAGGAAGTGCGGTAAAATGGCACTGTTGAAAATCTGGTGTGCAAATATTACAAATTCACAACTTGCCAGGCGTGCGTGGGAACTGCATAACGATGCGCTCCTAAAACAGTCATTTTGGGAATTTTTTCACCAAATTTTCAACATAGCCATTTTAACACCTCTGCTCATGACCAGTGTCACTGTGATTTTCTTAATGTGTCCCATACATTGATTTCAAGATAACCGAATAAGCCATTGTGCGCTACATGGGCAGAAACATGTTTTGGGTGAGATGTGAAAAATGACAGCTGTACTGCTCATAAGGAGGTGTTATAAATGGCAATGTTGAAAATCTGGAGTGAAAATATTGAAAATTTGCAAACTTACGAGCGTGCGTAGGAACTGCGCAACGCATGCTCGTAAAACAGTAATTTTTAGGAATTTTTTCACCAAATTTTCAACATAGCCATTTTAAGACCTCTGCTCATGAACAGTGTCACTGTGATTTTCTTAATTTGTCCCGTACATTGATTTTGCACACCGACTGTGCCATTGTGCGCTACATCTGCGGAAGCACATTTTGGGTGAGATGTGAAAAATGACAGCTATACTGCTCATAAGAAAGTGTGGTAAAATGGCAATGTTGAAAATCTGGAGTGAAAATATTGAAATTTGTGAACTTAGTAATGTAAGTGAGGAACCGCGCAATGCCGCGCCAAATAAAATGATCATTTTTGGATGCCCACCAAATTTTCAAAATAGGCTTCTCGAGAGCTCACCTTATGAACACTGGCAGTGTTTATTTCAATCAGTCCCAAAAGGTGATTTCAAGCAGTGACTGCAAAATCACCCTTGGGCCCGAATAACGCCATGACAGTGACAGCATTCATGAGAAGGGGTCCCAAAAGCACCATGTTGAAAATTTGGTGCAAAAATTCCAAAAAATGCCCGAGATATGCAGCAAAGTTGAAAAAACCCTATCTATTACATTATACAGCTTACCGGCATTTCCTCAGTTCGCGGTCGGCTTTGAAGAGTGCAGACGTGTTCCCAGTCCACTGAAGATCATCACGTTGGACACCAGAGGTAAGTATGGGGTGAGGGGTGTGGGGAGGAAGGTGCGCAGTGGGTGGGGCGTGTGGGTGGGGGCAGGAGACTGCGGGGACCATTTTTATTTACAGGTTTGTTTTTTAATGATTAAGGCAGACTTGGGACATTTGCCATGCTGGGTGGGCTCCCAACATGGCAGCTGGAAAGGATGTTTGGGGGGCTTGGAGCCAATGGGGGATTGGGCACCCCTGTTGGCCATATGGGCTAGTGCCACGCTGGGGTGGGCTCCCAGCGTGGCAGCTGTAAGGCTGTTTGGGGGGGCTGTAGCCAATGGGTGATTGGGCACCCCCGTCGGCCATACCGATGTGTGCCACGCTGGGGTGGGCTCCCAGCGTGGCAGCTGTAACACTGTTTTGGGGGCACTGGAGCTGACGGGGATTGGGCACCCCGCTCAGCTATACTGTATGTGCTTATGGGGACGGCGCCAGCCGCAACATGAGTGGGTGCATATGAGGGGAGCTCTGCTCACTGAAGCGGAGCTCTCCCTTTCAACTGTATGCCACTGCATTTTCAGCTGTCATAGATAGCTGGAGCAGTGATTGGCGAACTGCGACCGCGCCTGCAAACACACTGACTGAATTGGAAGAGGCTGACACACCTCTGGAAAACTCGGATGATGGCACTATGTTTCTTGCACATGCATGCAAGCAAACATAATAAAATGGGTCCTGGAATGTGTAATCATTTGAGTGATGTTACTGACTACTGAAAGTCCAGAAGGCACACCACAGACCAATCATGCCTTCCCAAACTAGTCACTGGTAGCTGCACCCCAAGCGCTTGCAGTAAAACTGCTCCTGGGTCAACATGGTAAAGCCCTCACTCTTCTCTCTATTTAAATTCCTCCTCATGACCCAACCAATGGGTTCAACTCAGTCTTTGACAACTTATCCAACCTTCCCCAGCATAATGAAGTAATACTTCTAGGGGACTTTAACATTAATTAGCTCTTTCTGGATGCTTATCCCTACAAGGATACAGCTGCAGCCTTTGGTTTCACACAGGTTGTGACTACCCCCCACCAGACTCAACCCTAGGTCCAATAATAGTATTCTGCTTAACCTGATCTTCACTAATCATGCTGAAAGGATTACGGGCATGACTGTCCTACTGCACTTCCTCAGTGACCACTCTCCTGTCATCTGCTATTGGCCCAATAAAACCCCCAAACAGCCCTGCAAATGGTTGTAACAGTGCATCCTCAAAATGGAGCAGCTTAAACAACTCCAAGCTCACCTCCAAACCTGCAACTGGTCTCCACTAGATGCTGCACCCAGTGTTGATCTTGCCCTTGAATACTTTATTTCACAATGCAACACTGCCTGTCACATGTTCGCCTCTCATAGAAAGCGGAAAATTAAAAACTTTAGCAACCCCTGGATCACCGTAACACTACTAAAACAAATGTCCATTAGAGACCATCTTTGGAACAAAGCCTGTGCCTCTGGTAAATTCACTGGCAACAGTACAAGGCAGCCAGAAACACCTGAAGCCATGCCATCTGCACTGCCAAAGCTGCATACTTTAAGGATGCTCTCTCAAACTCCTGGGAAGACAGCAAGAAATTTTGGGACAATCTCAAGGAACTGTCAGGGAGGCCCAGCAAATCTCCCCCCCAAATGCTTAACATGGATGGAGCAACCTTTCTAGACCCAGAGCACATCGCAGACACCTTCAACACCACCTTCACTAACCTAAGCGGGGTACTCCTCCTGACTTTTTTGATACTCAATCCATGTTGAATGAACCCTAGCGGTCCAGTCAGCCCCTGCCCAACCCCGCTTTCTACTTTAAGAGGGTCACACATAAAGAGTCCAAAAAGTACCTCCTTAATGGACTCAGCATGGCCCGGTTCAGTAGTGACTCTTTGGACCTAAAACTCCTACACAAGACTTCAGATGTAGTGCTGATGCCTCTTACAAAACTCCTAAAGCTGTCACTGTGCCTTAGTCAGTTCCCCACCTTATGGAAAGTGGTGCTAGTTACCCTGATTTACAAACGTGGGGACAGGGCTGTTCTCTCAAACTACTGCCCACTCTCCATCCTCCCACCCCTCTCCAAAGACCTAGAAAGAACAGTATCTGATCAGTTTCCTGACTACCTGGCCAAGTATAACATCCAGTGTACTGAGCAACATGGTTTCAGGAAAAGTCATACTACTACTTCATCACTTCTAGTGTACTCCAAGGTTATACACAGGGCTTTTGATTGGGGTCACTTGGTGGGGTCGATTTACATTGACCTCACCAAGGCTTTTGATACTGTTAATCACCCCCTCCTAATCAAGTCCTTCCTTGGTATTGGCATATCCAATGCTGCAGTGGCCTGGTTTAAAAGCTACCTCCTTGATGGAACCTAACAGGTCAAAATTGGCGACACATTATTAGCCAGCAAGCTAGTTCTGTCGGGTGTTCCCCAAGGCTCCATTTTGGGATCACTGTTATTCAGCCTCTCTCTCAACTCCCTCCCTCATGTTTGCACCAATAATCTCCTCCTTTATGCAGATGATGTAGTGATTATACTAGTTATTCGGACCCTCTTGCGTTTGCCTGCAGCCTTCAGAGCAGCTTCATAGCCGTTGAGGCCTGCTTCGGCCTTTATAAGCTGGTACTGATTTACGAAAAAAAAGCTATGCTTTTCGTCAGCCCCCATAATAAACAAAAATCTGTATTAGTAACAACCATGGTGCCCCCATTGATCAGGTCCACTCCTTTAAGTACCTGGGTATAACTGGATCCATCATGCCGGTACAACAACCCCAACTGCGAAGTCCGCTACAGTGCCAGGAACCCACTGACAACCCCTACCACGATGTGACCCTGAACCGACCGGCAACATCCAGACAGCCAATGTGGGGGCTGTGCCCCCTGCACCCACCCTACTATATATATATATATATATATCTAACTACATGTCACACAGATAGTGGAGCTAGATATTTACCCCCATTACCCTAAAGCATCTTGAAGCAAAACCCCTGTCACTGCCGATTTAGGCAGGGTGGGGGTTTCACTGTGGGGGTTCGCTGTCCAGGTGTCACGGTCGTGGCAGCATATCAGTATAACCCTAGACAGTGCCCTGTCCTCTATTGAGCATATTAACACGGTCTCCAAGGTGGTCAACGCCAGACTAGGGATTCTATACATACACAGGCAGAGTCTGCCCCCTGAAGCACTTCGGCTTGCTGTTACCAGCTCCTTACTCTCCATTTTAGACTATGGCTTAGCATCAATCAATCAGTCAATCAATCAATATCTTTATTTAGCCAGGCGGAACACTATTGAGCAGGGCTCATTTACAAGATGGACCTGGTATAATTAATCAACAACAGGTCACAAATCCACAGTTTGGAATAGACGTAGGAACACTGGCAGTCAGTGTACAATAATTTCAAATAACATGGCATGGCTTGGCATGGGTAGTGTACAATAATTACAAATAACATGGCATGGCTTGGCATGATAGGATCATGGTAGACATTAGAAGAGAACAACGGTGGCATGATTTACAGGCAAGGTGCAAAGGCAGGCAGAATACAGCTATTTGCAAGTTCTATACAAGGCAAGTATATGAAGGGCAATGAAGTACAATTTTCATATTGACTGAGAGGTTTGGTCTAGTAAAGCATTATGTAGCCTTGATGAAGTCTATGAAGCAAGGACAGTGAAAGCACAGGGTGTGCAAAGGTTAGAGAAAGGACGCGAGGTTGGAAAGGGAAGTGATGCTTGGGGTGGGGTGGGGGCAGGTGAGGTACATGCAAGTATGGCATGGTTACACCAGCCAGGCGCAGTAAGTCTAGGGGGTATGAAGGGAGGATATAGAAGCAAATAGGTCGGAGGGGCAGGCAGGTGCGAGGGAGAGTCAGAGTTTCAATGCCAGAAACAGTGGCAGGTCTCCAGAAAGGATAGTTGAACAAGGTTTTTGAAAGTAGCCAATGGTACCAGTGCAATGAGTTGCAGTATATTTTGAGCAGTATTCCAGAGGACAGGTAGGGCATGGCTAATCGCTGCTTGACCAAAGTGTGTCCTAACTTTGGGGATGTAAAGGGCGATCTGAGACTGACTTCTCAGCAGGTAGCTGCCGGGATTTAAAAAGGGTAGACAATCCTTGATATATTGAGGCAGCTTGTTAGAGATGGCCCTGTAGATCCAGAGCACAGTGTTCTTATGTCATCTGAGACTAAGTGAGCCCCAACCTACACTCTTGTAGAGGGTACAGTGGTGTGCTGAGTAGGGCCACCAGTGATAAACCTAAGTGCCCGATGATACAGGGTGTCAAGTTGGGCAAGGGCCCCGTTAGAGCTATGCCCATACAGAAAGTCTGCATAGTCAGTGAGGGGCAGGAACGTTGATTATACCAACCTAATTTTCCCCTCTTGCGTTAACAGATGCCTGTATCTGAGATAGCCCTTAAAAGTATCCACATTGCCCTCAATAAATCCTGTTGCCTTGTCACAGGTGTACACTGGTGAACCAATACATCCAACCCCTACACCCTTACCAATTGGTTGAACCTCAAAGGCAGAATTTTGTATCACACCTGCCTGCTCACAAAGAAATCTCACTGGGTCTCACCCCCTTGACCTTCCTGCATTTTCTCACTCACATTCCCAACCTGCGCTACACCAAAAGTGTTTCACGGCATGCTTATTAGCCCCCTTTCTGCCGGACTATGCTGGCCAAATGGTCCTTCAGGTTCCATGCTCCAAGCTGGTTAAAGAGGCTACCCTTGGACATTCTTAATGAACCTAAGCTCGGTCCTTTCAAACACAAGCTCAGACAATACCTTGCTGCTTTTATCCATTGTGACTATCATGCTTAGCCTCCCCCTCTTGCTTCACAGGCTGCCACAGGCTTAATCCTCCACTGAACCCACATTCATCTCCCCCTCCTTTCTTCTTTCCTCTGTTCTCCCTTCCTCTTGGCTACTTCTAATATTGATAATGTCATTCACTGGCAGCTTTTCCTTTTCCTCTTATACCATACTCCCTTCCCTCCCTACTACATTGGCACGTTCCTGACAATGTCAGATTGCTGACTGCACCTCCCTCCAACTCCTTTCTTTGACTCCTTCCCTTTCCCTTTAACTAATGCACTTGTCACTTTAACCTGATTGTCAAAAGTTTGCTTTGCATGCATATATTATTGATCTTGGTTGTTTGCTGCTGGTTTATTTTTTGTTCTGTGTTGTGTTTTTTTCTCTTTCTGATGTGGAACCTTTGTAAATGAGTCTTTGACTAAAAGGTATTGTAATCCTAGATATAAATAAAATAAAATACATATTATAATTTGCATTAAGGTACAACACTATTTGAAAAAAACATGTTATTATAATAGCAATAGTGTATTCCCATGGGTTATGTTAATGGTCAGTTAATCACCTTCTAGGGCAAGTGGCACTTGGCTACACCTTGTGCCACATTACACCCCTAGAGTGTGATTAACAGATCATTAACATGACCCCTGGCCTTGCCGTGTTACTTAAAGGGGAACTGTCAGCAATAAGAGAGCCTTACACTCAAGTGTGAGGATGATTCCAATGTGCACTTTGTGTAAAAAAACATGTTTTGGACTTACTCATTACTGCAGAATAGTAGAATGTATTGGCTAATGTTACCGACTTCTAAGATTCCATTTCCTGTAACCAGAAGTCCCAGAATCCCATGTAACTGACATCAGAGGAGAACTGTAGAGCTGGGAGATTCAATAGCCCACAGTATATATGTTAAAGATTCCATAAGCTAAAATCAAATGTTGCTAGTCCTGCTGGTCCTGCTGTGCTCACGGAGCTTAGTACAGTCCTCTGAACTATATAAAACCCAAGGAGAACAGCAGACCAGCAAACAGAAGATTATAGCTTATAAAAAATCTCTGTCATTCACTGTAGGCTATTGAACCTCCCAGTGCTTCTGTTTTCCTCTGATGCCAGTAGGAAGAGAGTCTGACATTTTTGTTTACATGAAATGTCAGCTTACAGGTCAATGAAATTAGCCTGGTACAATTTAATTTACAGTAGTAATCATTAGGTAAAAAAAGTGTTTTAGCACACAAAGGGCTAATTGCGATCAGCCTCACACTTGGGTATGAGGCTCTTATTGCTGACAGTTCCCCTTTAAATGGTTGTGACCTGAGGAAGTACGTCTTCAGTGAAACAGTGGTAGATGCCTGGAGCAATCTGTCAATGGAGGTGGTGGGAGCAAGCCAGGGGTGGTTGGTAGCCAGCAGCTGTGGCAGCGACATGGGGTGGAGCAAGGTGGAAGCCAACTGATGGGTGCAGATGCAGAGCCCTAGCAAAAAAAGGAAACAAAGCAGTGGTGGGCTTCAAGCATGCATGGGACAGGCACAAAGTAGTCTTAGTAGAAAAGCTGGTGGGGGGGGGACTAGACAAAGATCAGGTAGGTACCGAAGTGGCAGTATTGGCAGGAATAAACTGTGCAGATTTGGTGGGCCAAACCGGTCATTATCTGCTGACAGATGTTTCTGTTTCTGTGTTAAATGACTGCACACTCTGCTTATTTGCATAACTATGCAGTAGAATACTAATGGCAAGGCAGCATTAGAAATACATAATGACGATACAATCCAGCAGTGTGGCACTCAAAATGAATCAAACACAAACTGAAAATCTAAAACAACGAAACCACATGTGCCACTCTCAAAACCACTATGGCAGGACAACAACATCTTAGTTACTTGGTAATTAAAAAAAGCTTTATCCTTAATAAATGTGCAGCAGGCAGCAACTCAGACAAAAGTGATGGAGCACCCATGAAGTGTTTTAACACTGTGCCTGGAAAATTGCAGCACATACAGTAAGCCTAAGGCTTTCCTATAATTGACTAGAAATCCAATTGTAGAAATGAAAGGAAAAGTGTGACTCTCACTGGGATTCAAACAGATAAGGCCCACAAGAACAATTTCATAAGATGCTCAGACATACTGTTCAGGATAATAGGAGAAACGTTCTCTTATTATTTACAATTTCAGTTGCTCACCATTATTATATACAAATTCAAATTTACAGAAAATATAAAAAGGGATCAAGTTAAACTTCTAATTAAGGATTGGCCAGCAGAGTGCTCCCAGATAGTGCATCCAGAGAGCTTCACTCCTGGCCAATGCAAACCCTGGATTTCTTCCACATCGGCACACAACAACCTTTTCTGTCCCAACAAAAATAAGACTATGTGCAGTGCTATGCCCCAAAGCCTATATGTGAGCTGCAAGGGCATAATTACCAATGTTATGAGCAACTACCCTAAACATAGTGATTATGCCATTGCTTCCCATGTACCATACATAGTTGGCATGGGCCTCGAGAAAAGCATTCTGGAACCACCATCTGGAAGCATTCTCTTTGCCAGGCATTAATAAGTTTGAATTGATCTCATTTTTACAGTTTGCATGAATCTGGATGTATGTGTGTAATAATGTTGAGTAACTGTATGTAACAGAAGCATTCTTCCCTGAAAGAATCATATTTCTCCTATAGGATTAGGCATCTTTTGAAAGGTGCAATTCCCCTTGTGGGCCATAACTATTTGATTACGCAGAAGCCTGAGGACTATCTACTGAGTTATGAAATACTTTACTCGCACATGGCATTGATCTCAGCAAGTGCAAAGAAGGTTATTTTCCAATATTGGCTAGATCAGACTACACCACAGTTTCTAGACTGGCACAGGGAGATGTTATTTGCCCTGCAAACTGAGCACCTAATTGCCAGCATGACTGGTAGATTATCTAACTATAGCTGTGTCTGGGAACCCTTACAGGCCCCATTAATGCTATGAGTGTCTTTATGTTACTCTTCATAAATCTTCTCCAGGATAGTGGTGGATTAAGTCAGGCTCTCCAGCCCAGCCTCTCTTCCTTTTATGTGCTACGCATTCCTTTGGTGGAGGGGGTGGCGAGGAAGGGGAGGTGGGGGGTACAGGGTTTATCATGAAGGCACTCTTTTCTGGTTGTGGGTGTTTTTTGTTTCTTGTATTGTATCCTCTAACTTGTCTATCTATCCTGTATGTTGTTGTCTCTGGAGTGTCTTAATAAAGTTTATACAATTTAAAAAAAAATATATTTTACTAATTAAATCTGTGAATTTTGAATGCTGTTTCTGATTGTGTTTGTCTTTTGTGATATGATCGATTTTGTAGGATTGATTACTGGATTAACCCTTGTTACTTTCACTTTATTAGTGATCCCCTATCAGTGACATGCAGGGTATTTGTACCTTTAAATCCACTGCATTTTAGCCAGCTCAGTGGTGGGCAGGGCTGAGGTGCTTGTGCCTCACCTGCCTTTACACCGACAACCCAGTTTGGGAATGGACTCAGGTTGACAGAGGTCAGCCGGGGTGGGGGTGGGGAGAGAGGATTGAGAGCCTGATGGGCTGCTCTCCTCTCCAGGGGAAGGAGGGTTCTCAGCTATGGCATTAGACTGTCACCCAGTGGAGGCTGGGTGGCAGTGCAAGTTGGAGTGGCACAACAGGGAGGGAGCTGCGGGATTCTCTCAGGGCATTGCTTGTCTCCCTACACACATGGTGATATGCGCGCCTCAGCAAGGCAAAGGGAAGACAAGACTGGTGGAAAAATGAAAGGGCTGATTTCATGAAGCGCTGTATGTTAGCCCTCTGCTCACATCACATCTTGGATCTATGGAGGAGTGTCTCATGAGGTGGAGGAGGACAGACCTTCACCATGGCCCAGTCATGGGGGGCAATCTGTGGGCAACTTCAAGGGTTAGGTAAGTCTCGGGGCTAGTGGTGTCAGCAGGGTAAGGCTGGAACAGAAGTTGAAGAACTTCCAGCTCCAGCCGAATGGCAGATAAATAACTTTATTGAAAAAAACAGTCCATTGTATTAATAGCTTGAAGTAGTGGGATCCTGCACCCTTGAGAAAGTGCTACAGCACTACTGGGACCTTTGTATGTGAACTAGTCATTTTCTGCCTGAGCTGCCCTTTTCTGCTTGCTGCCCATTTTATCAAGACTACAGCTTGTTTTAATCACCAAGTAAGTGAGTTTTTGTTGTTCTTCCAGCATGTTTTTTTGGGTGCATGGTTTCATTGTTTTGGATTTAGTTTTTCTACCACCAGCACTGCTTGATTTGGTAGCAGGCTTCATCTGTTTTTGCATCAAACTGAAACAGTTGATCAAACAGCCCAAACTATGTTTAAACAGTTATTAATGTGCTTTTTCCTGATTTAATTACTTAACTACAAAACATGTTAATTTTAAAAGCAGGGTAAAATACTCCAGGATGAGTGGTTGTTGATATATACTCACTTCTTGGGCACTGATAGCCTTTGGACTTTGGCTTTATGCCCATTCACCTAAGGAATGCATATATCTGAGAATGACAGCACACCCTGTTGTGTCTCATCCCTTACAAAGGCATTACTGAATAACCTATCTGATGCCTTTTAATCTCGCTCTCTCTCTTTTTTATTAATCAAGTTAGTAAAAATGTAATTTTAAATGTTCATACTGGTTTTGTCATATCTTTTCCACAAGTTAAGAACATAAACATACAGTAGGTCTGCTTTGATCTGTTATGAAAGTATGAAAAACTAGAAATAGTGTTGTATATTTTAATCATTTTTTATTTAGGTTTTTTTCACAACTGTTACTATAGATTGCAGTAATTCAGGGCATGTCAAATATGACGTTAATTATATACACTGACAAATACAATGTGTATCTTGCTTCTATTTAAAACAAACACATTCTGTAAGGGTATAATAAATGTAGATGATGAGGTGATCAAAGTAGTAACAGAAACCTGACACTGACAGGGTTATTTTGACCACATGAATCCCGTATGTGCATGTTTTCTTAGGACACAGAGTCGATGACTCAGTAAGTTATGTAAAAACTGGCCCGGTTAATTTTAGTTGCTGTTGTTGGAAAGATATCAATGAAAATTAATCAAATAGTCATGAAAGAACCGCAAGGATAGAGTGCAGAGTACTGGTGGGCAGAGTCTTGGCAGTGAATGGTATGAGACTCATAAGGAGAGGAAAACACATTTTCTACAAAATTAGAGGGTAATGACATGAGTTTATGGTAGCCACTATTAAAAAAGGCCTGCCTGTAAGTCCTTCACAGGCACTGCTCACTGTCCTTTTCATACTGACATTTCATGATTTGTTGACAAACTTAAAGGACTGCAACTAGCAAAATGACAGGGTTGGCTGCTTCACATTGCTATAGAATGGACAGGAGAGCCAGGACTGACGGGAACAACACAGATGGGTTGTCTGCAGGTTCAGTGAATTTAACAGAAGTACCGCAGAAAACCTATATGACAATTCACAGCAAAGGTGCAAACAACTTGTTGAACTATGACTTTTTAAATAGAGAGAGAGTTATTCATTTGGGGTGAATTTACAAAGTTTCTGCTGTTGCTCTAATGTCAGCAATGTTTTGAGGTCTGACTGCTTAGATATCCACAGGATAGAACATGTTACATTTTTACTGGTCATGTCACAATAAAACATTGTGTAGGAAAATTCAAAGGACACACTGTAGTCAGCATAGAATGCCAAACTTCTGCTTAAACAATATTATTTTTTACTACAATATCTTGAGACATCCAAATAAAAAAAGCCACTGATTTAAATAAGCAAATTCAGACTCAGTAAAACAGGAATTGTCTCTTTAATATACAGTACATACAAAGCAGACAAATGGACATGCCCCTCCCCCCAACATTTTACACGACTGTGTCTCTGGCACATTCAATAGATAAGACGGTTCAAATACTGGTACTGCATATGCAGTGGGTTGCTCCTGCAAATTTTATTTTGGACAGAAAAGTGCCTTACCAACATTTCTAGGCACATCACCAGAACCGAGCCCTATTATAAATGCTGGGGATGATGTCCACAGACGTCTTGAGAAGAAATATCTTTCAGCCCAAAACAGTGTTTTTAACTTTGTGCATTAGCAGTCCAATTGTATGTGCAAATCCAGTGGTTAAATTGGGATTGTTTGGGGAGGGGGGTCTCACATGTGAATTTTCAAGTCATTTCAAGGTGGTGGAACTTATCTATAGTAATCAATGAAGAAAGATTACAGAGGTGCCGAAACTTTTGTACAATTTTTCAAACAGCAGTGGAACTTAGTTTCTGTGATCTGCTGCCCAATTTACCTGCTGTGCAAATCATTTGTAATATCAGGCCCAGTGACTTGTTCCATATGAGGGTTCTACATTTTTATTAAAACAATCCCCATCCATCTGTAGGCTACCCTCTTTGATACATCTTAAGACTAGGCACATTAAAAAGGAAAAAAATGTGTAATAAAAATATAATACTTTTTTACTCTACCATCATGAAGCCACCCATAGCCCGTCTGCTTGTCTTCATGTGCCTACTTGCTGCATTCTCATTTTTTATCGTACTTCTATCAGTGCTAGTTCTATTCCTCTATTTTAAGGAGTTACTTTCATAATCAAAATGTCATTAGAACCAACTAGCTTGCATAGACTTGTTTGAAAAAATTGCAGTGAGATTTGGTAAATTTATTTGTTTAAAATTTGATGCCTGGGAAAGGCACACTGAGCTAAGGTTGGTGTCCAGGTGTGACCCAGGGGAAAGGGATTGCAAGTGGAAAAGCAACTGGCATGGTACAATACTATATTAGTGCATATTATAATCAGTGTAAAAAATAATAGCAAAAATCTGCAAGAACATTGTACAAGAGTAAGCAGATACCAAACACAAATAACAAAGAAATACATTAAATACATACACTGGAAAAGAAAAAAAAATACCTAGGAGATACCTACAATTGCAGTACCCTAGCGATACCTAGCATAATGGAGCTGGTGAGGCATAGAGTACTCAAACCAAGCTGTCTGCAGAAGAGGAGTGGAATGGGGGAGTGAAAAAGCAGCAGAACAGGAGGAGGAAGGAAATGGAGGGAGTAGAAGGGAGTGAAAAAATAGAACAGTATGGGTAGTTGCAGGTAGAGGAGAGGACAATATGATCCCTTTGAGGAGGACTTTGAAAGAGAAAGGGAAGGAGAAGGAGGAGGAGGAGGAGGTAGAGGAGTGAATGTGGAAGGGGGCCTGTTGTAGAGATTACGGAGACAGGAAGAAAATGCAGACTGGCCAGCAGAAGTTTTGGAGATGGTGGGGATGGAAAATGATCTTGTCCCCATCAAGAGAAGGGAGAAAGAGGAAGGGAGGGGATAGGAGTGATAAACAATTGCAGAGAAGGGATATGAACAGAAATAGCCAGAAAAGTGGAACAGTGTGAGAGTCACCAAGCCTCCTGTGAGGAGGGAGAGATTTAGGTTAAGGGACCAGCAGGGGCTGTAAGGAGGGCAGTTAAGGTTGAAATGACAGAAAGAGTGAAAGGAGGGTCCAGCCTTGCCAGGGTAGATTTATGGACAGCACTGTAAACCACATCTATGCAATCAGACACCAGCAGGATCATCCTGTGGTTAACCTTGTAGTAAATTGAAAGTGAAAAGCAGGACTTGATGGGGTACAGGATGTAAAGCTGGGGAAGAACATTTTATGCATGGCAACAATTTGGGAGAAGAAGTCAAGATTTTGATACTGGCAAAACCACAGGTACTTGAAGATGAGGGCTTTTTTGAGGTGGGAGCCATCAAGAATCTTGAAGACATGGGTAAAAGATAGCCCAGTAAGAAAGCAAAAATGCTTCATGAAACTACCAAGTTCCTGACAACTGCACAAACTTTGTCAGTCACGTTATAAAAAATGCTAAAATTGCCACCCTCACCCACTGTGCATTAAGTTTCCACCCCATCCCACTTCCCATATACTTTTAACATGTAGCCCCATCCCTCCATGAGCATCCTCAACCCACTCCACTGCCCAGGCAGTTTTTATTATACGCCAGTCTCGCTTCTACATGGGTGATTTTTTTTTTTATATCATTTACAGCTCAAAATAACATTTTTTCTGGGGGGGTGGGGGAGGAGTGAGGTGATTGCTAGGGTGAAGGTTCTTGGGTGGGGTTAAAAAAACTATTACTGCTGCTTTTGTTGGGGGGGATCACTGGAATGGGATGTGAAAAGTTGGTGGTATGAGTCAATACTGCATGGGTGGGTGGAAGGAATTTAATACTAATTATTGGCATAGCACATATAATCAAAACTTCATTAGGGCAATAGGGGTAGGAGGGAGGAAGAGGGTGCTAGCAGGGGATGGGGAATACATTTTAAGAGTATATGAGAGGTGAAAGAGGGCTGAGAACTTAATGCACAGTGGGAAGAGTGGCAATTTTAGCCCTTTGGGGCTTTTTTTAATGAATGCAAACCCTCATACCAAGGACCTGATGTGTCTGTTGCCACAGTGTAAAACCAAACAGAAGTAAGTGTGTCTAAATAAAAGTCAAACTGAAGCTGTCAATTTTCACATTTGCTCACCCTTACAAAGACTCGAGCCAGGTTGACAAAGATAGCTGCAGTGACCAGGCCCTGGTCCATACCCTTCAAGATGGAGTCAGTTACCCAAAGTAGGGAATAAACAGTGCAGTGAGATTTCTGAAAATCAGATTGGAAGGGGGAGAGGAAAGAGGAGCAGCAAATAAAGGAAGAAAGTTGATAAAGTGCAAGTTTTTCTTGCACATTAACCAGTGTAGGGGTGAAAGTGATGGGACAGTAATTCCCTGAAGAGGAGGGCTCACACCCTTTGCGAAGGTGAAGAAGGCTGGCTTGCTTCCAGACAGTGGCCCTAAGAAGAATTGGAGAGCATTATACTCATAAGGTAGAATGAAAATGGAGTAACAACAGCAAAAAAGGAAAGGGACCTGGGGGTAATCATATCAGATGACCTTAAGGTTAGCAAGCAATGTGAGAAGGCAGTAAGGAGGGCTGGGGGTATACTGGGATGTATAGGGAGAGGCATCATCAGCAGAAAACAAGAAGTTGTTATCCCTCTGTAAAGACAGTTGGTGAGACCCCATCTGGAGTACTTTGTCCAGTTCTGGAGACCCCATCTCCGCAAGGACATAGACAGGATAGAGGCAGTCCAAAGGAGGGCAACTAAAATGGTGCAGGGTCTGCAAGAGAAGCCATATGAGGAGAGACTAAAGGAGCTTAATATGTATACCCTTGAGGAAAGAAGGGAGAGGGGGGACATGATAGAAACTTTTAAGTACCTCAGTGGAATCAACAAAGTCCAAGAGGGTAGCATCTTTCAGAAAAAGAGACTTGCAAGAACAAGGGGACACAATTTAAAGATAGAAGGAGGGTGGCTCAGGGGCAATGTGAGGAAGTATTATTTCACAGAGAGGGTAGTGGATGCATGGAACAGCCTTTCTGAGGAGGTTGTGGGGTCTAAAACTGTGGGAGAATTCAAGAATGCATGGGACAAACATAAGGCAATTCTTGTGGGGGGTAGGAAGAAATAGGCTGTTGGTTAACTAGGATCTGCGGCCTATCCTGTAGGTAGGTAAATGGGCAGACTAGATGGGCCTAGCGGTCCTTATCTGCCGTCAAAGTCTATGTTTCTATGTTTCTATGAGTAAAGGGAGGGGTAGGAAGGAATGGAAGGGAAGATGGGAGAAAAGTGGAGGAGAACAGTAAGGAGAGATTACTGGATGGTGAGAGGGGAGTAAGGAGAGGTGGAAGAAGGGAGAATGAACACAATATAAAAACTCATTGAAAGATACAATGGGGCTTATTCACTACTACGCAGAAATTATGTGCTGGAGGCCCATAGCTTCGCACCTGAGGACAGGTGCACACTGGCCATATTCATCAATGTCCACCACCTGTCCATGGCTCCACCCTTCCAGCACGTAGGGCTCCGCAGGGCGGCCTGGGGCAGAGTCACGGACCCGGCCAGGCATCCAATCGGATGTCCGTGCTGTGTCCCACAGTGGATCCTTTATGCAGCAAGGCACGGATTTGGGTGTGTGAATAGCTCCATGCACACATGGATCCACACAGCCAGGCCCCATCACCCAGTGTGTTCCTCGGCTGTGCTATGGAGCAAACCCCTACCCCAACGGCAACCCCACCCCAGTCCCATATGCCTGCACCCCCCATTGTACCACACCATCCCCACGCTGGACCCCACCCTCCCTCAAACATCAGTGCCCCATCCCTGTGCACATGTTGGCATGTACCCCCCACATCAGTGCCCCTGCTCCATACTCTTTGCTGTATTACCCCCACCACCCACCTGACACACTGGAGCCCTTGCCCCATAGGCATTGCTGCAGCCCCCCCACACACAGATCTGTGACCCGTCCCTGGTCCCAGCAGGTATACACTCCCCCAGCCCCTGTACCTGTTGTCCGCTGGTCATCCAAGTAATGCTGGGCTGTGCACTCCCAGCATCACTTGGATGGCCAGCGGTAAAGAAGATGTGTGTAGAGCTGTGCTGCTGGCTGTCCTGTGGTGCTGGATGACTGGTACAGGAACCAGGGGGGTGTTATTGGTGCTGGGGTCCACTACTGACCACTCTGGATTGCCTTGAGGGCCATTGCACACCTCAGAGTGCTCAGAGGAGCCAGGAGCAGGGTCGGGGTTGGGGGGCATCTGCAATCCTTTGTCAGTGCCCCTATGCAATGTGTGGGGGGGTCAGCTTATGCAGGGATGGGGCACAGCTGTTTGCTGGGGTGGCTGGCACTGGGTGGCTGGTGGGCACTGCTACAGGGTTCATGTTGTTGGGAGCCATGGACTATCCTCCTGGACCAGGCAGCAGTCTGCTGTGTGCGCTGGGTGCCTACAGAGGTTATGGCAGGGTCCCCCATCATAACCTGTGCCCTCCTCCAAACCCCTGTAGGATGCACTATGCGCCTTAGTGCATGGTGTATAGTGCTGGCAGGGCCCCACCCACCCCCTGTGCATTGCTGTCTGTACAACTGAGGATCAGGTGCATAGGGGCTTCACACCCTGGGTCATGCATCCTGCACGGTGGGCGCAATGGGTGTGGAGTGGCTACACACCTCGAATCCATGGTGCGTAGCCACCCAGCCTATTTGTGCATAGGACCCAATGACCCTATCTTTGGTTAGAGATGGAGAATCTTTCCAGTTTAAGGACTTGTGCTGGTGAACTGGTGGTAGGGTCAGTGACTTACTGGATCACTTTTCACTCCCTCTGTCACCAAAATATGCCTTTGTATATAGTATCAATGGGTGCTGTTGCAACAGAGCAGTTGTTTGCAATCTGTTTTGTGCTGCCACTCTTTACTACTGAGAACAGGATCTCTATTCTCTAAAAATGTCTTTGACATGCTTAAAGTTCTTAATTGTTACAGCCAGAAATGTACTGACAGACATTTTATTTATTAGAAAGAACTGAGAGCATATCTTCCAAGCACATAGCTTTAACAGCTAACTTGTATATTGGTTAAATACCAATAAATTAAGAGCCCAATCCATAAAGATCTACAGATGTACAAAAACGAAACATGAATCTAGCATTAGCTCAGTGCTGTGTAGGTTCTACACACAATGTGTAATTCACAACACTAGTGGACAGTAGTGTTGCTCAGATCTTATCCTACCAGGCTGGATAACATTGGATACCATCATTTTGGTTGGATATTGCACAGCCTTGGAAGGCATAGTTATCCGAGCAAGGATTTGACCTGCTAGGATCCACTGTAAGTATTTGAGACATCTGTGGACCCAACCTTGATCCGATGGATCCGACCATTGGATCCAGCTAACTGAGGTTGGATACAATGGATCTGACTACCAGAGCCAACTATCCAAGGTTGGATCAGGTAGATCTTACCTTGAATCCATTGGCCGGATCCTAGGTTGGATACCAGCACTATCTGATGGAGGATAGTCGATTCCACAAAAGAACTATCTAAGCAACACTAGTGGACAGGACCAACATCTGTGCAGGGGGTGAGCAGAGAAGTCAGTAGTGAGCAGGGGTCATCTCCATAAAAACATGTTTACTCCTACAGAATGGCCCTTGGCATTCCCATATAGAAAAGTGTACATGATGTGCAGAGCTATGCAGCTATGGAAACTGGGGATAGCACACTTTTTAATAGCACTGAAAGGAATGGAGATGAAACTGTATTGTGGGTGGAACCAAAACTGTTCTATTGTACCACAGGCTATCAGCTGTGCCATCTGATCCGCATCTGTCTTTCCCCTCACTCTTCTTCTCTTCCCTCTTGCTCTTCTCCTTTATCCTCCCTACTGACCCCCTCCACCCTTTTTTCCTTCTCTCTTACCATCCCTAATGCCTCTTTTAAGGCCTACTTTGCTCTAAACCCAAACAAGTGTAGGAGGCTTCATGGTCTTGACACCAAACTCCTGTATCTCTCTGTTCATGCCATTACCATCCCTATCACCTACTTCCTCATTTACTCTGCTCCTTCTCCTTCTCCTTATTCTCAGTCCATGAATCTTAGAAGTTGGCTACAGTCAGTCTCATTACTAAAGGTAGTGACCCTCTTTCCCTGGAAACTACTGTCCTATCTTACTACTCCCCATTCTGGCTAAACTCAAGGAACACCTTGCTGTCTCCCAACTCTCACCTTTTCTTGACTCAGCCTCCTCCTTCACTCCTTTCCAGTCTGGCTTCAGTAAGTCCCACTCCACTTCCACCTTTCTCCTCCAGATCACTAATACTCCCCTCTCTGGCACTGATCAGGGCCTTGTCAACTATGCCATCTTTCTCGACTTGGCCAAAGCTTTTGACACTGTTGCCCATCTCATTCTCCTGGACAAGGTTAATGTTTCAGGACTCGCTGCCTCCTCCATTGAGGGGCTTTGTTCCTACCTTGAGGGCAGGTCACAAGCTGTCCATATTGGAGACTTTCTGCCCCCCTCACTCCCAATCTGCTCAGATGTCCCCCAGGGATCTATCTTTAGCCAAATTCTTTTCTCTGTTTATCTAAATAACCTTCTCCCTACCTGCTCATCTGTGTCCATTCACATGTATGCATATGGTATGGTACTCTTTACCTCTGGGTCCTCTGCCTTTGACCTAATGGCCCAGCTCCAACTGGACTTTAACAACATCTAGTGCTGGTTCTGTGAAAATCAGCTGCCCATCAGTGCCAAAAAAATGCTCTCTATGATATTTGGCACCAAGCAAAGGTTTGCTAGGCTCACCCCTCTTCCCTCCTTCCACACCCTTGATGGTGCAGTGATTGAAGATGTCTTCTCCTTCAAGTACCTTGGGCTCTGTTGGACCATCACTTTGATTTCTCTGTTCAGGTGGATGCAATCCACAAGAAGCTTCACCCCAAGCATGGTGCGCTTTACAAGAATAAGAGGAGTATCCAGCTTCCTGCCCACAAACTGATCCTCTCGAAGATGATTCTCCCCATTTTCAGTTATGGTGACATAGTTTACTGTGCTGCTCCCAAGTCTTGCTTAGCCAGACTGGACCCCCTCTTTCACACCTTCTGTTAATTTTCCCTTGACAAACCCCTGTGTACTCATCACTGTTCTTTGTACACCTCCCTATTCCTCAGTATCTCATCAATAAAGCAAGTCAATAACAGCAAGTCAATTTGGGCGAGGTGAAAATGGCAATAGTGAAATGAGCTATATGCCATAAATAGCACATTGTAAGTTCAGTGCTTTTATTTTGGTAGGGAGTCAAAGATGTGTGAATTATGTAGGTAGTTGTTCATTGGGCCAGTTCCGAGCTGGCCATGTGGTGTAGTGGTTACAATCACCACCTGTGTGGCAGGTGAACCCAGGTTTGGAACTGGCTGAAGGGAGATATTTGTTTTGGTTTTTTTTGTTATGTTTAAGTCCTGTTTCTCCCATCCTGTTTAAGTCCCGTTCCTCCCCCCGAGTCCCATTCCTCCCCCAGGTTGCCCCCTCCCACATTCTCCCCTTTCTGATCTGTGTTCCCCTGTGTAGCAGCCTCCCTCCTGTGTTTTTCCCTATCCCTCAATGTTAGCCACCCCCCCCCCAGTGATAGTTATTTTTAGATCGGGGATGCGATGTGGCATAGCCCCCCACAGAAAAAGCAAATATAGCAGTGCTGATTTTGGAGCATGCTGTAGTGCTCTGCACTGTTTTGCTTGGTGCTGTTTTGCTCTCGCTGTTTTTGTCGGTGCTATTTTGTTGGCACCGTTTTCAAATGGGACCCTCTTCCTCACCTCTCTTGATGCCAGGTGCATTGCCAAGTACACCTTCTTTATTTCCAGATTTTGGTTTGGCTCCCTCCCCTTGTATCTTGCTTTTCTCCTGTCTCCCCCCTCTTCTGCCTCTTACTCCACTTGCCGATGCTCTCCTGCTTCCCCCCAATAAAATCCACGGCTGGTTATACTGCCTTCCAATTCTGCTATCCTAAATGTTGGGCCCCGCCCCCCCCTTCCATTTACTCTGCTCCTTCCCTTCCTACTCTGAAATCTCTTTTTTGTGATTTCTCTACTCAGTTGCTCCTGATATTGGGGTGGACTTCTGTCCACTGCCCTCCACCCTACACTGACTCTAGTGCAGCTCCCTCTCCCCCAGTTATCGGTCATTACTCCCTACTCCTCATATTACTGCATTGTTACTCACTGCTTATTGTTTTTTGCTCTTCTTTCTGCAGTTTATTGTATTGTATAATTCATGCTCAGAAGTGTTACCTGTAATTCCTTTATTTTGTTGTATCTATTTTCATATTATTACATTTCTGTGCATTGTATTGTATGTTACTCTGTTCTCTCCTCTTCCCCTTCTCCCTAGGGTGCAGCTGAAAATGAGCTGATACTACCTCAGCATTACTACTTTCCTAGCAAAATGTTTAAAACAAATAAATAAATCAGTCAGACTGAACTCCCATCACATCAGCCAAACAGAACCCTAGAATAGAAACCTGAACCACTGTGATGGGCACCTGCTCATACTTGTCAATCAGTGTGGCCATTATATGATGTGCCATACAGATAGTACGGAGGGTGTTGGGACTTTCTGCCTGTAGGTATAGCTGATGTTTTGTAGCACAGCAGAATGGTACTGGCTGCATGGCTGCATACACCATCTGGTATCAATCAGTTGCCAGAAGACACATACATGCAAGGCAGGAGTGTGGCATGTGCCGCATGACTTGACTGGAAGTGCAACTGCAGTGTACAGTACAGCAGTTGATTAAAGTTTTCTGCTCACCTATGGATGTTATGGAAGAAGAGCCATTAGGTAGGCACACTGTTGACCTTCATGATTCTCCCAACACTTACTGATACACGCATATTTAAGATACCAAATGACAGGACAGAACAAAACATTGGATTCAACCAACATGGAATCATGGACTACAGACACTCTGCAGCCCTGTACAGTGTAGGTGCCACAGTCCTTATTCAGACCATTTGGCATGACAATCAAATGTAGCACAGCCTGATTTATTGTAAGAATGGGACAGTAGACTAATGAGTTTTGTATGAATGGAAAAGGGAATGGTGTGGAGCAAAAGATAGGGTCACTTCTCCATTTGACCTGCTGCCTCCTGCACCTGACGTCTCAGGGTCCTCATCTGGCAATTGTTGTTATCAACTTGAGATAGCAAAAGGAAATAGCTGTTATGGTATGCCTCAAGCTACTGTGCACTGCTGGCACTGTACAGTCTATAGATATGCAATAACATGTACAGCCCATACTGAAAACCTCACTGAGTTGCCAGTGATCTCCTACACACAGTCACAGGGATCGTGATTCACCACCCTACCACCTTTGCAAGTAAGGCAGCATGGCAGAGCATTCCTGGTGGATGTTCTGGGGACAGTCTTATGCTAACCCTGCAGAGATGGGGTCCATACTCTTCAGATATTGTTGCACACTAGGAAAACATGACAACATGAGTATCAGAGCCCATGACAATGCATTTACAGGTCTCACAGCACACAACCCCACCCGAACAGACATGTAGCTTACAAAATCAGGTACACATACCTAATGGTGCTGAAGGCATCTCTGTAATGGGCCCTTTCACTACACTGATTGAAGTGGTGGTGGTGGGTAGCATGACGCTTTCCGCCAGTTTGGAGTGGAGGTGTCCTGTGAGGGCCAGGTCACCTTGTGGCACCTCATGGGAGGTGGTCTGAACCTCTTTGTCATCTCTCTGCAAGCAATGGAAGGCAGTTATTATCAGGCCAATAAATGTTGTATAATGCAATAGTGATACATGACAACATGCCATATGGTACCTACTGGATGAAATTTGGTCTTCTAGTCAGAGGAATTTTCAACCAAGTCCACTCATGCCCCCCTCTGGACCAAAATAAGCCAAACTGAACTGGCAGGGGGGTGTAATTGTCTCTGCAGCTGCTCCTGCCATGGTCAACCCAGTCCTGTTTTACGAGCACTGTTTCACATGTTCAGGCACATAGATCCATGGGGTCACTGACCATGTACCGTAACACACCAGAGTGGAGCAGAAAGGGGTGATAGCTCTAGTGACAGTGTCTCTGATAAATGTAATGCCATTGCTATGGATATGGCCTGTGTCATGGCATGTGTGCCAGACTGCCACACCATGCCTCCACTGAACAGTATGTTCCCTTTAGGTACAGCACATACTGGTCATGTCTTTGCCCCTTGTCGGTATGTGGTTTTGTGGTGGGTATACCTCATTGATGCTTAGGTGTATAATGTCTGGCACCCTTATTTAGATGTGCAATGCAGAAAATGAAAATAACCAAATTAGAGGTGGTTCTATACATCCTTCATTTACTGAACACCCTTATATATGATGGGCACAGGTACTGGGACCAGGGCAAGGCCTATTGGAGGGTTACTGATCTTCCCCTGGGTGACTACATGTTGCTGTCATAGTATACGTTCAGTCTGGTAACATGTGCAGCCTGTGTAGTGAGGGCCACCTTCATTTGTTATTGCAGGATGACATATGATTGGCTGACACCATGCTGCTTCAGAAAGGGAGGGTGTGGTATGCTAAGGTGGATGCACCAAAAGCAAACACCAGCTGATGGAAGCCAAGCAGCCACTCCATTCCAAATAGAATTAGACATGGTCCCAACAGCTTAATCGGGTTCAATGTCAGTTGGCATCCATCGGTATCCCTCTCTCCCTCTCTGGTCCTCCTTTCTTGGTCAACAACAATGAAATAAATAAATAATGTTGTGAAGGATAATGAAAAAAAGGTAGTAATGGTAGGGTATTGTCCATCAGTATAAGAAAAGATCAGGAGGGGGCATTATGTTGCTTATTATTTATGGTAGAGGACAAGGATCCAACTACCAAAATGTGGACTATGGATCAGAATAGAAGTGGATGGTGAGTTGAGATTTAAATGGAGCCAGTAACTGAGGATATGGTACTGAAGGGTCTTAAAGCACTACAAGTGGATAACTCAATTGGCCCAGATGGGCTGCACCCTTGAATGATAAAATAAATCAGGAAAGAGCTGGCCACACCCTTAGCAGATCTGTCTAACAGGTTGCTGGAATCAGGGGTAGTGCTAGGGGATTGGAAGACAGCATAAATCATACCCCTGCATAAGAGTGGAAATGGGATGAGCCAGGGAAATATAGGCCAGTAAGTCCAATGTTCATTGTATGTAAGATGCTGGAGTCCATCATAAAGGAAAGACTAGTGGATTTCCTGGAGGCAGATGAACTCCAGGATGAAAGACAGTATGGGTTCACCAAAAAAGGTTCTGTCATGAATTTGATAGATTTGTTTGCCTGTATCACAAAGGTGGCTGATAGGCTGGGAAATGGATGTGTTATACCCGGACTTAACAAAGTCATTGACTTAGTCCCACATGTACGGCTGGTAAAATAATTGAGAGACTTGGAGGTGGAAGAAAGAATTATGGGGTAGATCAAGAGTTGGCTTAGTGGAAAAGTTCAGAGAATTATTTTTAATGGAGAATTCTCGAAGGTGAGAGAGGTTACAAGTGGAATTTCCAGTGATCAGTCTTGGGCCTACTCCTTTATAATGTCTTCATATGTGACATTGGGGATGGGATTCAGGGAAAGATCTGTCTCTTTGCAGATGATACCAAAATCTGAGGCAGAGTGGACAACAAGGGGGATGTAAGCCCTGGCCTAATAAGGTGTATTGATGTGATGCTAAAGTTTAAATGAGGTGTGCACCACAGTACACCTTGAGGTTTGTATCTGAATGGCACTGCTGTCTGGTATGTGTACGTGAGGTTCAACAATGGAGTCCTTACCATGTAGTTTACATGTAGCTGATGTAAATCTAAAAAAATTTAATTGGGTGTACCTCACTTGATATGGAGGTCAAAGGTGTAGTTGATGTGCATCTAAGAAATGCTAATTAAGTACACCTTTATGAGAAGTACATCTGGACATGAAGTGCTACATCTTGACGTGAGATGTAGTCAGAAGGTGTAGCTGATATACATCTGATTAAATGCTAATTAGGTACAGTACACTTCGGTGAGGTGTATAACTCAAACAAAGGTGTAGTCAGAAGGTGAAGTTGTGTGTATTTAAAAAATACTAATTAGATCTGCAAAACTTGGGTTATAGCCTTTGTACCACCCCCTTCCTAACCACATAAGTGGTGACTCGTAATTCCCAACCAAAATGGATGTTTGGTGTGCAAGTGCTGAATTCCCATTATGGGTAGGACTTACAAGTCACCACAGGGGTGGAATCCAAAGTGTATCATCCAAGTTTGATGGAAAAGAGCTGGAAATTTTATCAAGTTATGAGTAAATGTACAGCTCTCTGGAATATAACCTAAGTCTGTGTGCATGCATGATACAGCATTATGTGGACTTAGTATTCCAACCACAACTCCTATATCAGTATACAGGGGTGCATAGTTATATAGGATTTGTGTGAGGGCAGACAGCAGATGGCCAGGGAGGTCAGTGGAGGGCAGGTGCTGGTTTACGTCTCATGGCCATGGGTAGCCTTGGAGGGTGCAGAGATTATCGGGAGGGAGCAGGACTGCTGGACACAAGGGACATTATTTTATTGTGTTCAGATAAGGGAGGGTATAACCACTGCATGCCAGACAAGTTATTCTCACAGGGCTCAGGTGAGGGAGGGGGTACCACTGGATACCAGGGACAATATTGCAGTGGGAATTGGGTGAAGAAGGAGGGTCCCAGGCATGTTATTCTAATAGGGATCAAGACAGGCGGTACCACTTGATGCTAGGCCATTATTCTAAAGGGGGTCAGGTGAGGGACAGGGGTACCACTGGACATCAGGAATGTTATTCTAATGTGTGAAAGAGGGAGGTACAGCTAGAAGCTGGGGATGTTACTGTAATGGGGATTGGGTTAGGAAGGGTATACCACTAGATGTTAGGGATGCTATTGTAATGGGAATCACGTGACAATCAAATGAAAAAGGTGATGGTGATGCAGTGCATGTTCAGCTGAGCAAATGGTTTTCTTTGTTTTGTTTTGGGCTTAAACTGTAAGTCATTGTCAGGCAGGTTACAGATCCTGAACTGAGTTCCTGCTGGGGGGTTGGGGAGAGCAGAGAGAGAGAGAGAGAAGAGAGGAGGAAGGGAGAAGGAGGGAGGAGAGAAGGGGAGGAAGAGGGAGAGAGAGAGAGAGAGAGAGAAGAAGTATAACAGTTTGCTGCATACTAATTTTGGTAATGCAGTTCCACTCCAGTGGTGTCAGAAATGCCAAAAGTGGCATGCATCAGTTACTCTTACATGCTATCATTTTCTCTCCTGAACACATTACATCTTGTGCAGCTATCTTATGTGACCTTAAAATTTAAAATCTGCATTTTATTTCCAAACACAATGTCCATGCTGACAGCACCCCCTCACATCTGAAAGAAACCAGAAGTGGTTTGCATTTTATGAGAAAGAGAGCAGTTGGCAGTAGCAGAAACATTTGGCTTCAAAACAAATATGAATTTTAATTCTTTCAAAGATGAACCGCGCACCATTTTGATTCTTAGTTTATCTGCTGCAATCTAGTTGACACTAGTGTGTGTGTGAGGTGTCATTTTGCTTAAATAAATAATGTTTTTATTACCTTTTTGTAAGTTTTTTATTTTGCTTAAATTTTGCCTTGTTCTACTTCAAAGTGTGAAATGTTCCTGACTGGCTGTCAGTGGGTGTGTAGGCTACCTACAGTGCATTATTCTTGCCTAGGACTCTTACAGCCAGTATGCAAACTGACTCTTCAGTGGTCTGTTGCACTGAAAGATACTGTACTCCGTAAGGGCATTTTTTTTGTTTTTATAACTTGGGTCTTAGAATCCTAGAAACTGAATTGGTCCAAGCATAGGGGGGAGGGGGGGTTGTGGATTGTGGTTTTCATGATCTCTCCCAATGCTTGTGATCTAGTGGATCACAGAATCATACTGGATTGTAGGGTACAGGCATTTCAAATGAAGCCTGCAACTCGGTACACTGACGACACGTTCCTGGTAGTCTCAGATAAGTTTCTAGGAAACAAAATTTAGGATTTCATTAACATGCAGAAATGATTCCAAGATTCTAGATTGGTGATGAATTGCGGGAAAATGCAGGTAATGGCCTTTCACCTTCTACCTTTGCAAAACAAAACATTAACTGAGATAACATTTTTAATAAGAACAGCAGATGGGTTACTTAGAACCATATAAACATTATAAATAGTTGAGAATCAAAATCTAAAATTTTGATAGCTTTATTGAAAATTTCACAAAATAAATAACCATAATGGTTCCCCTATATGTACTTCTTTTTCTGTTTTGAAATATAAATGTGTATATATATTCAGACAAACTCACTATGCCATTTCTGGATTGTGGGTGTATTTTTAGAAACACAAGTAAAAAAAGTCCTACACAAATGTAAAATAACTTAAAATATGCTTGCAAGATTTGCACTACTTTGTGGCTTTAAAACTCATCACTGTTTGATGTACTATACAAAGAATTAAACTGGCTGTCACCTGAACAGTGAAGAACTAAAATATAGTTAACAACTACTTTTGGAACATTAAAGGTGGGTAAACCATTGGATAGAGCTCAACATAAACATTGTTTGAGGGAAATAAATTCTAGAGAGTTTATTGAACCAAAATTAGATTCTAGTTGCATTACCTTCCAGCTTAGTGTGGCCATATCCTGAAATTATATACCTCAAGAGCCTTATGTACCATTTGTCTCTCTTTTTTTTTAATTCAGCTATCAAGCAGGAGTTATCTGTGAGAAGTGCAATATTTGACACTTATATGGGAGGGCTTAAGTCTGTGGCTCAATGTGGACAATAGCTCCTCCCACATCCTCTATTTAACACCATCACTAACACACCTCCCTTGCTTAGGGAGTGTGTTTTCCCTGAGCTCCCTGTATGGCTGATGTGGCTGTGCCTCCTGTGCTAACCTGCTGCTGCTGTTTGGTTTGTGTCCTCTTGCTTCATGCATCTCCCCCTCCCCTCTTGTTCTGCATTTCCTCTGTTTGTGCTCTACCACTTGTTTCCTGTGTCCATTGATTTTCTATGCAGCGACCCCCTCCCCACTCCTGTCCTGCACTTCCCTCCATTCTGGTGTGTGCCTGGGTTCTCCCCTCTCCGTGTTTATTTTGGGCTTCTTGGTGCACCCCATCCCACCGCTCAGTGCTTATGAGTGTCCCCACTCCTTTCTCTGTTTTCAGGGCTTCCTTCATATCCTCTCTCGCCGCACATCACTTCCTGTTTAGCCCCTCCTGCCATCCTTTTCTTCTCCTTGCCTACAGCGCTGCAGCTCCCTGTCTGCTGCACGGCACTCACCTTGGTTCCTCGCTGTTTCCTCACTGCTGTGCAGTGCTCTATCCCAAAAGTACCACTTGTTGACTGAATGCATTGCTCTGTCTGCTGCGGAGATGTAAGTGGCATGTCTGACTCACTGAAGCCTGCTCCATTTGCTGTTGTACCCTCACATTGCATTACTGCTACTGTATTTACTACTGTATTGTGCCCTTCCGACAGCATCTCTGTCTCACTCCATGTATGGTAACATCGGCTGGTTTTCTCACATGACAGCTGGATGAAATGAACACCCCCTGCACTATCATTTATCCTATCTGCCTGCTCTTACTATCTTCCCAATTCCATCCTCCACTCGACTACCCCTTGCAACTTCTGCTAGTAATCAACTTTGTGATTCTCTGCAAGAAACTTGGAACCTCAGTAACATCTCTGGAAACAGAACGCCCCCTACCTACCTACAACCCATATTTTCCAGATTACCTGTACATCAGCTTCATCTGGTACAGTATTTCTGTAGGTTAAGTAGTTCCTGTGAGTTTGAGTACCACTGCACATATAAACCCTAAATTTTGTACGTGACCTTCCAGTTTTCTGCTACAGCTGTGGTCATTGTGTTTGCTTGCTCCACCCCCCTGAGATGGCACTTACCATGCACTTTTCAGCTGCTTATGTCTCAGCTGTCTCTCGGAGATTGCAATTAAACCTTTGAAAGCATGATCTGCAACCTGGAGTCTCTCACTGTAGCAAGTTTGGGGCATTCAGTTCAGTGTGTTTTTTGGCCAGCGAAGAGGACCACAAGGGATTCCTTCCCATTTGTTCAGTAGCAGTTCACCTCAGGACGCTTGTCAGTTATGCTTAGATCACTACCTACCCAAAACCCTGTCTATCTACTCCTCCATCCTGGGACTGGATAAGGCCTAGCAGCAGCTAAGCCTGTTTCTGCTCCCACTGTTCAGCTTGCACGTGGTCCTGGCTGGGGGGAATTGAATTTGCTGACTGACCAATCTACTTCTATTACCCTTTGGAACTATTTTTATTGGGGAGCTGTCATTCTCTCCTGACTGCTACTATATAGTTATTCCTGATTCCACTGATATCTCGGCTGGATGCTTGTGGTAACTGTCCCTTCCTGGAAAAGTTGCGCTACATCCTCTGGACGCCAGGAAAGGGGGAGGTGGTGCAGGGGGGTGCTCCCATTCTTCTGTACCTAGTTATTCTTTCTTAACTACCCCTTTGCCTACAACTTCCATCACCTCCACCCATATGCTTCTCTCCCTTGATCCATACTTCCATTTTCAGTGGGATCTTCCTCCCCTTACATGGTTACTGCTTCCATGGCTGTGCCTTCTCCCTATACATCCATGCTGGTTCCTGTGCCTGCCATTCTTATCGTGCAATGTATGCCTTACAATGCCTATATGCTATTCATCATGCCTATCTCACTTCAGTTTTCTACTCTACTTTCTTTCTACAGCAGCATTCTGCACTTTCTGCCAGCCCATACCAGCAGTACTCTGGACTCCATTCCTAACTCATGCCTTCTGAGGTGCTGAGTGAAGGTAAGCTTCCCCTGTCTACCAGAGATGGGATTCTGTTACATTCACTACATTCTAGTACTTACTAATCTGACATCCTCTGTCCCTAACTCTGCTGGACAGCATCGAGTGAAGGTTAGCTTACCCCAACTACCAGGGATGGGAGCCATGTCTACACGCTACTGAGTCATACTTTGCCTTCTCTACCTCAAATTAGTTGCTGCTTCCCTTCAAGAATGGAACTTCTTCACCCTATGTGCCCCGACCTATGCCTAGCTGTCTCAAGTCAAGATCATTCTGCCTCACCCCTCACGGATGGATACCTGAATCTACATTCCACTGCTTCAGCCTTATGCATTCTCAGCCTGTTACCCAGATGTTGCTTCCTTTCTGGAACAAGGCCTTGTCCTACTTGCCTTCTCCATCCTACCTTGCCTGCGGCCTCAAATCAAGGTCCTATCATGCTGACTTCCATGGCTGGGAGCCTGAATCTGTATTTGACTGTTTTCACCTTCTGCATCCTATACCTGATGCGGGTTGCCGCTTCCCTTTGGGACCGGGACCTCTATACCTAAGTTGTCTTCCACCTCCCACCTCTATCTAATGGCATCATAAGGGTATCTCACACTCACTACTTGGTTTGCTAGCCTGTTTATGTGAATTCACTTATTCAATTCCATCTCTGTCTCAGACTCAGTTACTGTTCTCATCTGGAGCAAGATCTCATTTACTTAATTGCCTCTGTCCTCCTCCCTCTGCCTGGCGGTATGGGATATAGGTTATCTCTCCTTGATTACCAGGACTGGAAGTTCATTTCTGCATTTACCTGTTTCAACTTTGTATGCTCTCTACCGGGCCAATGCTTGCTGCTCCCTCCTGGACCTGAACCATTTACCAAGTTTGCCTCCACCATCATCCATTATCTGGCATGTCATGTCCAGGTCATCTCACCTCAACTTCCTCACTTAGGACCATACCTCTGCCCTATCAGTTCACCCTTATGCATATTTTACCTCCTACCTGATTGCAGTGTCCCCCTGGAAACAGGACCCCTCTGCTCCCAATGATTTCTTTTGTTCCTCACCAGTCTCCATTCTGCACTTCCATTGACTATCATACACAACCCTCTTTGTCCTCCTTTCCCTCTGAATTTGGATCTTGCCTGCTTGCTCAGTCTCTGTCTCACTCCAGTTTGACTGCCTCATGGACTTCCTTGCTGCAGGTCACCCCTTCCAGCTGCTGTATGAGTTCATTTTAATTAGTTAGTTAGTTTTTGTTGACTGGGTAAGTGCACTAGACAAATTCTGCCTATTTTCAGGCACAACCCAGGGGGAAGGGGATACAGATGAATGCCAACTGACCTTGAACCAGATTAAGCTGTTGATGGTATTTTTAATGAATGGGGGGTAATTTGGCCAGGACACTGAGGAACTTCCCCTACTCACCTCTGGGGGAATTACTGGCCATCTTCCAAGATGGCCACTTTGGTGACTGCTGGAGAAAGTGGAGGAGCTGTTGAGACTGAGGGCCTGGCCTCTCCTTCTGTCTCACCTTTGCAAGAGGCTATTTTGGTGGAGAATACTGTGGAAGATATGGACTGTGGACTACTACCTCTTTGTACATCTGAAACTCCTGGGAATTCTTGTTCTGCTATTGAAATGGATCAATCTTCTCGAGGTTCTGTTTGTGATGTTCTAGACCAGGTTTCTGATTCTCAGTCTGACATGGAAGAAGTTCTACCAGTTACTGTTGCTGACACTGAGGAAACTCTAGCTCTTAAAAAGCTCCTTGATCAGGAAGTACGTTCTTTTTGGGTTCGCAAACTTCAGCTGGAATGAAAACTTCGGCAGCTATCCTCTACAAGAGCGGCTGGGATTGTTGTTTCCCTACAGATTGGTGCCAATGTCAGAACCTCGCAACCACTGGACTTAGTGTCTGGAACGCAGACTGCAAACGGTTCTACCTTGATGACAAACCCAGCGATGATGGTACCTTGCATGCAAGTGCTGCTTATTCAGTTCAGCCCCCTGCCCCTGTTGTGCTTTCTGTACCTGCTAAAATGCCTGAGCCCACTGTCTCTGACTGGTCTGTGGAACAAGCCCTGGAAGGGGCAGGGTGGGAACATAATGGTATTTCTGGGGAATGGAAGTCTGGAACCTCCCCTATTAGAATGCCTGTTGAAGTGGACTTTCCTGTGTTATGTAACCGTTATATTAAACCCCCTGATAAAAGTATTCAGCAGCGTGACCCTTTGCAGCTATCTGCTAACTTGGAACTTACTCAAAATCTGAGGTTATGTCTCCCAACTCCAGTTCCCTTGGATAGGGGTGCAACTGATCCCCCTGAGACCCCCCTCAATGCCAAACCTGATGGTCTTAAGAAAACCTTTGCTTCTTTTTTCAGGCAGCCCATTCTTCCTGCTAAAAGGCAGAACGTTGTCTGCTTCTTTTATGTGGGAGGCTTGCCAGACCCCCCAATCGCTTCTATGTAGCTCGAACCCTGCTGAAGGATTCTCTGAAATTCTTCTCAAATGAGCTGTATGCTCTTATTCATGTATCTGGGGAATCAGTTTTTGACGTGAGTTTTAAGACCTCAAAGGGTCTAGACAGATTTTGGATGCAATATAACTCTTTGAAGTGTACTGCCCTTTGAGCCTCCTTCTTGGCTATTTCGTTGACAAAGCCTGCTTACAAATCAGTGATTATCCTTTTTCGAAGTGAAGGAGTTCAAAAAGCTGATGTGGAGTACTGGCTTCAGAAGTGCTGCACTGTTCTCAAGGGTCCTGAAGCAATCTTTGACTCAGAGAACATTTGGACTGGAGGGTGAAGGGTGAAAGTTTTATTATGCTTCTCTGATTCTGGTTTGCAACACCTTCCTAACTCTTTCTTTCTAGGATGTGACCATTGTGTTTTGTTTTATTTTGGTCAGTCAAAAGTTTGCTATCATTTTGGGGATACTTCACATATTAGTAATGCCTGTGACAAGCTTAAATGTACTATTTGTGGTGAATTAGGGCATATGGGTTCCTCTTGTTTAAATGAAATGAAATGCAACCTCTGTGATGAGGTTGGGCATACTTTTCAGAATTGTACCTGGGCCACTCACAACAGGGTAGAACATGTTGGTGATGCTCAGCTTGCTCTGATTACTTTGGCTCAAAAAAAGAAGATTAAGAGTAGTCTTTTGTCTGACCGCACTCCCCTGAACCACGAGGACCCACCCCCCTTCCCCCATTGTGGATCTGGCAGCTTCTGAGGTGGAAGGAGATATTGCTATTATACCTCCTGTTTCTGCTCCCATTTTACAAGACCAATTTTTTCCTCTGGATATGCCCCCTCCTATCCGCCCCGCTCGTGAGGCTCTCAGGCACTCTACTCATACCAGACAGACTCCCCTTCCCCAAGTCCTTTAGGACTGATGGTCTTCCTATTCATAACTGTTATGAACTCCTTACTGAAGAATTGGCAGACTCTGATGGGGACACGGATTCTCCATCATAGGATTCATAGGAACAATCAGGAACTATTAGCTATTAAGCCATTATTGTCCTGCACCATTATTTACAAAAATTTATAGAGACAATTCTGGTTTAGCTCATCTATGGCAAGTTTAAACTGCCTAATAGTGTCACATGAAACAACAGAGCCAGGTAAAGCATTCCACCGAGTAACTACTCTCTGAGAAAACCATGCCCCTCTTTTATTAGTTTTATAATTGTCTCCTTTTAATTGATATTGATAGCACCTATTTATTACTATACTTTGTCGTCCTTGTAGCCTGACAAACTCCCATATGGCCAGTTCCCTATTTGCTCAATAGGTTAAACACATATCCCCACGATGTCTTCTGTATTGGAGAGAGTACAAACCAAGTTCCCTCAACCTTGCCTCATAGAGAATTGTCTCTAAACCTTTTATCCTTCTAGTAACCAGTCGTTGAACCCCCCTTCAAATGCCTCATATGCTGTCTAAGGCAGGGTTGCCACACAGAGCCAGCATACTCCAAGTGGGGTCTAACCAGTGAGAAATGAAGAGGGACAATTACATCTCCTTCTCTACTTTTTATGTTCCTTAAGATTGAGGCCAAAATCCCATAAGCTTTCTTGACAGTTGTTATACAGTGATAAGAAAATTCCAATTCCCTGTTGATCCATATTCCCAAATCCTTTTCGACATTTACAGTTTTTAAACTAATCCCTTCAAGTGTATACCCAAATTCCTGATTATTTTTTCCCAAGCGTATAATCTTACATTTTGATGAATTGAATTTTAATTTAATCCCTATTGCTAGTTTATGTAAATGATTAATGTTGTCCTGGTATTGTTTAGCATCTCTTTCATTAGTAACTACTGCACCACATTTTATATCATCTGCAAATTTTACAAGCCACGCATTATCATCACAATTCAGGGATGAAACCAATATCCCAAACAAAACAGGCCCCAACACAGACCCCTGAGGGACACCACTAGGCACTAGGGTCCAATCTGATGATTGACCCTTAATACAGACACGCTGTTTACTATTAGGGAGCCATGCAGTAATCCATCTCAGGATAAAACAATCCATCCCAGATTTGTCTAATAATTTAAGCAGTTCACCATGAGATACTGTACTTTATCGAACGCTTTTTCAAAATCTATATATAGGATATCCACAGGCAAATTACTATCTAATGCTGAACTCACAGTTTCAAAAAATGACAAAAGATTAGTCACAACTGACCTCCCACTTACAAATCCATGTTGCCTCACATCCTTATTCCCTCCTACCTTAGAACTATTTTCAATATAATCTTTCAAGATGGATTCTAGTATTTTACTTATTATACTAGTGAGGCTTATAGGACGGTAATTTGCACAACTAGTCTTTATGCCTTGCTTAAAAATTGGGATCACATTAGCTATCTGCCAGTCCTTTCATCAGTGGCCTCTTCTCATACTGTGGGGGCTACTGATTCAGAGAAGCCCCAAGGAGGGACAGGACAACAGAAGAGGAAGGCTAAAGTTAAGATGAAAGGGAAAGCTGTGTCTGGCAAAAAGAAATCCTGATGTTGTGATTTTTTGCCTTGTTCTTTTCTTTCACTTTTGTTCCCATGGGTGACTGCCTGCTTTGTTGCACTGTCGATACTAGTAGTATGAAAAGGGTGGCCAGGAGATGGATGGTATTCTCCTTTTTACATTACTATGAGGATGGTTTATTTTTTCTTTAGGATGTCCGTCTCCATATGGATCATGAGATCTGTCAGGCACAAAAGGAATGGTTGTTTGGGCCTTCTTTCTGGTCTATTGGCCAGGAGACCTGTGTAGGGGTGGGAATTGTGATATGTTTACCTGACTTTAAGGTTCTTAAGTTGTATGATCTTGTTCCGGGTAGACCGTTGATTCTAGATGTGATTTGTAATTCCCATTTTCAGCTCATTAACTATTGTGCTCCCCAGACTAAAGCTTTACAAACTGAGCTTTTAAAACTGCTTCAACCTTTTTTGCACATTTCCAAGATAGTAATTCTTGCTGGTGATTTTAACTGTGGCTTGAGTCTTAAGGATAGAAGCAGTTGTTGCAGGACCACTAAATTATTTTGTGACTCTCATTTATTAAATCAGCTGCTTCAGCTAGCAAGATTAAGGGATGATTACTTCATGAAAACTAATCTCAATTCTCCTACTTTCCAGAAGGGGCATTTAGCTATGAGGATTGATTTTATTTTTCTTTCTCAGATACTGTCTATTCAGGAGGCTCAGGTTGTTCCAGTGGAATTCTCTGACCATAATATGGCCTTTGTTCGGGTTGGGCCTTCTGCCACCCTTTCCTGAGGACCAGGGACAGGGAAATTTAATTCTTCATTATTGTTGGAGGAAGATTTTTGTACTAAGTTAAGTGAGTTTTGTTTGGCCCTGCAGTCCTTGGTGCCTTGCTATTTAGACATCAGGCTCTGGTGGACTGATACTAACTGGGGTTTGCAGGGTTTTATTCAAAATTATGGTCAGCATAGTGCCTGTCAGACTTATCTCCGTTATTTGCAACACTGGAAACAATTACATTATTTTCTAACTTTGGCCCATACCACCTCCCAGGATGTTAGCGCACAGATTCAGTGCATACGATCTAGTATGCAATCATTTCATGCCCAGAAATCCAAACAACTATATTTCCAACATAAATTTGGGAGTCATGAGAATGCTGATGCTGTTTGCCCCTTTCAGCAAAATGCTTATAGAATTAGAAAGAAGGAAATTCTTGAATTAACTGGGCCTGATAGGTGCTTATTTGTAACTAAAACAGATATACTTCTTGCAGTGGGTGAATATTCTCCTCGCTTATTTTCTGTTCTGCCTTCTGATATTTCACAGTTTTCCTCTTATTTGTCTCAGATCACTCTTCCTACTGTCCCTGACCATGTTTCTATCCATATGAGCTAAGACATAACTTCCCATTCAGTCCCTAAGGTGCAACACAACACCAGGCCCTGATGGTCTCTATAGTGAATTGTATAAAGATCTCAGGGATATTTTTCCAATGAATTTGCATTATTATTTATTAGTTTGCTTCATTTTGGGAATGTCCCTTTGGACTTCGCTAAGAGGACTTTGATTTTTCTTTATAAAACTGGTGATAGGACACAACTCCAGAACTGGAGACCAATCTGTGTGCTGAATTCTGATTTTAAAATTTATGCTAAAATCCTGACCACCAAGCTTTTGCCGTTGGCCGAACTGGTTGTGTCACCCATACAATCCTGCTCAGTCCCTCATCAGAAGATTGCTGATCATCTGATTTTGATTCAGGAAATCATGGAGTGCAATCTCCATCACCCTTTATTGGGTCTTGTCGTCTCCCTTGATCAGAGAAAGGCATTTGACTCGATCAAACATGATTTTTTTATGGGCAGTTTTATGTTATTATGGGGTATCAGACATTGTTTTATGTAGTATTAAATCCCTATAATGTGCAGCCACTGTTGTTCCCCTTATTAATGGGTGGCTGGGAGCTATGGTTCCCATGCAAAGGGGGGTCTGTCAAGGCTGGCCCCCTCAGCCCCTTACTGTATGTTTTCTTTATTGATCCCCTATTAAGAACCCTTCATGCCTCTTGTCAGATTCATCCTCTTTTGGATGGCTGTCTGTCGATCCTGTATTCTGCCATTGCATACGCGGATGACATGACATTGCTTCTAGCGGATGGGGACTATCTCATACAGGCATTGGACCTTATTGCTGCTTTTGGGACACTCTCTGGGGCATCTCTTAACCTGGCTAAATGTGCTGGTTATTCTTTGGGTTCAGACCCACCCCATTTGGATCATAATCACAGCATTGTTCTTTCACATCAGGCCCTTAAAATATTGGGTGTCACATTTGGTACTCCCGATATGGATTTACTTAATTGGGAAGAAAAGTTGGTTTTAGGTAGACAACGGGTGGCTCTTTGGAATACTTGGAAATTTGGAAAGAAAAAGAGGGTCTTTTTAATTAAAACATTTTTACTTCCCAATTTTTTATATATTAGTTCAGTGTTTTCTATTCTGAGAAAATTGAAAAACTCTTTGTTTGGAATTTTCTTTCAGGTACTGTGGGGCAGCTATTTGAATCCCATTAAACACAATGTCACTTATTTGCCTATTAAAAAAGGTGGGTTGCATATGTTAACCCTCTGTTATTTTTTAGTAGTATTTTTTTTTATGGATAATATCCATCCTCTCTTGGTTAATCAGCAGTGGGGATGGGAACCTTGGGTTTTGTCAGCTTGTGCGCTATGGTTCTCCCCTTGGGAGCACCAGAGTCCACATTTAATTAGAAAGCCCATGGGAACTTCAGTATATGTCAAAGATGTTTTTTGTCATTTAAAGCAATGGCATATTACCCCACACATGCTTCTTACTATGACACATAAGACTTTGTATAAATCTCTCTTGTTGGACTTATGTGATGTACAGAACCCTTTTGAAAAATGTCCTGCTTATTGTTTAAGTTCCCTGCAGTATTTACTGCAGAATGCCCACATTCCTGCCCATTTGTGGGATGTTCATTGGCTGTCTTGCCATGAGCGTCTGAATGTAAAGGCGAATCAAAAGCATAAATCCTTGCAGGAATGCATTTGTAGTCATCCTTCATGTATTAATTTGGAAGAGACTCTACTTCATTTGTTTTTTGATTGTTCTTTTATTCACCTTTTTGGGGCATTCCTTTCTTAATTTTGGGGAATGCCTCAATTGATATTTGTTACCTATCAAAATTTGATGTATGGGTACCTCCCCGGACCTTGGCAGCACTGGGACAAGAATACTTTATGTCTTTTGTTTTCTGTCATTAAATGGCACATTTGGATGGTTCAATGTTGTTTTATATTGCAGCAAAAGGAGAACAGCCATATTGAACTGGCCCAGAAAATAATGAAGGATCTGTGGCTTCTTTACTCTATGGAACAATGGACTATTCCTTTGGCACATCTACAGGCTCTCTGGAAGAATTTGCCATGGATTACTAACTTTGGGATTGATGTTCATTGATGCTTTCCTTTTCTTTTAGGAGGGCTATCCTGGTACTGCTCTGACTTTGCTATCTTTTTTTCCCTTTACATATTTAGCAGTTCTACCCTTTTATTTTTGTTGTTTGGTTTTGCTTTTTTGATTCTGTTTAAGTGTTCATTTGTGGACTGTATATCAATTTTTTCTTAAATAAAAAAATCCCCTACTCTTTTTGAGAAGTGCCATGGGATCTTTAACATCCACCTGAACTACCACCAGAACAGGCAGATGGGACCTTTGTTTAATGTCTCATCCGAAAGACGGCACCACAGGAGTGCAGCACACCCCTCATGCTGCACTGCAGTGTCAGTATTGGAATATTAACCCAAGTGCCTAGTGTGGGGATAGAACCCACAGCCTTCTGATCTCCTGGCCTCAGAGGCGAGTACGCTACCTGCTGAGCCACTGACACTGCTATTTTATTCTTCAGTTGTGGGAACCTCATCTTTCACTCCAGCACCTTACATTCACTCATTGTTGATGTTTTTATCAGTTGTAGGATTCATGTATCTCACCTCAGTTGCTCTT
Organism: Neoceratodus forsteri; assembly: GCA_016271365.2. Classification (NCBI taxonomy): domain Eukaryota; kingdom Metazoa; phylum Chordata; order Ceratodontiformes; family Ceratodontidae; genus Neoceratodus; species Neoceratodus forsteri. The sequence continues at coordinate 1,356,371,759 of CM057456.1, forward strand.
GGTGCTTGGCTTTACTCCTTGGCCTTCCATAGATCATCCTCTGGTACTTTGTTACAGCCTTCTTGCATTCTGCTGCTCTTCACTGAAGAGCTGACCCAGTCTTGTTCTTTCCTGCACTGTATGTCATCCTGCTTTGCCTTGGCCATCTCCTTCTCTAGATTCTTCCTCTAGTCCTTTCGGATTCACTCTGTACTTTTCCTTCCATCTTTGGATAGCTGTCTTTTCATCTCTGCCTTGCAGGCTTGGGGCTTCTTCCTTTTTGCTGTGGCTCTTTTGGGCATATTACCCTATTTCTGGTCAGTAGTCCTATCCAGTCAATTACTCCTCCTGTTTATCTATCTCATACTCCTACTCTGGCCATTCTAATGGCTCCCATTCACTACTCAATGGATCACTGTTCATTTCACCTCAGAAACCTACTTCTAGCAAACATCCCTGAGATAAGATGCCTCATAGACTCTTACATCATCATACAGTTTTTCTATACTGCTCAATCAGCTCCTCACAGTCATTCCTGGATTCCCATTTGACCGGACAATAGAAAGATTGCATCCCTCACTACTGGGTACTCCTTACGAATCCTGTCTATTCAATCACTGTGGATTCCCTATCTACTATGTCTTACAAGCTATCCTCGTAAACAGAAAGGACTCACATTAAGTTATGCTTTGACTCCATAGCTATTATTGTTGCTACAGATACTGGGAATCGCAAGATACCCCATGCCACTATGGACCTACCTTCTGCAGTCTCTCCAACCAACACCGACTCTATTGACCACGTTACTCAACTCCTACCTTCTCAACAGCCATTGCTTGTCCTAAGACTTTCACAGCTGCCTTCCCAGAACTTCCATCTTTGGATCTTCTGTGCCTAGCTGCTTTACTAATGTTATGCCATCCAAACCACTGTTTCTAGCTATTGAACATCACCATACATCATATACTCATCTGCATTTATCCATCCTGTTATCATCAGTTAAGTTAGCTGTCCATCCAGTGGTCCTTCTAGTCCATCCTTCATGAATTATCTCCATTACTTCCTCCAGTGAAGACCTTCATTGAGAGCAGGCTCCTCCGAGTCTCAATCCAGAAATCCACAACCGTTACGATGACTTCACTATCCCAGTCTTGCCTCCAACAAGTCTTAATCAACCATAGCACTAGGATCCTCTGGTGTTTCACACTACTCAACTTCACTACCAACCCAGCCGATAGATACTTCCAGATATCCACTTCCAAGCTTCTTTTAAGTATTTAGGCACCGGATTACTTGTAAACCTGACCAGCCATAGCCACCTCAGTGCATCTCATGGGCAATTACACTACAGACATACCCATAATTACTTCAGCCAGTGGACCAGCAGAACATGTACAAGTATAGTTCCAAGATCAATGCCCAAATAGGCTATCCAATTCCTGGTACTGAACTTCCAATTATTCTCTATACATATTCTTTTTTTTTTGTATATTTATCTTACTTTTTGTCCTCCTGCCAGGCCTTCAGAGCTCTGCCCTGGTCTCTATACATATTCAATTACCAGCTGGACTGCATATGCCAATCTTTCTGTATTTGTCTACAAATTACTTACAGCATTTCTCTTATCAGGCACTCAAAGACTTTACTCGACTCCTTCTTCTACTCCATGGATACTTATTTTGCAACTTATTGCTCACCACTGAATTCCTTACCTCCAGATTTACTGTGAACATCAAACCTCCCACAAGTTGGATCATTCACCTATGACTTCACAAATCATAGCATTCCCATCATTCATTGTCTGGCAGCATATCAAGCAAATCAGCTCTCCCTGCTCATTACACCTATGCAATCTATTTGGACAAGCATCCTTCATTACATTGGAAATCTGGACTTCATTCACCCTTCTTCGACTGGATCTGCTTCACACTCAGGATTCTACTGCTCCTTCAGGAAAGACCTACTTCTTCAATCTCAGGATCATCATCCAAGCTACAACATCCATGGATCAAAGATGGACCTTCATCTCTCTCAGAAGCTCACCTTCCTCAAAATTAGCTATGGTTACTAGAACCTAGGTTCTTCTCCTTTTAGTATGCCCAGAGGATGGGCAGACCAATGGCCATGGAGCATCAGAGATTTCCTCTAACTAGTGGGTTTTCCTCTCCTGAGTGCCAGCAGTCATACTCTCTGTGAGTTGGAGGATGTATCTTTTTGGGCCTTCTGTTCCCTACAAATTCCTACCTACATACCTACTACTCAAGGGTGGGAATACAGTAAAGCCACAAAAAGTACTACAATTTACACAAGCACTAATACCCCATCACTATTCCCCAAACAGTGAACTGTATCTGTTGTAACATTTGACTGCTTATAACTTAAGTTGTATGTATTGTAACATTTTTGTTTGATGAGCAACCAAATTGAACATACACAGGACTGCCTTGTAAACAGGGTATTTCTGCCCTAATGGTTTCTTTCCTATATAGAGAATTTTTCTGCTGCTACTACTACTGCTATCACCTGATCCCAGATTAATTCCCCTATTTAATCAACAGTTGGGTTACCAAAAACATTCTCAAGCTAGTATTGACAAAACATATAATCATTACATTGTTATTTTTCTATCAATGCAAATTGCTGCCCCTCTCTCTTTGTCTTAACTTAAAGTACATATGCAACCACAGTGTGGAGTAATGCTTATACAATATGTTGATACCCAAAGGCTAGTTGTATGATTGAATTGTTTGACTGTCATATCTAGTACTTTGACAACTCACACTCTCTGTCCCCTGAAGGACTATCACCCTGTTGGGGTACTGTAAATGTAAAAGAACCCTCTTGAGGAGGGTTCCACCTCTAAATGTGGCTGCAGAAACATGATTCCTTTTGCCTTTATCTATGGAAGTACTGATAAGCATGACAACTGAAGAATTTAAGCATAACCTGGACAGATACCTAATTTCTAGTAACATAAAAGGCTTTTGAGTTAGGTTTCTTGGGTTAGGGAATTATCAACATAATGCGAATATTATGGACTTCAGTCTTCTCTACTCTGGACATCTATGATACCTATGATTAGGAAGGAGAACAATGACAGCTTCGAGCCACTAGAAGAGAAGAGGGGCCTGGATGGAGCAAATAAATGGATCTTCCAAATGAGGCTGTAGGAAGTTGGTTCATATAGCCCAGTTAGAGCATGTGGCTGGTTGCTCTTGCCTATCAAACCTCAGGCATTGCCTTTTCATTTAATGGGTATATGCAACCACATTGTGGAGTAATGCTTGTTCAACAAGTTGCTAGCCGAAGGCCAGTTGCATGATTGGATTGTTTGACTGTCATAGTTACTTTGACCATTCATAATCTCTGTCACCTGACGGTCTACCACCTGTCAGAATACTGTAAATGCAAAGACACCCTCTTAAGGAGGGTTCTGCTCTAAAGGTGCCACAGGAACATGATTCCTTTAGCTAAAGGTGCCTTATGAAGGAGCCAAAAAACTATTAAGCAAAAGCTGCAAACATAGATAAGCAATATGTTGGCACAGATAGCTGGTGCTGAGTAATTGCAGACAGAGATGTGACTTCCAGAGGAGGGAGGGAATGGTAGAAGTGCAGGAAAAGGCAAGCCACAATCTGACCTCAACTCACAGCAGAAATCCTACTACCAAAGATTATACTATAATAGAAGCTACATTGTAATTTGGAATTCCAATTCAGGAGGAAATGTCTGGAGGGCTAACTATAACTCTAGCCCTCTAATGGGATAACTCTGTGGGAGTGCCACAGGGCAATTTTGAAAGTAATATAAGAAACTCCCCAAGGAGTCACACCCCAAAATATGTAATGAGGAGAGTAGTGACTGCTGAAAGTCTAGCATCCAGCCTCAAAGACATGATAAGGAAACCTATCACCGATGAAAACCTAAAGGAAGAAGATACAGAATGAGACTAGGTGGATCTTGAGCAGATGCAGGGAGAATAACTTTCATAGGTGCTGCTGATGTATTCTGCACAGCAATAGGAACCTGTGTGGGCTTAGGACTCCACCCATTGACAGCTCAAGTCCTAAATACTACACTTTGAGGTGCTGCTGACCATTGGTCTGCTTGGCTTAAGCTTCCTCCTGAGCACTGTACTTTCTCAACACCTGTTGGGACTGCCAGGAGGTGCCACAGGAGATAAGTAGCCTTGGAAGGACTCCCAACCAATGAGGGACTCACACTCAATATATAGACTTCAAAGGGACTATAAGAGAGGGACTGGAAATATAATAAGGGTCAGTAGGAATATGTTCATAGAGCCTGATGTCATGATGCAAGAATAAGGTGACTGCATGATGACTGCAGAAGAAACCATTGTTAGATCAGACTAGATTGAATGAGAGAGAACTGCTAAAGAATTGCTAATATGATAGAAATCAACTGAATGACATTGTACTGAAAATATTGATGCATACCAAAAGCCATTACCATTGTGAACACTTAGCCATGAGCTGAAATTACAGGAAGCTGTAGTTCAACCATGACTGTAGTGAAGATAGTAAAACAAGTTGACTGATGGCTGCATTGAATGAGAAAAACTGGCTGAAAGGGATGATAGTTCCAAGTGGTTGCAGCTGCTGGCTGAAATGCAAAGTATAGAGATGGGCTGCATTGAAAAGGTTGCTAGTGCTGGCTATAAATAGCAGGTAAATCAGACTGGGGAAACAGAAATGAAATATAACTGAATAACAGAGGAAGGTTATAGAATCAAGTCAGCACCCTGAAAACACACTGCATGCAAGCATGGGAGTTAAGTAAGGACAAGATAGTAACAAGAGTGGCAGCTGTAGAGAAAAGCAGACAGCACAGTCAAAGAATGGAATACATACTCACTTAGAGAGTTGAAGAAGGCACAGACTGGACTGAAACTGAAGGCCAACCAAACAGAATGACCCCAAACAACTGAGAGAAAGCAGCAGCCATGGGGGGTGGGGCAGGGGCAGAGATGAGGATGAGGGAATCAGAGCATCAAGCTGCAGCAAAGAAATTGAACTTCCGAATGAGACTGGAGGATGTTGCTTTATATAGCCCATGGAAGGGGTGTGGCTGGTAGCTCCCACCAATCGAACCTAAAACCTAAGTCATTGCCTTTTCATTAATGAGCTGAGTACTGCTTGTGTAGATAACAGTGAATTCTAATTAGGCAATCTGATAGAAAGTGGAGATGGAATCTGCACTGAATGACAACTCAAAACAAATGCTGAGCTGGGGACAGAATCTAGGAGGGAAGGTCAGCCTGAGAACAGATGGAGGAAAAACCAAATGTATGAGCAAGTAAGCCATCTTTCTTTTCCTTTAAAGTAAAGCAGCCATAATCTCAGAACGTGTTTCTGTTGTTGCTTACCTGGTGTAGTTGTGCACATTTCTTTCCCTGCAGTTTTCGGTTATTCTTTCACTGCTTATTCCACCGCCGCCCCCCATAGTGTGGCGCCATGTCTTCGGTCGGAGCGGTTGTTGCCGCAACTGTTATGTAAATGAGCTGACAGTGCTCACTCCAGTGAACCATAGGATGCTTTCTGATTGGTCAGCTGAGTGTGTACCGTGCGTTCACCTGTAAAGCAGTCTCTCGGTGTTACTGTGGTGATAGCACTCAAGCGCGTTCTTGTGCAGCGCTTCCTCGGCCGTACTTCCTGAATGAAAGTATAAAACGTGTTCCCAAATTAGTGTTTTGTGCTGATAATTGGTCCGCTGTCACGCATTATTGTGTGTGCTTGTGAAAGTGTATGTTGCTGCTAATTTGATTGTGTTTCAGCAGCCATAATCTGTTTCTTTTGGGCTGAATGACTATTCTGGAATGAGCCTGTGACCACGTTATTGTGAAACGGAGCAGTGTAGAATCAAGTTTGCAGGTGGCAATAATCAGGACAGATTTTTCACACTTCAGTTTTGCTGTTCACCGACTGAAGCATTTGCATAATGGCAACAGGTGGTCCTAGCGATGTAATTGCCACACATTATGAGTCCCACAGCGATAGTGATAATGAAAGTGACACGGGTAGTGATAGTGGAACTTCGGATGTGTTATATGAAATGCTGAATCTTAGTGTCAGCTCTGGAATATATGTTTGAGCCGAGGAGAAGCAGTATGGCTTCACAGTCTGCAGGGATCACAGCTGATGGGTCAATTTCTGCTGATCATGACCATGAACAGTCCATGCTGGACAGACTAACAGATTTACTGTGGTGTACATGTGGCAACTGTTCCTTGATGCTGACTGTGCGGGAATCATTATGTTGCCAGGAGGTGTCACATCAGCTTGGGGATAAGCTAGATGGCTTGAGCTGCAACTCACAGCATCAACAGTTCCATGTTGCCTGCCTTGATCCCTTTGTAGTTCGCCTTGCTTTGACTACAATTTGCGCCTGCTGTAGGCACCCTCATCCACCTGATCCTGCTCCCAATAGGTAATTATATGAACCTCATTTCATGTCACTATTTTTTCATGATCAACAGACAATGTTTCTTTATTGTTCGTGTGCTGTGACTGCACTTTGGTGGTAAGCATCAGGGATGCAGTCATGGGTGTACAAATGTTGACTGTTGTCCTGTGCCCTGAGGTCTAGATTGGCCACAGTAGGAGCTTGCAGTCCTTTTATGGTATGATAGCTTGCCACAGCACATGATGTGTATGTGTCTCAAGGTGTGTGGCACTTCACATGGTGCTCGGCTCGTCAATGTCCACTAAGTGATGTAAAAGTTCGTGCCATGTGTGTGAGAGTGGGGGGGGCAGTGGTGCCTGCTGCTGCTGCTACTACTGTTCCGTCATTTACTGTTCTTTGTATTCATTGGCAGCAGGATAATGTCAGTACAGTTCAATGGAATGCTCACAGTCAATTATATGTATTTCTGCTCCAGTTCTGGCAATGCATTGCTGTATATCTGCAAGCATTTCAAGGCTGTTCAGTGCAGCTCAACACTAGCTGACCTATGGGTACATATTGCAGTCACAGTGCTGTTGGAGTGTTCGCAGATAATTTGACATGTTAATGACTTGCACATACAAGCTTTAGATTGTGGTAATTGACTTGTGGTTAACCACTTCTTACTATGTGAGTAAGCAGGGGACCTGTGTGCTGCTCGGGCCAGGATCAGAAGAGTCAGGTCATGGAGCAGTAGCCGACTATCTGTGGGGATAATGCAGCACAAGGGAGAGATGTTTGTTTGGACCTGGTGGGCATGGCTACTGGTGTGTCACAAGTCCTTGACAGGTCATGACAGAGTGCAGCTTATGACACCCACATTGTAGAGGGTGTAGGGGCACAGCTGGATGGGTCAGAAACAAGGAGTCAGAAACAAGGTCCAGGATCAGTATGAAGGGATTAGGACATTTGGGGAGAGAATGGTGGTAGGGGAGAGGTGAAGGTTGTCCTGTTACTAGATTCCATGACAAGGGGGAGCCGGTGGGAGGGGGAGGGTAAAGACAGTCTACTGATGAATAAATGTACCCCTGGCCTGTCCGTGCTGAAGGCCAAATTCATGGTACACTAAATGGCTAAGGAATGCAGAATCTCCACTGACTTTGTGGTGCACCTGGGAACAAACAGATGTTGACAGTGAACTTCAGACACAGGCAATGTTTCTAGAGCTTGTCTAGGTCTGGCATTCTATAGGATGGTTGGACTCTTTCTCTGAAATAATGCCACTGCCAAGGGCAAGTGTGGAGAACAAGCAGCAAATTAGAGTGCTGAACCACTTAATCAGGGAGTGGTGTGGTGCCAGGGGAACTGGGCTTGTGGAGGACTGTGGTGCAACATGTAAGGATAAGGGCTTCTATGCTACAGATAGGCTACACCTCATATTGGAGGTGAGGGAAATTGGTAAACTGAAGCTTGCTTGATTTAGCCATGAGAGGTGGTGTTTAAACGTCTAAAGGGGAGAGGGACAGAGGGAGTGGGCTGTTCCAGGATAACCATTTAAAAGGCATAGAAACATAGAAACATAGACTTTGATGGCAGATAAGGACCACTTGGCCCACCCATTCTGCCCATTTTCCTACCTATTGGATAAGCTGCAGATTCTAGTTAACCAACAGCCTACTTTAAAAGGCATGGTTATGGAACCACTAAGGGGATGACATGGTACGGTGCATGGCCAAAGGGCAGTGTGCATGGATGCAGTGCAGGCAACTGCACAGGGTCACTGAGGTTGTGGATGTGGGTGAGGTAAGGAATGGAAGATGGTGCTGATCAATGCCAAGATCTTAGGTAACAGGATGCCTGAGCTCCAAGAAATGTTAGGTGAGGGTGCATTGGATGTGGAAACAGTCACTGAGATGTGGGCCTCAGGAATTAAAACTTGAAGGCCACACAATGTTCAGGAAAGATAGGGTGGTGGTGATGGATGGTGGGGTACCGGTGATATTCAGAAATGGCATTGGTATTGGAGGAGTGCAGGAGGATGAGGGGCACGTAGAGGTGATTTGAGTCACCCTGCAAATGTAGTGTTTTAGGTGTATACAAATAGGGGTTGTGTACAGACCTCAAATGCTGGCGGAGGTGCTGGAAGAGTGCCTGGTGGAGAATACTATGGGCCACTGTAGCTTGGGCAAAGGTACGGTTATGGTACTGGGGTACCTAAATATGCCTGTGGCAGACTGGGGAACTATGATGTCCCAGGTGGCCAGGGAGCATAGTCTGCTGGATATCTTTCAGGATGCATTCCAAATCCAGCAGGTTGGGGAGCCAACTATGTAAGGCCATACAGTGAATGTGGTCCTAACACACAGTGATCAGATTAGGGGCTTGGAGGCCGGCAACTTGTTGGCTGGGAGCAACCATGCCACGGTCTTGTTTTTTCTCCACCTGGGGTGGATGAAAACTGCACAAAGACTGTGTTGGGCTTTGAACTTCAGAGTCATGGGGATGATTCTTAAGGGGTAGTTGGACCAGATAAGGCCAGATATGGATGCTGACAGTAGGTGGGAGATCATTAAGAAGGTGGTGCAGTATGGTACCATTATGTGTCCAAGGGTGAGGCGCAAATACAGTAGGGCCAGAAAACCGTGTTTCTCTACCTTAGAGGTCCAGGAGGTGGTGACTCCTAAAAAGGCTGCCTTTGTGTGCCTAACGCGATTGAGGAAGAAAGGGAGCACGACGACTACGAACTGAGGTCCAGGAGGGTCACCAGGGTGGTAAGATCGGCTAAGGCAAGGATGGAGCAAAACCTGACCATGTATATCCGGAATGGTAGCAAGGGTTTCTTTACATACAAAGGGGAGAGAAGGAAAGCAATGGGTCAGATCAGCAGGATTAAAACTGTGAAGGGATTGGCACAGGCGGGGGTGAGCAGAGTGAGGTATTAAATGAGTACTTTGCCTCAGCCTTTACTGTGGGTGGTATGGTGCCAATACAACTTCTCATGAGGGACAGTGAACAAGCTGTGAAGCCAGTTCATAGTGGGGTGGGTTTCGTGCCTGTACTAGCAGGTGAGGGTATTGACAAGCATGTGCATAGGGGAGGGTATGGGGAGGTAGAAATCACAGTGGATCGGATGAGGATTGCCCTCTGTTCTCTAAGGACTGAGAAAAGTGTTGGACCTGAAAAAATCCATGTGGTGGTTTTGAAGGAAGTAAGGGATGTTTGGGCATACCACTTGATGGAACTTTTCAATAGCTCACTGAAAACAGGATGGGTGCCTCATGACTGGAGGGTGGCTCATGTTGTTCATATCTATAAAGGTGGTTCGATAGAAGAGATGGGGAAGTACAGGCTCATTAGGCTGACGTAAGTGTTGTGCAAAGTGATTTAGTGTATCATAAAGGAAAGGCTTGTGGGTCAGCAGGAGCAGATGGGGCATCTGGATGACAGTTACCATGGCTTTCTCCCAGGAAGATTGTGTCAGACCAACCATTTAGGAGTTTAACGATTAGGTGACTTGTGCTGTGTACCAGGGTAGGCTGGTGGACGACCTCTTTCTGGACTTACTAACATACTAAAAGCCAGCAGAATAGGCCTCATAATCTGTCGTGTCTGCTAAGTAACCAGCCACCTAATGGGTGCTCTCTTTCCCGCCTCCCCAGCCCCAGAGAGAGGCTTCTTCGCCTTCAGTTTCCCCTTGTACCAGTCCCACCCCATCTTGAAGCCCTCCACTGTGCCCTGTTCAACCAGACTTCTGTGCAGTGCATTGCATGGCTCCATCACCCTCTCACTGAAGTAGTGTCTCCTATGTTCCCCCTGTAAGTTTGCCCCTCCACCTTCCTCTTGTGCCTCCTGGTTGTTCCCCCCTTCTTTGGCCTGAACATCTCCTTGGTTCCACTCTTATTAATTCATTTTACATATTTAAAGACCACTATCATGTCCCCCCCCCCCCTCTCTCCTCTCCTCCAGTGTGTACAGCCCGAGCTCTTCCAGTCTCTCCTCATAGGGCCTCCACTCCATGCCCTGAATCATCCTGTTTACCCTTCTATGGTCCCTCTCCAGTACTGCTATGTCCTTCTTAAGGTGTGGCCTCCAGAACTGCACACAGTACTCAAGATGCAGCCTGACCAAAGCATTATACAGAAGGAGGATCACCTCCCTCCTCCTGGAGGTAATCACCTTGGCTATGCAGCCTAGTATCCTGTTTGCTTTTGCTGCGGTTCTTCTACAATTTTTAGTGTTATTCATTTTGATGGCTATCACCACCCCCTATATTCCTCTCGCCTGATGTGGCATGTAGTGTGACCCCCCCCCAGGGTGTATACATGGCCCTGGTTTCTGACCCCCAGATGAAGCACCTTACATTTCCCTGCATTAAACTTAAATCCCCACCTCCTTGACCACCCCTCCAGGATATCCAGGTCCCCCTGGACTGCCTCTCTCACTTCTACCCTGTCTGCCAGTGCTCCCAGTTTTGAGTCATCCGCAAAGAGAGTCAGCCTACCCCTAACCTCCCTCCCTATTTCCGAGACATAGGCATTGAACAGGAGTGGCTCCAATACCGAACATTGGGGGACTCCACTGATGACCCTTCTGGGGAAGGAGACTATTCCACCAATCACTACCCTCTGTATTTGTCCTGTAAGACAATTTTCTATGCACCTGAGCAACTGCCCCCCACACCCACATTCCCCCAACTTTGTTAGCAGGCCATTGTGGGGTACAGAATCAAATGTCTTGCTGAAATCCAGGTATAGGATGTCCACTGGCCTATGTCAGTCCATGTTCCCCACCACCCAGTCATAAAACTCCACAAGGTTGGTCTGGCACAATCTCCCCAGGACAAAACCGTATTGTTTGTCATACAGGTGCCCCAACTTTTCCAGCTGCCTCCCACACCTCTCCTTGATAATGCCCTCCATTACTTTGCCTACCACAGATGTTAGGCTGACAGTCCTATAATTCTCCATCTCATCTCTAGACTCCCCTTTGTGGATAGGCACCACATGAGCCACCCTCCAGTCCTGAGGCACTCATCCTGTCTGCAGAGAGGTGTTAAACAGTGCAGCCAGTGGAGCTGCCAGCTCATCCTCCAGTTCCTTCAGAACCCTCGGATGCAGCCCATCTGGCCCTTGCGCCTTATAAGTCTTTAGCATCTGAAGGGCCTCCCTCATCCTATCCACTGTGATATATCTTGTCACGTAACTATTCCTGTGTATTTGTTGTGGATAGGAACATAGGAAAGTGTTGACAGAAAAGGACCTCCAAGCCCACCTAGTCTGCCCGTTTGTCTAGCATCCCAGGTGTCCCCCACCTCTTTTCAACAGCACCCTTTGTGTGTCCCATGCCCTCTTGAACCCTCACACAGAATTGTTTACCACCACCACCCTATGCAGCCCATTCCACGAGTACACCACCCTGTCTGTAAAGAAGTTATTCCTGATATTGCCCCTAAACCTGCACCCCTCCAGTTTGAAGTTCTGACATTTTTTTCTGGGACATTTCTTCAACTGGAAGGGGTTTTCTGTAACCTTGTTTATCCCCTTTAGGTACTTAAAGGTCTCTATCATGTTCCACCTTGCCCTCTTCATCTCCAAAGGGTGCATATGTTCTGTGCTCCCAGTCTCTCCTCATACATCAGGTCATTAAGCCCCTTCACCATCTTGGTTGCTCTCCTCTGTACCCTCTCCACCCTTTCCACATGCTTCTTTTGTTAAGGTCTCCAGAACTGGGCCCCTTACTCAAGATAAGGCCTGAGCAGATGGGTGTACAGGGTAATCGGAACCTCTTTCCTCTTGATGGTGATCCCTCTCCCAATACATCCCAACAGTCTAGTGGCTTTTGGCACTGCCCAACTGCACTGTCCAGCCACCTTCAAGTCCTGGGAGATGAGGATACCTAGGTCACTCTCCTCTGTGGTAACTGGTAGCTGCCTGCCCCCCATATTCCTTCTCTCATTCATTTTTCTCAGGTGCATGACCTTGCATTTCTCCATACTGATAACAATACACTTTAGTAACACCACCATGTGGTGCACTGTGGAAATCTATACCAGGCAAATTTATTTTCACAGTCACTAGGACTGCTTCCTGGAGTCTGAAACCCTGAATTTCAACACCTGCAGTGATGTTTCCAATTCTCAAAGACATCATCACCCCGTTTTTCATGGTTTGGCATTGTCTGTGTGATGAGTAGTATCACACCAAGTTATGTAACCATTACAGTAGTACATCAACAGCCTTGAGGTGAACTGTGCTGCACCTTTCCTGTGCCTGAATTGTGTATTATGGTGCTCATTACCTGTACAGTCAAACTGCACCCCCCATCACTCACAATTGACATTTTCACACAGGTCAGTGCGCCTTGCATCCTATATTCAGTATACTCACTGGGTGCATGGTATTCTGGGCAGAAAGGTTCGTCGCATCATTCCATCATGTGTTGTGTCCTGTATCCATGCCAAGTGGCCTGAGGAAAGTGGCGAGTACCATGGTTTCCATGAAGCTGACGAGGATGAAGATAATGCCTGGTCTCAATAATTTTTAAATGAGCTACATTAGTCATATGATACGTGTACACTTGTCAGTGGAATGTTCAGTAGTTGTACAGAACATTTACCATTGTTGTTACGTGAAACATTGACTTTTACAGTTATCTGTAGTACTGTTTCTTAAATGTTTGCTGCTACTTTTTGAAGTTGTTTTTGATGACTTTCGTGACATGGTTTTTGGAGTTGTATGTGTCAAACATACAGACATTGCAAAACACAATTATTGATGGTGTGAAAACCTAGTTGCCTATCTGCTTTTATGGCAACCATTGTGCACTGCAGCACATGTGTTAATGCTTGTTTTTTGGTGGTTATTTTTTTTTTTAAATGGTTTTTAATACGTGTAACTTTTTCTGTCAGTCAACTCACCTCTGTGGCTGCACACCTAGCAGCGTGCCCCGACATCAGGCTGCATCCACATCTTCCCCCTTGGCTTCCCCTCTGTGGCACATCAGTGAGAAGCCCACAACTCAACTCACCTCAGACCAGATCCAGCATCTGTGGATGTGCCATTCAACCACGGTCGGTACATCCCCACCGCAGGCACCAACCATGAATGGTGCATCCACGGATGCAGGATCTGGTTTGAGGTGGCGTGAGTTCTGGGCTTCTGCTGATGTGCCGAAAATAGAAAGAAGATGGATGCAACCGATGTTGGGGCACGCTGCTGGGTGAATAGCCACAGGGGTGAGCTGACTGTGACACAAATAGTTATAAGAACAGCCTTGTACCATTTTCCTTGCTTTTTTTTTTTGGCCCCTGGAGCACGGGGCCCATGATGATGACAAGGGAGCATGCATGCCTCCACACACATTCCCTTCCCCGGTCGACAGTGTTTTTATTGCTCCCCCCCAGCCTCTACTAGGGTCCAGTCTGGAACTGACCACTGGCCAACCCCCTCCGGGGAGGAGATCAGTACCTCCCATGCTCGATCCTTACCCTCAGCTCCTCCCCCTCCATGGGCCCATGATCCATCCAGAACCATGGTCAGTGGCATGACATGAGATAAGACGTCCTCGACTCAGCCATCATCGACCCCCTGCCATCATTGGTGGGTATTTAATATTGTTTTTTTTTTGTACACAGCTGACTGACAATCTCAGCCCTCCAATGTGACTGGACATTATTTTACGCATTGACATACAGCATACTTAACTGTGCATTTCACTAACAATGGACATCTCTTTCCATGGGTTTTATGTTGCGTGTATCATGCTCATTCACATCCATGTGTGGTCACTGACATCTACCATGCCACTTCCCCTAAGAGGTTGTTATTTGCTTAACATACCAATGGCCTCACCATAGTTGTAGCGAACTGCCAAGCCTCTTACCACCACCCCTGTCATTAGAAGGCGAGCACACACGTTGCTACTGTTAGTCAGCTGTTATCCCTTCTTGTTGTACAGCTGTATCAGCTTGTTCACCAACATGTTTGTTCATCTTTGCAATCATTAGCTGTACTGCTATGCTATACTGTTTGCTGAGTAAGCATCAGTACAGCACTGTATTTTGAGCAATGTGCAAACATGATATGACCATTGACCCCTCAAAAACCATTCCCACAAATATGTAACGGACAAATGGATCTGTTCAGTTGTATGTAAAGTTTGACACAAAGATTTTATGAAAGGTTTGACTTCAATTTAATTGTTAATAAACATTGCTTTGAGTTCTGTATGAGTAATTTGAAAAAATTATAACACCAATGTCATGTCAACATTTACATGTAACCGTGTTCTTCATAGGAGAAATATGAACAACAAATATTTAACTTATCATTATTGCTGAAATACAATATTGTTGCAGTAAGTAATGTCATGAAAAGAAAATAATTAAACATTACTTAATGCAGTTAATACATCAACTATCAGGTTTCATCAATGGCGTCAACCTACACACTGGCCACACTCAATGGCCCAGATATTCAAAAGGGTTGCACATGGCACAACACTGCTGCACCATGCACAACCTACTGATGCGCCCGGCGTGATATTCAAAAGGGAAAAGTCGCCGCACAAATCCCGATGCGCGGGCGCATCAATGTCTCTGAGCACAGGTGAGGCGTGCCATGCATAACCTGCAGCCCGATATTCAGCCCGGGATGTGCAGAGTCATGCATGTGCAACCCCTACCTGTGCCTGCACAAAGTTAAGCCCCCAAAAAAGGAACAAGTGATGGCCACCCACAGGTGAGCTGCCGCATTGCAGGGCGCAACACAGCAGCTGCCACCTGTGGGTGGCCACCCGAGTTCCTGCCACACCTGGCGGTGCCCCCCATGCCCCATCATGGGCATCCATGTAGCTGAATCCCCCCTCCTATATCCCTGGTGGTCCAGTGGACCGCTATGTGCCCGATCGTGGGCATTTGTCCAGAAGAATAACCCCCTCTTCCAACATCCCTGGTGGTCCAGTGGACTGCTATGTGCCCGATCGCGGGCATCAGTATTATAACCCCCCCACATCCAATATCCCTGGTGGTCCAGTGGACCAATCGCTGCTGTCAGCGGGCATCTGTAAAACATAAAATATTCCTATTACCCTGGTGGTCTAGTGTACCCCCTCCCCCACCACTGAGCCCCACCACCCGCTCACCCCGGTCAGCTGGCCGGTGGCAGCACTACTCGCCTGCCACCCACTGCCCGTGACTGACAGCTCAGTGAGGGCTGCATGCCCATTGTCTCAGCTGTGATCAATGGGTGTGCAGCCCTGACTAATCGGTCAGCGGGCGGCAGATGACGGGCAGAGGTGCTGCCACTGCCAGCTGACCCGGAATGGGTGGCTCGGTGGTGGGGAGGGGTACACTAGACCACCAGGGTAATAGGAATATTTATGCTTTACAGATGCCTGCGATCAGGCAGCGATCGGTCCACTGGACCACCAGGGATGTTGGAGAGGGGTTATTCTTATAGACAAATGCCCACGATCGGGCTGCAGGGGGTGTCGGTCCCCGACGGCTGCTGCCTGGCAGGACGCCAGGCACAAGTTGTCGAGGATCAGCACATCTGCATGCTAATGGCATGCAAATGGGGCCATAATGACATGCAAATGGCCCCATGTGCACCTTGCATAAATTATGGCCCCATTTGCATGTCCCCTTTTGAATAGCGCAGGTGCTGTGCATGGTGCAATGGCACTTGCACTAGCGCATCTCCATGCTCCACTCTGGCCACTTGCGCTGGCGCAGTGCCACTTCACCATGCACAGTGGGGGTGGCCAGGTTGTGATATTCAAAGCTGCTGCGCTATAGCGCAGCTCCGTTGAATATTGCCCAGACCACACCCCTGCGCAACAAAGTTGAGCTGCGCCCAGGCTTGGCCACAGCCTGGCACAGTTTGAATATCTGGGCCAATGTGTACAAAAACAGGAAAAGGTACATCATCAATAGAATAACAACTGTTTTTTAAACTTTGTTTTAGCATGAGAAACACGGCATCCTTACAGCTTGTTTACAGAGGAAACCATGGACCACAGGGAAGTTAAGCGCATTGGTCAGGGTGACACATCATATGCCAGTGGGTGCTGTGTGACTGTAACTCATAGTTGGGCTATAAAAATGTGAGCCAAGCCACTTTAAGGAACTTGGTGTGCACAACAGCTGTAATTGCTTGATGCAGAGGTGGCATTGTAGTGGGAAGCTTGACCACAATGGAGGCAGAGAAGAGCTGTATGGGAAGCGCCACTGGAGGGGCAGCGTATCGGAAGCTGCATCAGCAACAGTAAAAGGAGTGTGGCCTCACAGGCTGGACTCCCACTGGCTGCAACGTCGCTGTGCCAGGGGCATTCTAGGAGGAAACGGGCTGAGAGGAGGATTATGGACCAACTGAAGGGAGAAGTGCCAAAGTTTAACTCATGGCTGGGCTGTTAAAATGTGAGCCCAGCCACTTTCAGGAACTAGGTCTGCAGAGGAGCTGTAATTGGTGCAATACCAGTGGGTTTGAACTGACAACATGAAATGCTGTGTTGGGGTATTGTATATGTGAATTTTCAAGCTGAGAGGTATTGTTATCTATGTGAAATTGCAAGCTGTGAGGGATTAAGTATTGCATCTGGTAATTTAATGGAAGCATATGGCCACTTGGAGCCCCATCACTGTGAATCACGAGGGACTGTATGTGCATTATAAGTGGGCCTTGACCAAAGGTACATGCTATGATGGCACATCACGTCACTACAGGAGGCATGTTTGGGAGGGTGGTTGGGTGTACAGGGTGACGGGCGGCCATGGAACTTGACTGGGATTGGAAATTTGGGGGTTGCCCACTGTGCACCAGCTGTTGCAGCTTAGGGAGGATGTTGAGGGGATTGAAAGGTATCTTGGGGACTGGAAAAGTAGGGAGCATGGGGTCGCCTACAACACTACACCAGGTGCTGAAATCGATGTCATAAGGAGAGTGCTCAATGGGGGCACTCTTGGACGGGGCATGGACATCCTAGCAGGGATAGTACTGAAAGCGGTTCAATTGTAGCAGGTGTCAGCGGGTGCCCTCGATCAAGAGTCCACAGAAAGGCACAGATGGGGCCAGCAAGGGTGGGATTGGTGAAAACGGGGCAGAAACAGCAAAGACAGGGAAATGAGAAAACTGTGTGGTAACAAGCCAGGCAGGAAGCAGAGATGCAGGGGATGGGTAATTCTTGAGGTAGGGATTTGGAAATGGGGCAAGAAGCAAACACAAAGCTAAGTGTACAAGTAACAGAGGGGAAATCCATGGGGTGGGGGATCAAATGAAGCAAGGCACAAGGGCAGGAAGCACCATAGATGAGCCAGAAAACAAGCAATTGGGACATGGAAATAAGCAGGAAGGGGAGAGGAACTCTCAAATAGATTCAGAGTGGGAAAAGGGCTGCACTGAGGAGCTAAAGAACCAGAAACAGGCACAGGGAAAGGAGTAGGATGAGTATGGGGGGGAGGTCTCAAGAAGTTTCTGTGGGTGTGGGAATAGCAAGGGTAAGGATGTGGAAAACTTGGGAAAGGGGAGGAGAAAAGCAGCTGCAAGAAGTGCCCGGGGGAAAGAGTTTTAATAGTTGGGGACTGTATTATAAAAGGAGTTACATGGTGGAGAAGGGGAGACAGAGGGGATAAAATAGTCGTGGAGTGTCTGCCAGGTCTGATGTCAGCTAAGATCATGCATTGTATGCCCTCAAGGCAGAGGGAAATGGATGACAAAACGAATCTGATCTGTGCTGCATGAAAGTGGACTAGGTGATGGGGCATGATGGGATGGCCCCAAGGGTGTTAAGGGAAATATAGGACATACTGGCCGTACCACTGGCTGCACTCTTCATTAAGTCCATGGAGATTGTGGTTTTACTGGAAGACTGAGGAAGACAAATGTGGTTCCACTTCATAAGGGGGGAAGGAGAGAGGGAGGAGGTGTTAAATTACAGGCGCATGAGCTTGACATCTGTGGTAGGCAAGGTCAGGAAGAAACTAATGAAATGTAGAATCAGCAGCTACCTGGAGGAGACAGGCCTCATGGATCCAAGGCAACATGGTTTTACAGCACTGAACATGGCAAAGAGGCTCAACCACCTATCCTTGAAGAAAGGTTCCAAGATTTTAACATGTACTACCTGGAACAGAGCTGAGATAAGGGGGACATGATTGACACCTGCAAGTTCCTTAAGGGTAAAAACCGGGTTCCAGTGGAAAGTGTCTTCCAGCTGAAGGGTTATCCGAAGACGAGTGGGCATGGCCTGCAGGTGGAGGGGGGCTGGTGGCAGTTAAGGGCTAACATTAGGAAATACTATTTTGTAGAAAGAGTGGTGGATAACTAGAGTAGGCTCCGGAGACAGTGCTTGGAGAGGCAACAGTGGAGGGATTCAAAAGGGCATGGAGCAGACACAGAGGAATGTTGAGGGTGTGGGGTGCATATCCTACCACATAGCTGGACAAATGGGCACACTGGGTGGGCCTGTCAGTCCTTTTCTGCCATCACACTTGTATGAATGTAAGGCATGGTCTTTATGTTTTCTGTTCACAGCCATAAAGCTCTGCGCTATGCTGCTCACCACGGTACACATGGTAACGGTATAACTGGAGAAGTGAGACTGTATGGACTGTGATGAGAACAATGTACTATTACTGCACAAATACCTGCAATCAGAGTTCACTATAGTGTGCATTGCATAAGCACCATACCAGTGGTTGACATTAAAAATGTGTCACTTGCATCAGCACACGTCAGTAGTTGTGTCTGCATGGCTACTTTTATGAGAAACGAGAATAATGACTCTTGAATAATTCCTCTTTGTCAGTATGTGGCACAGGGGCTATGTTTCTTGGTAATTCGGGCTTCTCGATCTCAGGAACACTGATCAGTTGGCCACTTTTCAATAGAACAACATCGTCTAGCATGCGGTCCAGAAAGTGGTATGGTTTCCATTCATACACTGGCTTTGTTATCCACCTCTTGGTGTGCTTTGAAAACAGAAAGTCATGTTTCTAATGTCCTTTATTTGGTCCCACACTACATGTTACCAATGGTCAAACTGCAGTTTTCAGAATAATCAAGCATGGTTAGCTGCGTCCGAGCAACCATTCCTCCATACGAGAAATGCTGGCACTTTGGGCAGTATTTGTTTAAAAGGGAATGGAAAACTTCAAGCTTCCCCATGTGGCAAAACTCCATCATCTTGCCTATGTCCTTTAACAGTCTACTGTCCATCACAATCGACTTGAGGGCATTATATGATACCGACCCCTTTTCAAGCCAGCACATTTCACATAGTGTGTCCTCATCCAGTTCTCCAAGCTTGCAACCATGAAAAACTAATCCCACAGTCCAGGTATGACTGTCTGTGGTGTGCTCTAGAATGGAGACCCACTTCATATGAAGTAGTGCTGCATTTCTTTGACAGGAGGATGAAGACCACCAAAAGTGGTTAACTACTGATCTTATCCATGGCATGAGGTCCTGGCAGTGCTGCTGCTTGCCTTTGGCAGCAAATTTCTTTATGATGGCTTTAGCGACATGCCAGACATCATACTGATGAGCTATTCCAGCAAATGTAGATTCCTTGCGCATTACCGAAGAAATCTGTGGATGTCAATCCATGGCAATGGTTTTGATTGTATTGCCTTCATCCAAGATCTTGTTAAGCACTCTGATGAACCCCTCCTTCTCCATGCAGTTGGAGTTTACAACTTCTGTCACTTGAACTGGCTTCAACTTGAGAATCTGGTTTGTGGTCATCTCCATGATTGTATAAGTACAATACTTTGCACAGTGACCTGGTGAGTCGCAATAACCATCACCAATCACTGTTACTTGCCGCCCAGCCAACTGTAGTAGATTTTTTGATTTCTCAGTACCCCACGTGTAATTTACTATGGGGAATAGGTATTGCCATTGGATTCGCAGATACTGAGTGTGTGACAGACATGGAACATGAATGCATTTCATGAACTCGGCAATACGTCTGTAAGTATTACCACTAAACAGCACTGCTGCACTGACAAGCAAATTACCAGCACTTATCTTTCCTATGAGCGGTGTAGACCTCCATGTGAAGGTGTGAGGCTTGGCACAGCAAAATTCACATACAAACATTGTACCTCATATGTAGAATTGTGTGAGCAGCAGTGGTAGTTTGCACATGTTGCATACGATCATTTGAAATAGCACAGACAGATGACTCTTAAACATGATCAGTTTCTACTCATTAGCAATACTACTTGAACACCTTGAGTCCTCCATGAGGTCTGTGTCTTCAGAATATGAGTCAGTGGACATTTCACTGTTTGGAGAAAACATAGACACTTTGGCCTCGCAAGAGTCACTGACTTCTGAAGTCAAGAATGACAGTTCAATGCTCTCCTGACCATGTGACCGGTCATGTGATTTAACAGGTGTTGATGTCATTCTGGGGTTCTGTATACCATCCCCATCCTTTGAGGCTTGCTGATGTTCAGATGATGTCTTATTATGTTTGGTATTGCAGTTTGAAGATACAGGTGACAAAGACGAAGGACATGAGTATATGTGGTCTTTAAGTATATTCTCAGGTGATTCCGGCCACTGGCAGGCAAAGTCGCTTCTGAGAACCTGGCACTGCACTCCAACAAATGCTGTTTCTCGATTCATGATGATGGTTGAAAACATGGAACGTGTTGCAGCGGTATCAACAACGGTGTCCCAAGGAAGAATGAACTGATGTGCTGAATTCTGCTTTCACTGGATCGATATTCCGGTCAAACAAACATGTGTCCTGAGGCACATCAGTGGTCTGTACAGATGCATCACCATGCAGCATCTGTGGAGACAAACACAAAAATGTTAATAAGGGAACAGTTTTCTTTAATTCCTGTACCATATGCTTTTTCATATTTGCAAGCATGGACCATGTTTTGGTAGTTTACCCTTTTGACCCTTCAAGGGTCCTCCATTGTCACTGTGTGGTGATTGCTTTATAGTCACTGAAGGAACTGCATCAGGTTTCAGGGAATGAATGTTCTTCAGTGGACCTCTGTAGTATGAAATAAAAGAAAAATACATTTTCAGCTGTGGATATATTACAAGCATGTGTCATAAAGTGAAACACTGTTAACGCAAACTAACACAAGCCATACCTCACAACACTTTT
This sequence comes from Neoceratodus forsteri, assembly GCA_016271365.2. NCBI lineage: Eukaryota > Metazoa > Chordata > Ceratodontiformes > Ceratodontidae > Neoceratodus > Neoceratodus forsteri. Next base: position 1,356,393,272 of record CM057456.1, read on the forward strand.
GTGCCACATGTGTGAAACTGTGTGTGTGTGTGTGTTTAAGATGGAATGCATGTTCGTCCTGCTGTTGGTGAGGGTTTAGGCACTGCATGCCACACCTGTCACCACGCAAGCAAACCGTGCTCGATAACTATCATGGGACACAAGGGGTCAGCAGGGGAGAGAGGCTTGAGCATCTGGAGAACAGCTATCCTGTCTCAGGGATAGATCCACAGCCAGCATCATCCCAGTGTGGAAGATGGAAGCACTGCACAGCATAATCGCTGAAGCAGAGGGTGTAGAGAGCTGCTGTGGACATCTGAGGATGACATTACACACCGAAGGTCTGTGAGGGAGAGGGGAGTGATGGAAAACAAGCAGAAAAAATGACAGTCTACAATTGTCTACAGTGTGAGGTGACAGCGACCTCCAGGGGCTGATGCTACACACACCCTAAGCCATCCATAAATCAGACTCTACCCCCTGGTGATCACCGGCATACTCCTGGGGGAAGAACAAGAGTGAGGGGGAAAAAAAGGAATGGCATGCATTCTACAAGCCACATTGATAATGGGATGACATGGTGCTGATCTTTAATGTTCAGAGATGACTAGATGGAACAGGGCATGATCAGATGTAATGTATATATTAACAGCATGCAATAATCTGAATGTGACATTGAAAGTCTGTGATGCGTACAATTGAATTGCGATTGACTACATGCTATAGGACTTGTCTCATGTCTGTTACTTACTGGGAGTACTGTCAGTACTGCTTCAGCTTCATTAATCTTCACAAACTGCCATTCATAAAAACTCCAACATGAAGCAGGAGAATGTCATGCCATCCATAAACAGGAATTCAACAGTAGGGTTGTGTTATTCGGCCACGGAACAAGATGTATTATACCATTGGAAACAGCAATTTCTCACAATTAGTGTGACACATCTGTTGCCACTGTGCACCAAGCATCATGTGAGTAGCTGTTGCGCAGCACAACAAAGCTTGATGCACATGTAACACATGAGATGAATAATCCATGTAGGTCAGGTACATAGTGGTAGCCGTCGCGGAATGTGGCCACAAACTGACATGTTAGGCAGATGCTTAAATGCCCTCAGGCCATCTGGCTAACATCATCACATATTGCGGAGGAAATATATTATAGGAACCAAACGCCATTTCCTCAACATCCAACAGTAGCTCCTATACCACAGAGGGTAGCTGGTCAATGGAAAGTCATGTACACAAATGATCACAGTCTCTGAGACAAGATCACAGACCTGCAGGCAACAATAACTGAGTCAAAACTGGACATAGTAGCCATTAGTGGGACATGGTTCACCTGTACCCACACTTAGGAGACTTCAGTACCCAGCTATGTACTGTTCAGAAAAGAACAAGGGGCCAAAAGAGGAGGTGGAGTGGCCCTTTATGTCAATGAAAATATCAGAGCTAAAGAAATGCAGAATACAGATGAGGAAGTTGCAAGAGCAGGCATCTTTGGTAGGATGGTTGGGTGGACAGGGTGCAGGGTGGACATAATATTGGATTGGGCATGGATGTTCAGAGGATGCACAGTGGGTTTCCAGTTGGCAGTTCTTAGGGAGGAGGTCAAAGGGGATTAGGAGGAAGCTGGTGGCGGGTGTGTGGAGGGATGGAGGGGGACAGGAACAATATGATGGTATAGTAGGACACAATGGTCTGTGAGGGAAAACAACATGGCCTACACTCACTTATAGTACTGAAGGGGGGAATGAGAGCAGGGAGGGTATGAGTTGGTGAGATACTGGATGAGGTGAGGATGGACCAAAACCTGACCAGTAACATCCAGAGGGGGTGAAAATGATTTCTTTACATACATAGGAGAGAAAAGGAAAGTGAGGGCACATAGCAGCAGGATTATGACTGGGGAGAGATGGGCTCAGGGAGCAAGGGAGCAAGCAGAGGTACTAAATGAGTACTTTGCCTGTGATTTTAACGTGGGATGAGCGGGATCCTTCAGTCTCAATGTGAGTTAGTAGCCCACAGAAACGGGAGTTCACTTGGAGTCTGGTGCACCGGAAGAGGCTAGGATGGTGGATGGGCCAGAACTAGAGGGCTGGTGTATGGGTGGGTGGGCTGGGAGGATGAAATAACAGTGGATCGGGTGATGGCAGCCCTCTGGTCGCTAAAGACTGAGAAGGCACCGTTGCAGGATGGGCTGCATCAGTGGGTACTTAGACAGCTGGTGGACATGCTGGCAGCTTCACTGGCTGCACTCTTCAACATCTCTCTGCACACAGGGTTGGTGTCTTAAGACTGGAGGGTGGCCCATGTGGTGCCCATACACAAAGGGGTGTCTAGAGAGGAACCATAGGTGTGTTAGCATAACGTCTGTGGTAGGCAATGTGATGGAGGGCATTATCTATGAGATGCTCATGGGACAACTGGAAAGGTTGGGGAACCTAGAAGACAGGCAACACAGATTTGTTCCAAGGAGAGTGTGCAAGACCAAGCTTCTGGAGTTTTACGAGTGGGTGACGGTTGCCCTTGACCAACATAGGTAGGTGGACATACTCTATCATGACTTCAGCAAGGCATTTCTTTTAGTACCCCATAATGTCCAGAGAACAAAGATGATGGCGATGGGGTGTAGGTGCAGTTACTGAGGTGGATAGAAAATTGGGTTGCGGGCACAGTACAGAGAGTACTTGTTGGTGGCATAGTCTCCTCCCTTAGAATGGTCACCCATGGTTTGGTCCTGGGCCCTCCCTGTTGAATGCCTAAGTCTATGACATGGGGTGGGGTATTAGGACTAAGGTAAGTCTCTTTGCAGATAAGTTGAACCTGGGAGCAGTAGCGGACAGTGAGTAGGGGACAGTTCATTGTTTGTATGGTTACCAATACATACCCAAGATTGTAGGACAGTGTGGCGGTGTATCTTCCACAGGGGAAGAGGGAGCACATTGCTAGACTCACATGAAGTGGCATGGAGAAACTGAAAGGGTGGAGGCCATAGAACAATATGTGTACAATGAACAGAAACAGAGTATGTGAGCAGGGTGCTGTTAGGAATGAGGGTAGGGATAAAGTGGTGGGCGACACATGCAGACACGTAACCCAGCAGGCCATAGGATAGTCCTAAGTAGATGTGAATGAAATGACTTTCTTTTACATACACATACGCAAGCAAAAATAGTGTTCATTCAGGTGTTCTGCCATACCCAATGTGCATGTAACTGGTGTGTACAGTAAGGCAAATGAGAAAGTCACACATATGCTTTTACAAACCAATATGCAATGGTAGACGGTCACACTTGATCATTAACAAAACAGAAAATGGTTTTGTAATTGGTGGGTGTTACTGCATATATCATAAAGCAGCAAAACAGCAAGTCACCGAAGAGACTGAAGCACCATCCAGAACACTGAAAAGGTATCAATGTGCCAATAAACATATTTTATTTTGCATGAACTTTAAAGTTAGTAATTTTTTTTTTTTCAATTATTTTTATCCTCCTAGTGGCAGGTTGACTTCATTGGCAGGAAGTAACCCTTAAAACAAAACAAAACAGTTACACCTGCACATGCATAGAGAGGTGTTACTGTGGGAATGTAGCACAAAGGGGGCAGAGTTTAGGAAAGTAAGCTGAGCATGGAAATATGCTCACCATGCAAGGGAGGGGTAAAAGATACATACAGGCATAGTGTCTCCGTGTGGAACAGGATACATAGGATAAATTGGACTCAGATCACAGTGGAGCAGGAAGTGGGTAGCTAAGGAAAGATGAGATGGGGGGCACAGGGAAGGGTGACCTGCTTAAGGAACTGTGTACAATACGGGGTGGGCAAGGTTATGCACAGAGGGACAGAGGCAGGTACGGAGGAGGGAGGGAAGGGTGGACAGTGCATTCACCTGTGTGAGTAAATTTAGAATGGGTGCTGTAGGAGAAGGGTAAGTGGTTGTCAAGGACAGGTATGACATGGAAAACAGCAGGCAGTGGGGGCCTTTGAACCTGGTGGAGATATGGCTATCGTCACAGGCAAAGCATGTGGAAAGGAACTGACTGAGATAAACAGGCCAGGGAGTATGAACACCTGGGGAAGGGTGTTGCCCTTGTTCATGGTACAAAAGCAGGAATGGACTACAGTGCCATAACAGAAAGGGAAGAGTTCATGGAGGTCATATCACTGCGACATAAGGGTTACAGTGGGAGAAACAACATGGATTTGGGAGGGGAGGAACATTCATGGCAATGTGCAGTCAGGGGTGGAAGACTGGGAAAGCAAGCAGGTTTAGGGTAGAAAAGTCAGTAAGAGTACTTCACAGGGGGAATACATGATTAGGGGGATAAGGTGGAAGGGGAGGGGGATACTGTGGTGTTAAGTCCATGAGAATGTTTCTTCATGGTTCATAAGGCATGGTATGTGTGGGGGTCTGGGGTACAACATGGAAGGGCAATCAATTGTACGAAAGGGACAGGCTCCACCTTATCTCAAAGGGAAAACAGGTCCGGCAGCTTACAATTGCAGAATTCAACAGCTCTAGGTGTTGATGGAGGGTGCAACATGGCAAGCAAGGCCTGACAGTTCCTGACCTTGTCCCACAGGCGGCTGTGCACAGGGAAAGAGCAACCAATACTGCACAAGAGAATCATTGTATGCTGGAAAAAGGAAGACATCAGGGCACTGGATGGGAGGTGAGGGGAAGGAGGAACGTTTGGGGGCAGTGAACATTAACACAAGGAACCTGGAAAACAAGAAGCAAGAGCTTCAGGGGATGTTAGTAGAGGGGTGGGTGGATGTGGTGGATGTCACAGAGACTTGTGCCACTCACAGACATGATTGTCAACTAAACATACTAGGGAATAACAAATACAGAAGGGACAAACATAGTACAGTGAAGTGGAGGTGATGGGAGCTTTCATCATTAGGGATGGCATACGTATAATCAAGGTTTAGTAAGCAGGGGTTCAGGTTGAGGTCTTATGGGTCAACATGCAGGCTCTGGGGGGGGGGAATAGGATCAAGATGGGGATTATATGTAGGCCACATGGTCAGGGGGAGGAACAGGAAATGGGCATGGTGGGTACCCATAGGGATCACTGTGGTGGGGGAGAGGGAAAAGATGTGCTTATTGACCAGCTGATGCTGATCTGATGAGGTAGGGCTGCATACGGGATGTAGTCCTGTCTTATGGACAGCTCATCATTGACAGACTTGTGGATACACTGGCATGAACTGATCACGCCATGGTTCCATTATATCTTTACCTTGGTAGGCAGGCTACAAGACACCAAAATGACAGTTGTTCATTTAACAGGTACGTACTTTGGGGGTGATACAGTGGATCATTAGGGGCTAAGTACATGACAGCATGCAAGGTATGGTCACGGAGACCCATTGGGAAATTATTACAAAGGGGTTCCTGCAGTCTACCAGTGGTTGGACAAGGGAGAGACACAAGTGGGGAAAAAGTAAGTGGCTGACCTTGTGGACAAGGGTGGTCCAGGACGTGGTGAGGACAAAAAATGGTTCTTATGGATGATACATCAGTGTGTTGAAGTTGGCAAAGGCAGGGGTGCAGCTGAGATTACCGCAGGTGATTAAAAGAGGAGAAAAAAAGGGTATTCATGTATATGATGCTGGATCATGTCAGGACAGTGCATATCTGCTTTTTGTACTTCAGCAGGTCATTTCACTCAGTGCCACTTAAAGGGTTACTGGGGAAGCTGAAGGATATGGGGGGGTGGTGGCAGATGGTCTGGTCAATAGGAAACAAGGTAGTGGGGTGGGTACTGAATTTGACAGGATGGTGTTTGAGGGAAGAGTCATCCTCTAGGACACTCAGTAATGGGGTCACTAAGGGGTACATTATGTGCCCACTACAGTTTAATGCCTATATCTCACACATCAGAAGCGGTATCATGACCATGACTTGCCTATTTGCCAATAACTGGCAGCTGTGACAGTGGTGGTGGAAAGAGAGGAGGGAAAGATGGCTCTCCAAGAGTACTTGTGCTGTCTGGGGAGGTGGTCAAGACCATGAAGGCTAATGTTTAATGGTGATAAGTGCAGTGTTATGCAACTGGGGGCAAGAAACATGGCTCATCTATATACAAGGGGGTGATGACACACTGCCAATTTGTAGAGGGGAGAAAGACCACAGGTGGTGCTACATTAAAAACTATTAAAGGCATGCTGACAAACAAAAGAAAATGATGGTGTGCAGGGACAGGGGATAACCTAAAGGAGCCGAGAGGTGTTCCTTCCACAATATCTTAAAGGAATAAGTAAGGTAAGCCTTGAGTGACTGCTTCAGCTGAGGGAGGTGGTGGCTAGCAGGGGTCACTCAATGAAGCTGCACAAGTACAGTTTCGGGGGGAGCAAGGAGACACTAATTCACTAAGAAGGTGGAGCCATGGAATGCGGTGCCTGGGTAGTTGGTGGGTCATACACCCCTGAAGGGGTTCAACAATGGCTGAGGTACGTATAGGGTGCATCCCACTGCCACGATCGGAGGGTGGTGTGGCACCTTGTGGGGAGGTAGGGGCAAATAATGGTGCCATGTGAAGGCATTGATTAACGAGAAGCCTTGAGAAACCAAAGGGCATAATACCATGGTGTCTTTCTATGTTACTATGTTAGTATGTAGCAAGGCGGATGACATGGTCAGACACCTGGCAACTTGAAGTCAATGACAACAAATGAAACCTGATGCATAATGTTGAAAAATGCATCCTGCTGCATTAAGGGTCTAAGAATCACAGGCAAAAGTAACATCGCAGTGCAGTGCACCGATCTGTGACTGAGAAGGAGAAACATGGGTGGAGGTGCTGAGACATGGAACATTGAAGGAAAACAGCAACAAAAAACTACAAACTTGCTCTGTTGTATTGCAAGGGGATAACCTCAAGGAGGGGCGAGCTAATTTAGCTGTTACACAGACTGCTTGTCAGACTACACATGGAGTACTGCGTGCAGTACTGACACCCTTAAGTAGATAGGCACAGTAGGTTACTGGAGAGTAGGGGGCAACACAGTCAAACAAAGATGATACAGGATGTGGTGGCTGTACTTATGAGGTTAGAGTACCTTAGTTGAACCTGTACTCTCTTGTGGGACATGACAGACAGAAGACACGATACAGAACTTCAGATACATTACAGGAATGAAAAGGACTTGCATGCAGGGACTGTTGTAGGGTAGTGTGGGCACAGACAGTCAGGGGCCATTATATGATATTACAAGGTGAAATGTTTATGAGGGGATTGATGCAGAATTTCAGATCAGAAATGGTGGTGGGATACTGGAACGAGCTACCAGAATAGGTTGTGGCAAGCTCAACAGTGGGATGCTTCCAGAGGGGCTGGGATGGGGCAAAAGGGAGGATAATGACAAAGGTGGTTATACATGGAGGGACAGAAAAACAGTAAGGGTGGTAGCTGCAAAAGAAACACTCATTATACCACTTGTTCACCACTTGTACATTTATTATGGCACTTTTATATGCTTCATAACGTGCAGGTAAGCAATCAGGAAACAGGTCATCACATGGTGTACTGTCAAGAATTCTGTAGACACCACTTTCACTAAACATGCACACAGTGAAGCCAATTAACTGAGCAGTCACAAAAAATGCAGGGTGCAGGAATGAAAAACAGAAATGGTTTCATATTGAACATCATTACTATGCGCTGAGTACAGCAGATGATCACAGGTAGAAATTATGCAACTTGCACATCACATAAACAAGGTGCAGGCCAGAAACAGACAGCATTACACCACCAGGTGAGACACTGAGGGCGTGACACGATACACACAGGATAAAAGATGTGGGGCAACCGTTATGTCCTGCAGCATCATTCAGCGTGTGTACTACAAAGTGAAAAGGCACTCTGATGTGTACAGACAACAACACCACTGTAACATGCTGACTTCCCATGACAAGAACATGTGCTGGGGTACTGGTGGGGGTGTTGCAACATTGTATGCAGCAGCAAGACTCAATCAATGTATAACTCTCTGTGTTGTATAACATGTGTAGCACACTAACATGCTGACTTACCATGATGGGATAGTGGGGGGGGGGGCTCATGTACCACACCATGAGGTAATCAGTTTGACAGTCAGATAAACAAGTAACTCCGTAAATGAAAAGGGTCACTTATGCTTCGGCTGATTTGGGGGGAGAGGCATCAGCATACTGCAATGGGGGAGGACATTATTGCATGTCAGGCCATTATTGGGGAAACAATGACAGTACGCAGCTCAGTTTTGAAAGGTCACACTTGTGGAACTGTCCTTTCAAGTACTGCACAGCACAACACTCAACACCCAATAAAATGACTACAAAGATAATGTACCTTTTAGGAAATAGCATCAGTAAAATGCTCGGAGCACACCACGTTGTGCGTCTTAGGAAGAAAACTGTCAGCACTAAGGTCAGCCCGATTGAGGACACTGATTCCTGACTCTTTAACGGTTCTTCAGTGGGAAAACAATGGTAACTGACTTTATGATCACACCTTGTCTTCCCCAAGGTGTTAGCACAACCTGTTACCAAGCATGTTGCATTGTGGCTAAACAACTTTCCTAATCAAAGCAAAATGCACCAATATAAATTATACCACAACACATCAGATGAATAAACAGAAGAAACAAATTTCACTGACACTGTAAAGCAAAGGCAGGCACTGATATCAAAACTAGATACACAGAAAGTAATGTACTGCTGGCTGTGTGGTACTTGATGCTAGACGCGACTTGGAGCATGGGAAGAGCATATCAATAGTGTCACTACATGCAGAAGCAAATGGCATGAACGTGCATGTGTAAACTGTAGGCATGTGTACAAAGTAGCGGGGGAGCATGGACAAACTTCTCTTCCAGTGCGGCCGCAAGTAGGAAATGGTGCTCCAGTACACAAACTGCATGAATAGACTCCATCAACAAAAATGACAGATACAGACAAGAGGTTAGTGCAACATGAAAAATAAATACAGCGATTAGGCATTGGGTACCCTCACTTATCCACAAAGGGAGTACTTGCTCTTTTGGGCTGCTTTCCTTTAAAATAAATTTATTTACTTTTCATTAGTCTAACATGTTTCACGGATTACAAATGTAAAAACTACTAACACAGAAGGAACTACTTAAGCAAGTATATATATATATATATATATATCACTCATTTTTTTAAGGTTTTCATCAGTTTGAAAACATTTCCATCTTTTTTTTTCATTATTTTAGCAAAATACTTTCTAAGTGTAATATTCCATTCCAGGGCATAGGTGTATGCTTAATTAATGCATATCTGGTTATGTAAGGCACTTTGCTTTGCCTCATTCCTTACTATGCATATACTATAACCCATGACAGGCCATGGGTGTATCAAGGCATTAATGCATGCCCCAGGTACATTGTGAGGCATGAGGGTTCAACCGAGTGACTTCAACCAGCTGGGAAGTGCATTAATGCCCCAAAACACCCATGGGGCTGGAGTGGGTTATTGCACTTATAAAATGGCACGTTTTGCAAGTGTTTTAACTACTCTAAACATTTTAAAATCGTTTAAAATTTTATTTTTTGTGCACTTTGTCCTTCTGCCTTAAAAAGTAGGTCTCTTTAAAAAAGTTTGCCTGTCTAGCTCTGGCTCTAATTGGTTGCCAGTCGTGTGTGGGTGGGTTTAAAAAAAAAAAAAACATGGCGGTTGTAATTTTTGCTAAACAAGAGTTTTACAGAGGGACTCGGTTGTAAGTATTTATATCATCAGACCCTTGAAATGTCAAATTCTCTGCATATTTCTTGAGCTTGCTCCATCTTTTCACATTCTCCCACTTCACCTGCTGTTGCAATGACGGTGGTTAAAAGCAAGGTCATGTGAAAGCATTGATTTTTTTTTTTTACATTCGGCTTCATGTGCCAGCTGAAAAAGATCCACATGCCAAGCATTGCTCTACCAGGGCATTAATGAATGGTCAGCTGACATGTTCTGACCAATGGCATGTCAGTATCAGACCTTTCATTAATGACCATTTTATAAAGCCAGTATGTGCGTTATCAATTCAGTATAATCCCCTTCTGGCATCTATTATTCCTTATATACACCCATGCCCTGTAGTAGCTAATTTATCTAATGTGGTTCAGGCTGCCCAATGTTTTATCGTTCTAGATATTGGGTCATCCAAAAAGGCAGTCAATAATCATTTGTGATATATAAAGGATGAAATTCACTGAATCAAAAGTTTCTTTTGAAAACTGTATGCTTTTTTTTTATTTAAATCATACCAATAAGACCAGGGAGACAGTTTAGTAGCTTATACGCCACTTCCTCATGTCCACAGACAGTGTTGAAACCTAAATGCACACATACAAGCAATCATTTAGCAGTCCTTTTTACATATAAATAATCCAATGTCATACTGTATAATTCTCCACTCCACACCGATAACCATTACAGTGTACATCACTATATTTTTCTTTAACACCATTTCACCTTAAAACCACTAGTGTTCACTTATATTCATGTCCTTTGTTTTTAGGATATGAAAACATGTGCCCAAACTGATAAGTCTGTTTCTAAACCTGTTTTCAGTTGTTATGAGTGAATACATACCTGTCTTATCTAATTAAAATGTTCTGATATTGGTCAAACATTATACACCTTCTGTAATCCATCAAAAGTACTGTCTGTAAGTCCAAAAAAGTATATGTATAAATACTTTATACATTTTATATTCTTATCAAGTATAGTTCAAAATGAATTTTAATATTTTCATTTTGCCTTACTTGATTTTTTATAGTTCATTCTTGCACCTTGCCTGTTACTTCCTTACAATCTAAAAAGACAAATCAGAAAGAAAACATCATATCTTATTTTTCAAAAAGGTTTTCACTAGATAAAGGCATTTCTGTTTCCTTTACCTTTCATCTTTTCACTTTTTGCTGTGAGCTAATCACCCCTCTTGAGATATTTTCTGTGAGAGAAAAAAACTCCCTGAGTTAATCCGTTCTTTTATATTGTATTTTATTTGCTTCACTATCTCTTCCTATTAACATTATATAAACCTCCAATAGATTCACCGTGTTTGGTGCAACAGATAGAGTGCTGCCATCCCCAGGGCTTGCACAGAGGCTGCACTCACTCACTTGTGCGGTTTAAATACTGCCAGATAGTGGGGGGTAAACTGACATCACACAGTGATGTCACCGGTAGTTCCACTCCTGGGCGTTTCCCTCTTCCTCTGCTAATTGTGGAGAACAGCCCAGCTTCTACAGCTCAGAGGGTAGAGGTGGTGGTGCAGGGCCTCTGCGTGTAGAAGATAAGGGCTAGAAGTTGGTTTGCCCCCCATCGTCGGCTAAAAGTTGCAAATAAGTTATTTTACACTTTTTTAACAATTTTTTTTTTATATTATAGTATTACTTCCTCCCCAATTTTTTGTTGCTGTTGATTTATTTTATTTTTAAATGTTTATATATTATACTGCTCTAAAGACACTGTAAGACTCCTGTACAGGGCAGGGTAATAGGGGGGTGCCAAATTTGTTCATGATTTCCCTAAACCGTAATGCCACTTGAATCACAATAAAATAAGACCATTAGATTTTATATTAATATGACTATAAGCCATGCAGTAACACATCCAGAATGTAGTTACTGTATTAACAAGATCTCAAGGCCACATCACTAAATATGGGAATTCTCAAACAGCACTATATGGAGGTCAACATGGTTTGCAAAAGGTCATCTGCAAGTTATTACCAACACAAACTCCAATTACAATTTTCATTCAGTCCAATATTTGGATTTAGATGTCAGCCCCCCCCAACACAGTGGGCCTGTTTTCAAGACATACGGCGTTACTTGCATGCAGTTATGAGTTATGCCAGTCACCTCTATGCCAGGGACCATATGCCCCATTCCAGAAGTGGCAGGGTCCCAGCAATTGCAACCTGTGATATACGCCACAATTTGTAACTCTTGACGAATGCCAGGCAGCCCCCCCGAAGCACCCCCTACCCCAGAACACCACCAGCTGCACCAGGGGGCATGGACGGGGGGCAGGATAGGTGACACAGGTGTCAGGGGTGTTTGCAGGAGAATGGACCCCGGGGGTCCCTGCTGTTTGGGGGGTGGGGGTATACAATAGAGGATATGGGGGACACATCTGTGCTGTTGCCACAGTGCTAGGAGGTGGGCAGCCAACAGATGGCACTGTCAGTTGCCTCTTAGAGCAGCTCAGAGCTGTTCTAACTTAGCCAAGCCACTGTGGCTTTTGGCATAGTGCTTGTGGGTTATGACAGCCACCCTACTGGGATTGGACTAGGTTGCTGTCCCAACCCACAGTTGTGCCAGGTGTTGCGGGCTGTGGTGTAAGTGTTGACATAAACTGCATTTGTCACAGCCTGCAAATACCAAGGTGCAACGCACATCATGGAATAGGGGCTGGCGTATTGACTGGCATAAGTAGCGAGATACACCATGGAGTTTGGCATATCTCACCTTGCACCAGCATATGCCCTTGTGGAATCGGGCCCAGTGAGTCTACTGGAGGTTTATATAATGTTTATAGGAAGAGGTAGTGAGGCTAATAAAATACAATATAAAAGAAAGGATTAACTAAGGGAGTTTTTTCTCTTGCAGAAAGTATCTCAAAAGGGGCGATTAGCTCACAGCAAAAAAGTGAATAAAAGATGAAAGGTAAAGGAAACACAAATGCCTTTTTCTAGTAAAAAAACCTTTTGAAAAATAAGATACAATATTTTATTTCTGGTTTATCTTTTTAGACTGTAAGGAAGTAACAGACATGGTGCAAGAATGAACTACAAAAAATCAAGTAAGGCAAAATGAAAATATTTAAATTCAATTTGAATTAGACTTGATAAGAATATAAAATATATAAAGTATTTATACATATGCTTTTTTTGATGTACCGATGGTACTTTGAATGGATTACAGAAGGTTTAGAATTTTTGACCAATATCAGAATTAGATTTTAATTAGATAAGATAAGTATGTATTCACTCATAACAACTGAAAACAGGTTTAGAAATAGACTTATTGGTTTGGGCATGTTTCCATATCCTAAAAACAAAGGACATGAATATAAGTAAACGCTAATGGTTTTGAGGTGGAATGGTGTTTAAGAAAAATATAGTGTTATACTCAGTAATGGTTATCTGTGTGGGGTGGAGAATTATACAGTATGACATTGGATTATTTATACGTAAAAAGGACTGCTAAATGATTGCCTGTATGTGTGCATTTAGGTTTCAACACTGTCTGTGGACATGAGGAAGTGGCGTATAAGCTACGAAACTGTCACCCTAGTCTGATTGGTATGATTTAAATTAAAAAGCTTATAGCTTTCAAAAGAAACTTTTGATTCAGTGGAGTTCTTCCTTTGTATATAGTAGCTTATTGCCATCCAACATACCCAAACACAAGAAAACAAAAATATCAGACAATAGGCATAGAATAGGAGATTGTTACAGTTTTGTGAGCCATTTTACTTGTTGTGTATGTCTATAGACATAATTAAAGAAATAAATACCTTTTTTAAAGGACACCTAAACTAGATACTTAATACTGAAAACATGAGCAATATTAAAGCATAGCACCTGAGATCACAATGTGTTGTACCTATTCCTTCCCTTACTTCACCATCTGCATTCAAATACTCTTTCATCAGATTTTAATTTTTTAAACAAACTTTTGTTTTAAGTTAGCACTCTTAAGACTGCCATTAAATGGCTGCTGACATCATTATGCAAGGACATGAACAGAGCAAGAGTGCTTTGTCTGTCTTACTGTACCCCTGTGATACAGTATAATTATTTATACTACAACATACGCCCTGTTTTGTTTAACTAGTGACAAAAAGCCATCCTTAGCTTGTGAATTACAATATAATATATTGTGTAATGATGTTGGTGGCCATTTCATGGCAATCTCAGTTTAACCTAAGTTTAAAATGTTCCTTTTCAGCTCCATGGCGCTAAGTGATAGGGAATTATTCTAGTATTCTGGAAATCCAGGTTGGCACTTCGAGCCCGGAGCATAAGGAGGGAAGGCCAGCAGGGAAAGATTCAGAGCATCCTTTTGATACTTCTCTCTGGCAAAGCACAGCTCGCCTAGTGGTTCCTGTGATGGCACTGTAGTGGTGCTCTTGGCAGTGTTACCCCCAAAACAGGAAACAGAATGGCACTGGGCAAGATAGATGATGACCTATCTGGCAATCTAGCAACCCCTTTCACATTACCAGGCCCTGAAAAGCAAGCTGGCCTGCTACCTCCATCATCAGTGGTTGATTAAAGGTGCTGCTGTCTTGGTGGCAGCAGGCGGGCCCCTGACACACAACAGAATCCTCAGCAGAAGGAGGACTTGGGGGATTGGCAGCAGGACCAGCTGCACAGGGTAAGTCCAGAAGGCAGCAGAGGTGTGCCATTTCTGGAGATCAAAGGAGGTGTGCCTGAATTGAGGGAGAAAAAAAATTGCACATCATAAATTGCCCATTTTATTTACAAAATTAAAATCTGAGGAAACAGTTTTTAAATGTTGCTAGTAATGTCAGTAAGGGCAGGACTAGGTATAGCATCATGTGATCTCTTGTGCTGTTTTTATATTGTTGATGTTTGCATTATTACAAGAAATATCTTGTTTAGTTGTCCTTATGTGTTGTGCGCTTGAAATTCTTTGACAAACATGAAGTAGAAGGTAGAAGGTCACCTGGGGGCCAGTGACCATCACATGGTATGGTTCAGTTTGGCTACTACATCTAAATCATCCCATTCCAAGGCAAAAATATGGGACTTAAGAGGAGCTGACTTTGATAAGATGGCCTACAGAGTTAAGCTAGCCCTGGCAAAAAGAAACACAGGGGAGGGGGTACAGGCAAAGTGGGCAAGCATTAAGGATGCAATACTTGAAGCAACATCCCATTGTGTTAGACAGAAAAGGAAGTGCAAAGAAGAAGGAAACCACTTTGGTTCTCAAATACAGTAGCAGAAAGGTCAGAGCCAAAGGCTGGCCTTCAGGAAATATAAGGGAACACAGGGGATGAAGATAAGGAGGCATACCAAACTGCCCTAAGGGAAGCAGGTAAGGCAGTAAGGCAGGCAAAGTCCCAAACTGAGGAAACACTATACGAACAGTAAAGAAGGTGACAAGACTTTCTATAGATACATTAGTGAAAGGAGAAAGTCCAGAGGGTATTGCTAAGCTTAATGGAGAAAAGGGAGCATGTGAGGAGGAGGACCCTGTAAAGGCATCTATCCTAAATAGATACTTTTGCTCAGTATTTACTGAAGAGAAGGTAGGACAGGGCCCACAGCTCAGCATCATGGACACAGGGGAGGAGGTGAGCACTACTCCTTTCACAAAAGAAAGGGTCCCTACAAGAGCTTGCTAAGCTCAGGGTGGATAAGGCAATGGGACCTGATGGCATACATCCCAGGGTACTTAAGGAGCTAAAGGAGGAACTAGCAGAGCCATTAGCAGAATTGTTTAGTGAGTCTCTGAGCACAGGAGAGGTCCCAGAAGACTGGAGAAGGGCTCATGTGATCCCGCTCCACAAGAGTGGTAGCAGGGAGGAGGCGGGGAACTACAGACCGGTCAGTCTTACCTCAGTAGTGGGCAAGATTATGGAGGCACTCCTTAAGGAAAGGATAGTGCAACACCTGGAATCCATAGGTGCACAGGATCCAAGACAGCATGGGTTTACAAAAGGAAGGTCCTGTCAAACTAATCTCATAGATTTCTTTGACTGGGTAACCAGAGTGGTGGACCAAGGGGGAGCAGTTGATGTCGCCTACCTTGACTTCAGCAAAGCTTTGACACTGTTCCACATAGAAGATTGATAAATAAGCTGGGTAGGCTCGGGGTGGGTCAGAAGTTGGTCAACTGGGTGGCAAACTGGTTGAAGAGCAGAAAACAGAGAGTGGTGGTAAATGGTATACAGTCAGAAGAGATGCAAGTCACAAGTGGGGTACCTCAGGGATCAGTCCTGGGGCCAGTCCTCTTCAACATCTTCATTAGTGACCTTGCAGATGGACTAGAGGGTAAGGCTTGTCTGTTTGCAGATGACACCAAGATCTGCAACAGAGTAGATGATCCAGATGGGGTGGGCAGAATGAGAAGAGATCTGGATAAACTAGCAGAATGGTCAGAAGAGTGGCAACTGGGATTTAATGCAAAGAAGTGAAAAATCATGCACATAGGAAGAGAAACCCTGAAGCCACCTATAGGCTGGGAGGGAGTTGCTAGCAGTCACAAAGGAAGAAAGAGACTTGGGCATCATCATCACTGATGACCTAAAATCATCAAGCAGACCTCTAAAGCAGTAGAGTAAGGCTAGGGGGTGTTAGGGTGTATAGTAGGGGTATCACAAGTCAGGTAAGAGGGAGGTAATAATCCCTCTGTACAAGACACTGGTTAGCCCCATCTGGAGTACTGCGTGCAGTATTGGAGGCCACACCTTCACAAGGACATTAACCAAATTGAGGCAGTCAGAAGAGCAACCAAAATGGTGCAGGGACTGCATCAGAAGACATATGAGGACAGATTAACGGAGCTCAATATGTATACCCTTGAGCAAAGGAGGGAGAGAGTGATATGATCGAGGCATTCAAACACCTTAAGGGCATAAACAAGGTGAAAGAGTCTAACATGTTTAAATATAAGAAAAATAGCAGGACAAGAGGACACAGCATGAGATTAGAGGAGGCCGATTAAGGGGAATGTGAGAAATTCTTTTTCACAGAAAGGGTGGTGGATGCATGGAATGACTTACCACAAGAGTGGTGGCTATGAATACAGTGCAGGGCTTCAAACAGGCATGGGATAGGCATAAGGGAGCAATACAAATGACTATGAATAGATAGGTCACTGACAGAGCAAAGGCCGAAGGCACATTTATAAGGTAGAAAAAGGAATGGGCAGACTGGATGGGCCTTGTGGTCCTTATCTGCCGTCAACTTCTATGTTTCTATGTTTCTATGTTTCTAAGTAGTGTGACTGTGGCTTTAACATATGGCGCATGGCCCTGTAGCATCATAACAGGCATGCTACAGTAAGCATGTAAGATATTGCTGTGTCAAAATAAAATTCTACCGCTGGAATTACTAAAAAAATTTGGAATTTCACTTACATGAAATTTCAGAGTACACTTTGGCAACTTTCGTAAAATTCTGACTTAGAATGACAGAATAATTGTATGGCTTGCAGATTTAAATCCAACTTAAAATGGCAGAATGATTGTATGACTTATGAATGAATGTATTAAACTGTGGAAAAGAATTTTGCAAAACTGATCACTGAATTGCAGAATGATTGCATGTATTACAGATGGATATATTAAACTGCAGAGTGGAATTCCGCAGAACTGTCATTACACAGTTCATGTGGATCATTCCACAATTTGTCTAGAAAATGTTGAGAAATGGGATAAAAATTTGCCAAACACATTAAGAGGATTTGGATTTCATCAAAGTCAGAATTTGTGAACATTTTGTGAAATTTGTAATACAGTATTTCTTGAAATTTTCATGAATTTAAAATTTGCAGTTTCCACCCAGCAGTAATGAAAAGATCAAACCTAGGCAGAATACCCAATATATAAAATTGGCTTTAATTTACAAATATCAAAGCTGCAGAGCCCCCCCCCCAATGAAAGCTGGTGTACGTGTTAGTATCAATAAGCCCCAGACTACTCAATCAATGCATGGAATGGAACACAGAAGGGCTGGGAACATGACCACTGCTGGACAGAGATGCAGCGAATTTAAATTCCGACGGCAAAGTGAATGTGAAGTGGGCACTTCGCATTGCCACTTCGCTATGCGGTGGGCGAAATGCAAAGTGCTCACCATATCGTACTACTTCGGCGTTAAGGCGGAATGGCAATGCGAAGTAAGGCGAAGTCATTGTTTTTAATGGATTTCGCGTTCCTCCTTATGATTCTAAGTGATCCACTTGGTATTTCAGATTTGGCAGCCCCCCCACCACACATCACATGGCTTACAGTACTGTAAGTCACATGCTCTTTAGCTAGGTTGGAAGAAAGTGAATCATACAAACAGACACATTTACTTTTTCCTGTGCAGACGGAGAGGGAGAGGAGTGTGTTTTGTGACTGCTGATACTTTGAGATCAGAATGAGGAGGAGATTTAAACTTTGATTTAGACCCAACAGCTTTTTTAAAAGCTACATTTTTTTGTCTTTTCTGTCTGTACTCTTTTTTTACTTAATTTTGTTCTTTCTGCAAATTTTATTTTTCTTACATAGAGGGACATCAGTTGCAAATTATGTCCATGCTGGAACTGCTGCTGGATCACCATGCGATCCCACATTAGTTTTTTTTTTTTCCTCAGACCATGTGCCCCCCCCGCACCTTCCTTGCTGTGTTATAAAATGTATTCTTCCACCATCCCTGACTCTTGTATGTAATTATGCCCTTTTTTGTTGTCTTCCATATGTATTCTGAGCAGGGGAAGTATACTGTGCTAAACTGCATGGGTGCAGCTTTCTTTCCAGTCTGTGTATGTACTGCAGACACTGTCCAACTCCCTGACTTAAAAAACACTTATTAATGAGTACAATGGTGGGGCAGTGAAGCCTGGAGAGATACTACAAAACAGGCTTACAATACATCCAAGTAACTAGTAAAAAAAATTACTGTTGTGATTCGTGACGTGATCGTAAATCGTAATTTGTGACTGCATTTGTGACCGTGATGATGAAGAATGTGATTTGTATCACGAGTGACTCCTGATGATGATCCTGACTTAAAAACGCATATTAATGAGTACAATGTTCATGCTGAATTATGCACCACACCTGTCCAGTACTCTGAAGGGAAGCCAAAGAAACAACTGTGACTTAAGTTAGAGATGGAAATTGGGCCCTAAAGAGATGCAAATGTACAAACAGATTAAGATTGCACTGTGCACTGAAGAAATGCAGATGCAAAGGCATAACACCTAACCAGTGTTCTCCATCAGAAATTCAAATCTGGAAAAGAATATCTTTGCTGGTTGGGGCGGGCCACCGGGGGGGGGGGCAGTGTACTGCACTGCTGCAGTAACAATCACTAGTACTAGTACCAGTAAAGATACCACAAAGAAGTACAAAAAATTACACAGCTGTAGTGCATAGCAGGTTTACATTGCTGAAATTATGTGGCACAATAAAAGGTGTCTGATTTGATGACATGCGTCATACACATACTCACACACACACTAAGTAATGCATAGCAAATTGAAAACTTCAGTAATATAACCACATATTTTAAACAAACTAAAATTATGCACTGCTGCACCACAACAATCAGCAAAGAAATGGCAAGAATTATTGAAAATATTACTGTGTGTACATTAACACAGTTATACAAGAAAAATATCACCAAAACAGAAAGTACTGTCTTTTTCTCCAAGTTAATCTACCTACACCACAGATACGCCCCTCCCCCAAAGCACACTTCCACCGTCTCTCAGTACACAGACTGAATGTGTACATTAACATTCAAAATACACACACAAACAATAAACGCTTGATGATATGAGCACAGAAGGGTTTCCTACAATCGATGAACTAAAGTTTCAGCAAAAAAAATGACTCAAAAAGGCTTTTTTAACAGCTTTTAGAAGGTTTGAATCACAGAGAGCTCTCAGAACAGATTGTCTCCTACAGCTTCCCACACACACTACCCCAAACTGAGGCTGTGCAGAACAATCTAGAACCCATGTGACCTGATATCCCATGAATCACTGCAAAATTCACCTTTGGAGCTTAAAAGCAAGGCAAAGTAAGGTGAAGTACATTGTTTTCAATGTACTTCGCCTTAAGGATTAATGGAGTAGTGGTTTGGGAAGGCAGAGTAAAGTGAAGTCATTGTTTTCAATGGACTTTGCATTACCCATTAATAATGTGATACTCCGCTTTGTGTTGCGGGCCTCCATGGCTTCGTTTTCACTCGCGTCTCCCTTGGAAGCGGAGTGGGAGCCACCATGCCCCATCTCTACTGGTGGAGCAAAGCTGGACACCAGGGCTCAGTTTTCAAAGGCTGATGCAGGGCTGTTAAAGAGAATTCACACTTATCCTTTGTGTCATATGCACTCCCCCTTTCACCCAACTCCTTGCACAACTGCACCTGATTTTCTATCATTGAGCACAGTTGTGATGATTTCCTTAGTTTACAACAGCTTGCACCAAAGATTTGGTGCAAACTCCGTAAAAAGGGTCCTCCAAGTGTCACAAGCAAGACCAGGGAAAAGCTAATCTAACTAGTGGCATTTGGCACTCGGAATAGAAAATTGTAGGCTGGGAGCATACTACAAGCCTTGTGCACCAAACAATCAGTGCATCAGGGGCTTGTGACATTTTTGGTACTTTGAAAACTGAACCCAGAGTATTCAATTGAAAGTCCATGCCAGTGGCAAAGTTGATCCACTGCTCCACACAGAGCTGGAAAGTGTAACATATGGCAGGGAGCAACTGATTTTTTATGAAAATAAAATATTACAGTTAATGCCTTATGCCCTCCACGTCTGCCTGGAGGGCTGAGGGCAACAGGTTGCATGGCTGATTGAGCCATAGAAAGATCTAGGGAGGTCTGGGGGGGGAATTGTGTAGAGGGTAGGCATGCATTGCCTGCGATGTTCTCAAAGCCCTAAACTGGCCATCCTTCCAGCCAAGAATGGACTTCCCTGTACTTTGCACCACATTCAAACTAACCCACCTGCCCCCACCACCTGCACTCGCTGGGCTACTCACCCGGAAATCCGTTGCACAAACCCTTCGACACACCCACGTTCCACTATTGGCACCACCAAAAGCTCATCTAGCAGTTGGCAGAAGATCTTTCACCTACTCTGCTTCTTTAAAATGGAACTCCCTCCCACACAGACCACTCTTCTATACCTCCCTTCCCCTGTTCAAAAGATTATACAAAGAGATCTTCTTTCCCCCACCTGCGTGTGGTGGTAATTGTACCTAACTCCCAGCCATCGGAATTACCAATGTACTCCACTCACCTATATCCTTCATATGCAGTCTCTCATAGTCCCTTCTCATCAGCCTGGCTTTCCTATATCTGTACCCTCCTCTCTCTCCCCCTTCTTGTCCTTCTACCTAATGATAGTACTATGTAAATATGCTCAATTAGGTAATACTAATGGTGTCAATAAACTTGGTAATACTAATATTGTAAATAATTTTTCATTATATACAAATGTTGATGATCGATGTCCGATTCTTTAAGTCGTACCACCTTTAACATGTATCTGTACCTGTACCTATACTATTCTATGCAGTGATTTACCTGTACATATTCTATGCAATGAGTTACCTAATGTTTAATGTATCTATCTGTGGAATTGCTTTATTCCCTGGGTCGCCCCTGAAAAAGGGACTTGTGCATCTCAGTGGGCCTACCCGGCTATCAAAATTCAAATAAATAAATTGCTGTAGAGTTCTCCTCAAGTAATGCTACTGCTCTCCATGCCCCAGTGCATGGGTAGGGTTGTGGGTACTGAAATGCATGTTCATACTCCTGACCAAGAAGCATAGATAGGCACATGGGCATAGTAGGACTGGCTGTAGAAGACTGGTGCAACCCACACTGTGGGTGCCATCGAGTGATTATAAAAATCCACAAGGAGCACTCTGTGACTTCCATCAGCCCTCTGCCTTGTGGATCTGGCCCTTTGTTACTGCTAAATGTGAATTTCTTGGTTCTTTATTTTGCAGTTAGTTGTTATTAAAAACCATTTTCAAGTACAAAATCACACAAACCATTCACAATGCAGGTTACACATTAGCAAAGTCATGTAGCTATAGAGATGCACACAAGTTATTAAGAAGAATATGAACAACAGAAATTGTACAGACATAGTGTTATCAGCAGGTGGCAGTCTAGTAATGATAGGTAATCAATGTACAGGGTCTTGGACCACATACTGGGAGGAGAGGAAAAGGGTCCACACCTCTTGGTAGGAGGCTGTAGTTTTTGTGGCAAAGTGTGACATTTTATCAAAAGTTCCTAACTGTAGCTAACCATTGGGTAATCGAAGGTAATTCCCTGGACCTCCAGTTTTGAAGAATTAAATGTTTGGCTTCAACACTAACCATCAGAAGCCAGTGTAGGTGCACTTTGTGGGGGAGGATCAAGATCAGGGAGACCCAGAATGAATAAATGGGGGGGGGGGGCAGCAGAACGGTTCCACCCAAAATCTGGTTACAACAGGCATGTATTTACAGGACTCAACAATGCTGGTTTGACAACACTTTCAATGACCGGCATCACAGCGACAGGATTTATGTCAACCACAAGTTGCAGTTGACATAAATCCTGACTGTTTCCCGGTCCATGTTTCTATCAGGGGACTTCATCCCCACACCCTCGTTCTTATTATAATCAACTCCGAGTCAGAGTTGATTTGGGGAGGGGGTGCAGGACCTGGAGACAGGTTGCCCCTGTTCCAGGCTCACCAACACAGTGACCTGTCGGAAAACTGTTGATTTTGTCAAAAGTGATGTAGGTCGCTGTATTGGTGTCACTGTCGAGGGGGTATACCTATTTACAGTATACCCAGTACAGCTGAAGTTTGAGTCAGTGCCATACAATGTGCAGGAAATCCGTGTCCAGAAAATGTATTGGTTCTCAAAGTGAGATAATGAGATGCCTGACTTACATACTTGAGGGGATGATCCTTATGTTTGTTGTCCAGGTCAAGTGATGAACCAGGTAAAAGCAATGAAGTTGGGAAGACACTGGAGATTAAAGGTGTGCAATGTCGGGAAGCTTTTCTCCATGAAATTCTTGGCAAAGTTTCTTGACTTCATATATTGCAAAGTGCAACTTTGCATAGTTTTTCACCTGGCAGAGTGCCTACTTTGCTCAGCAAAGTCTACTTGTAGTAACACTTTAATGTGAAGATGCATATAAAGTGCAACTACATGTAGTTTTTGCTAGGCGAAGTAGTACTTTGCACATGAAGAACTATTCAAAATCATCACTTTTTTTTGTTTCCATATAAGGCTGTTAATAAGAAAGAATTCCACTCCGATCCTCTGTGTCATAAACACCCCCCTTCCACCTCACCTGACAGTTTAAGGTCAATTATTCTGCAAGTCTCACCTCAAGGCCACCACCTCCCTTCTGCTCCTGGTGCATTCGGTAAAGATTTCTGTCAATAATCCCCTCCCACCATGCAAAAACAAGGTTTCTCCCTCTTCCTCTACCCTGTCCCACCAAGAGATGAATTAGGTCCCCCATCCTTCACCAACCTCTTGCCTAGTGAGATTTACTCGTAAGAGGTTGGTGAAGGATAGGGGTTTAATACATCTATTTGTGGGTTGAAGGTTGGTAGAGTCACAACAATGAAGAGTGAGAATCTTATTCCAGTGAGACATGGTTTTACTTTTATGGACAGTTCCATTTTTCCACTGACAACTTGGGTTTGGAGCTTAGCAGGAAGAGGGGGGTTAATGGCAAGAGGGTGGTGAAGGATATGAGGTCTTAATTGAGGGGGGGAAGGTAAGAGCACAATAAGTGGAAGATGAAGGGGTTAGGGATCAGGGCAGGTTGCTAAATGAATTGAAATTTACAAACTAGTGTGACTAGAGAAGAGTGAAAAGCAGAAATGGGGGATTTATTAGATGCTCAGGAGGAACCAAATGGGACAGTAAGGGGGGTGGGGTTTAACTAAAGCAGTGGACAAAGTAGTTGCACAGAGGGGTGTGAAAGTGAGTTGATTGGTTCTGAATGGAAACAGAACAGTATATAAATGTCACCATCTTAAGTGGATGGGAGGCGGGGTGGGTGAGAGGGAAGTACTGCAGCGCTGCCCTTACACACTGGAAACTGAAGCTGTACCTGGGCAGGAAGTTGAGTTTCTGGAGTGGGGAGGGCTTCAATTCCTAGCCCTAATGACCCAGGTATGCAGTTGGATCCTCAAGGGAGACATGTCAGGGAAAGCTGGGCAGCAAGCAGAGTTTGTGGAGTGGGAAGGGCTGCTTCAATTCCTAGTCCTCACGACCAGGGTATGTAGAGGGAGCCTTAGGGGAGAAATCTTGGGGAATACAATTTTTTGTTCAGATATTAGTGGATGTACAGTGCTGTGGCAGCAGCTGGGGTCATCCAGTGGAATGGCACAGGCATATGGAGCCTTGCCTTAACCTGTCCTCTGGGTACATTCTTCTTCCAAAGGTACCTCCGCCCCATGCTCTGTACCTTAATGGCCATGCCAATATGTATAGATACTGTTCCTTGATGGTCCGGTTCTGGTGATCTAGTGGTCCTGAAAGTGTTTCAATGTGTTGTTTACATTCTTGGTATGCAGTGGATCCCCCACTCCTAGACCCAATCCCTTTCAT
This sequence comes from Neoceratodus forsteri, assembly GCA_016271365.2. Taxonomy (NCBI): domain Eukaryota; kingdom Metazoa; phylum Chordata; order Ceratodontiformes; family Ceratodontidae; genus Neoceratodus; species Neoceratodus forsteri. The sequence continues at coordinate 1,356,417,606 of CM057456.1, forward strand.
TACTGCTGTCAGTGGTGCTGTGCACCACATACAGTTCCCCCCTGCTGAAGCAAACGTTCTGTTTCAGCCCCTGCAATTGGTTTTACTGCCAATGCCCTTTTGGAGAAAGTTTGCTTCACTGTTTTGCACTACAGTTTTTGTCTTTTGAGATTATGCTTCTATTTTGGGCTCATCATGCCCCAAACCAGTAAGACCACCATAGAGCTGGTCCCTCTTCCCCTGGGCTGAGATACAGATGAGGTATGCTGATGAATCCTAGCACGGACATACCATATTGTTGTGTCCTCTGTTTTCAGACTTTCAGATTGCATAAGAGGCCATTTGATACATATACCATATATTCTATCTTAAAGTAGAAGTAGCCTAATTCTTCCACAGTAGATGTGTACACATTTCCAATGATGCTTTGCATTATTGGGGCATATTGAATGTTGTGCTTCATGGAAACTTGACTTTACTACCAATGATCGTTCAGGGTAACCCTTGCTTCACTGCTTTTGCACTGAAGTTTTTTTGCCTTTTTGATTGCACTTGCTATTTTGGGCTTACCATGACCCAAACCAGCAACCCCATCATAGGACTTGTTCCCCCTTCCCTACAGACAAGTTACAGATGAGGCAAACTACTGAGTCCTAACAAGGGCAAAACTTGGGTCTGTGTTTTCTGTGTTCAGCCTTTTTAGATTGTGTGAAAGAAAATTTGACAAAATACTGTATATTCATGCTTAAAGTAGAACCAGTCTGATTATTTCATTGTGATTTACATACACCTTTCATAATACTTTGTATTATTGGGGTATGCATAATTTTGTATTTCTTTAAAACTTGGCTTTACTGCCAGTTCACTTCTAAGGTAACTATTGTTTTACTGCTTTTGCACTGTTGTTTGTCTTTTTATCAGTTTATTTTTTCCAAAGATTAGCATTTATTTGTCTCAATTTATAACTCACTTAGCATTTAAACAAGCCTACGAGTGTCAATCACATTTTGAACTGCTATTTGCACTTGAAACAATAGCACTATGTCATTGCATTCATTCATATTCCAGTCCTCCTCTTCTTAGGTTTGGATGGAAAATAATCTATATTGTCTATCAGTTCTAGAAGATAATTTAAATATAAAGAAAATATTGCTAGTGCCAATATTCAGCCCTGCTGTACACCAGAGTCAATAGAGAATGGGGAAGAAATATTGCCACCTAAACCATATCTAACCATAATGAAAGTATGTAACTGATGGTTTTTATTTTATAAAATAGAACAGCCTGGGATCAATTCCAAGATTCTGAAATTTTAGCCTAGAAGATTTCAATCTAATTTGTCAAATATAGCCTTGAAGTCAATAAAGACTATGTAAATGTTTTTTTTAAATCTTCCTATACTTTTCATGAATATAATATAACACAAAATTGTCTAGAGCTGAATATTTTTGTGTAACCCCCCCATGGGTGTGGCTTACCTGGTTGCCTGGGCACTGCCTGTTCCTCCGTTTGCTCTCTGGCACTTGTCTGGGTCCTGGTTGTCCAATAGGTTCTTCGTCCAGCCCCCCATATTGTTTTGGATCCATTGGGGTCCAGAGGAGTGAAGTTGTGGAGCTGCCATGCTGTGTTTTGCACCTTTGTGCAAGCTGGTGTTCAGTGCCTGCGTAGTAGCGCATGGGCATTTTCAAGCAATTGCGGCAGCCACTCAAATGCTTGTCTGGTGCTCTCAACCTCCAGGATATGCTAGTTGGGGGTCGGACACACAGAGGAGGCAGCTAAATAATCTCTGGAGTGTTTGTTTTGAAAGAGCCAATAAGCATTACAGAACAGGGGTAAATATGAATATTGATGAAGGGGACATTAATATTAATGAGCCTGACTGCTACTCCTGTGGACTGTATGAAACAGAGCTTGCAACAGACAGGGGAAAGACTATTAAAACATAACTCTGTAGCTGGTGGACAACTGAAAAAGACTGCTACAGATCTGTGGATCAACTACTTCTAAAAACGGTACTGTTTGGCTAAATGGACACTTTAAAGTGAGGACTGTATAGAAGTTGAATGGGACTGTATACCATAGCAGCCATCTTTGATCCTCTGATCCTCATTGCCAGCCAATCAAAGACTTAGGTGCCCAAAGACAGTGTGAAATGACTGCTGGGAGAGGTGTGAACCCTATTCTAGGTGCCCAAATTAATAACCAGTCAAAAATCAAAGGGAACTAATGTTTAATAATTTTACTGATGGACAGCATGTTTCACCAGTCGGAGGATGGGATTTCTGGAGTGAAACTCCAGGGACTTTTGCAGTTTGGGCAAGTCTGGCTTGGGCTCTCAGTGAGTCAAAAGGGCTTAATTTGTGTGTGGAGGAAAAGTTTGGAAGCTGGCCTAGGGCTTCTGCAGCCAAACACCTGAAAACTTGAAAAAGGATTTTCTTCTGCCTGGACCAGTGTTTTGCATCAGAGCTTACAGCCATTGAAGAACCCTTAGTTGTGAAGAGGGCTTGTGATTGATGTATGCCACAGCCTGAAGCTGGCAACTTGATCCTGAAGCTGAAGGAAGTTATGGAAAAAGGTCAGCAGGGCTCTAGAGTCAAAGATCCTGCTTGCATTGCTGAAATCTGACTCTGTAAAGGTGGAGTTGCCACCCAAGAGACTGCATGCTGCTAGCAGATAGCCACTGCAGGGGTGAGCTCCAAAGGAACCTTTGCTGCATCAAGGGGCTGTTAATCCAAGTCCAGGTGGAAGACAGAGACTGTAACCTGCACAGTCACTACTTGGAGTCAGGTAGGGGAACTGCTAACCCTTATCAAGCGGGGTGGATTGGGATGCAGGGAGCCACAGGTGCATGCCTGAGTGCAAGGGCACTTTGGATCCATTTGGAGAGCCAGACCATGGGATCACTCCAGGGTCTGGGCTCACTTGTGGGCCAGGAAGCCTTGTGTGGTGCTCCCATTCTCCAGCCTGCATTGCAGGCCATAGGTGACAAGCGGCCAAATGCTGCAATCAAGCAAGTAGGTGACAAGCTGCCAGATTCTGTTGCATCATCCAGACAGTTTTTGCTGTTCATTTGCTTGCTGCCCCACAGTACAGATGTTCCTTCCTTCTGAACCTACTGGGCCAAAACCTGAAAACCAGTGTCTACAGAACCATGAGTAACACAGGGCTTGCCCTAACCAGGGGGTCTAGTGTGAATTTAGCTGCAAGTGTAAAGCTGTTAACATCTACCTTCCCAAAGTGTTTGCAAGGGCCCCAATGCTGGCCAACCCATGGCAAAGTACAGGTCTGCACCAATCCTGAGTACCCAGATACACTAAAGGGGGCACTGGTACCAGTGGGGAGGGGAGCTAATGTGTTGTTGGGAGGTGGGCACTGTTGTTGAAACTGTTTGCATATTCAAATTGCTAGTCTTTTTCTGTTTTCCCATTCCCCTTTCCCATAATAAAAGATTCATGGTTGTTACTGTGAAAAGCGGTAATGAGCATATTATTAGCTACAGTCATTAATTGCATGTGATTTGCAAAGTCACAGTTTAAAGTAGTACTCTGTGTGTGGGGTAACTGCAAAGGGAGGTGGGTAGGTAGAGCATCCCAAGGGTTGCACTGTGCAAACACCTGGCCCACTATAATCTTACTCTGCATAGAGGCTCTGCGCCATTTATTAATACCTTCGGGAAAGAACCCCTGACTGTTATTAGAACAGAACCAAGGCCTCTTAACCTGTATTACAGCCAGCAGGGGTAGTAGCCCACTGGTACATGGTGCCAGGGCTACATCTTTGGAGGCACTGCTGGGATCTCCTGTTTACCAGTCCTGCCCACCGTGGGGACCACTGCTGAAAAGGACCATATTGTGCCCCCAATCTGGTTTTACACCCCCTAGACCAAAGGGTAATGTTAATGCCATAGCCCACCTAAGACTAAAGGAGTGGAGTGGAGGTCAGGAAATGGACCCCCAAAAATCCCTCTTGCTCCTGGAAGTCCCACCTGAGATGGACACAGGGTCCATTGAGGGGCATGTGTCAGCCATTAAGTGTCTCGGCTGAGTGGTCATTCATGGCTGGATGTTGGACTCTGATACAGGGACATTAGCTGTGCTAGTTGAATGTTGAAATGTGGTAGATGCTTTCTGGGTACCCAATGCCTTAATCCCCAAAGGTTTTCAGGAGGCATGGCCTATTGTAACACTGAGCAGTGTAATTCCCAAAGAAGCGGCCTTACCTGAGCCCAAAAAGGACTCCCCACCCTGTGAAGGGACCGGACCTAGCTACGTGCCTTCTGCTTCTGATTCCTACCGCAAACTAAGAATGTTTTCTGGGGTGAAACCCACTTCAAATGGTGAGGATGACTAGGAGGCATGGATTAAATATGTAATTCCCATGTTGCAAAAGTGGAAATGCAGTATGGGGGAAAAGAGAAAGAGACTTACTGAAAGTTTGAAAGGCCCCACTTTGGATGCCATTTGGTCTTTACCGGCCACAGATCCTGAGGCTAGTGTTGAGAACTATATTGCCACTATAGATAGTGCATTTGGCAGCACTGAGTCTAGTGTGGGGGTGTTGTGGAATTTTAGAGTTACTCGGCAGCAGTGAGGGGAATTACTTTCAGTGCACATACAGCACTTAGAGAAAGCTTTACAAAAAGTCTACTGAAAAGGGGGAATACAGTCTGCAGATTTAAACAGAGTGTGACTGGAACAGGTGTTGAGGGCCACTAAATATTCCGAGCTGTTGTTGTTAGAGCTGAGTTTAAAAGAAAGGTTGGGTAACCCTTCCTTCCTCTGCATTCTCCTAAGAGAAGTGAGAGAAGTAGAGGAGCAGGATGTGCAATGGGGACTTTATTCTGCCGTTGTAGCTGCCACTCAGGTTGCTGAAAGTACCCCCTCCGCTGAGACACATGAGTTGAGAGAACTACTTAAAGAATATAGGAAGGTGTTTAAAAGGCCATCTCTGTACTCACCAAAAGCCAGGAAACCCCCCAGAGCCCAACTGTTTTGCACGCCCCCTCAAAGCTCTCCGTGATGGGAATTGCAGTACAAGCCCAGGTGCTCCCTGTGGCCCCAAACCTTGAGGCCACCTTAGTGAACTGTGCCATGCAGTAAGTGAATTGAAAAGCCATAGCCTGCCACTTCAGGGTGAACCAAAGTGAAGAACGGTTGCTGTCCAAGCTCCTGCCCCGGTCTCTCCAGTGCATTCTGGGAATCCCCAAAACCAAGGACCCGGCCCCATTGCTGATTTCTTGCTCCAAGGCAGGCAACCCCAAGAAGGTATTTACTGTTACAAGTGTGGAAAAGATGGTCATATCCATAGGAAGTGTCCATCATGAGAGGACCCAGCCAGAGTAAGAGATGGACTACTGGAAGAAAAACACCAGAAACAGTGAAAATTCAATGGGGCCCAGTAAGGGAGCATACTGGGACCCCTACCAAGCCCAGTTCCACCATGTTCATGTCCAAAACTTCAGCTAAAGCACCAGAGCCTGCACTGCCTGATTCTGATAAACTGGTAGGACCCTCCACTGAAACCACAGTCACCATCAATGGAGTGTTCACACGTGCCATATTAGACAGTTGCTCACAAGTGACTATTAATCTTTATTGATCTCACAAAAGCCTTTGACACAGACAGTCACTCCCTTCTACTGCAGCAATTACTGGCATTAGGGCTGGCCACCAACTCAGTCTGTTCGTTCCAGGACTACTTAGCGAACAGATCACAGAGCATCAAAATTGGAATGGCAGTCTCTAGTGCAAGAGAAGTCACAGTGGTTGTCCCTCAAGGGTCCATCCTTGCACCCCTCCTCTTTAGCTTATTCTTGAATGGCCTACCGGAGGCCTGCAAGGGCAAAATTATACCATACACTGATGATGCAGTAATACTAAGTAGCAATCACAACAATGACAAACTTCAAAATGAATTACAAGCTACCTTCTACCAACCTGAGGACTGGTTCAGCTCACAGAATCTACTACTCAGCTATAAGAAGACTAAAACCATGCTTCTCTCCAGTCACCAACTCAAAAAAACGTACCCACTTTTCACCATTATCAACTACAAGGCAGTCTAACTTAAGCAAGTCCACTCATTTAAGTACCTTGGGGTCAAGACTGATGACACCCTCTCTTTCTCTCTGCACATTGACAAAGTTGTAAAAGCTGTAAACTCTCGACTTGGTGTCCTGTACTGGCACAAACAATGCTTAACACCAACTGCACTCTGCCTCTCTATCTCCAGCTCAATACTGTCAATAAGAGACTATGAGCTGATAGTATACAGTGCAGCCTCAGACACTGCACTTAAATGGGTAGCCACAACCCTACATAAGGCTTGCAGATTTACCCTAGGGGCAGATAACCTTACCCACACATGTGCCCTGTATGAGCAAACCAAGTGGCTTAATCTGAATAACAGGATAAAGTACTAGATTTGCCTTCTCAGTAAAAAAACACTGCTAGGCCAAGCACCCCCCTGCATCCAATTTATCCTCCAAGCAGCTCACTCCCTCTATAATGCAAGGGGTAAAGCTCGGAATTCCTTCAGTGTTCCTTTCAGAAGGACATGTCTTGGCCAACGCTCTTTCACGTATAAGGCCCCTCACTGGCCAAATGAGATTCTGGCCGAAATAAAAAATATAGCATAACTTCCCACCTTCAAGCTTGAAATTAAACAATACCTAGACAAGTCCAGTGTTTGCACTTGCTTCATATGAATATGACCCCACCAAATATAGCTATTGTGTCTCCCATACACCCTAACTAATCCCTGTTATTGACTGGGTATCAGTTATCCTCTATTCCTCCCTCTCGTCTTTATTCATCTTTCTGCCTATGAACCTACACCCACCAATCTCTCCTCCTCCAGCTGCTGCCTCACCCTTAATTCCTCTCACCCCCTAAGGTCTAACCTCATATACTCTACTCACTGACCTGATCTAAACCCTATGCCTACTCCCCTCCAATAATCTGCCTCCCCTACAGCCTGGTAATTCACAAACCTCCCTCCACCAGGCTCCACTCTGAACCTACCCTCTATCCTTATGTTCTCCACTGTTCACATTAGTCAATTGTAACTGAACTCAACTTTGACAAATGCTGATACGCTCAGCTGCTTATATTCCAAATCAGTGTCTAAACTTCTTTATATAATGTGTATGGTTGATGTTGCATATGTTTCTTGAGTCTTTGTCTTTATGGTTTGTAATAATTTGTAATGTCCTGTACTGCTGATGTGGAATCTTAGTAAATGAGCACCTTGCTGAAAGATGATTACTGAAGTATTAAATAAAAAAATAAAACATATTTAAAAAATTGGTATGACCAGCACATGTCTCATCTTGCTTTACAGCCATTAGAAGGTTTAAATGTATGGGGCCTCAGTGATAAGTTCCACCCATACCTAGGCTGCATCAAAGTGTGGATCGCTTTTCCATCCAGGGTAACTGGAGTGGGTGACCCAGTTGGGACTTTGGCCTTGGTATGCCCTAAAGCAGGGATATACAGTGGAGTACCTGTACTTGTTGGCATTACTGCCCATATAATTGGACTTCTGGCACAGCTCTGCCAAGCAAGAGAGGCAGAAGAGAAAGGAAACATTGTGCCCCTACATCCAGTGGTGAGAGGCCTATCAGAGACAAGCACAGACCCGACTGAAATGCAAGCTTATCCTGTGGGCATAGTTTGGAGATGAGATGCTGAAGAGATAGTGCTGTCCCCTAACACTGAGTGCAACATTAGTGGTGTGGTATGCCTAAAGAAAGAGAGGTAAAGAATCACATTCTGATGTTTGATGCTCCTGAGGAACATGGACTGACTGCAGGGTTGTTAATAAAACCTAGTGTGTCACCATCCAGATGAAGAATGTAACAGATAGAGATGTTGTTGTCAGGAAAGGGCACACTTTGGCCTGGGTGTATTGCACAGACATGGCCGTGCAACCTGCTCCTATCAGAGAGGGTGCCCATCCTGGTATTGATCCACATCTGTTTGATCCCAGTGACTCTCCTATTCTGGAGGAGCAGAAGGCCTGGATCCAGTGAAAACAATCAGAAAGGACAAAAGTGTTCTCTTTGCATGAGTGGGATATGAGGTGTGTAACTGGAGAAGAATACCACATCAGACTTAATGACAAATGCCCTTTTTGGGAGAGGTCCAGCAGGCTGGCACCTGCCTACAATGATGATGTGAGGAAGCACCTTCAGGGTTTACTGGCTGCTGGCATCATCCAAGAATCCAGAAGCTCCTATGCTTCACCGATAATGGTAGTGTACAAAAAGAGTGGAGCTGTGCCCATATGTGTGGACTATAGGACACTCAACAAGTGAACAATTCCTGAGCAGTAAACCATGCCCAGAATCCAAGATGCTCTAGACTGTCTCAGTGGAAGCAAGTGGTTTTCTGTATTAGATCTAGGAACTGATTATTACCAAATACCTATGGCTCCCCAGGACAGAAAAAAAAACAGCATTCATATGCTCTCTTGGATTTTACAAATTCCTGAGAATGCCCCAAGGTATTTCTGCCACCTCATGGAAAAAGTTGTCAGGGATATGAACTTGATAGAGTGCTTGGTATACCTTGATGACATCATCATGTTTGGGAAGACCCTGGAGGAGCATGAGACCAGATTATTAAAAGTATTAGACCACCTGGAAGAGTTTGAGCTCAAGCTTTCCACTGATATATGTCAATTCTTCCAAACATCTGTTAAATATGTCAGGCACATAGTATCATCTCAAGGCATACAGGCTGACCCAGTAAAGGAAAGGCATTAACCACTTGGCCCAGGCCACACAATCTGAAGGATTTACAGCATCTATTGGATTTTGTGGATATTACAGGAGATCTGTCAAAGATTACACTCGATTCGTGAGACTTCCTTTGAACTTGTTGCAAGGCTATCCTCCTGTAAATAAAAGCAAAAGAACCAAAACTTCAGAGGTCACCACTGAGCCTAAACAGTATTTCAAGCCATCTGAACCTTTTGGCCAAAGGTGGGCTGAAGTCTTTGATAGAGCATTTGATGAAATAATCTACCATCTAAATCATGCACCGGTCCTAGAGTATGCAGATCCCCAAAAACCTTATACTGTGAATGCAGATGCCAGTTTCAGTGGCCTTGGTGTGGTCCTTTATCAGCACTATCCAGAGGGCCAGTACCCAGCCACCTTTGCCAGCCAAAGCTTAAACAGTGCAGGAAAGAAATACTCAATGCATAAGTTGGAGTTTCTTGCTTTAAAATGGGCCATTGTTGATCAATTTCATGAATATCTATATGGGGCACACATCACTGTAAGAACTGAAAACAGTCCTTTGATGTATGTGCAAACTACAGCAAAGCTTGATGCAGCAGAGCATAGGTGGCTGTCAGACTTATCCACCTATGACTACTGTGTTGAATGCCATCCTGGTCTCAACCACATTGATGCAGATGCTTTGTCCCAATGTCCGATGGCACCTTCTTCTGAAAACCAAGCCTGGATAACGATCTCAGAACAAACTGTAAAAGTATTATGTAAAAAGTTTGATACAGATGAGCAACCAGCCACAGAAACTGCTCCCCATCTGATGGATAGAATTGGTGCTTCTGGTAACTGTCTTCCAATAACCTATTGCAATCTGGCTATGTTGGACTTGAGATCATTGCCTCAGCTGACCAGTCAAGACCTGCAAAGAAAGCAAAAGTTAGATTCGACCATCTATGACATACTCAGAACCCTTCAAAAAGGGGGCGGTGCTGCTCACATAACCACCAGTGATCCAAATGCCAAGCTGTTGTTAAGAGAATGTCTGAAACTTAAAGACAATTTATTATACTGAGAAGTACAAGACTTGCAAGGAACCCCTCGTGTGCAGCTGTTACTACCTGCAAAATTCAAGAGAACTATCCTCAAAGCTCTCCATGATGACATGGGCCTTCTGGGAAGTGAGTGTATGCTAGACTTGGCTCACTGTTTGTTCCACTGGCCTAGAATGGGACATGATGTTGAATAGTACTGTAAAAGTTGCCACAGGTGTGTAAAGAAAAGCGCTGCCACAGAAAGTTGCACCCCTGGTGAATATTGTGACAAGTGCCCCCATGGAGCTGGTCTGCATAGATTTACTCAGTCTTAAGCCTGATTCCAAAAATATTTCTACCATCTTGGTGGTCACAGATGATTTTACTCGATACACCCAAGTACACCTGTCAAAAGACCAGAAAGCGTCAACTGTCACCAAGGTATTGGTAGAAAAATTCTTTGTCCACTATGAGGGGCCACAAAGAATTCATTCAGATCATGGTCGTGATTTTGAGAGTTGCCTTATAAAAGAAATGCTGTCTCTATGGGGTGTTCATAAATCTAGAACCACACCTTATCATCCCCAAGGTGATATTCGGCCAGAAAGGTTCAACCGTATACTACTAGATATGTTGAGTACTTTGGAACAAAAAGACAAGAGTAAGTGGAGCCAGAAAATTAGCGCCCTGGTCCATGCATACAATAGAATGAAAAGCGATGCTACTGGGTTCTCCTCCTATAGCCTGATGTTTGGGAGGGAAGCCTGGATCCCAGTCAACTTGTGGTTTGGTGTATTTGCAGATGGCACAAAGTCTGAGCACTACCTGCATTATGTCCAAAGGCTCGGAATAATTAAACGAAGCTTACAAGTTAGCTGCTGAGGTGGTTGCTAAAACAAACCAAGTTAACAAAGAATGACATGACAGATGAGTAAAAGCACAAGAGTTACTACCTAGAAATAGAGTGCTGCTATGCAGCCTGGGGATTCCTGGCAAACATAAAATAGCTGACAGATGGGGCAATTCACCCTATGTGGTAATCAAGAAATTTGATGGACTCCCTGTGTACAAGGTAAGGCCTGAAGAAGAAACCAGTGGATATAAAACTATCCACCGCAATCATTTGCTGCCAATTGGAGACAAGGTGATTAGTATTGTACAGGACAAGCCAGAGCTTCCTAAACCTCCTGTAACCAGAGCTGCTGCCTGCAGACGACAGAATAAACAGAGCACTGGTCAACCTGAAGCTGTCCCTGCCACTACAGATGAGGCAGAAGCTCAAGAAAATTCAGATTCTGAGTCAGAGGAAGAAGTCTGCTACTACAGCTTACTTTTATCCAACTCCAGAACTGGCCAGGTTACTCCAATGGGCAACTAAGATGCCAGTAAGTGTGACAGATAAGGTAGAGTTGTCTATCTCAAACCAAAACATTGCAGCATCCATGGACTCTGAGCCTATAGTTGATACTGTATCCCTGGATGAGAGGCCTGCATCTGAGGAGGTAATAGAACAAGAAAGTGGAGAGACTGCTGAACCTGAACCAGCTGAGCCCGCACCAGTGGAAACTGAAATGGCAGAGCCTGAAGTGATAGTCAGAGGATCCTGAAACCCATGAAGTGCCAGAGGAAACAGAAACAAACAAAATACCAGAGGAGATTGTGGTATCCACTTTGCCTGAGGATGCTTCATTGGTGGACAATGAACTGGGACTGATCATCCTGAATGCCAAAGAAGAAGTGCCAGTGCCATTAAGATGCTCTGAAAGAACTGCTGAACCTCTGTTAAAGCTCACCTATGACTTCCCAGAGGTTCCAACTGACTTGCCTATGTATGTGGTCCACAAAGGTGTATGTGTCGTTCTCAAGTCTTTTCCCAAAATGTTCATGTGCCCATCTAGTGCCAAGCCACCCAGAACTTGGAGAAAAGTTGCAAAGCACAAAAAGGGAAGTTGAAAGGGTATGCCAACTGAAGGTCGAAACCCCTACGGCGAAATTCCCCACAGCAACAATTTTGACAAGTTTCAAAATTGTCGCTGGGGGAGACCCACAGTGGAAATTTTGCCCTTTCCCTGACTTTCACCCCCCCATTCTAGTTATCTCTAACTCAGAGAGAAGAGGGGATGGGGGGCACAGCCCCTGATAGAAATCAAACCAATGTCTAACAGGTGAAATTTCACCTGTCAACATCGGGGATTTCGCTATGCCAAACCTCGACAACAGTTTTGTTGAGCCAGCATAGGTAAACCAGTTGAAAGTCTGTACTTCTGGTAACATGTTTCCCTAAATACTGGCAGAAGTATAAATTCAAAAAGTTCATATGCTTATTGGTGCAACAACTAGTGTCATGACGGCTGTCAAAAGTTAAAAAATATTCCAGTACTGGTAACTGTGTATAAAGTTTGTTTTTTGCCTGTTCTAAAAGTACACGATTGCTTGTGATAGTTAGAAATGTAAAAGGTATGCTAAATTGCTAAGGTTTATTGTTTATATTCACCAGGTCCTTGGTAATGGACTTAGTATGGACGCAAAGTTTTTAAGGCATGGGGGAGTGTAAACCACCATGGGTGGAGCTTAACTGGTTGCACCGGGTGCTGCCCATTCTTTCGTTTGCCCTCTGGCACCTGTCCGGGTCCTGGTTGCCCAACATGTTTGCCATCCTTCCCGCTTTATTGTTTTGGGTTCATTGAGGGCAGGAGGAGTGAAGTCGCACAGCCACAGTGCTGTGTTTTGCACCTCAGTGCAAGCTGGCAGTACGTGCATGCAGTAGCACATGGGCATTTGTCGACCATTGCGGCAGCCACCCAAATGCCTCTCCAGTGTTCTCAGTCTCTGGGATATGCTAGTCAGGGGTTGGACACACAGAGGAGGCAGCTAAAGAGTCTCTGTAGTGTTTGTTTTGAAAGTGACAATAAGTACTACAGAACGGGAGCAAATATGAATATTGATGAAGGGTGATATTAATATTAATGAGCCTGATCCCTGCTCTTGGGGACTGTAAGAAATGGAACTTGTGACAGGCAGGGAAAAGGCTTTTCAAACATAACTCTACAGCCATCGACAGTTGAAAAAGGCTGCTATAGATCTGTGGGGCAACTGTTTCTAAAAACTGTACTATTTGGCTAAAAGGACACTTTAAATTGGGGACTGTATAGAAGTTGAATGGGACTGTATACCATAGCAGCCATCTTTGATCTTCTGACCCCAAGTGCCAGCAAATCAAAGACTTATGTGTCCATGGGAGCTGACTCCATGGGTGCTTGGGTGCTTAAGCACCCAGAAAGTTGACATAAGCACCCTCAATTTTTTGAGGGCAGTCTGCAACAAAGGATTACTAAAGAACCTCGTCACAGGAAAAATACTACCTACTGGCAATGAGCACCTGCAAAGATTCCTAAAAGTTGGCATTCCTGTAGGTGCCCAAAGACAGTGTGAAATGACTGCTGGGAGAGGTGTAAACCCTATTCTAGGTGTCCAAGTTAATCAGCAATCAAAGGGAGCTAATGTTTAATAATTTTACTGATGGACAGCATGTTTTAGGCAATTGGAGGCTGGGATTTCTGGAGTGAAACACCAGGGACTTTTGCAGTTTGGGGCAGTCTGGCTTGGGCTCTCACTGAGTCAAGAGGACTCATTTTGTGTGTGGAGGAAAAGTTTGGAAGCCAGTCTAGGGCTTCTGCTGCCAAATGACTGAAACTTGAAAAAGGATTTTCTTCTGGCTGGAGAACCAGTGTTTTGCAGCTGAGCCTGCAGCCATTGAAAGAACCCTTAGTTGTGAAGATGGTTTGAGATCAGTGTGTGACAGAGGCTAAAGCTGGCGACTTGGTCCTGAAGCTGAAGAAAATTGTGAAAAAAGGTCAGCAGGGCTCTAGAGGCAGAGAGCCTGCTTGGTTTGCTGAAATCCAGCTGTGTAAAGGTGGAGCTGCCACCCAAAAGACTGCATGCTGGTAAAAGAAGGCCACTGAAGGGGCAAGATCCACAGGAACCTTTGCTGCATCAAAGGGCTGTTAATCACAGTCCAGGCAGAAGACAAAGACTGTAACCTGCACAGCCACAACTTGAAGCCAAATAGGGGAACTGCTAACCCTTATTGAGTGGGGTGGGGTGGATTGGTATGCAGGGAGCCACTGGCATGTGCCTGAGTGCTAGAGCACTCTGGACCAATTTGGGAAGCTTAACTGTGGGGTTACTCCTTGGTCTAAGCTCACTTGTGGGCCAGGAAGCATTGCACAGTGCTCCAATTCACCAGCCTGCTTTGCAGACCAAAGGTGACAAGTGGCCAGATGCTGAAATGAAGCCAGAAGGTGACAAACTGCCAAATTCTGCCACATCATCGAGCCAGTTTTTGCTGTTCATCTGCTTTCTGCCCCACAGTGCAGTTGTTCCTCCTGATTGAACCCACTGGGCCAGAACCTGAAAACCAGTGTCTACAGAACTACAAGTAACACAGGACTTGCTCTGAGCAGAGGGTTTAGTGTGAAGTTGTCTGCAAGTGTAAAGCTGTTGACATCTACCTTCCCAAAGTGTTTGCAAGGGCCCCAACAAGGGCCAACTCACGGCAACGTGCAGGTCTGAACTGATCTTGGGTACCCAGATAGACTAAAGAGGCACTGGTACCAGTGGGAAGGGGGGCTAATATGTTTTTAGGAGGTGGGCATTGTTGTTGAAACTTTTTACATATTCAAATTGTTACTCTTTTTCTGCTCTCCCATTCCCCTTTCTCCATAATAAAAGATTTATGGCTGTTACTGTTAAAAGTGGTTGTTAGCTAGAGTGTTTTACAAAGTTACAGTTTAAAGTGCTATTCTGTGTGTGTGGTGACTGGAAGGGGAGGTGGGTAGGTACAGCATCACAGGGGGTTGTACTACAGAAACACCTGGCTCGCTATAATCTTACTCTGGGTGGAGGCAGCCTGCCATTTATTAATACCTTTGGGAAATACATTGTCATCAGAACAGAAACCAGGCCCCTTAAGCTGTATTGCAGCCATCAAGCAGGGGTAGTAGCCCACTGGTACATGGTGCCTGGGCTACATTTGTCTAAATCCTGCTTGTTGATCCTTGGAAAATTGTTTTTCGGTAACCTATTTGTTAATTATTTGTAAAAATGATTGACCATATTTTTTTTGCAGTGATATCAGTCTATATGCACTGGGATCTGATTTCCAACCTTTTTTGAAAATTGAGACTATGATGTTCCTTTTCCATGGATGAGGGAATTCAGTGCCCTATTTATCCAGTTGGAACTGATTGCTACAAGTTCAGCCCACCAATAGAGGTTTAATTGATATACTTCTGTGAGGTTCACCCATGACAGTGCACAGACAATGTGGATAAGGTTACTTATGGTACAAGCAATATGTCACCAGGCATTAGCATGGCTGACATTGTGCCACAAACAAGATGCAGCACCCAAGGACTGTCTGGAGAAAAAGTGAAGTTTTGTGGGGGGGCTTCACCCCATGCAACCCCGTAAACTAAATACAACATCCTTCAGGTCGGGCATGCCATGAAGGGCAGAAGAACTGTGGTAACATCCAACATGGTGTGATTGTGGGATGCTCTATAATCCAGAATGCCCCTGTCACTCACGGCCTTGTTGTGTTGCCCACATTACGACGCACTAATCACAGTGCCCTAACAATGGCATACCCTTCTGTGATGCTTTTATCTGTGCTAGGAACATTTCCATTTTTAGTTAAATTTATTAACAATATAACTTTATCACTAGTTACAATTGGCCAGTCTCTATTCTGTGAGTGGCCATCATGTTTATTTTCATAAAATTCTTCAGTATTTTTATTAAAGGGGAACTTTCATTTTCAGAATTTCTTAATGTCTGAAAGCCCATAAAAAGTCACATTGAGTGAACTATTGTGCTTAGCTGTAAGTCTTAGCAGTCCAGAGTTATTTGTATGTAAACCAGCCTGTAATTAAGAGCTGGAGACAGCAATGTGTTTTTGGCTTCTGACAGGCAATGATGTCACCACAGTCTTAGCATTGATTTAACTGTTGATAATCCAATAGGTTAAATGGGAAATTGGCTATTTTTTTATTAAGTGCGTTTTAAGGTGTTATTATGTCACATTATACATTTATAATAATTGTTTTGTATGTGGAATGAAACTTGTGAGTTATCACTTTTACATTTCAAACTGCTAGTAAAAATAATCCAGTAGAATTCTGGTATTGTTAGGTTACAAAAAATACCATGACTAGTCAGTCCAGAATATTTCAGTAACAATCTGTCATACTTTTAACTTTATCAAATGAAATAAGATACTTTTAAAATAAATATTTAAAGTTATGCATGTTTTTACACTGTTATCCATCTATGTGTTTTTGCTATTAATAAACAAATAATTGTGACTTGTCATTTTTCTTTTCCAGTCAAATCTGGATAAAAAGAGAATAATATTTGCAGAATCATAACAAATATTTACATATTTTGTTTTTACACTGAGCTGATACTTGTTCAAAGGTGTGTATTTTGGGAGCACAGGGTGGTTAACTGATTTGCTCAGGGTAACACAATAAGCAAGAAGAGCATGTTGGAATCAAAACCAGTTCTGCTGGATGAACCAACCTTGTTCATAGCTCATTGCTATAACCTATAGGCTATACTGCCAGCTGATCATCAAAAGCTGCACATTTCAAGGCTGGCTGTATGGTGCCAATAGGTATAGGGCCCCAGATCAGGATTTCTAGACCCTGACTGTGTTCAAGTCAATACACACATTTCTGGGGCTACCACAGCACCAGCTTCTGACTTTCTTTTTCCCTCTTACAGCCTGGTCTCCTACAAACATGCATTTTGGGTGTGGACTGAGGTCTATAAGATGCAGATGTGGTCCTGTTTCTACTGGCCTGGCACCATGGGGCCAGCTATAAAAAATTGTACTTTTTGATGATCGGCTGGCACTATAACCTAGAGGTTAAATCAAAGAGCTGTGAACAAGCTTGGTTCATCCAGTAGAATAGGTTTTGTTCCAACATGCTCTAATTGCATATTGTGTGACCCAGAGCAAGTCACTTAACCTCCCTGTGCTCCCAAAACACACCAGGGAACAAGCTGTGGCTCAGTGTGCCTTTTCTGGACAAAGATAGTAAAAAACAATCTGAACATCTGTTATGATTCTGCAAATATTATTCTCTTTCAATCCAAATTTGACTTGAAAAGAAAAAAAAACATAGGACACAATTAATTGTTTATTAATTGCAAAAACACATAGATGGACAACAGTGTTAAAACATGAGTAACTTGAAATGTGTTATTAAAAGAGTATTTTACTTCTTTTGATAAAGTTAAAAGTATAACAGTTTCTTAATGAAATACTCTGAACTGAATGGGATTTGCTAACATAACAATACCAGAACTATATTGAATTATTTTACTAACAGTTTGAAATGTAGAGGTGATAGTTCACTAGTTTCGATGCACATACAAAACAGTTATTATAAATGTAGAACATGTTGTAATAACACCGTAAAACACACTTAATAAAACAGACAACGTCCCATTTAACCTATTGGATTGTCTGCAGTCAAAACAGGGCCAAGACAGCAGTGGCATCATTGCCTGTCAGAAGCCTAAAACATATGGCTGTCCCAGTCCTTAATTACAAGCTGATTTATGTATGAATAACTCTGGACTGCTAAGACTTACAGGTAAGCACAATAGCTCACTTAAATTTGCTTTTTATGGGCTGTCAGACATTAAGAAATCTTGAAGATGAGAGTTCCCCTTTAAGTAGTATAATTTCTTATGATACCTTTCCAATTAATTTTCTAGTACGTATGTATCAATGCGTATGTTATAACTGCTTAATCCACAGGCTATCAAAGACCAGAACATCCTTTAGTTGTATTGCTACTTCAAATTAATTTATTCTTGTTTTTCCACCTATAGTAACATTGTATAGCTATTCCTTTTCTTTTTATAGTCTAACATTTTCATTTTCTGGTTTATCCCTTTGTTATATTAAGAACTTATTTACATATCTTGTTTTTTCCTTATGTCTGTTGAACAAGATTAATTTTATCTCCAAATTTTCCCGTTTTGTGTACTTTCTGTCTCAATTTTTGCCTTAAGATTGATCTTGATATTCTGTTGAATTTCTAATAATCCGCCTTGTACCCTATCAAGACATAAACTTCATTTTGAATTTGTTTTAAATACTGATACTGTAATTAGGAGTTATATGCATTTATCATTAGTCTGCTTAGGCCACATCCTTTTTTGTGGTGTATTATTTCTAGCTTCCTGTAAGAATTGTAAATGTTTGTTGATTTGTACATGATAAGACATAGAACAAACAATAGGTAAATGATTCCTGTCTGATTTTGCTTGGACATCAACATATGCACAATTTATCAGTGCAGAGTTATTCAGTATGCAAAAATCAATAACCGAGTCACCAATGTTACATAAGAAGGCAGTTTTCCTTTTTTTTCATCACCCTATGAGCTTCCATTTATAACAGCACACTTCTGGACATTATGCTGGTCAATAAGCCTCACCTGTATTCTCATGCTGGAGTGCTATTTAGTGACATAAGCGATCATTGTCCCATAGCTGGTATAAGATCTTCATTCAAGCCATCCAACCCAGCAAAATTTCTCCCAAGAAGGTCTAAAAAGAACCTTAATATCACAGGATACCTCCATGATTTGTGTCACACCACGCGCTGGCAAGATTTCTATCTCACAGCTTCAGTAGAGATAGCTCTACAAGTCTTAAATGACATTATCACTAGTGCTCTCAACATACATGCACCTCTCTCCAGTGTCAGAACCAAGCTCAAAACCTGTCAATGGTTCTCTGCTGACCTTAAATCTGCATTGCTTGCTAGGGACAAGCTCTGGAAAGGGCAAGAAAGACCAAAGACCCAAATGATTGGCTTCAATTCAGAAAAGCCAGAAACTCCTGCACAAAAAGTGAGAAATGCCAAGGCTGCCTTCTATACAGCAGAACTGGATGCCTCCTACCATAACCCTGCCAGATTCTGGGGGACCATAAAGGGGATCCTAGGACAAGATTCTACCCCTGTCTTACCACCCAAAGTGCACCTAAACAATGTGGATATCACTAACAAGCAAGAAATCTTGAATGCCTTCAACAACCATTTCACTACAGCCGGCCTAGCATTCGACTCCTCTCCAGCAAATCTATTGCGGTCACAATTAAACTTCCAGACTACTGAGGCACATAAGGCCACTTCCACTTTTTCCTTTAAGCCTATACTTTTAAAACAAGTAGAAGACCTACTACTCCATTTGGATACAACTAAAAGCGCAGGTGCAGACTCTCTGGACCCCTATTTTCTAAAAATTGCTCTGCACGCCTTAGCAGCCCCCCTAACTCACCTTTTCAATTTGTCACTAGCCACTGGATCTATTCCTGCAATTTGGAAAACAGCCCAAGTGTTTCCTCTACTCAAGGCAGGTGACCCCATGGACCTCAATAACTATAGGCCCATATCCATCTTACCAGTATTGTCCAAAATGCTTGAAAAACTAGTGAACAGCCAATTAAGTGCCTATCTTGACACCAATAATCTGCTTAATCCAGCTCAATCTGGTTTTAGATCCATGCACAGCACCATCTCTGCCTTAACAAAAGTCACTAATGATTGGCAGACTGATTTAGACAAAAGAATAATATCTGTGCTATATTTCTGGATTTAAGTAAAGCCTTTGATACTGTGGACCATGAACTACTAATCTACTCTCTACACTCCATAGGCCTCGACTCAGTCTCTCTTCAATGGTTCAGATGCTACCTTTCTGGTAGACTGCAGCATGTAAAAAATGAAGGTGACCTGTCTACCTCAAAACCACTCCTAAGAGGTGTACCACAAGGTTCCATCCTGGGCCCTATCCTCTTTGCCATTTATATCAATAATATTGATTCCAACCTCACCAAATCTAATATTCACCTTTTTGCAGATGATACTGTCCTATATGTCAGTAGTCCTACACCATCAAAAGCCTGTGAACTTTTACAATCTGAGTTCTCTCTGCTGCAGCACAAACTACTAGAAAAGAAACTCCTACTGAATGCCAAGAAAATGAAAGCCATGTTCTTCTCCTCCACTCTCACACCACCAAACACCCTTCCCCAATTATCTACCATCCTTGGTGAAAGTCTGGACTATGTGGATAAATTTAAATATCTTGGGGTTTGGATTGACAATAAACTTGACTACACTAGCCACATTGAAGAACTCCTGAAGAAGCTCAGGCAGAGACTTGGCCTATTCTACAGAATAAAACATTACCTAACCAGAGATTCTAAACAAAGATTAATCCTGGCATCATTCCTATCCCTCATTGATTATGCTGATTTCCTGTATAGTCACTGCTCCCTTTCCCACTTAAACAAGCTGGATACCTTGTATCATAGAGCTCTTAGATTCATTACAGACCTTCCTTTCAGCACCCACCATTGCTCTCTCTATACTGCAGTCGGCTGAACATCCCTACATCATAGAAGAAACAAAAATGCTGCTCTATGGATCTACAAAGCTCTAACAAACAAATTACCATCCTACATTTCAGATTGTTTTACCAAGGTCATATCCAGACCATATGACCTAAGGAACAACAAACTCATCATGCTGAAGATACCTATTACCTGTACCCGGCATGGGAGGGCAGCAATCAGCTACTCTCTAGCACTTATTTGAAACTCTTCTTCAAAAGATCCTGAAGTTGAATACACTCATTCCATTAACATCCTTCAAAAGCTATACACTAGTCTCTTTCCAGAGCCATGCAACTGTTTTCACAAGGCCTAGTCCTACCACAACCCACTTTTTTCTCCCACACCTTTTTTCCTCACACTTCCCTTAATTTGTTTTTGTAGCCTTCACCCACTTAACTCATACCTGACCTTATTCCCAGAATCCCACCTCCCTCGCTTTAATCTTTCATTACTGTCTTATTTTGCTCCTTTTATTATAACCCAGTTTCTTTGGCTCATTGCCTTGTACAATGTGAATGTTCTTGCTTTTTGTTCATTTATAATGTCCTTGTTTTTGTATTCAACCTTTATCCTGTATTTGTGTAAAAAAATTGTACCTTTATATTGTTATGACCAATCAGGTCCATCTTGTAAATGAGCTATGCTCAATGATGCTCGCCTGAATAAATAAAGATTTTGATTGATTGATTGATTGATTGATTTAGGATCTATAGATTTTAGTTTGTCACACTTGTTTAAAACATATTTTACCTTTCTGCCAGTTTTTTATTTCATTCATAGATTTTTCTATCGGTATTCCAGATTAGTATTAACCCTTAGACTGCCAACAGAATTAGAATGCATTGGAGTTCCAGATTAGTATTAACCCTTAGACTGCCAACAGAATTAGAATGTATTGGAGTTCTGGACTGATATATCAGTCCATGGCCCTGTAAGGGTTAAGAAAGTTATGTTCTAATAGGGTGTTCTTAAGAATGTGCTGCTTCAGCCTTACGTTGAAGTCCCCATCCAAATAATAATTGCCAGAGTGTATCACACTTGCCATCCATTATTATACCATGATCATTGCAAACTTCTTCACTGTAGATCCCTGAAGCCTTCAAAGGTTTGTTGCACAATTTTTGTTTGTGAGTTTTGGCCTTTTTGTGTCCTTAATAGTATTTTCTGTGACTACTGCACCCTAAAGTCTTCATTCTTTCTTTTCTGATACTTAGTATTGTTGCTAACCCTTACAGGTGTGGATGGTAACTTGGTCATTAATTTCCCTATTTTTAGTATTTCTGGGTTCTCCACAGTGATATGTGTGTTGTCATCTATGGTTTGTTAATATACACTAATGAGATATGTGTGTCATTTTCCATTAATTTTTTAACTGATCATTCAATTTTATCTTTTATTTCAACAAATACATTGTTGTTCTCTGATAAGATGTCTCTCATTTTATCAAATTCTAGGGAAGTGATTTGTTCCTGATTTTGGTATCTTGGCTCAATCAGGAATTATCATCTACTTGCCATAAAGGCAGAATAACACTTTGCTAGTTTTTTTTGTGTATTGTTCCCCAAGTTCTAGACCAGAAAATGGTTAAGAATTATTCAACTTCTTTTTTTTGTAGTTAATCTTTTTATTAATGTTATCATAGAAATACAAACAAATTCAACTTCTTTAAGGCAATTAATGACTTCATTCTGATCAGTTTTTCTTTTATCTAGTGAAAAAAAAAGGTTTTTCTCCAATTATATTGTGGTTTGTGATGTTGTGGTACTATTATGGATGCTGAGTATTGTATTATTTCCAGTTATTTATTTATTTCTTTCTTTATTTATAAGATTTACCAGGAAGGCATACTGAGCAACATGCTCGATTCCAGATGCGACCATTCTCTATTTATGTTCCATTATAGAATGTTATTTATTTCATAAGTCTTACCTGTAAAGACATGCTAAGCTGGTAACAACTCATTTTCAAATGTGTCCTGAGGGGAGGGGAAAAGGGAAGAACAGAGGTACATTAAGATGAATTGATACAAAATGAAATACAATTAATACGTAAATAAGCATTGTAAATAACTGTGCAGGACACAAATTTTGTGTAAGTTCGTAATACACTACAATGCAAACAGCATTTGCAATGCACAGAAGGCAATGCTGAGTTTAGAGAGAGGGACAATGGTTGTGTAAAAGGGGTGATGGGCAAGGGGAGTGCTCTAGTGTAGAAGTCAGACAAAATGGGGTTCGTTTGTTGTTTTTATTAGTAATTTCACAAATGGCCCCAGAATTATTCCCATCATGTTCATCATCAAATTCATTATCTGTTAGTGAAGTATCAGAGATAGATGATTCCATGGCCATAGATATGGGGCATTTCTTGTAGGAGTTTTCATCGAGGATCTCATGACATTTGCTTATTCTAGCTCTTGACTCTTAAATCAAGTGATTATACCTTGATTTTCTATTTGAGCCTTAGGAGCTGGCATTGATTTTTAATTTTCCTATGCTTTGTAATATCTATCTATCTATCTATCTATATATATATATATATATATATATATATATATATATATATAAAAAATAGTGGCACAGTAGTGCCACTATAGCTAGGGTTGAGTACCCTGTTTAAATCTGAAATTTGGCAGCTTACTAACTTTGCCACTGTATGCCAGATTTGCCTGAAATGTGGCATGTGTGGTCTGGTGCCACAGGTCTCTGGACCTACCAAGTTTCATTACAGTCAGATGTACAGTTATGGAGCTACAGAGCACCAAACAGATTGCACAAATTATGCATTTTTGCACATTCTTTGTTTGTACCTACAGGTCGCACAGTTTGCGTGACCAGTCCAAAGCCTTCAGGGAACACACAGCCAGGGTTCCTGATGTGCCTTTCAAAGATTCTGTGAAAAAATATTAAACGGTTCAAAAGTTATTAAATAAAAACAATTTTCCCATTATAGTCAATGGGAAAGTTAGCAAAATACGTGAAAGTGTCACAAATGCACTTTTACTTTCACAAATGACTCTTGTAGTGTGGCACATTGGCCATCTTGTTTTCAGTTGGTGGTCACAGAAATGCTTGGCATTTAAATTTGGGACCCTCTAGGGACACAATTCTTGTTGTGTTCACCTAGTCGAGACCTGAGGATGCTAGCCATGTCTTTTTTGGGGGGTTAAACATCCCAGGAATATGTTTTTTAAATTCTGTAAAAAGTAGTGTTGCAAAGTGCTTTTGCATATGCAACACTTTTGTGATTTCATTGGCAAAAGTGTCGTGATTTGCGACACTATGGCCAAAACAATAGGGAATCTTTACCACCATGCTGTAAAAGAACGGTTTGGTCTTTTGGGCTGAAATTTGGAGGGAAGAAATCCAAGATCCCACAGATGTGTCTTTTGGTGGTTTGGTAACAAAATATTAGAGGGCTACAAAGTTACAGCACTCTGAAGTTGACAATTTTTCCCAGAGGCTGTTATTACGGCGTCCGCCGCACCTTTCTGGGCTTGTATCTCAAACACTTCGAGATATGGACTTTTCATCAGAAGAATGCTTAGTGCCCCACTGGGGGGTTAAGTGCAAAACTAGCCTAAAAAGTCATAAATAATATGAGATTTTAAATTTTTTTCTATGTCGTACTGTTGCTGAGATATAAGCAATTTAGTATTTCAAGTGCTCATTTTCTGCTCCGAGGGCCATTATTATGGATACATTCTTTGTATTCACTGTGTTTCTGAATGCACCTTTTTGGGAAACAAAAGGGCGTGCGTTTGCGTTACTGTTGCTGTTAGTGTTTCCGCTTGCATTTCCATAACTGTTTGCATTAGCATTTCCATTTATGTCAGCGTGTGCGTTACCCTTTGCATTTGCATTTGCACTTGCATTTGCATTACTGTTACCCTTTGTTTCCAATACTGTTTTTGTTTGTGTTTACTTTTGCATCTGTGTGTGCGTTACCAATTGTGTTTGCAAATGCACTTGCGTTTTCTTTGGTGTCATCATTGGTGTTACCATAAGCATTTGTGTTTCCAATGGCGTTATCGTGACCATATGTGTTACAATTTGCATTTGTGTACGCACTTGCATTTTGCATTTCCATTTCCATTACTGTTTCCTTTGGCATCATTGTGGGTGTTACCATAACTGTTTGCATTTCCAATTGCATTACCGTTACCGTTTGCATGTTCATTACTGTTTGCATTTCTGTTGGCCTTAGCTTTTGCATTTTCAGTAGCGTTTCCATTGTCGAGTGCATTACTGTTTTCTTCTGCATCACCGTTGCTGTTACTGTTTTGTTTCTGTTTACGTTTCTGTTAGTGTTTGCATTTTCTTTACCGTTTTTGTTACTGTTTGTGTTTCCATTACAGTTAGCATTTGTATTACCATTTTTGTTACTGTTTGCATTTCTGTTGCCATTAGCATTTACATTACTGTTTGCAATACCATTTCTGTTTTCATTTATGTTTGCACTTGCATTTCTCTTTCTGTTTGTGTTATCGGTTCTGTTTGCGTCATCATGTACGTTACCGTTTGCTCTTGTTTTACCGTTAGCGTTACTATTTACTTTTATCTCACCGTTTCCATCACCGTTTGCGTTAACGTTACCGTTCATGTTTTTGCATTTTCGTAGTGCAGTGCAAAACATTATGTTTTTGCTCTTTTTCTGCACTGTCTTCTGCAACATATAGTGTAGCCAGTGTGTGGTTGATTGGTTTGGTTTGACACTTGGCACATAGAAAGACCTTTGATCATGGAACATGCCAGTTTTTGTTTGGTGAAAAAATGTTGTTCCTTTCCAGAGTTATTACCATTTGAAGTTGCCCCGCTTCACAGTTACTGATTTTTCAGCCATCAGGTCTGCCATTTTAGCGCATTTTCGGCCACAATTTCCACCATTTTGTGGTGTGAGACTTCTTAAAGGTGCAGAAACATAAAAATTGAATATCTCTGGAATGGTTTGGTCTTTTCACATGCAATTTGGAGGGTGTTGAGTGGATGTCCTGGGGATGTGAATGATGTGGTTTACATGTTGGAAAATCTATGAGCTGTGGAGATACTGTGTGACACAGTTAATGTTTTGTACATAGTGTTCTGCATGGTGCTACTGGCTTGAAATTTATAGCATAGGTAGCCGTAGTGGTAGAGAGGTGCCTTGCAGTGGTTTGGTGTGTAAAATGTAAACAGGTGTGGAATTTTACCACTCTGATGAATGAAAATGTGCTTCATTACACTTCAATAACTTCTGAACCGTGTGTCTGATTTGCCTGGCATTTGGAATGTACAAAGATTTATAATACATCTTTGACTGTAACAATTTTCGGGTCACTGGCACTTATGGTTGCTGAATTGTGCATGTTACATTTTTTGCTCATGGCACTGTACGACCGTTGAACGGATGTACACACAATTCTGGACACACAGTGTGCTGTGGTACATGTCTTCTTTTAACAAGTTTTGGTTCCATCAGATATATGGTTCTTGGGTAGCGAAGTGGCAACAATTTTATTTTCCACACTCCTGCACAGTTTTTCCAGTGTGACACTGCACAACTGTTGAACAGATTCAGATAACATTTGTTATACATGTTGTGGTATGGTACATGTCTTCATTTACCAATTTTTATTTCAGTCAGTCATACAGTATCTGTGCAGCAAGGTGACAAATATTCGCATGGTGGAGGTCCCGTGCTCCCACCACCATATTCCATTTACTATTTATAGTGCACATTCTTAAAAAGAAGGGAAATTCATGGCAAAAAAATCCATTTATTGCATCGGTTAGGGTTGTGCCACAGCAACAAAAGTGAGGAAATTCAGTGTTAGGGTTGCCACCCCTTGCACCCCACACCCATCCCAACCCCACCAACAGGCATTGTGGTGTGCGTTGGGGTTGTCGGTCCTAACTCTCATCCCATTCTCTATACTGCAGCACTTCAGCTTATTTACACAGGAATGGGGTGAGGTTGGGCCGATAGCCTAACACACACCCGATGCCTGTTGATGGGGAGGTGGTGGTGGATGCAAGGGATGGCAACCATAACACCAAATTTACTCACTTTTGCCACTGTGGAACAACCCTAACTGATACTTTAAACAGAGTTTTTGCCATGAATATATATATATATATATATATATATATGTGTGTGTGTATATATATATACATATCTATATATATATATATATATATATATATATATATATATATATATATATATATATATATATATATAGTTTTGACACCAGGAAAGATAGATTAGGCATACATATGCCTATTTTCAGACATGACCTGGAAGAATTACAGACTAAACAGCAGTAAAAATATACATCAAACAATATACATAAATTGAGAGCAACATTATCAGGGAGTTACAATTAATAGATCTCACAAAACAAGCAGTAGTGCAAATAAAATAAATACATTAGCTGGTGCAGTCAAAAAATGTGCTTGCAATAAAGGAAACATGGAACAATGAAAAATCGGTGATATCAACTTTGCTGGTGCAGGTACAACATAAAAAGACAGAAATCTGTTCTTTGGCTGAAATCAAACCCCCAACTTTTTGTTTGAAATGGCAAGACTTATCCAGTCACCACTCAAGCCTGTTGTAGTTTTTAAGTTCATTGTGCACACAAGCACAGATGAACTTGTTGATTTGAGAGTTCCTATAGAAGGGCGTGAAGGGGGGATGTCCACTGGAGAGCTCTGTTCAAGGGGCAGGTCTGTGGCAGGCAAATTAGTAGGCAGTCTGCTGAGGACACACTTTCTGGTTTTTGGCCAGAGTTGGCAAAGATTTCAAAGAACAGAGCCAAACCAGTAGTGACGCGACTCATCCTTTGATATTTACATAATCCCCATTCCCTGTCATCAGCTGACAGCTGTTGAAAAGTACAAGAAAAAACAACATAGGCTCAGAAACAGTTGGTGCTGGAACAGAAGAAGCAGTCCACTATATTTGGATACACTAAAAATTGATTTTTAATAAAGATACAGTTAAAAGCAAGTATTTGTAATACAGAACAATATAGGTAGCACCCCTTACTTCCATCAATGTGTCACGCCACCCTGGCGCTTTTGACACTTTGACAGAAGTAGGGGGTGCTACCCATATTGTACTGTATTGCAAATATTTGCCTTTAACTGTATTTTTTTATTAAAAACCAGTTTCTAGAGTGTCCAGATATAGTGGACTGCTTCTTCTGTTCTCACTCTGACTGTTTCTGAGCCTGTGTTTGTTTCCTGTACTTGCTTCATAGTGTCTAGCATGGCTCCAGTTTGGCATCTGTATTGAGCTACTGTCTACCTGAGCTGTTGTAAAGTGCCTTCTGTCCCTCCCAACACCACTGTTGTGGCACACTGGGAGCCCACCCCAGTGTGCAAAGTCTTTTTTTTTTTTAGCTTTCTTACACTGGGAAGCCTGCTCCCAGTGTCAGATGTCTCCTTCCCCTTCAAAGCCACTTTCACTGCTGACATTGGGGTACCCAATCCCTGTGTCGGCCTTATGTACCCCCAACTCATGTGGCACACTGGGAGTCCACCCCAGTGTAACAAAATGTGTAAAACATTTTTTTAATCTGTAAATAAAGAAAACGGTCCCCCATGGTCTTTATTTTTTTTTGTTTACCTGTAAAAAAGAAAATGGTCCATCATCATCTCCCCAATCCTCCCTCCCTATCCCCACCCTCCCACTGAGCACCCACCATCCCTTACACCCCCTTACCCTATATTTACCTTGGGAGGTTGGCACTGTCATCTTCTTCAGACCGGGGACACATCTGCATTCTTCAAAACTGACTGGCAAACTGAAGAATTAAAGGTAAGCACGTATAATGGGAGTCAATGGAGGGGTCAACTTAGGTTGATCTGTCAATGGGGTTCTTGGGACCTCTCCTCATGAACACTGTCACTGTCATTTTGTTACTCAGTCCCAAAAGGTGATTTCACAGTCGCTGCACGGAATCACCTTTTGGGACCAATTAATGAAATGACAGTGCCACTGTTCATGAGGAGGGCTCCCAAAAAGCCCATGTGGCAAATTTGGTAAAAAAATTCCAAACTATGACCTCCTTATGAGTGTCTGTTTGGCAGTTTCTAAGCATGCTCATAACTTTGCCAATTTTTAATGTTTTCACTCCAGATTTTGAACACTGCCATTTTTTCACACATCCTTATAAGCAGTGTAGTTGTCATTTTTGTACCCTACCTGAAACATGTTTTTGCACCTGTGGTGCAGAATGGCATGGTCACTCTGTGAAATCACTTTTCGGGATCACTGAACAAAATTACAGTGGCACTCTTCATAAGGTGGGGTCCCAAAAAGGACATGTTGAAAATTTGTTGAAACAACTCGAAAAAATGGCTGAGTTACACCCGGTCATTCAACATTTTCTACATAAGCGTGTAACTTAAGTCATTTTCAATATTTTCACTCCAAATTTTCAATATAGCCTTTTTATCACACCACCTCATGAACAGTACAGCTGTCATTTTTCACATCCTGCCCATGTGTTTTCGCACCTGTGGTGTGAAATGCCATTTTCCACAGAATTGAAAATTTTTACTTACAGAGTTCGTGAGGTAGAGTGATAAGAAGACTATGTTCAACAGTTGGGACCCCAATATGATAAAATGACAAAGTTATAGCCAGTTGTTACAGTTTTGGTATGCATGCTAGTAACTGCAGAACTCTTAAATATTTGCACGCCACATTTTTTAAAATTATTTGCACTCTTGCTCCATGGCCCTCTCTATCTGGAGGGATCCCCATCCCCATACCCCAATGTCCACCAGCTGGTGCTGACCAACTACCCCCAGGGCTTACCCCCTTGGTGGGGTTGGCTGAGGGGGACCCACCACCATGAAGACCAGATCCAGTAGAGTGGTTGGCGCTGTGACTCTTTGGGAGTGGGACCTTCGAGCTCCTGCCACCATCCACTGTGAGCTTTATTCCTCCTGAATTCTGCCCTTTTGGGGGCAGAGTATGTAAGGATGCCAATGACAGTGCCACACACACTTCTGTGCATGCACACCATCAGGCATCTGCCCCGCCTTCGACCTGATGTCTCCAGTGTCAGTATGCCATCCCCCCAGCTGCCTCTAGGGGCCAGGCATGCACCAACAACTGCTTCCCCCTCTCTCCAGAGAAGGAGACCTTTTCCAGGGGAACTTGATCCTTCACCTCTCCTGTTGACTCCCAGTAGCCCTTGATTGTTCCCAAACATGGGTCACTGGTGTGGTGCAAGGTGCAGCATCCAACCTCTCTACCATCAACATAACCAGGCCAGTGATGCACCCCACTTTTTCAGCTTAGCCTTTTTATTACCTAAGCTACTATATTCACATGCTGTCCAAAATATGACAGCTTGTCAAAACATAATTCAGGCTGGGTTTTGATGTCAATGTATTTCAATGGGATGTTTAACTTACTGGCATAACTTGGCCATTTTTAAATATTATTGCCCCAATTTTTCATCATATGTTTTTGGGGACCCCCACCTCATGAACAATACAACTGATGTTAGATAAATATGTCCCAAAAGGTTATTTTTCAGTCACCGCACAAAATCACCTATCGGGCAGGAGTACAAAACTTTTTTCACCATTGCTCATGAAGAGGGGTCTTAAGAAGGCTATGTTGAAAATTTGGAGTAAACATATTAAAGAACAAAGAAGTTATGAGCCTGTGTTGAAATTTGCAAATGCAGGTTCATAACTTTGGCAACTTTCAATATTTTGAACCCAAATTTCTAATATAGCCATTTCTTCACAGTACCCCCATCAATGCAAGCTTGTAACACCCCCCCCAAAATGACACCAGTGCACACGATGAACTTTCAGCATTGACAAATGCTTGTTTTTAAACTTGTCTGCTTTCATAGCTTTCTCTGTTTTCCCTTTCCCATTCTTTTTATCATCAAGATGGCTTCCAGTGCTGTTGTCAGGGCTTCTAGCATTAGACAATGTTGCAATAATTATATACAGAAGAATGCCTGTGCAGGTGTGTGTTATGAAAATTTTTCAAATACTATTTAGGTTGTGTGAAAAATCCTTATAAAGCAAACTTTGCACATGCATTATTTTTTATAATAACTGGTGCAATGTTTTAACAGAAAGAAAAACTATAAGCTGTATTTGTGCAAATGAGCATGTCCCTGATCAGCTGCTGGACTTGCACAATGCACAAATGCCGTGGTGCTTTCTTTTGCACTTCAGTGAAGTGTGAGCATGAAGAGGAAAATGTCATAATAACCCACTATCAAGTTATTACAGAATTCAGTGGGTTCTTATGGCATTTTATCAGGACTGGATAACCAGTCATTATAGGGAGTAACCATTTATAATAAATAGAATAATGGATAGGTCACAGGGCACTACCATAGAATAATATCATCAAGAGGTTCTGGACACATAAGAACCTAGAGAGTGAAGCTTGAGAGGTTTCTGTGTCCAGAACCTCAAGATGGTACAATACCGGTAATGTCCAGTGACCTATCTTTCATTTTTTTTAATATGTGGATGCAGGTTTGGGTTCTTTTCTGCATTATTTTGTGGAGGACTCTGTCTTGGTTGTAGCTGACTGCTGCACTTTCTGGCAGTGAGACTGTCTCACTCGCTCTCACTCCCTCACTCACACCGCCCTAGCACACATGCACAGTGTGAGAAAACGGTTTCTTTTTGGTTTGTCTTACCTTTTGTTTTGTTTCAGGGGGAAGTGCAGGATCAGCCAGATAAATCCTTTTTTTAATAAAAAAAAAATTGGGAAGTGTTGCTGATACTCTACACTCTCGCTAAGTGGGAGTCCACCGCCATGTTTTTGAAAGTGTTTAGAATGCCCACAGAAAGAAGGTGGCCAATGATGAGGTGCAGTTTGAGTTTGTATGCTTGATTGACATTTGGGACCATCACTGATTTGTACAGTTGCGCTGTATAGGTTTTGTGATAATACTATTGTTCGGTTATGGAACAATAGCATTAACATTGATTGACAGTACTATTAACATTGATTGACAGTAGTATTAACACTGGAGTTGTGATGGTATTACCAAATTTTTTTTGTATGCTTTACTAGGGTATTAAATTGATGATCCATGTATTAAACTGTAATAATAACTGGGGAGTGTTTTCTCCCATAGGGAAACCCGGTTATAATTTTACCATAATAACCCATGGGTTACAATGACAAAAACAAGCCGGGTTTCCCTTGCACTGAGTATGCGTGGCCACCACTCTTCTACTCCTTGGTGCCAGCTGCCATTCCCCAGTACTACACAGTTCGCCACATTCGGAGTCAGCAGCGGTAAGTTAATTTAAAAAATAAATAAATAAACAAGGGGGCTAAAGTATTTTACCTCTGCTGCTTTAAAAAAAGGAAAAAAAAACAAACAAAATGAATAATGTTTTTTCTTAGGAGCTGAGGATCACACTGAAACCCAACAGGTCCTTGGCTTCATAGGGATGTCTTTATTTTATGTAATTGTTGTGGCAAAAAAATGCTCCTTAGCAATTATATAAAATAAAGGCTGGGTAGGGGGTGTAAAACATAAATTCTACATACCCCCGAGGTGTAGGATGCCTTTACATACCCCTCAAGCTTTGCTCTTGGGGTTTATGTAGCATCCCACACATCAGGAATGTGTAAAATTCTCATTATGACCCCCTACCCAGCCATTATTCTCTATT
Organism: Neoceratodus forsteri; assembly: GCA_016271365.2. Lineage (NCBI taxonomy): Eukaryota > Metazoa > Chordata > Ceratodontiformes > Ceratodontidae > Neoceratodus > Neoceratodus forsteri. The sequence continues at coordinate 1,356,449,504 of CM057456.1, forward strand.
TATTAACCTCTATTTTTTTAATCAAAAGTGAATAACCTGTTCAGGGATTTAACCCAATCTTACAGCAGAATACAAAAATACAAGTGTCTGAAACAGTGTGCTGTTAGTTTTAACCTGTAAGTAATAAGTAATTCCTAGAAAGGTCATAAATAGAGACTTCTCAAAAGATGTAACCAGTCTTTATTAGTGATCTTTGGTTATAGGCTATTGGAAATAAGCAGAGTCAGTGGGCATAACATTCACTAACTGAATCTGCTCAAGCTGCTTTGAAATCTTGTATAAACTGCTCAAGTGAAGATAGTCATGGATAAAAATGTGTCTATTGAAGCTCAGGTAGCACAACTTTTACTTTTCCAACTTCTTCCATTTCAAGTTTAAGGCAAATTAAAGAGCAACTAGTTATTAAAATAAAAAAAAAAAACACTCTAGATGTACACCAAATATGTTTCAACTTTATTGTCTTCTAGTTCTTTGTCATTTGTTCCCCTGCTGTTGGTCTGCTAAATATTGTAGATAATGTAGCAATTATTTCACTGAGTCTTTCAAACTGTATCTGACTCTTCCCTGCAACCATACAATTGCTGTTTGTGACATCACAGTCTGTTGTTATGGTGAGCACTAGCACATCATAAACAAAGGCACTGTGAGGTGAACGAGGGAGAGGCAAATGTTTTCTAAACAGACTTTTTAGATGGACTACCAAGTGGTTCAGTAAATTTTGGAAAGGAGCATTGAAAATGAAAAAAAATATATATAATCTCTAGTAAATTGTAACAGCTGAAACATCTTATTTATGAAATCACATGCTTAAAGGAAAACTACACCCTCATATCATTTAAATTTAATTACACAATGGCAAGAAAAAATCCTGGACACTGATTGGTCAGTGTTGGACAGGCCCAGTGGTGTTATCCCAGTACAACATCATGGGTCCAGTCCCAGCACTCAGAAGACTGCATCAACATTAACGGAATTACTCCACGCATTTCAGTGATCCCTGCTTGACTCACGCTGCACTAATTCCTGCTCGCAAGAGGCTTTCAGTGTCAACGACTCATGTTTCCCAAAAGATTATTTCTCCCTGCTCCTCATGGCAAACAAGCAAGACAATCTCACAAATCATACCTAAAGTGCAGAACGTTACCCCCACTCCCAGCTGCTGCAGTAAAGAAATTTAGCCCACCCCCACACACATGCATGCACGATATCACCCCCGCCCAATACAAATTCTGTCAGCAAACTAAATTAAGGCACACTTTCCATCTGGAAAAAAACTTAATATTCATAGCAGTTTTTTTTTTCTCCACTGAAGAGAGCGAAGCAGCTTCAGTGAACCACGGAGACCAACTGCCAGTTGTGTGGTTCAGTGACACAGCTTGCTTCCTCCCAAGAAAAGCTGGCATGGCAATTCAAAGTAGTTTTGTCTCTGAAGGAGCTGGCATCCTCATTAATTGCCTTCCATCCCCTCCACAAGTTATCTAACATAAATACCACCTTCCCCCACCACTTTCAAACCAACATCGATATCGGCTCTGGAGTGAGCGAGAGAGAGAGTGAGTGAGCAACCGCACATTTAAACCGTCACCGCACAGCTTGTTTTTATAACACTCACTCTCTGAAGAAAAATTCTTCTTCTTTTTTTTCTCCACAATATAAAACAAATCCCTCTCAAACATGCTCAGTACCACCTCCCCACCTCTATCCTCACAGCACGGGGCAGCTGATTGTAACAGTGCCAATCTCGGATTTCCACCCAGCAGATGCTTAAACAGCCAGTCAAAACAACAGAAATGGAAAGCCATCAGACAACACATACATAAACACCCACACACAGGCATATTAACAAAAACTGTCTGCAACAAAGGTTGCTACAGAGAGACCAAAGCCACTGCAAAAACAGCAGCTCCACCTCCTGACTGAAAGAGTAAATCCGCATTATTTTTTTAAAATGTATACCTACACATTCAAAAAATGAAAGATAAATTACTTTAAATGTATTTTTTCATCTTTTTTATGTTTGTTTTACAAACAAGCCATTGTATAATAGCAATAATGCACTCCAGGGTGTGGGTTGTGCTGGGATAACCTCACGCCTGGGGCATTGGATGTACTTGGCCTGCGGCCTCGTGCCCAATCACCCCAGGCGTGAGGTTATCCCAGCACAACCCTCACCCTGTCATGCATTATTGCTTAATTTGATTTCATGTCAACAGACAGCTCCTTTCCTGTTGCTGTTAAGGCTATATGTGTTAGCCTTAGTTTGTTTTCACTGCTCATGGTAGCCCCTGTGATTGCCCTGGGGGTCTCCATTTCATGGTTGTTGAAATCTCATTGTCCATGAGAACTGCATTAGCATATGAGAACATGGTGTCAGATCAACCATTTATATCATGTATCTCTATGTTGAAAAAACAAATACCCTGCAAAAACTCTCTGGAAACTCATAAACTGAATGAAGTTTAAAGGGGAAAAAACCTGCATTATAACTAAGATAGTTTGCAAAGGTAAATGTGGTATTTCTCACCTTCTTGTGGCTTGTATCTTTGAAGACTACTTAAGCAGACAGGCATACTGCGGCGCTTAAAGGGTGATTACACATCATGTTCTCATATGCAAATGCAGCTCTCAGGAACAATGAGATTTCAACAACCATGAAATGGAATCTCCTAGGACAGTAACAGGGCCTAGCATGAACTGTGAAAACTGACTAATACAGTTGCATACATCTTCAACAGCTTCATGAAAAGAGTTGTCTGTTGACATGGAAACAAATAACATTTAGAAAATATGAGGGCGTAGTTTTCCTTAAGTGCAGAGTAGCTCATTAAGGCAGAGCCAAAAGATTTTTTTGTAAGCCCTGAACTTGTTTAAATTTACATGGTCCTCAGTTGTTAATTAAAAACCTGGAAAGTGAAGTAAGGGATATTTCATCAAAATAAATTCTGCACCTCCAAAGGCAATGGCACTTTCAGTTAAAGGGAAAGTTCCCTCAAACTATTTGCTGTATACCTGTGTAGTTTGTAGATATGAACAATGATTCCCTCTCTTACATGTATTCTCTAAAAATATGTTTTTCTATCTTAGATACACTTTAAACTACAGAAAACAGCAGAGCACTTACTATGCCTTGAAAAGTTTCATGGCCAGCATAAGACAAGAACATAGGGACTGCAGAGGACAGCAACAGCACTGATTATTACAATATAACTACTGTAGACTTTAGCAGTAAAACATCATACAAATTCCAGGATGCCTTACATGACTTGGGTCATGAACTTTGCAATGGAGTCAAACAGGTTTTCACACCAGGGCAGAAAAGGGTGAAGCAACCACATTTATATTTAAATTAGTATGAAATTAGGGGGATGCAAAAGAGGGAATCATAAGCCTTTTCCACATGACAGGCTCTGCATTGTGTTTATCAGTGCAGATCAACTAAAGCGTTACCTCTGTTGTCATGTAGAGGCTCCCGACACCACATCCAAAGAGAAAGTCTGCTGAAATGATGTTCCCTGTTTTTTGTGGTTTGTCATTGCATTTTACAGTTTCACGCTACTCACTGGTGCTGTCTAATCTGATGACAGCTCTCACATTGGTATGAGGATAGCCTCTCATGAGAGACTCCTCGATTTTCCAGGCTGCACTTACCTACACATGGTCCCGAGGTTCGCACAATAAATATCATACATGAGTTCAGCTAAATATATATTTAGATATTAGAAAGAAAGCTGAACTCGGGGAAACTAGCTACTTTATTGAAATGGGGCTACAAGCTACTTTAAAAGTGTTCCGAAAGTGGAATCAAGATACTGGACATGCACGTATGCATATTCATATCCGAAGATGCATGAGAGCATGCTCAGTTTCACAGCTTTGGTTTTGGAGCACTTTCAAAGTAGTTTGTAGCCCCCATTTCAAAAAAATAACTTTTCTCCCCCCGAGTTCAGCCTTCTTTTTAATATCAGAATATATATTTAGCTGAACTCGCTTCCAATATGTAAATGGCACCACTCACCATGGACCCCACACCCCCCCTCCATGGAAGTCTTGGGCTCTCGGCCAGCTGGAAAGATGGAGAAAATGCTGTCAGAGCCATGGGATCGGTGCACACCTTTCTGGTGTAGTGGGCAAAGGTAGTGATGCAGAGGGAACTGTGCGAGTGGTTGAGAACCACTATGATTCAGTGCTACCCCATGTAAAAGGGGCTTTTGTTCATGCCTACAGACTACACAGATATACAGAAAATAGGTTGAGGCACTTTCCCTTTAAGTTGGATGGGCTTCATCTTCTCTGAGCTTTGATCTTGTATTTTAAGTTTGAACTTTGGTCCATATAAACAAAAAATATGTGTGGCGTGACGTACAGAGTGTGGATATAAATATGCTTTACTTGTTCTCTAGAAAATTATCAAGAAAGGTGCCCCCAGTCAACCAGCACTGAAAAGGAGTTTAAATAAAAACAATGAAACAAGTAACAGTGAATACAAAGTCCTAATAACTGTAAGGAATTGGTACATGGGAAAAGAACAGCTAAAGACTGAAACCTCTGTTTGCAGCGTTAATAATGGCCCACATGTCACCAAGTAGCGGCCAGCTACCAGCATCCCCCCTGAAGCCCCACCCCACCCCAGAACACCATGGCACACACCAGGGGGCATGGAAGGGCAGGACTGGTGGCACAGGAGTCCAGAGGGGTGCACCAGTGAATGGACCCCCAGGATCCCCGATATCTGGGGAGTGGGGACAATGGTATGCCTGTGGGGGCACAGGGAACACATCAGTGCCTTTGTCACCATCAGATGCCCCTTAGAGCAGCTCCAGGCTTCTCTAACTTAGCGCCACCAGTGCGGCTCTCGGAATCGCACTAGTGGGTTACAGAGAAGCTGCCCTCCTGGAATAGGGCACAGTTGCTGCAGTAACCCACACTTGCGCTATGGCGTTGCGGGCTGTGGCATAGTGGGTGGAATAACCCATGTTGTCATAGCCCACAGCCACCATGGTGCAAGGCGCCTCTTGTAATCCGGGCTGGCATACCACTTGGCATAAGTCACGAGATATGCCAAGGGGTTTGGTGTATCTTGGCTTACACCGGTGTATCACCCCTTGGAATCAGCCCCCATGTCTTTAAATGTCACTGCATAAATACATCTCTTTATTAGTCAGAAGTTACCCATGATTAAGCACTAATTTGGGTATGAAATATTGTGCTGCTAGACTCTAGTGTATGGTTGTTCTGCAGTAAAGTATCTTTACTTTTTTCAGTGGGAGTCATCATATGACTTTGTGGCAAGGATGTCGGAGCACAGTTTGTTGATTTTTCTGTCTTCCTAAAAGTCACATAGATTCCCAATCTCTGCTCAGGTTACACAAGTGAGCAGCAGTAGCAGGGACAATCAGGCACGGGTGGTGGGATAAAACAGATTTATTTTATTTATTATTTTATATAGCTTTTGTTAACCAGGTAGGCAAACTAGCCAAATAAATGCCTATTTTCAGGTAATTCCTAGGAGTGCACAAAGAAACAACATTACAATTAATCAGGAGATAGTAAAGCAAGGCAGGATAAAATTATAGGTACAGTAGAGCAGGGTAAGATTACCAGAAACAAACTATAATACAATAGGATTAAATACAACAATATGTAGCTGACAATATGTTGTCACAAATAACAATTTGCCAGCCTAGAATGAGAACAAATACAACAGTTATAAAGTTGTTTGTGTAAAGCAGCCACTGTGGCAGTAATAACAGCCAACAGATACTGTACATCCCCAAGTACTGGTGATGCTTCAGAAGCACCACTTCAACCATTATCAACAAAACAAACTACACTTCCACAGTCATTACATGTTTAAGTTAAACTGCATTGACTTCGCAACACTACTGGATCTTCGATAAAAGGATATGTCCATCCTTCTGGATGACTCTACTATATCAAGCAGAAACTGTAGCATGCACTTTAAATGGAGCAGCACAAATGACCTGAAGAAACAACAAAGAATCAACCTACTCCTGCTGGTACTGCTCCTCCTCCTTGGTTGAATTTGGATGCTTCCAGTGCCAATAGTTGGTGTGATGACATAGCAGATGTCTAGGATAGTGATAACTGGAGAAAACAAAGAACATTTGGGAGCTTTTTAACACTGACTGACAGCACCATGCCGACATTTTTGGGTACAGACATCTCACTAGATCACATGACGGAGGCTTATCTATGACAGGCACTGTCTAGCTGAAGTAGTGATCCCATCAAATTCTGGAAAGATAGTAACTCTATTTGCCTGAACTGGAAAAGCTGACTTTGTGTTCTCTCATATGTCCTCCAACATCTGTAACTTCAGAAAGATGTTTCAGCACAACTAGTGATATTTTTATACCACATTACTCCTAGCTAGATCTTGACAATATTACATTCATAACCTTTCTGAAACTCTGATTACCATGGATGAAACTCCAGCTATCCGTTTGATTATTCCCATGTTCAAAAAGTCAGATCTATTGCTATTCCCACTCCTAGACTTCCTGCTGGCAAGTCTCCCCAGTCCTCCACTGGCACTGACAGCACCACTGTCCTGGCTCATCACTTCTAGCAGTGCTGGAAGTTCAAGGCCTATAACTTTTACCTCCACCTCAAGACCTCCTGAAGATATTACCACTTTTACAGTGTCATCACCAGCAGGCTCAATGTGATCAGGCATGTGTTGCTCACACTGAGACATTATCAGTTAAATAAGATCTGTTAGCCTGGTCAGCCAACCCACCATTAAAGGACAGCGATACCACAGTTGAGATCCCAACATTAAATGAGGCCTCAGTAATGACTGCACACAGATAAAAAAACTTCAGCAGTCTCCCCAAATGAAATGAAGTTCATTTACTCATGATATTTGATGAATATTTATGAATGGTTCATGAACATCCATCAGGGTTATCCAACTGTTCTTCAACTCAATTCTTGGTCAAGGACATCGATCAAGGTCACCCAACTGTTCTTCAACTCAGTTCATGAACCACATTCATGAACTGTTCGTCAACACAAAGTTCATGAAGTTGTTGAACCTTTACAGGACCATGATGAACAGAGATAAAAATACATGTGCATAACTAATTTGGATATCAGAATATATAGCTTCCCACTGTAAAAGTTAAACAGCATGACAAAATCATAATTTTTTTCAGTTTAAGAGTGGCAAATATATGTTCTACAGAGGAAATTAACTATTTTGTCACCCAAAATGATTAGCATTTAAAGTGTACAGGAAATGAATGCTAATTGGTAGCAGTTAATAATGTTACTCTTTAAAACAATGAAATTCATACTTCCAAACGATCAATATTTAATTGTACCTGAGTAAGCACTGATATGAAAATCTGTGCTTTCAGTTGTTTCCTTTTTATGGGCAACATGCAGCACAGTTCATTTCATGGAACCAGTAGTTTGGAGTTTTTTCTATGTCACAGTTTCTCTACAGAATGCTAATTTTGAGCTATTGACCTATCAGAACCTTGCTCAAGGTCCAGTGTACAAACTGTGACAAAGTTAAAACTCCAGATCACAGGTTCCATGAAGAGAACTCTAACAGAATACTGGCCATAAAAACAAAACAATGTATAATACAGTTTTTCATGCAACTATTTATTCAGATATAGTTAAATATTGATAATTTAGAGGAATAAAAACAATTTCTGAAACTAAGAACTTTATAAACAGTGGCCAGTTATAAATGATGTCCTGTCCTCTTTAAACTCATCACATTTTAAAAGAGTTGCAGATCCGGCTTATATAAATAGCAACTGGGATTTTCTATCTTTAAAAGGAAGGTGAGCAGTGATTCATTTGATAGGAAAATAAGTATAAGATAAGTTATTAATTCTAATATGCAGTGTAAGAAAAGCCATTGATTAGAACATGTTGGGTTTATTAAAAAAAAATTCAATTGTCATTGTAAATTGCTTAGGTTGTGTGATAAAACAATAAAGGCTTGAATGGGTCTGCCTTCAGTATGTACCGAATGCAAAAATATTTTGAGAATAGGACTAAAACAGGGTTGTCTGACGAATTTACCAATACAGTGTAAGCCGTTTTACACGGACACCTCTGTGCTTTGATATTTTGTCCACCTAAGGTGATGTCCAGGTTTGCCAATAGATGGCGCCACAACAGAATCTGTGTCAAGACACATGATTGCTGCCATCAATAGACACCTAGCTACAGTAGTTTTGTACTGTATCTATAGCTGTATAGTGGTATTCAATAACGCATATTACTAATACTGTGCTGTATAATGCTGTATTGAATCTTATTTTGTGATCTTTTTATACTGTCATACGGTATTTGTGTCTTTTTTTTCGTTGTTTGTTTGCTGTGCTTATGTGGTTTTATGCTTTGAGCTTCTGCATACTTTACTGTGGCAATGGTAGGGGTGGTGTGGGTTAAAAACGTAAACTTTAATCAAGTGTCTTTAAAAATGTACTTTAGCTTGCTTCATTTCTTCATTCATTCTTTATTTAAAGACACTATCTATGGTGGTCTGGCGAGTAGCTCTCACTGTGTATGGTCTGAAGCTGCGCTGGACACTGTGCATAAGTCCCCAGTCAGGCTGTATTTCTTCGCGTTGCTCCATGGCTCACCTGAGCATTGGTAGAGCTTGTGTAACTTCGACTGCAGTTACTAACAGGAGTTCTGGTTCATCAGCCTCATCTTCAGCCACAGCTTCCTCCCCCTCTAGTGCAGACTGACTGCTGGTGTGCTGCATCTCATCCAGAACTCTGGCTATGTCATCTGTTGGTGCAGCATCAGGCTTGTTATCGCTGAGATGTGTGAGGGTGGTGAACTCACTCTCGGAGAGCCTCAGTGATGGTGGGATCAGATCCTCTACTGAGGTAAGCACCTGAGGTTCATCCATGATTTGTTCAATACAAAAAAAACCCTGTTGCAAAGCAATTCACAATGATCTCCATTGTGACACTATTACATGCCTTCTTTATCATCCTCACAGCATACAATAGATTGATTCTATTCACACAGTCATTAGCAGTGAGGTGTTCTGCACCATCAAGCTCTTCCAGCACTTGGGCCATCATTTCAAGCACATGGTGGTGCTTCATGGAATAAATCACTCCCTGATTAAGTGGTTGAATAATTGATGTTGTGTTTGGGGGGGGGGGGATAAACTTTATGTTGTGAAGACTTTGGATGTCAGAGTGTCTGGAGAAATTATCAATGAGTAAAGCGATCTTCCTGCCCCGCAGCCTCCAATCCCATGCCCGTACCCAATCAGTGAATATGTCAAAAGATTGATAATCAAGTTAGCCAGCCTGGGAGTGGGTCCCAGGGTGGTAGCCTGGGTAGCAAACTGGCTGTACAACAGGACACAGAAGGTAATAGTGAATGGAACACATTCCGAAGAAAGGGGGGTTACTAGTGGAGTACCTCAGGGCTCAGTACTAGGTCCAGTCCTCTTTAACGTCTTTATAGGTGACATTGCAGAGGGTCTGTAGGGAAAGGTATGCCTCTTTGCAGATGACACAAGATCTGTAACAGAGTTGATACACAAGGGGGTAAAAGGATGAGATGGGACTTGGCAAGGTTGGAGGAATGGTCAGACATATGGCAACTTAGATTCAATGCAGAGAAGTGCAAAGTAATGCACCTGGAAACAAAAACCAGGAGAAAAGTACACAATAGCAGGGAGGTACTAACAACAACAAAATGGAAAGGTACCTGGGGGTAGTCATATCAGATGATCTAAAGGTGGGTAAGCAATGTAAGAAGTCAGTAAGGAGAGCCAGGGGGATACTGGGATGCATAGGAAGGGGCATCACAAGTAGAAAAAGGGAAGTGGTTATCCCTCTATACAGACAGTTGGTGAGACCCCATCTGGAGTACTGTGTGCAGTTTTGGAGACCTAATCTATGCAAGGACTAAGACAGGATGGAAACAGTCCAGAGGAGGGCAACTAAAATGGTGCAGGGTCTGCATCAGAAACCATATGAAGAGAGACTGAAAGAGCTTAATATGTATACCCTTGATGAAAGGAGGGACAGTGATAGAAACGTTCAAGTTCCTCAAGGGAATCAACAAAAGTCCAGGAGGGTAGCATCTTTCAGAAAAAGAGATGTGTAAGAACAAGGGGGCACAATTTAAAGATGGGGGGGGGACGATTCAGGGGTTATGTGAGGACATTTTTTCATCGCGGTGAGAGTGGTGGACGCATGGAACCGCCTTCCTGGAGAGGCTGTGGGGTCTAAAACAGTGGAGGAATTCAAACATGCATGGGAGAAGACATAAGGCAATTATAGGGGGGGATGGCAGGAAGTAGGCTGTAGGTTAACTAAAATCTGCAGCTTATCCAGTAGGTAGGGAAATGGGCAGACTGGGTGGGCCAAGTGGTCCTTATCTGCTGTCAAAGTCTATGTTTCTATGTTTCACCCATCATCCAGGCAGTATGGTTGCTGCGATATGTCACCAGCAGATGTGCAACTCTTCTAAAACATCTCAGCATAGCTGATTTCCCCACAACAACCAACTCTAGCTTTTTTGTGCCTGCCATGTTGCAGCATGCTAACACAGATAGCCTTTCTTTGGTCTTTCTGTGTCCCTGGAACAGCTCAGTCTCAAAAGTTAGTGTTCCCTGACCAACACACCTGTGAAACAGGCCTGTCTCATCAGCATTAAAAATGTTGTGAGCTGGATAACCACTGATAATGTCAGGAAGTCTTTGCCGACTGATCGTGTAATCAGTGTCCATGTAAACTGGAGCAGACTGCATCATGAAAGCAGGGTATTTCTGGTAACCAAAAATATTGATGGACTATACCTATAGCAGTTAGGAACTTAGTGCTATTTCTTGGACCTTTATGAAACTTTATGTTCAAAAATGCTCAGGAACACAGTTTACACATTTGTTGTTCTTGCACAATTTATGAACATTCATGAACATGCATTTCTGAACTTTAACGCATGTTCGTGGACTCAGTTCATGAACTGTTCATGAATAATTCATAGATCTTCAGAAACAATCCATGATCACTTTGCCTGGGTCATGACTTCATTCAGTCTCCTGACTACAAGTCTGAATGCCAGCTGGCAGCACCTGTCTTAAATGTTACCTTATTTTAAAGCAGTATAAAAAACATTAAAAATATGCAAATATAAAAAGAAAGAAAAAAAAAGAAAGCTTCTACATCCATGCATGGTGAAACATTAGGGAGGTAAATGGCATTCCCTAAATGTAGTACCCTTTAATTTGTGTTTATGTAATGGATACATATAGAATAATGCATGGGGAAGTGTATGTAACGAGGATTTTATGCACACCTGAGGTGTGCAAGGCCACACAAACCCCAAGAGTGAAGCTCGAGGGATTTATCAAGGCATTGCACACCAAGGGTATGCATAAAATCAGAGCTGAAACACATTCCGCTATGTTTTATATTTTATAGTAACTAGTTCCTTTGATTTTTTTCAGACAGGTACTTGTTGAACAGCCTAATGTCAGTCTCATTTTTTCTGGATGTTTCTGTTTTCTTGTGTCTTTCTAGGTCACTAGGTTGCTGAAATGATGATGAATGTGCAATTTTTTAGGTGGCTAGACAGACGTTAGTAAACTACTGTTTATTTTTCCTTTCTGTGAGAAATGTGTCTTTCTTCAGCAGCACATAACTTAGATTCCAGCTTGATGGTTTCAGTGAGGTTAGTGCAATCAAGTTGACAGCGCAAGCTAACAGTGCTAGGAGCCAGTAGAGCTAGCACAAGAGTGATTTTAGAATTTTTGCAAAAGGTGCTTAATCAAGCTCCATTATACACTGGTGATTACATACGGGCATGTATAATCAAACTCCATTATATATGTGTATATATATATATATATATATATATATATATATATATATATACACAGCCATGCACAATGGAGTTTGACAGCTTCTGACTACAGTTGATAATCATCACTAACCAGTTATACATATTTTTAGGGGAAGGGGAGTTGTACATTTGGAAAACATATGGGGTCAGTGATTTAGTAATAATTGGCATGGAGGTAAAAGAACCTACAGGGGGTAAGACTAGAGCTCAGGAATGAATACTAACAAATAATATAGCTCTAAACGGGGACATGCTGTAGCAGTTTTACTCATTATGAACTCTGTCATACTGCCAAAAACATACCATTCCCCAGCAATGATATGCAAACAACACCTGCCACAAGTAAACCACAGTAATTATTATTCACTGCACACCTCAAGGCTTCACCTCCCCTATATGTAGTCTGTTTCACCTTATGCCAGTTATTTGCATTTGGAAGCCAAAGTGGTTCATCCAAACTGACAAAGCCACCACATTTCCAGGCCCCACTGTGAAGCCAAACTGAAGATGGCTCTGCTCCAAATTTGCTTTCTGTTACCATGGATTTCCTTTGCCTCTCTAAATACTCCTGATTCCTGGCTAAATACTGCCTCACCTCCTTACCGCTCTTTCTGTTTCTCCCCTTCCATCCCTTGTTCCTGCTCTCTTTGCTCCTCCAGTGCTTGCCCTTTTCACATTCCTCACTGCAAATCAGATTGCTTTTTATATTTGCTTCCCCACTTTCTGGAATGCTCGTCCTCTTCCCACTAAACTCTCATCCTCTGCACACTCTCTCAAACGTCTTCTGCTGTCTTACTTCTCACAGCCCTACTTTTGTGACAAGTTATCCTCTCCTCCCCCTTCTCCTTGTCAGCTGTTTATACTTTGACTACCCCTGAATATTGAATTTGCAATGGATATTTTACATATATTATTATTAGCCACAGATTTTCATGTACATAATTGTAGCTTTGTATAATTATTTATGTTCTTTCAGTTTTGGTGCTTAGTCTTTGCTCCTACATTTCTCGTGTTGCCCCATCCCCTGGGTCACACATACCTGAAAATAAGCTCCAGCTTTGTATGACTTTCCTGGTCAACAACTGTAAATAACTGTAAATAAATATTAAAATAAATAAAGGCTATATGGTACAACGCTCCAGTGTTATTGTCAATAAAATTGCACTAGTTATATCAGTACAGTAATATTGTTGAGAATAAAATGACAGTTGTGAGTCTCTTGAGGGGCGACTTGTGTGTAGCTCTGGATCTGGCTTCTGATTGGAGGACAGAGTCCACGTATAATACAATATTGTACATAAAAACTTGCACAGACAGCAGTATAAGCATAAAAAGAGGCCTCTTCTTGTGGGTGGAGGGGGTCTGGCAACAGCAAAACCTGGCAAATGGTTGATCTGTTTGGAGAGCATCCAACAAGCAAGAGACTCACTTCACATTTAATAGCTTCCAGTTTTTTTTTTGTACAGTCAATTGGCTTCATTTTCTACTGTGTGCATGGGCATTACTTTGTGATTCACAGCTTGGGAGATTTGGACAATTCAAGCCCAATATATATTAGTGGCACAAAATAATTTGCATTTTTTTTAACAGAGAAACATTATTTTATGGAGGCTAGGGAGTACTGCTCCTCTTTCCTCTATGGAATCACAATTTTAAAGGTCATCCTTATAAACAGGGTGCAAAAAAATGATGCCAGCAATGATGATGGAGCTTGTAGCAGCTAGACTACAAGTCATACTTTAGTTGGATGAGATGATGTAGGCCACCAAACAGAACTGTTGATCTTTTTCTTTTACAATTGGCCATGATATCCCAGCTGAGGTGTAATATATTATTTCCAGTGGAATATAGCCCCTACCAATTTACACAGCTGGGTGGACTGGAGTACTGTCAGGTTAAGTGACAGTGACTTGCCCAAGGTCACACAGTGAGTATTTGACTCTCTTGAGGTTTGAACCTATAATCAGCTTGTCCCCAAGCTGATACTGAAACCATTACACCACCCTGTTTCTATAAGCCAAGAACTGAAAAAGCAGTGGCAACAAATTTCTTTATCTTCATGTGCCAATGTAGGAACTTACTTCTTTTAGAAGACACCCCAATGAACAGAACACCGCAAGGAAGAAAGTTCCTTAACATTCTGGAAACTGAGGTGTTGCCCAATTTACACTCATCTCTCTAGATTGAGGGCAGTGGTTGCTTGACTCTGTGCTGAACTGGCAAGGGTGTAGATAACCTTCTGCCCCACTCAGGGGCACCAAATCTGCTGCTGCTCACCCAGAAGATGCCTAGGCAGAGCTAGAGAGATTGGACCTTGGTGGACACTGTGAGGGGTGGGGTGGTAGGAAGGGTACGCACTTCTCAGCCTGTAACTCTGCTCAGTTCATTTACTATACTGTTGGGATGGGACAGCCAGGAAGAAGCACCCACGGCAGTGGGATGAGAGAATGTAGCAGTCCTCAGAAGGGAGGCTCAAGGATGGGGGGAGAAGCCTACAGCTGAGGAGGAAGTAGCTGCTTTTTGGGATTTTATTATTAGGAAAGGATGTAAGAATGTAAGAAAAGAGAGGGAGGGGGGGCGGTGGGGAAATCTCAGGGACTTGAATATATAAATAAGGGGAGGTCTTTTGTCCGTTTGGGTGTTAGCATTATTCTACTTGGGGCCGATAGTGTAATACCCCATACGATTTTTCAGAGGATTTCCATTTTATTCCATTTACCAGGTATATGGCATTACCATATAAAATTGTTAGTTGGAACATAAAAGGAGCCAAGCATAGGGTCAAGAGGCAGGTGGTCCTAAAACACCTCTTACACTTAGGAACACAAATTGCTTTCCTTCAGGAAACCCATCTAAAGAGAGTTGACCTTCACTATTTTAAAAGATTGTGGGTAGCTCAAGTTTTTGGCACGGAGGCGTCATGTAAGAGAGCTGGGGTGGCCATCCTAATTGCAAGAGGGGTGCCTTTCAAACTGGTACAGGAATGTTGGGACCCAGAAGGGCGTTTTGTATTTGTGAAAGCAATATTAGCATCTCAATCTGTGGTATTAGGCTCTATTTATGGTCCCAATTGTGAATCTCCTTCATTCTTCAGGGACCTTCCCTCAAAATGGGCCTAGAGGCACACAATATCACCATTCTTGGAGAGACTGGAACTTGGTACTTCAAAATGATTTAGATAGATCTCACAACAGGCACAGAGGCCTTTCCCCATCCCAAAGGGCCCTGAAAGATTTTATTAACAAAACAGCCTTAGTTGACATATGGCGTCTATTTTTCCCAGAAAGGAGACAGTATTCGTTTTTCTCCCCAGCTCATCATACTTATTCGAGAATAGATTATATCTTAATTAGTTCATCTATGGTTCCCAACATGTCCCATGCAGAGATTTCAGCAAGGGTGATCTCAGACCATGCTCCGGTGTGTGTAAGATACACGCCTTTTCCGGAGATGCGTAGATCTACACAATGGAGGTTAAATACTCAAATTATAAAAGAAGAAAGTTCCCTAAGGAGCATTAGGGAGCTTATTGTACATTTTATGTCTGACAATAATGATTCTATATATCAAAAAGACCTAATATGGGCTGCCTTAAAATGCTTCCTAAGAGGGGAGTTGATTAAGATTGCGTCTAGGAAGAAACGGGAGCAGGGAGATAGGCTAAGAACCGTGTTATCGGCTATCCAATCAAAAGAGAATACTCTATCCCATATCTCACCTGAGTCAGAGTGGGTTAAGTTGCACCAATTACAGGCCCAGTACTCGGAAATAATGTTTCAACAAGCAGAACTTGCCCTTACTCGAACCAAGATGCAGTATTTAGACTTAGGTGAAAAAGCCAGCAAACTTCTTGCTTGGCGAGTGAAACAAATGGACTCAGCTCAATATATAGTGGGTGTTCGTGTAGGCCAAGGGGATCGTATTTATACTGATCTGAGAGAATTCTCAAAATTATTTGGAGAGTACTTCCAGAAATTATATGCACAAGAACCTGATTTGAGATCTTCCGGTCCTGAAATTTCGGAATATTTAAATGAAGCGAACTTGCCAAAATTATCAGAAGCCGAGTCCAAAATCTTAGAAGCTCCAATTGCTATATCTGAGATACACCAAGTTATCCAGCAGTTGCCTCTAGACAAATCTCCAGGCCCTGATGGTTTCCCGAGTAATTTTTATAAGGCTTTTCTCCCAGAGATCTCACCAGTCCTACCAGACACTTTCAGATACTGGTACAATTATGGTATTTCTGATCCAGCTTTCCTGGAAGCCACAATCTCCCTAATTTTAAAACCGGGTAAAGACCCAACCAGTCTGGATAGTTACCGGCCAATATCTCTGCTTAATACCGACATTAAAATACTCACAAAAATTTTAGCTAATAGACTAGCCAAAGTCATGGACCGACTAATATGCAGGGAACAAGTGGGTTTCATGAAAGGGAGATTATCCCACGATCATATGAGGAAACTCATGCATCTTATTGCAATAGCGAAAGATACTAAAATCCAATGACACTCCTATCTTTCGATGCGAAAAAGGCCTTTGAGTGGGTCTCATAGCCCTTTATTTGCTACTCTCCTTGCATACCCCACAACTTAAGTTGGGTCAGATTATTATACTCATGCCCATCAGCCAGGGTGAAATGCAATGGATTCCTGTCACTGGTCTTCAAGTTGGAGCGTGGTACTAAGCAGGGCTGTCCTTTGTCCCTTTATTATTTAACTTGTATTTGGAACCACTACTGCGTAGGATTATAAAATTCGGCTATCAAGGTATACAAATAGGGATTCTAGTTATGTCTGTTCTGCATCTGTGAGATGGCGTGCTTCTACATATAGAAAACACAGAGACTTGATCCAGCTATACTTAAGGAGATTAATAGTTTCTCCGCAGTATCTTCATATAAATTAAACTGTGCCAAAACTAAAGTTTTCCCTCTAAACCATTTTACGAGGAAAGCAGATGTGCAGGGTTTAGGTGTCGCATGGGTAACCAAATTCATCACATTCCTAGGCATAAACATAAATGCGAGTTTTGTCCAGATGATCAGGGACAATTTGGGCTCTATAGTGTAAGAGATTTTGGAAGATTTTAAGAGATGGGGCACAGTCTACTTATCCCTATGGGGCAGACTGAACCTTATAAAAATGATGGCTCTCCCTAGGCTTCTTTACCCGCTTGATATGCTAGGAGCCTTTTGCCAAAGAGTTGGTTTATTAAATTGCAGAAGTTATTCAATTCCTTTTATGGCAAAGTAAAACAACCCAGTCGATCTTATTTTAAACTTTCGCTCCCAAACTTTAAAGGTGGCCTAGCAGCCCCTCCCTATTTATTTATTATTTGGCCCAGCATGTAGGAAATTGGCTTTCTGGGATGGGATCACACTAAAGTTACTTATACACCTCTCTGAATGGACATTTAACAGGGTCTTGCGAAGAGGGCCAAATGCTCCTTATCTGAGCTCCTTTATATCCCTCTGGCCAATCTTCCCAAGCCGCTCAAAAATAACCCTATGGGATGGTTTATCAGGGCATTTCATCAGTTACAAAGCTATTTAGGGGTTCACTGGTGGTTATCTGGCTCTCAACCCATTATTGACAATCCACAAATTAAAATCGATGGCTCCCCCATTCCGGTTGCATTTTGGCCTCAGGTAAGTAAATTAACGGTCACTGACATTTGGGATCAGGACAGGCCGTATACATTTGAGGTTCTGAAGAAAAATTTGAGCTTCACGGACCTAGATTTTTACAAATGGTTGCAGCTTAGTAAAGCCCTGACTCAGGTCTTTTCTCCGAATTATAAAGCGGACAAGGGAGATAAAGATATGCACACTCTTCTAAGGACTGCACAGCAGCCACACGCAATGGCCAAGGTTCGCAGTCTTCTCCAAGAATGGGATCACACACTCCCTTCTGGAATCTGCTATTATTGGGTCGAGGTGTTGGATATCAGCGCCTCCCCGAAAGCTTGGGCTACACTTTGGACTACAGTGTATAGATTCATTAAGCAAGACAGGCTAAGATTGATACAGTTTAAAATAATGCATCATCTGTACTTGACTCCTACCCATCTTTCAGAAGGAGTACTTAGTTCACCTCTTTGTGGGAAATGTAAAAGGAAGATGGAACCCTATACCACCTTTTATGGCTGTGCCCTCAGGTTCAAAGCTTTTGGAAATCCGTGGGTACCCTGTAGCCTATCCTTGGCTCTCACAGAATGGATACCCCAAGATTTGTTTATTGGGTGCTTTCCTGCGACCACTCCCAAAGCCTGGAAAGCGTATCATTCTGCCATGCAGTAACGGGTTATTAATCCTCAGATACTGGGCGTCAGACAAGGTACCAACACTGGTGGAGTGGCACAGAGAATGTACTTTAGCTATACAACTTGAAAAACACATTGCAGGTATAAGGGGTAGAAGAGAGTCTTTTGTAAAGTTATGGGGTTCTTGGGAGTATTTTCTCTTCACCTGGAGGCCGCTAAACTAAAAGTCTTGGTTTATTATGCTAGTACCTTTTAATTGTTAATTAGCTATATCTGACCTCTTACATGTCATTGTAGAGGTAAGGGGGAGTGGGAGGGCTATAGTTCCTGGGTTATTTACTGTAGACTGTTGTTCGTCCTGGGGAAAGTCGTGATCCCAATTTCTTTTAAGATAGCAGCAAGATGTCAATGCTTTCTCTGTAATGCCTATATAACTAAGTGTTGATAATTGTGTTTTTTTTTTTTTTGAGAAAACAATAAAACTTTAAATGGGAAAAAAAAGAATGTAAGAAAAGAAGGGGAGGGGATGGGAGGGTCAGAGGTTTGTCCTAAGTGTAACGGAATGGTTAGGGGAGGGTGGTCAGAGGGAAAATGAAAAAGAGGATGACTGGAAAAGGGACAATGAATGAATCAATAAAGGATGGATTAGGGGACAGGAGGAAGATAAGGGCAGGGTAAAACAAAAGGAATGGAATGTCATGTGTGCCAATGCAAGGAGCCTAGGAAATAATATTCCTGACCTGGTGGCAACCATTGCGGATGTGGATCTGGAACTGGTGGCCATAACAGAACCATGGTGCACTGACAACCACAGCTGCGATGTAGCCATTCTGAGATACAACATGTTCGACAAGGATAAGGCGGGGATTGTGGAGGAGTTGTTTTATATGTGTGGGAAGGCATACAGGCTACAGATATACAAGGTCACAACAGGGACATGGAAGGGCTGGAGGTTCTATGGCTTGACTTAGAGACAGGGTTCAGGGTCCTTATCTATGTAGGTGTGGTGTATAGACCATGAACACAGAGGAAATAGTTATAAATCATTCTAGGGGAAAACATAGGCAAAATGACAAGCAAAGGGAGGTATTGATTATGGCAGATTTTAATTTGCCTGCTGCAGACTGGAGCATTACAGCTTCAGTAACAAGAATCAGGGCCATCCTTGACTCCCTACAGGGGCCATTTCTCAGGCAGCTGGATACAGAACACACTAGGGATGAGGCAGTGTCATGGAGGTAAAAGAACTTACATGGGGTAAGACTGGAGCTCAGGAATGAATACTAACAAATAGTATAGCTCTAAACCAGGATCCTCATCCTAGTTTGTTTTTTCTTCTGTTCAATATTTATGATAAACCACACTGTACAATGATCACTTGTACCTGCAGGGGCTACCCATTGTAAATTCTGCAATGCTGTCTCAGTTCATAAGAATAAGGTCCAGCATTGCAGAAGTTACAGTGGGTAGCCCCGTAGGTTCAAGTGATCATTGTACAGTGTGGTTTAACATAAAGATTAAGCAGAAGAAAAAACAAACTAGGATGAGGATTCTGGACTTCAGGAGGGCAGATTTTAAAGAAATGGAAGAATGCTTTAGTTAATATATTGAAGGGGAACTTGGCTGGAAGAGGAGTGGAGGAATAATGAAAAAGGATAAACAAGGGAATAAATAAGGCAATGTCAAGTTGTTTGAAGAAAACAAGCAAGTATAGGAGGAGAAGAAAGACTACACTATGGTTCTCAAGGGAGGAGGATAAGGAGATAAGGGAGAAAAATGCAGTTTTTATGAAGTACAAGAGAGGAACAAGAAAACCCAGATGGAGGGTGAGGGTGAGGTATATCTAGATAAACAAAGGGATGCAAGAATAAAGGTGAGGGAAGCTAAGGCACTAACAGAAGAGAGGAGAGGAAAGCCAATGTGATGAAAACAGGAGATGAGACTTTCTTCAGGTATGTGAATGAAAACAGTAGAGCGATGAATGGGATAGTAAGGATCAGGAAAATGGGGGAGGGGCTGTGCAGAAGAAGACCAACAAAAATCTAAAATATTAAATGAGTGCTTTCGTAGTCTTCACAGTGGAGAGAGGAGGAGATGGACCAACATGTATCAGCAGGCAGCAAGGGGAGGGGTAAGTGGACTCAAGTTCTTTTTCAGAAGAATCTCTAAAGGAAATTAAAGCCATGGGGTCAGATGGGATCCACACAAAGGTACTGACAGAACTGAGCACAGTGCTAGCCTCCCTCTGGCAACACTATTCAGCAGCTCATTGGAGATGGGGTTAGTGCCAGAGGATGGGAAGAGAGCTGATGGGATCTTTCTATGCAAGAGTGACAGCAAGGAGGAGACAAGCTATTATAGCCCAGTCATTCTCACATCAGTGGTGAGGAAAGTAATGGAAACTCTACTGAAGGAAAGACTGATGGAGTACCTGGAGGCAAAAGGGATGCATGACTATTGGCAGCATGGTTTCACAAGGGGGCAGTCATGTCAAACAAATCTCTTACATTTCCTTGACTGGGTGACTCAGGAAGTGGATCGGGGGAACTCAGTGGATGTAGCCTATCTGAACTTCAGACAGGCCTTTGACACTGTGCCACACAGATGGCTAATTAAAAAACTTAGCAACCTGGGGGTTGGAGAGATGGTGGTAAACTAGACATTAAACTGGTTGAAGAATAAGAAGCAGAGTGTGGTGGTAAATACAAAACCATAATACACAGTGCGCTCGCAAAAGGCAATAAATGCTGGAAACCACAGGTATTGTGAATGTCGCTTTTAAATAAGCAAATTTATTTATGGAAGTAGATGCAGCCCCAATATTCATGTTTCCTTCGGATGTTATCCAATGAAAGAAAAACAAAACACCTGAATACTGACTAAGTCCAAAAATCAAAGTGTTCCTTTTCCAAGTCTAAACAGTCACCCCAGTGATGGTTGCGATCTGCAGTGGCAATAAGCGCTATGAATAAAACAACCTTTCAGCACACCGCTGTGATTCAGCAAATGAGACCTGGCTGCATTGTGTTAGGAGGTGGCTGAACCTCCACAAAAACGCAAAACCACAATACACAGTGCACTTGCAAAAGGCAATAAATGCTGGAAACCACAGGTATTGTGAATAATGCTTTTAAATAAGCAAATTTATTCCAGCAAAGAAGTACAAAATAAGGACTTAAACTCATTACAAACCTCTAGCGCCTCGACTTATACAAGTCTTCAGTGGGGTGAAGTTTTAGAAAAAAACACTTGCTTTTAAGTGTATGTGTCTCAAATGCATAATTGATTAACTAAATACACATGTTGTTTAAGCCATGTCACAAATAATACATCTTAAAGTGCTAAGTCAAACTGGTTCATAGATGTCATGACAGACTATGCAGAACATTTTTTATAAATTTTGGAATTTTTAGAAAAAGAATATGTATATGTAAAAAAGAATATATAAATATATATAAAAAATGTGTGCAAAATAGAAACCGATGCACGTATAGAGAAATGTAAGAGAATGTTACTATTATTCAAAACAAAATATTGGTATATAGAACTTTAAAGGTATTTGTATATAAACATTTCCAAATATCACTTCTTTATACAGCAAAATATTCACCTAACTCATCTGAAAAGTACTATAATGTTTAAAGTTAGTATGATGCCATAATACCATACAGGGAGTTTGTTTATCAAGGCAAACACATAATCATATTAACTCCTGTTTTACTTTTTCCGGATAGGATGGAGTAACCCCTGGTATGGAGGCCATTTCTGAGAATCAGTTTCTATATGAAAGAAAAAAGGAAAAAAACAAAGGCATAATTATAGTTATAGAACTAGCAACAAAACAAAACAATGTAGCAGAAAGGTTCCTCACTGAAATTTACATGTTATAGGTCAACAAATCATTTTAATTATTTCTTTAAAAATGGTTTAATATCCCATTTTTCATTCAAGCCATGTGGTTTAACACAGTTTAACTTAAAAATCCATTTACTTTCTTTTACATGTAAGGTGTTGGATCTGTCACCCCCTAATTTAAATGGTGGTACCCATTCTATGCCATTGAATTTCAGATCATCAGGTTTAGAATCATGGTGTAGGGCAAAATGGGTTCCTACAGGGTGTCCTGTCTTTTGTTCACAATAGATCTCACATGCTCTTGTATACATTGTTTAAGTGGTCTTATTGTTTTACCCACAGACTAAATCACAGCTGCACCATAGTGCATATACAATGTAACTGCTGTCACAAGTTACCAGTTCTCTGATACTAACCTTGTTGTTAGGTTCTCTAGGATTTACACATATAGTACTATTAACTGCATGTTTGCAGATGTTGCACCTACTACATTTATAGAACCCAACAGGCCTATTAAGAAGCCAAGTTCTATTTTTACTTTGATCAATTTCTGGTGATCTACTGTGCACCAACGTGTCCCTTAAATTACTAGCCTTGCTAAATGAAACTCTAGGTGACAGTCCAACAGCCACCCCACTACTTCATCACTGAGTAAAATGGACCAATTTTTATGAATTATATTTCCTATTTTTCCAGCCACATTATTATACTCAGTGACGAAAGTGCATGGCATTGTGTTTTCAGGGTTTGGCTCCCTCTTTTTTTCTTTTAATAGTTCATTCCTATCCATAGCTCCAAGTTTTCTTTTGGTCTGCTCTAATAGGTTGCTATCATATCCCCTTTCTTTAAAACTCTCTATCAATTCATTCACTTGTACTTCTGTTGTTCTGAGTTACAATTTATTTTTAATCTTAACATCTGACTGTAAGGTATGGATTTTTTCAGACTGGGGGATGGGCACTGCTAAAGTGTAGTACTGAATTAGTAGCAGTGTGTTTTCTAAATGTTTTTGTATTGATTTCAAATTCATCATTCCCTTTTTCTTCTATTGATAGAGTTAAATCCAAAAATTCAATTGTGGTTACATCACTTTTTAAGGTAAACATAGAAACATGGAAACATAGACTTTGATGGCAGATAAGGACCGCTAAGCCCATCTAGTCTGCCCATTTCCCTACCTACAAGATAGGCCGCAGATCCTAGTTAACCAACAGCCTATTTCTTCCTACCCCCCACAAGAATTGCCTTATGTCTGTCCCATGCATTCTTGAATTCTCCCACAGTTTTAGACCCCACAACCTCCTCAGGAAGGCTGTTCCATGCATCCACTACCCTCTCTGAAATAATACTTCCTCACATTGCCCCTGAACCACCCTCCTTCTATCTTTAAATTGTGTCCCCTTGTTCTTGCAAGTCTCTTTTTCTGAAAAATGCTACCCTCTTGGACTTTGTTGATTCCACTGAGGTACTTAAAAGTTTCTATCATGTCCTCCCTCTCCCTTCTTTCCTCAAGGGTATACATATTAAGCTCCTTTAGTCTCTCCTCAAACAGCTTCTCTTGCAGACCCTGCACCATTTTAGTTGCCCTCCTCTGGACTGCCTCTATCCTGTCTATGTCCTTGCAGAGATGGGGTCTCCAGAACTGGACACAGTACTCCAGATGGGGTCTCACCAACTGTCTGTACAGAGGGATAACAACTTCCTGTTTTCTGCTGCTGATGCCTCTCTCTATACATCCCAGTATACCCCCAGCCCTCCCTACTGCCTTCTCACATAGCTTGCTAACCTTAAGGTCATCTGATATGATTACCCCCAGGTCCCTTTCCTTTTTTGTTGTTGTTACTACCTCCCCACCCATTGTGTATTCTTCCCCTGGGTTCTTGTTTCCCAGGTGCATTATTTTGCACTTGTTTGCATTGAATCCCAGCTGCCATACTTCCGACCATTCCTCCAACCTTGCCAAGTCCCTTTTCATCCTTTCCACGCCTCCTTGTGTATCAACCCTGTTGCAGATTTTTGTGTCATCTGCAAAAAGGCATAATTTTCCTTCCAGTCCCTCTGCAATGTCACTGATGAAGACATTAAAAAGGACTGGACCCAATACTGAACCCTGCGGTACCCCACTAGTAACCTCCCTTTCTTCAGAATGGACTCCATTTACAATTACATTCTGTGTCCTGTTGTCCAGCCAATGTTTTACGCAGGCTACCACCCTGGGTCCCACTCCCAGGCTGGTTAATTTGACTATTAATCTTTTGTGTGGGACTGTATCAAATGCCTTGCTAAAGTCTAGGTAGGCCATGTCCACAGCCCCTCCCTGGTCTACTACTTTGGTAAACTTTAAGTTTAGATCATTTTTATTAAGCCATTTCAGAAAATTAGGTATTTCATCCCTGTTTCCTTTCCAGATGCATATGATATCATCTATATGGTGGTAAATGGCAGTCTGCCAGGGGATGGGAGCACGACCAGTGGAGTATCACAGTGATCAGTACTGGTCCTGTTCTTTTTAATGCCTTCATCGGTGACCTTGCTGAGGAACTGTAGGGGAATGAGTGCCTCTTTGCAGATGACACAAAAATCTGCAACAGGATGAACACCCAGAAAAGGCTAGAAAAAATTAAAAGGGATCTGGGGAAACTTGAGGAGTGGCCTATGGTGTGGCAGTTGAGTTTCAATGCCAAAAAGTGCAAAATCATTCACCTGGGAAGGGGAAACATGTGGGTTGTGTATAAGATGGAGAGGGAGGAACTAATAGTCATGAAGCAAGAGAAGGGTCTTGGAGTAATCATAAGTGATGATCTCATGGTGGCAGGGTAGTGCAACAAGACAGCAAGCAAGGCTAACTGGATGCTGGAGTGCACATGGAGGGGAATTTCTAGCAGGAGAAAAGAGCTAGTGTTGCCACTATATTGCTCCCCAGTGAGACCCTACCTAGTGTATTGTATCCAATTCTGGAGGCTGCATCTCTGCAAGGATATTGACAGGGTAGCAGTGGTCCTAAACAGGGCTAACAAAATGATGTGAGGATTGCATAAGAAACCATATGAGGAAAGAAATACAAAATTACACGTCCCCTCCAATGCAAAGCATCATGGGCTGCATATGCAAATCATTTTTTTTTTCATTTTCGTTTTTGTTGACCGGGTAAGTACACTAGACAAATCCTGCCTATTTTCAGGCACAACCCGGGGGAGGGGGATTCAGATGAATGCCAACTGACATTGAACCAGATTAAGCTGTTGGTGGTACTTTTTAGTGAATGAGAGAAATTTGGCCAGGACACTGGGAAAATTCCCCTACTCTTTTGCGACAAGTGCCATGGGATCTTTAACATCCACCTGAACTACCACCAATCCAGGCAGATGGGACCTCTGTTTAAGGTCTCATCCAAAAGACGGCACCTCAGAAGTGCAGCACCCCTCTCATGCTGCACTACAGTGTCAGTACTGGGATATTAACCCAAGTGCCAGATGTGGGAACTGAACCCACAGCCCTCTGATCTCCCGGCCTCAGTGGCGAGTGTGCTACCTACTGAGCCACTGACACTGCAAATCACCACAGAATATTATGCTGGTTCAACTTTAAGCAGAATTGTATGGTGCCGAAAGGCCTCTCACACAGTTTGCAAACGGTGCCAACAGAACACATAGACACGTGTTTCATCCTACAAGGACTCATCAATATGCCTCATCTGTTTGACACCCCAGTGGAATGAACCAGCTACCCTAAGGTGGTCTATCAGGGTTATGCTGTGGTGAACCCAATTAAAATATAAAACAATTTAAAAGACAAAGAACCTCTGTACGCAAGCACTGAAGCAATGGTTACCCCAAAGGGCATTTGGCCAGGAAGCCAAGTTTCAAAGAAATACAAAATCACACATGCCCCCACAATGCAAAGCATCATGGGCTGCATATGCAGATTACCACAGAATATTATGCTGGTTCAACTTTAAGTAGAAATGCATGGTGCTGAAAGGCCTCTCACACAGTTTGCAAAGGATGCCAACAGAAGACATAGACATGTGTTTCGTCCTACCAGGACTCATCAGTATGTCTCATCTGTTTGACACCCCATTGGAATGAACCAGCTATCCTAAGATGGTCTATCTGGGTTATGTTGTGGTGAACCCAATTAAAACAAAAAACAATTTAAAAGACAAAGAACCTCTGTGCGCAAGCACTGATGCAATGGTTACCCCAAAGGGTATTTGGCCGGGAAGCCAAGTTTCAAAGAAATACAAAATCACACATGCCCCCACAATGCAAAGCATCATGGACTGCATATGACCATCTTAGGGTAGCTGGTTCATTCCACTGGGGTGTCACACAGACGAGGCATACTGATGAGTCCTGGTAGGACAAAACACTTGTCTATGTCTTCTGTTGGCACCCTTTGCAAACTTGGTACTGAGCAGTCCGACATCTTGGGATGAGGAGGTGGTCCGATTCAGAGGTGCAAGTGTTGGGTCTTCAGGGATTTATTTAACAGGCAACCAACACCCAGCGGCAAGAATCCAAGAAGTGCTTTTTTGGTAAGAAGACAAGTTTGGTATTTGATCCTACCACTGAGCTGCAGCCATCCAGATTGGGCATATAGCTCACAGGTGTGGGTGAGGCGATCAGTTCCTCTTATAAATCTACAGGCCTTTTTTAGAGCAACAGTAAGTCTATTGAGTGATGTAGTTGATGCAGCTCCATAGATGACTAGGCCATAATCAATGACTGACAGTACTGAACTGTAGAATGCAAGCTTAAGAGCTTCTGGTGTCAGGCTCTGTCTGTATCTATAAAGTAGCCCAATCCTAGAATTAGCATTCTTAGCAACATTATCTATGTGAGGCACATAGGTGAAGTGACTGTCCAGGGTGACACTTAGGTACTTGAAATGCTGAATTTGTTCAAGAGGGGCTCCTTGGTTATTTGTAACTGTGAGAGTATATGCCTTATACTTATGCTGGGAGGATGAGAACAATAGGACTGTAGTTTTCTTGCAGTTTAGCACTGGTTTGTGGGTATTAAACCAATTCTCAGCTTCCAGGAAGCCATGTTGTGGATTATTTTTTGAGTTTGTTGGGATCTGGGTGGCTAGTAAAGTTGACAGTGTCATCTGCATAGAGGAGTGTACGTTTTGACCAGGCAGATGACAAGTTGTTCAGGAAGATACTGAACAGTAGAGGGTCCAAGATTGAACCTTGCAGTACTCCAGACCAGACAGCCCTCTGTTCTGAGACTACATTAGAGATCTTCACCCTCTGCAGTCTATCTCTGAGGTAACTTTCAAACCATTTCAGCGTGATTGGTGAGAGACCAATTTTAGTGAGTTGTCTAAGTAGAAGTGTGTGATTCACAGTGTCAAAAGCCTTCGTTAGGACTATAAAGGCCACACCCACAAGTTTGCCTTGGTCCATGGATTGTTGTATAAAGTTTGTAAATTCTAGCAATGCTGTGGTAGTGCTATGCCCCTTTCTAAAGCCATGCTGTTGTGGACACTGGATAGAGTAGGTTTCGAGGTAAGCTAAAAGCTGGTTGACAACTTATTCGTTCAAGCACCTTTGATACTGGAGGGAGACTGGATATTGGCCTATAGTTACCATGCAAGGAACAATCCCCAGATTTATGTACTGTTGTAACCAAGACAGTTTATCATACTTCTGGAAACTGTGACAGGGTTAGTGAGAGGTTTAGTGTCTTAGTTATGAGTAGGAGTACTTCCTGCAGGGTGACAGCGATTAGTTTGAGGTCAAGACCGTGTTCACTATGTCTCGATTTTCCTAACATCTTAGTTAGTAGTTTTCTAACCAGGTTGGTGGAGACCTTCTTAAAGTAGAAGGGGGGGGGGTGCTCAGGAATCCTTTTCTGACTAACAGTGTGGTCAGAGTTATCTTTGAAAAAGTCTAGAGGGAGGACGCTGCTCAGATTGGTGAAGGCACCATTAAAAGTGTTTGAAATTTTAAGTGGATCAACGGTGGGGGTGCCATCAAAGTTTAGCATTGTGGGCCATACCTTGGGATCTTTGCCCATGATATCATTGATATTAGACCAAAATGTTCTGCCATCTCCCCAGGCATTGGTTAGCATCTCTCTATGGTGTTTGTCTTTTGCCTGGCAAATATCCCTCAGTCAGGCATTTCTTGCAGCTTTATAGGATTGCAGGTTCTGCTGTTTACCAGTGGCTCTGGCACAATGCCAGAGATGGTCCTGACGTTTCATACTGGCTAGGAGCTCAGGAGTGATCCAGGGGTTTACTGTGCCACGGACCTTCATCTTTTTGAAAGGGGCATGAGTGTCACAGGCAGAGCTGAAAGCCATGAAGAAATGCTCCAGGGTTATATTAATGTCATCGGTTGAGTCCAGCAGAGACCAATCCAGGGTATGTAGTTGCTGTTTTAACAGGTCCAAGTGGCCACGCTTAAGTACCCTGTTGTATATAGTTTGGGGAGAGGGGGTATAAAATTTGTTGGACCAGCTGCAAGTGATTGGTGAGTGGTCACTGAGGGAGTCAGGGTGCACCATTACATTAGATAAGCGATTGGGAAGATTAGAAATTATCCAGTCAAGGGTGGTGCTTGTCCCTGTTTTATAGTTTATTCTAGTGGGTGAGCTAACAATTTGAGTAAGATGAGCTGCTAATGCATCCTTTTTCGAGTTATTAGGAAGTGACAGCCAGTTTAAGTTGAAATCCCCCAGGATAATTGTCTCTGTGAGATGGTTTTGGGAGTGGAGATAGTCCAGAATGCTATGGAGACCTGTGGTGGGGTCCTTGGGGAGTATGTACACTGCTAGTACAGAGGAAGCTTTAAAGTGGGCCCCCAGTAGCACTTTTATTGCCAGTACCTGTGTGATGCATCTAAGTTCAATTGCTGGCAATAAGTGACCCTTTAGTGAGTTTTTTAGATATATGGCACACCCAGCTCCACATTTAGATAGCCTGTCCAGTCTGTAAATAGTATACCAAAGGAGGGCAACTGCTGTGTCAGGTATTTTTGGAGACAGCCAGGTCACAATGAGGGATAGTATGTCAGGGTTGTGCTATGCCACCCAGACTTTGAGGGCGTCCATTTTACATGGAAGACTGCAGATGTTAATTGTGGCCAAGGTAATAGCATCTTGTTTGGAGCACTCACTGCTTGTAGTTTAGTTAGTCAGACCTGGGTTAGAGTGGATGTTGCCTGAGAGCAGAAGCAGCAGGAGGGTGATCCTAATGAGGAGCTCTTTTAGTGCCTTTGACAGACGATTTACATTCCTATGGGTGCAGTGTTGTTTTATCCTTTAATAGCTTACAACTAGGAAGATGGTGGGATCTGGGGGGACATGACTGTGAGCCCACATTCCATATGAAGGCCAGTTGGTACATAGAGGCTGAACCATGAGAGAAGACCATGGACCAATATTAATGATGAAAAAGTTTCCTGATATACAGCCCTTGCTGTAGTGAAAGTTGCGAAGAAGGTCCTTATGGAGAGGGATTTCCTTATTGGTGCTAGACATTCTAAGGTGGCAGGGCATTGTCATAAGGATAAGAAGGATGGAGAAGGCACTCCTATTGAATTTTCCTGTATAGCCATATTTACCATTGAGATTTTAATGTAGGAAGTGGGCTTCCAGGGAGCAGTTTCTCTGATCCTTCACAAGTGGCTGAATGTGAGTACTAACTCTAAGTTAGTGTAGAGGCACTAAGCAGCCAATGGGAAAAAGGCAGAGCACAAGAGGGCAGTGCAGGTGCGCATTTAATAGCGGCCAGAGTTGGGGATGGGAGGGCAGGATAAAAATACAAATTAACTGCAGCTAGGGGAGCTGACCTACACAGGCCTGCACTTTGCAATCTGAAAGGAGGAATTGAGGGCAGCAGGATTGGTGGCGTCCAATCACCAAAACCAGCCTGCAGTTCACCGCCTATCAGATGGCAACTGGAGGAACCAAGAGACCCCCGGGAGACGTACCTTCAGGAGACCCAAGAGCGGCTGCTGGGTGCCCGGATTCAGTGGTGTTGGCCGCTGACCAGGGAGCAGGTCCACAGCTCCTGCTGAGCCCATGTCAAGGGCTGTATCTTTAGGAGACACAGGAGCAGCTGCTGGGTGGCTGTATTCAGTGGTGTTGGCCGCTGACCATGGAGTGGGTTCACAGCCCCTGCTGAGCCCATGTCAGGGGCTGTATCCTCAGGAAACCCAGGAGTGGCTGCTGGGTAGCTGGATTCAATGATGTTGGCCACCAGCCAGAGAGCAGGTCCATGGCCTCCACTGAGCTCGTGTCAGGGGCTGTATCTTCAGGAGACCCAGGAGCGGCTGCTGGGCAGCCGAATCCAGTAGTGTTGGCCACTGGCCAGGGAGTGGGTCCATGGCCCCTGCTGAGCCTGTGTCAGGGGCTATATCTTCAGGAGACCCAGGAGTGGTTGCTGGGTGGCCAGATTCAGTAGTGTTGATCGCTGGCCAGGGAGCAGGTCCATGGCCCCTGCTGAGCCCATATCAGGGGCTGTATCTGAAAGGAAGTACATCCATGCTAACTTCATGAAGTGTGGCACATAATTGGAACTCCTCCTAGAGAGTAAGCATGCCACATTTTGGAGCTGTAGCTCAACAGATGCTGAGTTAGGAGCAAATAAATAAATTTTAACAATTCCACAAAATTCTGAACAAATACTACACAATTTCACTGCATTTCACAAAATTTCGTCAAAATTCCACAAATTCAGAATTTTCACATTCTGCGCAGCTCTAGTACCTGGTAAAACAGAGGGTATCAGCTCAGATGAGGGGGCAAAGGTGTGGTCAGAGGAACAGATAGCCAAAGAGATAATGAATGTGGATAAGACTTTCTTCACATACATATGGTGAGAAGAGGAAGGCAATGGAAAGGATAGTGAGGACAAAGAGGGAGGCAAAGGGAGACTATGCAGAAGGGGACTAAGAAAAATGAGACATCCTGAACAGGCAGTCCTGCTCAGTCTTCACAGTGGAGGGAGGGAAAATGGAACATCAAGGAGCAGCAGGAACAAAGGGGTGGTGGTAGACTCAAGTCCATTTTCAGAGGAAAGGGTCCTGAAGTGGTTAGCAGTTCTGAAATTTGACAATAATGTGGGACTGGACGGGATACATCTAAGGGTACTAAAAGAACTCAGGGTGCTGGTAGCTGCTCCACTGACTGCCTTATTCAACAGCTTACTATAAATGGGTGTGGTTCCGGTGGATGGAAGGAGAGGGAACATGGTCCCTCTGGAGTGGCAGCAGAGAAGTGGCTAGCAACTATAGGCAGGTGAACCTCACCTCAGTGGTGGGGAAATAAATGGAAACACTGTTAAAGGAATGGTTGGTAGAGTATCTTGAATTTGATAGGCTGTAAGACTAGAGACAGCATAGATTCATGGGAGGGTGGTTGCCAGATGAACCTGATTAATTTCTTTGGCTGTGTGACCAGGGAAATAGATTGGGGGCAGTAGACATGGCCTGCCTGGACCTTAGCAAGGCCTTCAACACTGTACCACACAGGAGGCTGATTAAGAAATTTAGCAACCTAGATGTGGTATCCAAAGTGTTGAATTGGGATAGAAACTGGTTAACAGATTAGTGACAGAGGGTCATGGCTAATGGCACTAACTCTAATGATGGATGAGTGAACAGCGTGGTGCCACAGAGCTCAGTACTGGGTCCGATCCTTTTCAGTGTCTTCATAATTGACACTGCAGATGAACTGGAAGGGAAAGGATGTATTTTTGTAGATGATACCAAAATCTGTAACAGGGTGGTCAATCAGAAGGGGGTGGAACAAATGTGTAGGGATCTTGGAAAACTCAATGAGTGGTCAAGAACATGGCAGTTTGGATGCAATACCAAATGGTGCAGGAATTGAATATAGGATGGGGGTGGATGGTGCTGTCAATCACTAAGCAGGAAAGGGACCTTGGGGCTATCAAATTGGATGATCTCAACTGGCAGAGCAGTGTGACAAAGCAGTGGGTAGGACCAGTGCAATGCTAGGATGCATTGGGAGAGGTATATCCAGCAGGAGGAGAGAGGAGATGTTACCAGTCTTCCTCTCACTGGTGAGACCCCACCTGAAGTATTGTGTCCAATTCTGGAGATTGTACCTAAAAAAGGATATAGACATGGATGAGACAGTCCAGAACAGGGCAACTAAAATGGTACAGGAGTTGCACAAATGCCCTACAGGGAGAGACTGTGGAATCTCAACATGTACACTCTGGAGGAGGGGAGAGAGGACATGATAGAAACTTGTGCCTCATGGGTGTGAATAGGGTGCAGGATGGGAGACTCTATCGAATGAGGAAGAGCACCAAGACCAGAAGGCATGCAAAGAAGGTGGAGGGGGAAAGTTTAAGAGGAATGTGAGGAAGTACTATTTCACTGAAATAGTGGTAGATACTTAGAATAAACCACCAGACAAAGTGTTGGAGGTGAAAACAGTAGGGGGCTCAAGCATACAGTACATAGGATAGACACAGGAGAATATTAGTAAACAGGCAGAGAGGAGCAAGTGTTGCTGGAGAGCAGGTAGCATCTGCAGAGATATACTACACAGGTACAATCTGGGCAGACTTGGTGGGCCAAGCAGTTCTTTTCTGTTAACAAATTACATGTTTCTATGTTAGCACTGTGCAAAAGTTAAAAAATAGTCCAGACAAAACTGTTGCTTACATTTAAGCAAATAGTGCAAAATGACCAAGAAATATGTGTTCTATGCCCTCATCTTGATCAGAAACAGGTAAAAAGACAAATTTAACATTTTTGCTCCTGATAAAAAAAAAATAGTGCTGGGCTAAACATCTTTTTTTGACAGTAAATTATTGAAAAAAGTATCTTTTTCCCCTTTCATAAAATTTTGTAAAGACTGGTGGAAAATGCTGTAAACATTTTTCCCACCAACACCTTTACTCACAAGAGAAAATGCTTTGTTCCGAGATTTTTTTTTCTTATCTGTCAAAAACAAATCTATTTATTTGTTTTTTATTAATTTTCACTTTGTTTACCAGGTACGCACACTGGGCCAAGGCCCTTTTTCAGCAGCAATCCGGAGCCACTACATATGCAGCTTTGTTGGTACAATAATACAAAAAAATAACAACACAACATATGATACATACAATACATAAATAAAATCATCAAGAAACAAAATAACCACATTGAGGATTTGTTTTTCATGTCACATGATTTTCCTGTTTTTCTGGATTTTCTTTTGCATTTAAAAAAAAGTCACAAAATGCATAGTTGCACTGAGATTTTTCCAGCATTTTCCAAATGTAGAGGAATGAGAAATACAGTAGGCAATTTGGGATAGCCAGAATAAGAAAGTACACACCTTTATTCTCTGAGGAAGCTTGTACTATTAAACCAGTGCATTCTGGCAAAACCATGGCTGCTATGACAGTGTAGCCTATCGCCAACAATAGATGCAGCTTGGCATGCGCACAATTGTGGAGGTTACACAAGGGATAGGGAATACATAGAAAACAAATTTGGTGATTTTTCTTCCATCAGTATTTCAGTGATTGTTCTCAGGTAATCTGGCCAAGGATATTTTACTGAGAAAAATAAAATTGCAATTCAGGCCTAAAAGTATCTGTAACTTCAGGTGCCCCAGTGACTAGCAAGCATGGTTCTAGTGTCTGGGGTGTTGTAGACTTGTGGCAAATGAGGAGCCCCTTTGATCTAATAGTGAAGGGTGAGTTGGAGGCTCTGTGTTTCAAGAGGTACAATAAAAAAAGTGAAGAAAATAGTAATTTTATTAGCTGATGATAGTAAAGCTTACAAACTCGCAACATGCGAGATATCAAGAGGCAGAACCCAGAAAAGAGGGATGCCTGGTTTCCAGGTCCTGCCTGTCAGTATCTCATGTGTTGTGTGTTTGTATGTTTCACTGGCAGTAGATAATATAATTACCATTTCCACCACGTCCTGGTGTGTGAGCCATGTGGTTTGTACAGTTTGTACTGGAGGAATCCTCAAGGGATTAGAGGAATCTTTAGTAATAGTGTGCTCGGCTTCCCCTTTTGTTATTTCTGTGTGCCTGGTGGTTGTGTGCAGTGCACAGACTCGCACTTATGGTTTAAGCATCACATTTCCTCTTGTCTTCTCTCACTGGCTGCAGAAGAGTACCTGTCTCTGGTATAATGATGCAAACAGAGATACACTTATATGGAACAACTGCAGCCTTAGCATTTACTGAAATACAGCGCGGCACCTCTCAAGCAATCCTAGCAAGGAATGATAGTGCAAACAATCACATTAAGTTCACAGTCACAGGTGTCAATGGTTAGATGGAACACATATCTTAAAAGTACATGATGATGGCCAGATTAGATCTTCTGTAGGCTTCCTGTAAAGGCAGTGTCCTGAAAATCAGTATTCTCTAAATCACATTTGCACAAAGCATGTCCATTTGTGTTCAAGCAATTTGGTGGGTGTGATGGAAATGGTTGACCCCTCTGAACACCAGCATCCGACCTCAAACTGAACTTCAGAGTGGATTTGCATAAAGACAATGTTGGGTGATTTCCTTTAGGTTCTGCAAATTCATTTGGATGCCAGGACAAACCCTGTCAGACAAATACAAGTTAGACAGCCATGGTACATTATCTTGGGACCACAATGCCGGAATCAGGATTGTGTGGTTCGACACCCTCTGCACTGGTGGGCTAGGTATAAGTTGATTCCCCAGGTGGCTGCCTGGCTGATATGTAGATTGTATATATGCTTCTGTGGCTGGGGAAGCCATGGCATGATGACAATTTGGTCAGTGTGGCAAATGAGATAGACTGCCTTGTAGCGAGCTTCTCTCCCGACAGAGATGCGTGTTTACCCAGAGCCCACAGTGACCAGACATCAGTGACACTGCTTATTGCTGCTGTGTGGGAACACCCACATCCCCTCTCCACAAGGGTGGCTGCTCCATTACTCTCATATGGAAACTCAAATCTCAACTCTTTCCGACTCCTTTTTTTTTTTTTTTTTACTTTTCCTCATGATCGCCACTTGGCTGGGGCCCCATCAGTCAGCTCTGCTGTTTCTCGTTCTACCAGAGATTCTCTCTTGCCTGTGGTCCTAGACCCCTGACCAACCTGCTGCACACCTGTGTGGAACGCCCCAGTCATGACCCCTCAGGGCAAAGCCATCTTCAGTGCCGCAGTGCACTTACCAATTAAATGCCACTGCAGATGGAGGTGAAGGAGGAAGGCAATCAGAACCCAGAAGAGCAGAATCCAGCTTTGGACATGGTAGCTGGAGTGATGTCTTCCTCTCAGCTATTGGTGGTTTCCTGATTTCCTTGGTTCCCCCCTCCCAGAGGTGCATATGTGCAATGATGTCCAGCATGAGATGGACATACTCCTTCACCCAGCTCACAGACATCTGCTGTCATCTCCACCCCTTTCCTGACATGGCCCTGGTTGTTGCACACTCAACCTCCACTAGGTGTCACTAGAAGTTGGAAACCTCAACCCACTCTCCCTAGGAGAGGAGAACAGTCCTCTGGATACTCAGTCCCCTTCTCCCCAGCCAACCCCTTGCAACACGAGCCTGCTCCCATCACTGGGTGGCCAGCAGAGTAACAGGTAAGGCACTAGGTGCCTCAGCCATCTACACCTGTGGGCTGGCTTCTTTCCTACTCCTTGAGCACTCAGCTATTATGCAGAGGTCCCTCTATGTAGCACTTCAGGTGGTAAAATGTGAATTTGGCACGAAACCAGCCTTAACGTAACTCCCCAACTACAAGTGGGTTACATATCATTTGTAAACTCCATATGGAAAATTTTAAATATACTTATTTCCTTCAAATGAAAGAGGCATCAGAGAAATTCTCTTCTTCTGAAGGCCTTTTAAAACAAAGCAAAGCAAGACAAAAAGGGGAACAGGCTATGTTTCCAAAGGAGAAGCATTTTCCCACCAAAGCCGAAATCACTGTGCAAATTTAATGATCTCCTTTATTGCTGCTGTGTGTATTTATGGACATGAAATATTTTCTGTAAGCCTGTCTCCTTGGCATGGATATTTTCACTTTCTAAGGGGCAGAGCTATTTAAAGAAGCAGTACATGTTATAGTGATAATTATGAACGGATGTTATTTGAGTTTATTTTAGATTGCCCTTTTCTCCTGTATTGTAAACTGCACTTTTTTCCCCTCGTGAATCTGTATCGAGGGCTCCTTTTAATATGGCTGCACTCAGGTTTTCAGTAATATTGTTAGCAGTTTTGAAACACCTGTTGTCCCTTTCGGTCAGGGAGCAGTGTCTATTGCATGCTATTTTTCACAAAGATAGTGACGTTCAGCAATTGACGTTCAGAAGCAACTCAGAGTACTGACGCAAACCAAGGAGTAGCCATATTTAAAGGAGTATTCCATTTGAATTCTTTTAAAAAATGCTAAAACAAACTAAATGGAAGGAAGGGCATCTTACAAGACAGGGATTGAAGGGTGATTTAAAATGGAATAAAAAATGCAGATGTTTAACAGTCGTGTGTGAATGCCTTTTTTTGAATATTTGGCAAAGTATTCATACTCAGCACCCAGATAGTCAGCTGTTAATTTTTTCAATATTTTGTACTCATGGCAAAATAGAAACCATTTAATAGCATGTATGTCCTCCAAAAGTAGCCAATGCTAGCTCCTTGGCCACCCACCACCCAGTCCAGCAATCTCCAACCCTTCACCCCACATCCTATTCTCTCAAGTCAAGATCCTTTTTGCTGCTGGCCCGGTGGCACTGAGGGTTGAGGCACTGGACGCCACACCTCACGCCACACCAGTGACCTGAGTTCGGGAACGAGCTCGGGTCATCTGGGGTCAGCAGGGGAGGGAAGAGATCGAGCATCCAGAGGACGGCTCTCTCTTCCCGGGGAGGGCTCTAGGGGATGCATCGCACAGGGGTGACCAGGGGAATACCGAGTTTGCATCACCACACATTGTGAGGGGGTGGTGCTGCGGCAAGCATTGGCACTAGTGCCATTGACACCATTGCATGACCGAGCATCAGGGGAAACAGAGGAAAAACAGAACCCCCCTCTCCAGAGGACAGGTGAAGGCACTGCCGCCAGCTCCACACTCCCAACGCTGGGCTCCTCATTCTCCTGTGCCCCCCACTCCAACAGGCTCACTACACTATAAGATAGAGTGCCCTGGGAGGATAGGGCAGCCCTTCCTCATGGGGTCTTAGATCCGGGGGTGTAGCCTGGTCAGAGTGAGGGGAGTAGTTGCAGTTGCCACAGTGGGAGGTAGACAGTGGGGTCAGACAGATGCTGGAGAGAGTTCCTCAGGAAGGGGGTGAAGAAACAATGTGTAAAAAAAAAAAAAAAGATCCTTTTTGCCAGGAGCCAACAACATAATGTAAATAACAAACACCATCTCTAGTCCAATCCCACCCAGTTCCAGATCACAATTATATTTCATATGGCCCAACCCACAATCCATAGTTGGGGGGGGCAGTAGCACAATGCCTGGCTTGCCTAGTTTCCTTCCCCTTCACATACAGTGAGCAGTTACCCTTCCTTAATGCTCAATGAATAAATGAGGATGCAGAGCACATGACCAGTGTGTGTGTGTGGGGGGGGGGGTAGTTTGTATCATTGCCTTAATAGGTACTCTGTGGAGGATAAGAGGGAAAAAGGGACATGATGGAAACATATTAATACATACATGGATATAATGCAATGGATTCAGCAGAGTTGTTCAGGCTGAGGAACAGTCCAACTACCAGGGGGTACAACATCAAGTTTAATGTGGGAAATTTAAAGAGGACATCAGAAAGCATTTTTTTTAACAGAGCAGGTGGTGGACAGGTGGAACATCATACCCAGTAATGGGATCAATGCTGGGACAACAGCAGGGTTCAGAAAATAGCAAAGAAAATCTTTGTGTTTTGATTGGTTGGTAACATTCCAGAGGTGTGCATCTATTTTTGGATAGTGCCCTCTTAAAAGCAAGTACCAGCTATGTCCAAGACAGGAAACTGGTATCCTAGTGCCAAGTTGAATTTTAAAATTCATTTGCTGCCATTTTTTCCCACTCACTAAGCTAGAGAGTGAGACAGAGGCCCCCCTTCAGTCTTCAGAGCAGTCCCTACATGAACTAATTCAAACACTTACAGCATTAAAAGCACAATACAACATAAAGGACCCTTCTTCGTCTTCTTTTTTTTTTTCAGAAAACCAGACCTGACTGGGGTGCTCCAGTTCCTGACCTCCGATCCCCCACCCACTCTCACAAGTGCTGTTACCCTGCA
Organism: Neoceratodus forsteri; assembly: GCA_016271365.2. Classification (NCBI taxonomy): domain Eukaryota; kingdom Metazoa; phylum Chordata; order Ceratodontiformes; family Ceratodontidae; genus Neoceratodus; species Neoceratodus forsteri. Next base: position 1,356,487,721 of record CM057456.1, read on the forward strand.
GTGCGACTCCATCTCTGGGACTCACTGCAAACAAGTCCCGCTCCAGTGTTTCCTGACCGTGCTTGTCCCCCAAAACTCCCAGCAGATACATGTTGAGGTAGTGCTTAGATGACAGGCAAAATCTTAGTGCTGCATCATCTGTTCAGTCGCTGGAGTGTTCCTTTTCAGTTTTTTTTTTTTAAACTGGACCCGACTCTTCTGCTCTCACTCCATACTGAAGACTCGGACCCCTTCCCCAACTCTATCAGATAGGACTACAAGTTCCAAAAAACTGTGTGGCAGCAATCCATGTCATCAAATATGGCCTCCTAAACAGCAACGCCCTCTACTGGAAAGTATAGCACATTTAGAGGCACTACTTTACAAAAAAATCTATTTTTATTTTATTTTCAACATTTATTAAGCTTGTTCTTAATTTTAAATTGTATTTTATTAAAAATTTTACTTGTGGGCCATTTTCTAGGTGCAATAATACCCGCTAGTGTGGGCAGTATTGGGCAATACTGGATCTTCCAAGGGCTATAAGGCTCTCTGCCTACAGTGTCAGTCCTCATTACACTTCTAGGCAGTCTGGTATTGCTCAATACTACCCACCCTGTTGGGTATTATTGCTTACTTAAAACATGATGCAACATTTTCAAAAGGGTTATTAAAAATAAGAGGGAGGGAGGAAGGGGGAAGGAGGGCTCTGAAGGGATAGAGTAATTCAACATATGGCATCAGGGAAGACTCAGTAGACTCAGGGCCCAATTCTCAAATGGGCTGCGCTGGCACAAGCTGCAGCAAACAGCAGCTTGTGCCAATGCCCCCTGCGCCAGGGACCCTGCACCCAATTCAGGTACAGGAGGCATCCCGGTGCCTAAGTCCCCTAACATGTGGCAGCATCCCCCATGCATCTAACACATGGCGCATGGAAGGTGTGTGCAGCAAGCCCCTTGTGGCAATGCCCAGCTGGTCCCCCATCTCCGATGACCCCAGTGCAGTCCAATGACCTTCCAAGTGGTGGTCCAGTCCCATCACCTAAACAAGTAATGCCCATCCCATCCCCAGATAGAGCAGGGGACCAGCATAGCCCTGCACATTCCTCTGCGGCCAGTCCCGACTCAGCTGGGTGCTGGACGTACAGTGTATATGCTAATATTAGCGTGTACACTGCATACTCCACTGCACATTCCGGCAGTCGGCACCGCCAGCTGAGGAGTGCGGAGGGTTTGCTGGTCCCCTGCTCTATCTGGGATGGGGCGGCACTACTCTGTTTGGGTGGGCTGACAGGGACCTGGAAAAAGGGCATGTGCCAGCGTCTGCATGATGGGGACACCTAGGGGTCTGGTGCATAGTCAGGGAGGACCACAACAGGGATTCAGAGGGTGAGGCTGCCCTGTATTGCCATGGGGGCATTTCATGGATGGGGTCTGCTCCACATGGGTGCATGTAGGGTACATCGGGGTTGTGGAAGTGGGACCTGCAGCACCTATGCTACCACAGCTTACCCAGGGGAAAGATGTCTAAGTCCCCTTACACCAGCCCTGGATGGTCTAAGGGCAATTAGACTTTCTTTGACTAGGCAATGTCTGTGAATAGCAAGTTGCAGCTTGCATCAGCACAGTCCACCTAGCACTCTGTTGTAGCACAGTGCATGGCACAGGCCTGGTGCAAGCCCTGTTTGGGGCAGGCAGCCTGTAGTCGATGCAGGCCACTTTTGTGAATCGTGCGGCAGGTAGCTCTGGATGCAAGGTGCACCTTGCACCATCTCTGTTTGGTGCAGGCACCTTGTGTTAGATTCAAGGCTTTGAGAATCGGGTCCTCAGTCATTATCTATCCTTATTCATCTGCAAGGTTACTAATTTACAGTGTCTGAAGTAATTAAAATCTCTTTTCAAGATTTGAAATTTCAGGATTGCAGCAGTAATTGCTAGTCTAATTTTTCAGACAGTAACAGGATTCTATTGTCAGACTGTTAGTATTTTTAGGAATAGTCTGAATATAAGAAAGTTAAATATATACTGTAGCAAATTAAATAAAGCAAAATGAAAAATACTACAGGAAACAGCTTATACTAAAACACAAGTACTGTAGATTAATTGATCTGGTGAAAAATGCCAGATTCCCTTCATTTCTTATCAGTGTGTAGAAAGTCCAAAATTCTGAAATTGTACCAGGTTTTTGTCTAAAAACCCCAAATTGGTTGTAGTGCTGTGTGGAATGCAGAATTCCACTGGTGGAATTTGTGCGGGATGGCAATTCTGCTTCCCAAATGCATTTTGGAATTTCTTTTTAAATTCTGCAGAATTCCAGAAAGCATTTCTAGGATAACCATGAAATAATTTTCCATGAGTTGCAGAACAAGACTCTGCAGTTTATGGAAATGCAGAATTACTAATTCACAAAAACATTTCACTTTCAGAAATTTTTAAATTCTGCTACTGACAGAATTCTGCAGAATAAAAATGTTCAAAAATTCTGCAGAATTTCATTCTACCAGAATTTAAAATTCTACAAGCACTAATCAATGGCCTTCATCTGTGTTTCAGTGTATTAACCATACCAGAATGTTGATTTGGAGTCTGTATTTCAAGCCCATTTATACTGGGACAGTGTTTCATTCCACATCCAATAAAACCTGGAGTGTTAAGAACAGCTTCAGTTATATTTATGGGCTTGTTCTTTTAAACCTGGCTTCTCAAATTCACCAGTCAGTTAACGGAGTCATGTTTGAAGCTGAGGTATTGTTTTGAAAGGGTTAGTGCTGCTAAGACAGGCTTTCCAGTATGTTCAGTTGGAAGTACTTAAGACATTATGGTTGTCAGAACCTACAGAAGTTCTGGATTCCGGTTCTGTTCTAGAACTTTGCAAACAGTTATAGGTTTCCAAGCTTCTTTAGCCTGCAGAATCTTTTGTGTATAAGACTGGTGAGAAAGAACAAAGATACCGAGATGAGAAAAATACATAAGACTTGCCCTTTAAGCACAGCAATAATATTGTTTCACTGCACATGCAGAAAAGAGAAACACATTGCGTCTTTCAAAATGCAAATGCCAAGCATAACAATTCCAGACGTCTGGCACATGTGCATTTGAGCAGCGCATTCTCTTATTGTATCCATCTCTAAAACATTTTAGGATGTAATTCCCAGTCATTTATTTGTTTTCCAGTCTGGCATATCTTGTTTTTGAAATGTCTGAAGAAAAAAAAAGTATTTTATTTAGTATTTAGAACCCTTTATACTTAGAACCCATGGGTATTCTAGTTCTAAATTACAACTCAAACCCCTGAGTTCTAAAAGGGTTCCAATGTTTTTGGAACTAGCGCTGACATATAAAATACTGGATAGGCAATCATGCACAACCAGTATATTCTGCCACAGAGGGGTTCTAATTCTCTCTGACCTCGAGGGCAATGCTCAAGAGGTCTGTGGGAATCAGAATCTTTACTAGGTAGAACACAATGGTTACATATAAAGTTGCTCAACCTGTATTTTTTTATAGAGTATAGTATTGCGTGAAATGTCCACGACAGGTCTTTCACTTTCAAAACTAAAGGTAGGAAGATAGGGCAGACTAGGTGGGACTGGATGCCCTTATCTGCTGACAATTTCTATGTTTCCATCTTTGTTTCTATGAAACTCACTTGTGCAATCTCTAGAGAGTTCAGAATGCTATTTTACCACAGAAGGGTACAATCATATTCTCTGACCTTTGAACTGTGGTATATTAGCATTTTGAAAGGGATGAAATTCTATACCGAACATATGGAATAATGCATGGGGAAGTGTGTATAATGAGGATTTTATGCACCCCTGAAGTGTGCCATGCCCCATAAACTCCGAGTGTAAAACCTGAGGGGTTTATGAGGGCATGGCACATGGAGGGTGTGCATAAAATCCTCATTTAAACTCTTCCCCATGTTTTATTTTTTTATATTTCTGGTTCTTAAAATCATGCCTCTGCTACACAAGTTACTGCCACCCGTCTGTGGCTGTAAACGACTGCAATCTCCCAAAGAATGTATGTTCTCCTACCCAACATATGACAGTTCCCTCAAAACCTGCCTTTTTTTTAACAGTGATCACACTGACCCACAAAACACAAAACCTGTATTTTTAAATAGTGAAGCTGAGCAACCCCACTACTCCAAAATAGTGGCTGTTGTTACGTGTGGCACCACATTGCTCACTCTAACAGCCAGTCAGCACTTGCACAGAAGAGTTCATCACCATAACAAAGGTAAAAAAAATACTTAAAATGTGAAAGCAAGCTGCATCTATAATTGGCTTTCTCCTCCTCAACAGAGCTGTGATACCAGTACTCGGTGATCGACTCCCACTTGGTATACTGGTAAATGGTTTTGGTTTGTGGTGCCTGGTGAGGAAGCAGTTCACTTGGAGGTTTTTAGGTGCAGTGTAAGCAACTTGGCAGCGTGATGGAAGGCAGCCATGTAGCTGCTCAACTTGCAAGGGTATATGTTGGCAGAATGTTTAAGAAAAGTGGTTGGGCAAACTCAGTTATTCATGGTTCGTTATTCACTCATTATCCACCCTAGCTACTGGAGGTCTGCCTCTGAGCAAGTAAGAAGGAGACTACTGAGGAATACAGGAACTTTCTGTCCCATAACAGGAAGAGCAGGATCTTTAAGGGCACGGAGGCAGTAGGAAAGTAGGGAGAAAAATAAAATAAATAAATAAACAGAGAGATGAAAGAGTAAGCATACAAAACAACAGTTGATGGGCCACAAATAAGACATGATGGGAGTGGTGCAGTGCAGTGCAGTAGCTGTGGAGCAGCAATCTTCCGAGAGATGTTCTGGAGGATACGGTGTTGTCCCATCTGCAGGCAGCTCTCTGGGCTGAGGGAGGAGGCTGCTCATCTCCAGGCTGAGTTGGCCAGGATTCAGGGGACCTCCTTTCCTACCCAGGGACCACCAGGGCTGCAGCTGCTGCCTCAGAGGTTGCCAAGAAAGAGGAGTGGTTGGACCACATGGGCTCAGGGAGGGTGTGGGTGGTGGAACAGATGTGCATCCCTCCAATTGTACCTCTCCACAATTCATACGCCATTTTGGCAGAGTGCGGTTCCTCTATGGAGGCACCCACAGTGGAGACCAAGGAGGATGCTGGGAACCTCCACATAGGAGACACACAGGAGGGTGGCATGGGACCCCACAGGGCAAGGAAACAACTCCTGGTGGGGCACTCCATTGTTAGGAGGGTAGAACTGGGGGGTAGGGAGAGGGAGGTAAGGTGCTTGCCTGCACCATGGCTTGGAGGGACAGTGAGCGAATCCTCAGGATTGTGGCAGCAGCTGCATGGGAGAGGGAGCTGGATGTCATTCTCCACCTAGGAACAAATTACCTGGCTGGGAAATAGATCAGAGCAGTGCAGGAGGAGTTTGTGGAGTTGGGGAGGGTCCTTAGACAAGTAGCTCGCATGGTAACCTTCTCGGAGTGCTGCCTGTCTATGGCATGGGTGAGGCTAGGGTGCTCTGCACCATGGGATTCAATCAATGGTTGCAAAACTAATGCAGAGTTCAGGGTGTTGGCTTCACTTGGGACTGGGGGTCTACCTGGAGCGATACAGTCCTATACTGGTGCTACATTCTGCATCTTTCCAGGAGGGGAACCAGGATCCCAGGTGATAGGTTTAAGTACTTCACTAGCAAGCATTTAAACTAGCCAAGGGGGGAGGCACTGAGAAGCAGCAGGGAAATCTTAGCACCCCCAAAAAATCAGGGTAGTTAGTGAGGTAAACACCAAGATAGAGAAGTCGATAGGGAGAATGGCAGGGGAAAACGGAGAAAAAGGCAAAGGCAGTTAGGACAGAAATGGGGCAAAAATGGATAAGGTCATCGAAAAATGGAGGTTAATGAGTACCGATTCCTGTAGTCTAGATAACAAACTCCCTGAACTGGTGGCCTTGATGGAAGAGGGATGCCTGGATATTGTGGCAGTCACAGAAACATGGTACACAGAAAACCATGACTGGGATGTCAATATACCAGGGTACACAATCTACAAGGGAGACAGGGAGGGTAGAAGAAGAGGAGGAGTAGCTATCTATGTAAGGGAAGGGATTAAAGCAACAGAACTCAAGGGTAAACAGGGAGGAGAGGAGGCACAGTGAGTTACCCTGGAGACCGGAAATGGCACCACAATCTGCACAGGAGTTGTATACAGACCCCCGGCTCACGGGGAGGAACTAGACAAGGAAGTGATAGAAGGCATCTTTAGGATGGTAGAAAAAGGGAAGATATTCTTGATGGAGGACCTGAATATGCCAGATGTTAACTGGAGCACCTTTGCTGCAGCCACATCCAAGAGCAGAGTCATTCTCGATGCCCTACAGGTGGCATGCATCAGGCAGCTAGTATTGGAACCCACTCATGAGGAAGCAATCTTAGACCTGGTACTTTCAAATGGGGATGGAGAGAGGATCTCAGACCTAGAAGTGGGTAGCCATCTGGGAACAAGTGACCACCAAACAGTGTGGCTCACAATAAACACAGCCGCAGAGTCAAGCCTTACAAAAGTGAGGGTACTGGACTTTAGGAGGGCTGACTGTGTCAAAATGGGAGAGTGCCTTAGAAATGCACTAGGAAACAGGCAAGAAGGAGGGGTGGAGAAACAATGGGGAAACATCAAAACTACCATCACAGAGGCAACAAGCCTTTTTGTGAAACAAATCAAAACGAAAGAAAAAAAACACTATGGTTCTCAAAAGAGGTGGCAAGGAAGGCAGGGAGAAAAAGATAGCATTCAGGAAGTATAAGGAAACACAGAAGAAGCAGGATAGAGAACTGTACCAGTCAAAGCAGAAGGAAGTGGGGAAGGCAGTCAGAATAGCAAAGGCCCAAACTGAAGAAAAGAAAGCCAACTTGGTTAAGAAGGGGGATAAAACCTTTTATAGGTACATTAGGGAAGAAAGACCAAGGGAGGGATAGTGAGGCTTAATAAAGGGGAGGGTGGGCAGGCAGAGAGGGACCATGAAAAAGCAGGGATACTGAATGAATACTTCTGCTCAGTATTTACAAAATAAGAGGAAGGGGAGGTACCTAATCCAATCAATAGAAGCATTCTGGATAGGGGGGTTGATACCAGTCCTTTCACAGAAGAAAGGGATCTGAAAGAACTCCTAAAACTGAAGGTGGACAAAGCAATGGGGCCTGACGGGATTCTCCCCAGAATTCTAAAAGAACTAAGGGGAGAACTAGTGACACCACTGACTACCCTTTTTAACAAATCATGGGAGGATGGTGTGGTACCTAAGGACTGGAGGAGGGTGGATGTGATTCCCCTTCACAAATGTGGGAGCAAAGCAGAGGCAGGAAACTACAAACCTGTTAACTTGACCTCAGTGGTAGGGAAAATGATGGAATTACTTCTACAAGAAATAATTGTTGAGTACCTAGAGGCTGGCTGTGCACAGGACCCAAGGTAGCATGGATTCACAGTAGGAAGGTCATGTCAGATGAATCTAATAGATTTCTTTGGCTGGGTGACCAAAGTAGTAGACCAGGGAGGGACTGTGGACGTGATCTACCTAGACTTTGGCAAGGCATTTGACACAGCCCCACACAAAAGGGTAATAAACAATTTAGTCAGCCTGGGGGTGGGTCCCAGGGTGGTAGCCTGGGTTATAAAATGGCTGGACAACAGGACATAGAGGGTAATAGTAAATGGAGTCCACTCCAAAGAAAGGGGGGCTGCTAGCGGGGTACTACAGGGTTCAGTACTGGGTCTGGTCCTTTTTAATGTCTTTATAAGTGACATTGCAGAGGGACTGGAAGGACAAGTAAGCCTCCATGCAGATGACACAAAGATTTGCAACAGGGTTGATACACAAGTGGGGGGTGTAAAGGATGAGAAGGGACTTGGCAAGGCTGGAGGAATGGTCAGAAGTATGGCAGCTTAGATTCAATGCAAAGAAGTGCAAAGTAGTGCACCTGGGAAACAAAACTCCAGGGTAAGAGTACACAATGGGGGGGGTATTAATAACAATAAAAATGGAACAGGACCTGGGAGTAGTCATATCATATGACCTAAAGGTAAACAAGCAATGTGAGAAGGCAGTAAGGAGGGCTGGGGGGATATTGGGATGGAAAGGGAGAGGCATCAGCAGTAGAAAACAAGCAGTTATTATCCCTCTATACAGACAGTTGGTGAGACCCCATCTGGAGTACTGCATGCAGTTTTGGAGACCCAGTCTCTGCAAGGACATAGATAGGATAGAGGCAGTCCAAATGAGGGCAACTAAAATGGTGCAGGGCCTGCAACAGAAGCCATACGAAGAGAGACTAATGGAGCTTAATATGTATACTCTTGCAGAAAGGAGGGAGAGGGGGACATGCTAGAAATTTTCAAGTACCTCAAAGGAATCAATGAAGTCCAAGAGGTTAGCATCTTTCAGAAAAAGAGATGTGCAAGAACAGGGGGGCACAATTTGAAGATGGGGAGATGGCTCAGAGGCAATGTGAGGAAGTATTTTTTCACAGAGAGGGTGATGGACGCATGGAATGGCTTTCCTGAGGAGGTTGTGGAGTTAAAAACAGTGAGGAGGGAAATCAAGAATGCATGGGACAGACATAAGGCAATTCTGGTGGGGGGTAGGAGGAAGTAGGTTGTTAGTTAACGAGGATCTGCAGTTTATCCAATAAGTAGGGAAATGGTCAGACTGGGTGGGCCAAGTGGTCCTTATCTGCCATCAAAGTCTTTGTTTCTATGTTTTTTATGCATGAATAATGGAGTTTGCCAGCCACTGCCAGAAGTTTATAAACATCACTAACCAGTAAATATAATGCTCTATTATACACTATAGCCCAATTAGTCATATTTTGTGGCATAGAAAGATAGAACATAGAAGCTGTCAGCAGACGAGGATCTCTTGGCTCATCTGGTCTGCCCTAAAGAGGTCCTTTTCTGCACACAGTATATGCGTGTGTGCGTGTGTGTGTGTGTGTGTGTGTGTGTGTGTGTGTGTGTGGCTATTGATTATTCACATCATCTACACACTAGCAAATGCTGATGTACTACACATAAAGAATGATACCTATACAGTACTAGCAAATGTACTAGACTGCTAACTCTGAATCCCAGACTCAAAACTGGACTCTGAGTCAGAGGACTTTGAGTCAGTGGGGCTAAGCACACTGTGTAAGTGAGTCACTGATGCTTTGGGGGACAGGGAAGGGTGGCTGGTGCATTGCTAAACAATACTTCCTACTGGTTGTTTGTTCTCACAATTAGCATCAGCTGGCATCTTGTTCACTGGGCTAAAGAACGGTCAGTTCTGAACAGTGGGTAACTGGGCAGGGGGCTGGAAAGAAAAGGGATTTTGATGCTTTTGTCTTGCCTTATTTGAAAGATGCATATATTTCTGGATCTGCTTGACTGACTGTAGTAGTGCTTACTCTACTGTACTATTGTGTTTTTTGGAGATAGGTTTTGGCCATCTGACCAAGCAATTAATGAAGCTGGCAAATGGACATGTGGTGCTGGCACTTGAAGGTGGACATGATCTTACTGCCATCTGTGATGCGTCAGAGGCCTGTGTAAACGCCCTGCTGGGATATGAGGTAAACAATGAGTCATTGTTGAGTAAATAAGCCATGCCTTTCTCCAGACTTCAATGTTAATATTTTTTTCATGACTTGTCTTTTGTACAGATACGAACATCTTTGAAGCATGCACTTATGCTGTAAAAAAATGAAACATAAAGGGTATGTTAGCTAATCAGTAATTAAACAACTGCTGACACCTCAAAGAAAACTTTGAAAAACATAATATTTAGGTACAATTCAGCTTGCATTCCATATATATTCTATAGACTTCTCTTCAACATTATTTATTATGAGAAAATTTGCATGAATACATACATAATCTGTTTACCTCAGAGTTCATCTGTCTCTATGGCTTAATCCCTACTTGAAGTCAAAATCCTCTGTTGTGACATAACAATCTGTTGCCATGGGAGTAACTGTGATGTCATAAGCAGCACATTATGACATGATGGAGGGAGAAAGCAACAGGACTAGATAAACTCTTCAGGAGCAATGATCCTGTTTTTGTGCAAATTACCTCAGTAATAAATAATGGGGAGAAGGGAATACAGAACTAATATGAAATACAAGGCAAATTGTGTCTAAATATTATGTTTTGTTAAAGTTCTCCTGAAGGCGTCAGCTGCTCTTTAACTAACCAATTACAACTGAAATGTAAAAAAAAAAAAAAAGAAAATGGTTAACTACTTCCTATCTGCTAACTATAACTACATCAATCGTCACTTTTACCTTGTTGATGGCCTGAACCCTGGCTGAGACATTGACTGCACCTCATTGATGAGCTTGAAGGAGAATTAAACATGCCATTCAGTTTGCTGCTCTGAGCAGCAGTGTATCTGGGAATGCTTGAGTCCTGCTGAAACTTTGTCAGCTCTAACCCCCCTCACCCACACACATACTAATTTGCATACTGTGACCCACTCCTTCCACACAATATAAGTGAAGATGTTGCAACGTTTTACTGTGCTGGTGAAGTTGCAGAATTTTCCTTCACAAAATACTTTGTGAAGTTCCAACTTCTGCACTTCACTATTAGTTTTCCTGGTGAAGTTGAAACTTTCTCAGGTGAAGTCATGATGAAGTTGCTACTTTGCTAGTGCATTTGCATGACTTCCCTTGAAAGAGTGCCACTTCCGCTGCTGAAAATTCGGTGAAGTCAGCACTTCGTGTGAATGGCAAAGTTCACTAATTGATTCACAAAGCAACGTTTGCCAGCTTTGCATATCTCTGAATATAAGAGATATCAAAACATTATTCCACTTCAAATATGTTCTCTTCAAACATATAAACAGGCCCTGTTCATGTCCATGTGCACGATCCTGTAATGGAGAGAGTGCTGTTGTATAACTTTCAGTATGACAGCACTTATTGTTTTCCCACACTGTACTGCTTATAAGTTCAGCTAATGGCTTTCAGATCCAGTGCTGGAATGAGAAAAATTCACTGTGGAACCCACCACCTTTAATGTAGGATAATATTATAATTTACACTTCATTTAGTCAACTGAATGTCTTTTGAAAGATACGTTTCACAAAGGAGCAGTCATTCCCCATTTTGCCCCTGGAACTGAGTCAGACTGTTAATGTCACTCCCAGAACTGAGTTCTCCCAGGCTCCCACACCATTTTACATAACTGTACATTACACTTGTAACCATGTAACATATATCAGTCAGAAAAGACTTGCTAGCTTCTGTTGGAAGCTGAGAAACTTGCTATACTGCAGAGAACAAACTAGAATGCATTTGAGTAACTGGGAACCTGGTAAAACATAATATTGTTGGGGACTTGTTAGGAAGGTAAGCTACGCTTTCTACAGAAAGTTTCATTTTTTTCTTATTGGCATTAAGAAGAGAATTGCAGGATTCCATTAAAGTGCAGTAATTTTATAACCAGAGGGGCTGAAATACAACTGAAGTTGCTTGATTCCTGTGCTAGACACCTAGGATTTGGAAGGATATTTGTGCAACATTTTAGAAGTGTCCTGCTGGCTGAGCAGTGAGTTTATGCCTGGTTTCAGATAAAGGGTTTGTGTATTAGAAGCAGACATAGCAAATTGTCTTCACTGAAAGGCCTGCTTACATCACAGGTGTCACTAGTCAATCAATTGATTCTGGGTGGGGCTTTTATCACTGAACTGTCTTAGGCAAACTACACAGTGAGAAGCCAGTCAGAAATGACTTGCCTGCTTCTGTTGGAAGCTGAGAAACTTGCTACACTGCAGAGAACAAACTAGAACGAATTTGAGGAACTGGGAACCTGGTAAAACATAATATTGTTGGGGACTTGTTAGGAAGTTAAGCTACGCTTTCTACAGAAAGTTTCATTTTTTTTCTTATTGTCATTAAGAAGAGAATTGCAGGATTCCATTAAAGTGTAGTAATTTTATAACCAGAGGGGGTGAAATACAACTGAAGTTGCTTGATTCCTGTGCTAGACACCTAGGATTTGGAAGGATATTTGTGCAACGTTTTAGAAGTGTCCTGCTGGCTGAGCAGTGAGTTTATGCCTGGTTTCAGATAAAGGGTTTGTGTATTAGAAGCAGACATAGCAAATTGTCTCACTGAAAGGCCTGCTTACATCACAGGTGTCACTAGTCAATCAATTGATTCTGGGTGGAGCTTTATCACTGAACTGTCTTAGGAAACCACACAGTGAGAAGCCAGTCAGAAATGACTTGCCTGCTCTGTTGGAAGCTGAGAAACTTGCTACACTGCAGAGAACAAACTAGAATGAATTTGAGGAACTGGGAACCTGGTAAAACATAATATTGTTGGGGACTTGTTAGGAAGTTAAGCTACGCTTTCTACAGAAAGTTTCATTTTTTTTCTTATTGTCATTAAGAAGAGAATTGCAGGATTCCATTAAAGTGTAGTAATTTTATAACCAGAGGGGGTGAAATACAACTGAAGTTGCTTGATTCCTGTGCTAGACACCTAGGATTTGGAAGGATATTTGTGCAACGTTTTAGAAGTGTCCTGCTGGCTGAGCAGTGAGTTCGTTTTTATCCCTGGACTCAGTGAGAGTGGTTGTGTAGGAGCAGTGGTCTAGTAAATTGTGGTGTTGGTTGACTTACTATAAAGGGTGTACTTACCAGGGTGGTGGAGCAGGGTGTATTTGATTGTTTTAACAGTTACCAGTGGTTGTGGCCTACCCACCCACCTTCCCCTCACCCTGCCCAACCCAGGCATGGCATTTCCTTTATAGCTAAGGTTCTGACATCACTTCCTCAACAGGTCTTGGGGCAGAACTGTCATATTCTTAATTATGCAGCACAGTGCATAAAGGGTAAGTACACACCCAAAAAAAAAAAATTATATAGTACTCACTGTATATTATAAGGAAGAGGGATATGTGGGGAGTGGTGCAGTGCACTGGCTGTGGGGCAGAAATTTTCCAGGAGACATTCTGGAACCTGCGTTGCTGCCCTATTTGCAGGCAACAGTCAGGTCTGAGTGAGGAAGTTGCCCACCTCCAGGCTGAACTGGCAAGGACTAAGGAAGCCTCCCCCACCCAAAGAGCACCAGTTCCACAACCACTGCCTCAGAGGTTGCCATGTGTGAAGAGCAGATGGACCACAGTAGGTTCTGGGAGGGTGAGGGTGGTGGAACAGAGGTGTAGCCCCTGAGTTGTACCTCTACACAAATCATATGTCAGTCTGGCAAATCAAGGTTCCTCTATGATGACACCCTCAGTGGAGACCAAGAAGAATGTGGGAACATCCAAAAGGGAGACCCACAAAAGAGTGGCAAGGGACACCACAGGGGAAAGAAACAGCTTCTGACAGGGGACTCAATTGTTAGGGGTGTAGACCTGGGGAAGGGAGAGGAGAGGGAAGTAAGGTGCCTGCCTGGTGCCATGTCTGGAAGGACAGGAAGCAAATCATCAGGATTGTGGAAGCAGCATTACAGGAGAGGGAACTAGATATCATTGTCCACCTTGGGACAAATGACCTAGCTAGGCATGAGATCAGTGCAGTGCAGGATGAATTTGTGGAGTTGGGGATAGGCCTCAGACAGGTAGCAAGCATGGTAACCTTCTCAGAGGTGCTGCCAGTCTATGGCAGGGGTGAGGCTAGGGTACTGCACACCATGCAGTTTAATGAATGTTTGCAAAACTGGTGCAGAGCACAGGGCTTGGGCTTCATTGGGGACTGGGGGTCCACCTGGAGAGATGAAGGTCTATACTGGCATGATGGTCTGCATCTGTCCAGGAAGGGAGACACCCTCCTAGGTGACAGGTTTAAAGGCTTCCTTGGCAAGCTTTTAAACTAGCCAAGGGGGAAGGTGCTGATAGGAAACAGGAAAGTTCAAGCCTCACCCCACAGAACATGGCAGCTAGTAGGGTAAACACTGAGGTACAGAGCTTGACAGAGGGCAGAACAGGGGTAAATGGAAAAATAGACAAGGGCAATAAGAGCAGGGATAGGGTAAAAAAGGATAAAGCCAACATTAAATGGAGGGCAATGAGTACCAATGCCTGTAGTCTTGGAAACAAGCTTCCAGAGCTAGTAGCCCTGATAGAAGAGGAACACTTGGATATTGTGGCAGTCACAGAAACATGGTACACAGAGAACCATGACTGGGATGTCAACATACCAGGGTATATAATCTACAGAAGGGACAGGGAGGGTAAAAGAGGAGGTGGAGTAGCTCTCTACATAAGATAAGGGATCAAAGCTACAGAACTAAAAAGTAAAGGGGGAGGACAAGAGGCACTCTGGGTCACCTTGGAGACAGGGAATGGCATCACAATCTGCACAGGGGTTGTATACAGACCCCTGTCTCAAGGGGAGGAAATGGACAAGAAAATGATAGAGTGCATTCTCAAAATGGCTGAAAAAGGGGATATACTGTTAATGGGGGACCTGAATATGCCAGATGTTAACTGGATGACATGGACTGCAGCCACATCCAAGAGTAGGGTCATTCTTGATGCCCTACAGGGGGCATGCCTTAGACAGCTAATGGTGGAACCCACTAGGGAGGGAGCAATATTAGACCTGGTACTCTCAAATGGAGAGAGGATCACAAATTTAGAAGTCAGTAGACATCTGGGAACAAGTGACCACTGCACAGTGTGCTTCACAATAAACACAACCATGGAGACAAGCCATACAAAGACAAGGATACTGGACTTTAGAAGGGCTGACTTTAGCATAATGGGTGAATACCTGAGGAATGCATTAGCAAATGGCCATAAAGGAGGGGTGGAAGAACAATGGAGAAAAATCAAAACTGCCATCATGGAGGCAACAAGCCTTTGTGTGAAACAAATAAAGAAAACAAAGCAGAATAAAAAACCACTATGGTTCTCAAAGAGGTGTCAGGGAAGGTTAAGGAGAAAAGGCTGCATTCAAAAGTATAAGGAATCACAGAAGGAGCATGACAGGAAACTGTATCAATTAAAGCAGAGAAGTGGGGAAGGTAATCAGAAAAGCAAAGGTCCAAACCAGGAAAAGATAGCCAACCCAGTTAAGAAGGGGATAAAACCTTTTATAGGTACATTAGGAGCATAGAAAGGTTAAGGGAGGGATAGTGAAGATTAATAAAGGAGAGGGAGGTGGACAGAGGAGACAGTGAAAGGCAGAGATACTGAATGAATACTTTGCTCAGTATTCACAAAGAAGAAGAGGAGGAGTCACCTAGACCAAACAGTAGAAGGACTCTGGGTAGTGGGGTTGACGCCAGTTCATTTACAGAAGAATGAGTCCTGAAAGAACTCCTCAAACTCAAGGTGGACAAAGCAATGGGGCCTGGCGGGATTCACCCTAGAATCCTAAAAGAGCTAAGGGAGGATCTAGTGACACCACTAACCACACTTTTTAACAAATCATGGGAAGATGGGGTGGTACCTGAGGACTGGAGGAGGGCAGATGTGATTCCCTTCACAAAAGTGGGAGCAAGGCAGAAGCAAGAAACTACAGACCTGTTAGTTTGACCTCAGTGGTGGGGAAAATGATGGAATCACTTCTGAAAGAAAGAATTGTTCAGTACCTAGAGGCCAGCAGGGCACAGGATCCAAAGCAGCATGGACTCACAGCAGGAAGGTCATGTCAGACAAATCTAATCAATTTCTTTGACTGGGTGACCAAAGTAATAGACCAGGAAGGGGCTGTGGATATGGCCTACCTAGACTTTAGCAAGGCATTTGACACAGTCCCGCACAAAAGATTAATAATCAAGTTAGCCAGCCTGGGAGTGGGTCCCAGGGTGGTAGCCTGGGTAGCAAACTGGCTGCACAACAGGACACAGAAGCTAATAGTGAATGGAACACATTCTGAAGAAAGGGGGGTTACTAGTGGAGTACCTCAGGGCTCAGTACTGGGTCCAGTCCTCTTTAATGTCTTTATAGGTGACATTGCAGAGGGTCTGGAAGGAAAGGAATGCCTCTTTGCAGATGACACAAAGATCTGTAACAGAGTCGATACAAAAGGGGGGGTGGTAGAAAGGATGAGAAGGGACTTGGCAAGGTTGGAGGAATGGTCAGACATCTGGCAACTTAGATTCAATGCAAAGAAGTGCAAAGTAATGTACTTGGGAAATAAAAATCCAGGAGAAGAGTACACAATAGCAGGGGAGGTACTAACAACAACAATAATGGAAAGGGATCTGGGTGTAGTCATATCAGATGACCTAAAGGTGGGTAAGCAATGAGAAGTCAGTAAGGAGAGCCAGGGGATACTGGATGCATAGGAGGGGCATCACAAGTAGAAAAGGAAGTGGTTATCCCTCTGTATGGACAGTTGGTGAGACCCCATCTGAGTATCATGCAGTTTTGAGACCCCATCTACGCAAGGACATAGACAGGATGGAAGCAGTCCAGAGGAGGGCAACTAAAATGGTGCAGGGTCTACATCATAAACCATATGAAGAGAGACTGAGAGAGCTTAATATGTATACCCTTGATGAAAGGAGGGACAGGGGGGACATGATAAAAACTTTTAAGTACTTCAAGGGAATCAACAAAGTCCAGGAGGGTAGCATCTTTCAGAAAAAGAGATGAGTAAGAACAAGGAGGCACAAATTAAAGTTAGAGGGGGGACAGCTCAGGGGTAATGTGAGGAAATTCTTTTTCATGAAGAGAGTGGTGGACGCATGGAACCACCTTCCTGGAGAGGTTGTGGGGTCTAAAACAATGGGGGAATTCAAGCATGCATGGGACAGACATAAGGCAATTATAGTGGGAGGTTGTAGGAAGTAGGCTGTTGGTTAACTAGAATCTGCAGCTTATCCAATAGGTAGAAATATGGGCAGACTGGGTGGGCCAAGTGGTCCTTATCTGCTGTCAAAGTCTATGTTTCTATGTTTCTATATCTGCCATCCTTGGGTATTTGATTCTTGATATATACTGTACTGTATGTTATACAGTAACTCATGTACCTTTGCTGTAACTGTACTATGCCCCCTCAGATCATCTTAAACATTTAGGTGCTTCACCTACACAAGGCTATCTCAGTACAGAAAAGATTAAACAGAAAATAAATTTGGGAATTCTCTGTAACAAAAAAGAGCTGGCTTGTACCTACAAGGCAGATCTTGTGATAGCACTGTGTAATTACAATATAAAATGGGTTACAGAATCTTAGAAGCTTTATTGGTCTAAACGCATCACTGGATCACTGATTAATTCCCCTATTTGGTGAA
Organism: Neoceratodus forsteri; assembly: GCA_016271365.2. Taxonomy (NCBI): domain Eukaryota; kingdom Metazoa; phylum Chordata; order Ceratodontiformes; family Ceratodontidae; genus Neoceratodus; species Neoceratodus forsteri. The sequence goes on from CM057456.1 coordinate 1,356,504,910, forward strand.
CAACTGGGTTACCAAACTACATTCTCAAGCTAGTAGTGACCTCATGCAACTAAACATAAAATCAGTACTCTGCTATTTCTCTAGCAATTCAAGTTGTATTCCTTGATTACTGAGAAGAATACAAGCAGTACAGAGAGTAATCAGACTGCAGTCTCTCCCTGAGAAGACCTGTTCATTACTAAGCTGCATATCATCTGTGCACATACTCTAATCAGGCATTCTAATAGCATGGGAGGATCTGCAAAGAGTTAGAACTCAAACACATGCAGAACTGTGGTCCGAAATGACATCGGGAGGCTAACAACACTACTGGCTGATACACAGTAAAATAAAGCAGGACAGAATATCTGCTTTCAATGTAAACAATCTTCCCTCAAAAGAAAAGAAAAAGTAAAACAAAAGGTGCTCTGAAATCAGAAAAATCAAGCTAGGAGCACTCAGAAAATAAAAGCCTGAGCATGTAAAGATAGAGCTAATGTAAGCCATATTTCAGTTAAATGGCTTTACATTTCATTAGTTTAGCAACTCAGTAGTTCAAAATTTAAAATAAAAAACTACTAACACAATAGGACCTACTTTAAAAAGTGGATGCACTTGAGATATTTCCTTTAGTTTTTCAGCAGTTTACTGCCTCTAGACAGTATAGCTTAGAGGTTAGAGTAATGAGCCATGCATTAGCTTGGTACATCCAGCAAAACTGGGGTTAATTCCAACAACCTCTGCTTGCATACTGTGTGACTCTGAGCAAGTCACTTAACCACCCAGTGCTACCGGATCATCCCTGACAATGGGCACTTGTGCTTAGTGGGCCTTACCTGGTTATCAAAGAATAAAAATTAAAACAAACAAAAATGTTTATATTTTAATTTCTTTATTTTCTCAACATATTTTGATTTTATGTGTGCAGTAATCCACTCCAGGGCATGGGTGTGTGCTTAATTAAAACATGCTCTGGTTGAATAAGGTACTCAACCATTGGTCTTGTGTCTTTCTATGCAGCTGGGGTGTGTATTATTTCAGCATGCACTCTGCCCTGCTATGGCTTATTGCCAACATATTGTACAGCGGAGGGGCAATGTCCTCATCATTGTAAACACTGTTGGGTTGGTCACTGTAATAATCATTTTGTTTGCAGTGTAGCAACCATTTTGTTTTTCAGAAACTTCTCAGAAATCAATTTTGCCATGTGTGAGCACTATGCAGGTTACTGTAATAAAAATTGTGCTAGCAGTGTAATAATTGCATTATAATCCATTAGATGGTTTAATAATTATCTTTCAGGAAGAACCCAGCAGGTAAAGGCCGAAGGAGATATATCCCCACTCAGACCACTTCAAAGAGGAGTACCACAAGGATCTATCCTTGGCCCTATCCTATTTGCTATATATATCAACAACATTGACATAAATCTTACCAAAGCCACTGTACACCTGTTTGCTGATGATACAGTACTGTACGTCAGTCACCCTTCTCTGTACCTGCAAAAGAATTACAAGCAGAATTCACCTACTGCAACACCAGCTGCTGGGAAAGAAACTACTATTGAATGCAAAAAAAACTAAGGCAATGTTTTTCTCCCCACAGGTGCAGGCAGGATACTCTATCCCTATCGACCTTCCTAAACTATCCACTGCCCTTGGTGAAAACCTAGATTATGTCACAAAATTCAAATACCTGGGGGTATGGCTAGATAATAGGTTAGACTACATAGAGCACTTGGAAGAACTGCTAAAAAAACTTAGACAAAGACTTGGACTTTACTATAGAATAAAGCACTTCCTTACAAGTGATTCAAAAAAGAAGATGGTCCAGGCCACTTTCCTCTCAGTACTAGATTACGTTGACTTCTTATATAGTCGCTGCCCTACTGTATGTTTGAACAAATTAGATACACTACACCACAGAGCTTTGAGGATCATCACAGACCTACTCATAGCACTCACCACTGCCTGCTATACTCTGCAGTGGGATGGACTTCTTCAATTTAGAAGAGATAGAAATGCAATACTATGGACCTACAGAGCAATATCACAGCAGCTTCCAAAATATATCTCTGACTGTTTTTTACAAGCCACATCAAGTAGTTGTGCATTAGAAGTCTGAACCTCATTACCTCAAGGTGCCTAAATTCACTCCTGACATGGCAGATATGCAGTTAGCTATGTGTTATCCACTCTATGGAACACAATGCAGAAGACATTGAAAGTGAACAAGTTTATATCTATTACAGCCTTCAAATATCTATACAATAGGATATTCAAAGAAAATGTAACTGCTTCCACCAACACTAGATTAACCTTCCATCTATCTCCCCTGCGGGCGGACAGATAGGATAACTTACCAGCACCCTATGTGAAGTTACCCCACAGTTCACAAACCAGTACCTCAATCCATTCTTTATATTCATTAATATTCTTAGTCTCCTTTACACTCTCAGCTCTTTACCTCTCCAGTCTGGCCCTCTCCTCTTCCCCCCAGACCCCCTCTAGATCCCCTTATTGCACCAGCTCTTATGACTCCTCCCCCACCTGTTCCCTACCCCTGACCAATACTTCAGGTATGCATCCTACCCATCCCCTTGTCACTGCTCCTGCCGGTACCACCAGCCACGAACCCTCCTTGTAGATATATCTTCCAGCTATCCATACATCCTGTCACCTTAGTTTAAAATTATCTAAGTAATTCTCTGATACCTTTAACCATTCATCACAATGTGCTAGTATTAAAGTATCTCCCATTACCTATTTAGCAATCTGGCTACCTCATGAATCTTGTATATATGTATTATATCCTTGTTTTTCTAGCATATCAATTTATCGTGTTATGTATTTGATATATTGCTTTCATTTCTGTCTTCTCAAAGTTGTGTATATTCTGATAGTTATATTTCTCGGATTTGATGTATTACTTTCACTTTCTGTCTTCTCAAAGTTGTGTATACTCTGAATGCTATATTTCATGTAAATTGAACCGTGACCTTACCAGGTCCCTCTTGCAAATGAGCTTTGCTCAACGATGTTCGCCTGGATAAATAAAGATTTGATTGATTGATTGATAATACACAGATAGCATGTTTATATTGTGACCCGAACAAGTTGTTACCAACAGATGTTGAGAAGAACTTTCTCAGATCAATGAGAATAACTTAGCTCATACTGTGTAATCAGAGTCACAGGCTCACTACAGAGCTAGAGCTTACTAAAGAGCAAGCTTATGTACAGTTTAATCTGTGTCCACTCATTGAAACCGTGATTTCAGTTTTATATTCATTTCAGGTAAGAAACATTTTTAAAAAACATGCTAACCTTAGCATTATGAAAACTAAAAAAAAACAGCATCAAGAACTCTCTGGTTGAAACACCTTATTGGTGTTCTCCTGGCTGGATTTTCTGTACCGCACCGCCTGAGGAGGGAGTGCAGGGGTGGTGGTGTGGCCATCTGTTTTAGATCTGACCTAAATTTTTTCATGCACCCAATGGGTTCAACTTCATCATTTGAATGTGTGGCCCAGGTGCAGGCTGCAGAATCCTCCTCGTACACTGGCCTCCAGGGCACAAAGGGTAATTTCTGCAGGAAGTTGCAGACTTCATTTCTGAGAAAGTGTTGGAGTGACCCAGATGGTTGGTTCTGGGTGACTTCATTACCTGGATTGATGACAAACATTCATATTTTGGTTATGACCTCCTCCAGTCAATGAGTTTGCTGGCCCTTGCACAAACTGTTGCTTCTGTGACCCCTAGCCATAGTCACACCTTGGACTTAGTGTTCTCACTGGGTCTTGAGGTTGCTGACCTCAGAATTGATCCAGTCATCAAGTCAGATCACTGCACAGTGATGTTTTCATTTGGGCCCCCACAGTTAGTCCTTCCACTGTGGAGATGGTTTGTTACTGCCCTTTGAACAGGTTATCCCCAGAGGGACTGATGGTGGTAATGGATCTATCTGGTGTGAGTGTTGCATGTGTGGAAGGTATGGGTGAGGTGGTTGCAGTTCTATAATGGGGCTGTTTCCAAGGCACTCGACTCTGTCACACCAGTCCATGTGCAACCTAGGTCTTCTCGCTTGAGACCCGCATCGTTTGATGGGGCACTCAAGGAGATGAAGATCAGGGGTCAGAGGCTGGAGCACTGTTGGTGGAAGTCTCTGTCTAAGGAGGACAAACTGGCTTTAAGAATTCACTACACTGAATATCAAAGGGCAATCAACCATAATAAGGCAGTGTTCCTGTCCAGGGAGATGCTGTAGTGAGGAACAGACCAACTCTGCTTTTCGTACTGTAGCTAGGCTTCTTCATTCTGCCTGTCTGCAGCTGAAAAAAGCATTTTCACTTTCCCAGTACGAGGAGTTTTCTCTGTTCTTCTCTGACAGAGTGTCCTCCATTAGGGCTGGGATCTCTCCAAAAGGGCATTTGCAGCCCTGTGGTGGTGAGTCATGTGTGTCCAGAGGTACTCCTATGGTCTGGAGTGAATTCAGATCAGTTGGGGTGACAGAGGTTTACAAGGTGATTTCAAAGCTGTGGCCCATATACTGTGAGCTGGACTCAGGCTGGACTCATCTCTTGATGGGATGTGATGAGTCTGTTGGTCCAGTGTTCATTGAGATTGTCTGGTGTTCACTTTTGGAGGGATGTTTCTCTGGCACCCAGAAAGATGTGCTGGTGACAACCCTCCTAAAGAAACCGTCTCTCAACTCTGACATCTTGGCAAATTATAGACCAATCTCTAACTTCCCATTTTTGGGCAAGGTTATCGAGAAAGTTGAGGCTGTGCAGTTCAAGGCATATCTTGCAGCCTATGACATCTATGAGCTATTCCAGTGGGATTTAGGTCAAGGCATAGCACTGAAATGGCATCAGTCAGAGTGCAGAATGATCACCTCAGGGCGAGAGATAGAGGGAAGTGGTAAGTATTCATTCTTGATTTCTCATCAGCATTTAACACTGCGGACCATGTAGTGTTGCTGGATCACCTAAGGGAACTCTGTGGACTCACTGGTACTGTCATCAACTGGTTTGAGTCCATCCTCACAGGCAGGATGCAGTGCTTATTGATGGGGAATTTCTCACCCTGCCCGAATCCCCTTCCATGTGGAGTTCCCCAGGGCTTGATCCTGTCACCTATGTTTGCAGTGTATGTTCTTCCCCAGGGTGAGATCATTAGATGGTACAGCTTGGGTTTTCACTGTTATGCAGATAACACCCAGCTGTACATATCATTTGCACCCAGGACGGGTGACACTGTGGAGGTACGAAATAAATGTCTGGCCAAGCTTCAGGACTAGATATCCTCTAACTGGCTGAGACTCAGTCCTGACAAGATGAAGGTGTCACAAGCACTCTCCTGTGGGGATTCTCTACATCCCAGCAAATCTCTCTTGTGGCAGGGGGTCAGGGATACCCTTCCTCAGTCCATTTAGTATGCTCACTGTTTCACAACTGAATGTACACCAGAGGATCCCAGGGCTCCCTTTCTTCATGTGAGGGAGTACAGATACAGTCTTGAATCTGTGTTCCTGGGATAGGACCCTCTTGTCCACTGCACAATGAACCTGAAAGCCACAGGTGTGTATAGGCTTCAGGGGGCCCTATACACCCTGTTTTGTGTCTTTCCCCAGAAATACAGAGACTGGTTAAAACCCCCACAGACTCCTCCTATGACCTTTCATATTTCCTCCCCTCCTTTTGTCCACAGAGACCCTAGTGGTTCTTTCCTTTGGTAGTGTTTGACCCTTAAAACAGTCACACAGGTGTAGTATAGTTTGAACAACCCTCCCCAATGCAACACACACAAATGACACTTGCAGAATTATCTTAAAAGTAAGCCAAAAGTTGTACTAATTAATCAATGCAGTAAATAACTTAAAGACAAATAATTTTAGACATTGGTTACAGGATATGGAAAATAAAATGAAAGTATGCAAAAAAACTAAACTTTGATCATTCTAGTTTGAAAGTTCTACCTCAAGTCCTTAGTTGCTGAATTTGAAGTGCAAAGTGTTCTTAAAAGTGGTAGCTGAAGTTTTGGCTCTTGGTCCAGGAGAAGACGAGAAGAAATTGTCTCTGTCCTTTGAGCAGACAGGGCCCTCTTGCACCCTTGTTTTATGGGATTTCTCAAAGGGCAGGTCCAGTGGATATTGACTTGCTCTGCAGTTGGCTAGTATTCCATCTTCATGGCCACACAACCAATCAGCTTTTAGTATGTTATTACAACAAATGTGCATTTCTGAATATGAGAGGAAAAAAAAAGGCTCAGAGGTCAACTAGTCTAAACTGGAAATTTAGGAAGCCATCCAGCTCCGCCTCCCTTTGAAATGGCTGTAATTAAGCCGCACTCAGTACAGCCATCTACTTAAATGGAAGGAAATTCAGTTGTAATGAGATTAACTCAGTGTAGACTGGCAGGGATAAAAGGAAGCCAGACAAAATGGCACCCGTAGATGCTGAGGGCTATTCAAAAAAGAAATAGATGTGCCTGCTTCCAGCTCTGCTTAATTATTCTTTTGTTTCCTTCTAAATGATTTAATTAAACTCTAGTCCCTGACTAGCAGAAAACAGCTTCTCTGCCTAGTAACAAGAAATTATGTCATTTTCTGGGGCCTATGGGTTTTCTTTGTACCCATGATCCCTTGCAAGTTACACTGAGCCACCATGGACGTCTCTGATGCATTTTTGCACATAAAAAAAAAACATGAGATATGATTAGAACAATAAGGCATGGCCTTATCTCGCCACAGGAGGTGCCAGTGATTGATCCTGGTTGTCAGCAGGATTTGGGTGCTACTTGGATGGGAACAGGATTATTCCTTGGTCCCACTCCCTTGGTGGCATCTTCTAAGGTGAAAAATCTGGGCATTGTCCTTGATGACAGACTGACACTTAAGGCTCAGATGTTGTCCATCATCAGAAGTGTTTTTTACCGCTTGAGCAATGTTGCCCGGATAAAAGCCTTAATTCCGCCTGACAACCTGCCCTCACTGGTACATATGCTTGTGACATTGTGACTCAACTACTGCAATGCTCTGTACCTTGGGGTCATTGGAGGGGTTCTCTGGTACCTGCAGTAGGTGCAGAACACAGTGGTCAGGTTGCTGATGGGCCTTCAGAGGTCCTGCCATGTGACTCCAGTTTTGTGCGAACCATACGGGCTGCCGGTTAGGTGGAGGATCATCTTCAAGGTGGACTTGCTCACCTATAAGGCCCTATATGGATTGGGCACTGACTACCTGAGTGACCTCCTGACTCCTATCCATGCCATGTGCTTGCTCCACTCCTTTACTGAGGGTCTCCTAGAGGTTCCCATGGCCCACATGCAGTCCTCTGGAGATTGTTCATTTGAGGTGGTGGGCCCACTTTTATGAAACTCACTTCTGAGATCCTTGAGAGATGCCCCATCGGTTGAGATTTTTAAGTGGGGGCTGAAGGTGCATCTTTTGAAAAAGGTGTTTGTAGATTGCCTATAGTTTAAAACTAAATACCGGCTTCATTGTTTTATTTAAGTTAGGATTAATTTAGGTCTTATTGTTGTTTTTTGTTCCTATTTTGTCTTATGTCTTTGTATTGCTGTACATTTTTTAACATTTTTTAAAATTTTGCCTACCTGCACTAAACAAAAAAATGTTACTTACTTACTTACATCACTGAGGCACTCAAGCTTTGCTCTTGTGCCATGATGTCACAGCACAAGCAAGATGTGTGAACTAGCTTGTTGTGAACACTTTGGTGTTAATTATTCAGTGTTTATTCAACTTATAATCCTGTGACAAAACCCTCTCCACCAGGGATAATATTGTTTTTTAGTTTAGGGGGTAGGGAACATTGCCTTGAGCTTTTGCAGTTATCCTTATACAGTACTGGTCCATGCTGGCTTGTCTGCACAATCACACTGAAGCTAACACTTTTCACGCTGTAGCTGGTCATGTAAATAAGCACAGGGTTCGATTATCAAACCCAGAGTTTGACACAAGGTGCCTGTGCCAAACATAAATGGTGCAAGGGGCACTTTCCACCTAACACTGTCCTTGGAGCTATTCTTTAAGGCAGCCTGTGTCCCCCTGTTGGGGGAATGGGGAGGAGTGGGTGGATTAGGATTGTGGGGACAAGGAGATGCCCTGGGCAAAATGGGTCCAGGAAAGGGGTCCTCCCTGTCTGGTTTGCATACCCAAGGGTTCTGCTTATTGCAGACAAGAAACTCTGTCTCCCTCGGCTGCTCATTGAACTCGGGCAGTGTTATGCAATGCCAGGTCTATTAAAAACAAGACCGCCATAATTGGGGATCTTGTTAATTTGACCAACCTGGCTTGCATCACCGAGACCTGGTTGGATGGAAATGCAGACCCAATTCTGGCTTCAGCGATTCAATCGTTCCCGGTGATACACACCCAGGATCGATCAGAGGGGCGGGTGTGGCCCATGTTTTAAATCAGAACTGAACCTGGGGGAAATTCCAGTGGGAGCCACCAACTCCTTTGAATGTATCATGGGCGAGGGTGTGGGTTGTAGGATTCTTCTCATCTACCATCCACCAGAAGATGGCAATGTTTTCCTGCGGACTTCATCGCCGACCTAACATTGGGATCCCATAGATGGCTGATCCTTGGGGATTTCAATGTGTTGGTCGATGATGAACTCTCACAGCTTGGACATGACTTCCTCCAGCTAATGAGATCATTGGGCCTCATACAGGTTGTTTCCTCCTCAACACACATAGGTGGTCATTCATTGGACTTGGTGTTTCTCCTGGGGATGAAGATATCCGACTTAGTGGTGGAACCAGTTGAATGGTCAGACCATCATACCATCAGCTTCAGTTTTGAGGCCCCCCCAAGAGGCCTGCCCCTATGGAAATGGTCCAGTGCTGCTCTTTGAGGGGTGTATCTCCAGATGGTCTGATGGTGGTATTGGACCTATCAGGCATGCTGAAGGAATGCATGGATCCAGGAGATCTGGTATTTGCCAATAATAAGGCAGTGACAGAGGCCCTTGATTCCATTGCTTCTGTCCATGTTCGTCCACTCTCCCTTTGCCCTAGGTCCCCATGGTTTGATGGGGACCTTGGGGAATTGAGGAGAGTGGGATAAAGGCTAGAGAGGCAATGGCTGAGGTCCAGCCTGGTATGTGACAGTCTTAGTTTGATGGACCATTATTTGGTTTATCAATCAACAATTTCCGGTAAGAAGGCAGAATTCCTGTCCAGGGAAATTGCTGCCAATTGGAATTGACCAGCTGAGCTTTTCCGGACTGTGGACAGACTGTGCAATCCACTCTGTCTTCAGCCCAGAAATGATTTTTCACAAGATCAATGTGAGGAGTTTGTCGATTCTTTGTGGATAAGGTTGCCATGATCAGGTCCGATAGCCACCTGACCCTTTCTCTAGGGAATAGCTGTGGTCGGCAGGAGATGTCAGACTCCTGGTTTGAGTGGTGCAACTTTGCCCAGCCTACAATCAATGATATTGTAATGGTTATCCAGACTTTACATCCTACCAACTGCAGTTTGGATCTGGGCCCATGCTCTTGCTCATTGGCTGCATTGATGTTATCAGCCCGGTCCTTGCTGAGATAGTCTGATTATCCTTGGAGAGGGGAGTTTTTCCAGCTTCCCTTAAGGAGGCCGTAGTTCGACCTCTCCTTAAAAAGCCTTCCTTGGATCCTGACTGTCTAGCAAACTACAGGCCAGTCTCTAACCTTCCCTTTTTGGGTAAGGCTATTGAGAAGGTGGTGGCATTGCAGCTGGAAGACAATTTGACCAGCCACAATATATATGATTCTCTCCAGTCCAGTTCAGGAAGAGACATAGTACTGAGACGGCTCTTGTTCGGGTACTAAATGACCTCCTGATAGCGAGAGATTGAAGGGCCTGTTCCATCTTGGTCCTTCTTGATCCCTCTGCAGCATTTTATACTTTGGACCATGGTGTGCTGTTGGATCACCTGCGGTTTATCTGCGGACTCTCAGGGGTTGTCCTCAGATGGTTTCAATCTTATCTCATGGGTAGGACTCAGAGAGTGGTGTCAGGGGTTTGTACCTCGGCTCCATTCTCCCTGCCCTGTGGGGTTTCACAGGGATCCATCTTAGCACCCATGTTGTTTGCAGTGTATATGCTACCGTTGGGAACGATTATTAGATGGTAAGCTTGAATTTTCACTGCTACGCAGATGACACTCAGCTATACATGTCTTTTATCTTGGAACAAGATGATGCTGTCTCGGTGCTCAACAGCTGTCTGACTGAAATTTAGGCCTGGATGAATGTGAGCTGGCTAAGGTTGAACCCTGAAAAAACTGAGGTGTTGGTCGTGATCCCAGATCGTCGTGAGATGGGTATGTTGGCAGGTTCACCTTTGGGTCTATGGCTTGGAGGTGTTCAGCTAGCTACCTCAGTCCGGGTGCAGAACCTGGGTGTTATGTTTGATGACTGCTTGACCCTGAAATCACAGGTGTCAGCAGTTGTTAAAACTTATTTTTACCATCTAAGAAATATCACCCAGGTGAAACATTTGGTTCCTCCCGATGATCGTCCGACATTGGTTCACACCTTCGTTTCCTCCCATCTTGACTACTGTAATGCCCTTTACCTAGGGCTGCCGGGGGTTGATATCCGCCGCTTGCAGCTGGTGCAGAACACGGCAGCCGGGCTATTGACTGGTGCATCAAGAACCAGTCATATGACGCCTGTGCTCCGCGGTCTGCACTGGCTGCCTATACAGTGGCAGATCACCTTTAAGGTTGCTTTGCTTACCTATAAAACCCTATATGAACAGGGACCGGGTTACTTGAAAGATCTCCTTTGTCCCTACCATCTCCTCCATCCTCTCTGATCCTCCGATAAGGGATTGCTAGAGGTTCCCAAGGTACGTCTGCAAACATCTGGAGCAAGGGCATTTAGTTTTGCTGCCCCGTCCCTGTGGAACTCTCTACCTCATCGGGTTCGAGACTGCCTAACCATCCAGAGTTTTAAAATAGCTTTGAAAACCTATCTCTTCAGCCTGGCATTTATTGACTGAGGTTTAGTTTGCTTTCCTATGCTGCTATTATAATGTTGTCTGTTGAATTATATGTTTGTTAGAATAATTTATTCTGTTTTATGTATTTATTGTACAGGCGCCTTGGTTTTAGAAAGGTGCTTTTTTATAAATAAAATTGACTTGATTTGATTTGTATAGCGCCTGCACTATACAGTACAGCTATCATAATGATAGTTCAGTTGGTGCCGGCCATGGAGGTGAGTGGAGGGCTGTGCTAGTGCTGGCTTTATTATGTGATGAGGTGGGGGGAGCTACATGGTGGACAGTACCTGCTGGGGTGGAGGGGAAGGGGACCACTAGATCACCAGGTTAATGGGGTCTTCTGTTCAGTTGTGATGATGGCTGCATCAGGGATGGGAGGCATATTAATGTGTATTCACTACTGAAATTGACACAATTAAGGTTCGGGAAGGTGGGCATGGTATTTATACGCAGTGATCTTATGGGCACAATCAGGGAGGGGGGCACGATACTTTTATGCAGTAACCCTACGGACACACTCAGGGATCAGGGAGGAGGGGCATGATACTTTTATGAAGTAATTTAATGGGCACAATCGGGGATTAGGGAGGGGGGCTGCTAGCCCAACAAGGACTAGAGTGGCTCACAGCCACCCCACTGCTTGTGACATACACCTCCAGTGCACCCTCTGTTTGGTGCCTGACCCTGGTTGCTGCAGGACTTAGCAGCTGGGACCCTGCTCAATAGAGAATAGAGTGCTGGGTCCCTGGTCCATGGGCATCTGTGCAAGCTGCTACTTGTCACAGCTTGCACTGATCCAAAGCCCCTTTTGTGAATTGGGCCAACAGAGTTTAGGAAAAAACAGGGGGCTAGTACTGAGGAAGTGTGTTGTGCTACAGATAACATGTAAGAACAAAGTAGCAAAAGAATCATGCCCTAACACACAAACCAGCCTTCAGAGACAAAAATGTAATTAGCTTACCATTTTATTGTGTAGAGCTGTGCAAACTGTGCAACAGAAACTCCTAAACTGTCCCACATTGAGCAAGTTGGATATACCATGATGGTAGCATACTAGTAAGTAAATAAACATTTATTTCTTGAGTGCCCAATCCCAGAGATTCTGGGTGCTTTACAGAGGTAAAGATACAGTGAAAAAATTGCCTTGCCATCCTTTAAATCAATCAGCTCCCTTTAAATGGCCAGCCTTTTCTGCTTCCTTATCATTGGATGGGGGTGGGACAGAACTTAGCTTAAAATGAACTAAAAATAATAAACCAGACATACGTAGAGCCCTTTGCTAGTTCTGGGGAGGTTTACCACAGTTTATCCACCCTCTCCATTTCACGACCAATAAAATGCAATGCTGCTCTTACTGACATGACAGCCAACAAATCAAATCACACAGTGGGGAGGCAGTATAGCGCAGTGGTTTATGGCTGTGAGCTGCAAATCTGGAGACCTGGGTTTGAATCCCACAGCCCTCACTTGCATACTATATGACCTTGAGCAAGTCACTTAACTTCCTTGTGCTCCCAGGTCACACCCGTAAACAAGCTTTCAGCTTAGTGTGTCTCTCCTGGTTAAACAACTGGAAAAAAAAATTGGGGCCAACAAACTTCTACGTGTCTCACCTCCCAGTACTTCTGCTGTGAGAAGTGAGAACCATCCTCTCAAAAACCCTTATTAAATACAATGGCAAATTTACAGCAGTATCTAGTTGTTGTGCTGCTACTATATCGTAAATTCAGATAACAGGAAAGTTTAGGATCAATGATCAATCACCACACTAACTGAAAATCATTACCTCATGCCTAATATTTGAGATATAATATGACTACACTAATAGATATGAGTATAACCTGTCATCTCTAGTTGGCAGTAAACACAAATGGCATATCATCCATTGATGACAGACAGTTGGAACTACTGTAGATCATTTTTTAGCAGAGGCTGCACTTAATTACAGCCAGAGCGGCTAAGCTTTACACATACTGGATGCATGAATGGCACCTCATAAATGTTGTTTCACTGGAACAGCTGTATTTTCATAAGTCACAGCAGGAACCCAAATTTGGATTTTAGAAGTAATTTAATATAAGTTCCCAAATTCTGGCAGCAACATTTTTTTTTCATACACCTGGGAATGCCACCATGTTCTTTGATTTGCAACTAAGGTCACACAGTGCATGATTATTAGGGTTGAGCAGTGTTCAGTGTTAAACCCATTAATAACGTTGTCAGTATTTGACCAAACTGCAAAAAATTGGCATTCATGGTCTGAATGACAAGTTCTCAAGACATGGGAAGTTTTGTGATGGGCATGTAACCAGATTCCAAGATCCAGAAATGTCAAAAGTATGTAAAAAGCACTGATTTGGACTTTTTTTTATCTTACCTACAGCCAAGACAGTTTGGAATTTTGTTCCTCAACTTTTAAGGCTGAAGGGAATGGTGCCACTGTGAAAGGTGTTCCTTTCCAAGGTTTCATGAATTGGTTTCCGAGTCATAAGGTTTTAAAAATTTGGCTTCTAAGCATGCTCAGTGGGGTTTTTGAGACAACTCTGTGATATGAAGGAAGAATTTTAGCTTCATAAGTTGTTTTTCTTTTGCAAGAAAATGTGTTTTACTTTTGTGAGAAAACATTTTACTGCCATGAGTTTGAGCCTTAATAACTTTGCACCTGTTTGAGGAAATTGCATGAAATTCTTCATGCCTGGTCAGACTGCCAGGCTCTTATGATCTGGCAAGTTTCATGACCAACGCTGGTTTCCAATATGGAGGGAGTTTGAATATAAGAAAAAAAACTCTTTCTGGCCATTTATTTGTTTGTATCTAGGGCAAAAAATGGTTTGGAATTTTGTTCCAACATTTTCAGAGTAGAACTGGCTCAGCCAAAGGAGATGTCTTTGAAAGATTTTTATAAAGAAATATTTATCAATTCCTGAGTAATAAGGTTTTAAAAATTTCCACAGCTAGACAGATTCTTCCCTTGGTGCAGAGCCCAGAGGGGTCTACGTGTCTGCAGCTGTGACCATACAGAATCACAGGGCCTTCTAGGCCCTGCACCCTGCAGCTCCTACCTACGATTCCACTCTCACAAAAAGAATGGAGATTCATTGGAAATAAACTGCATTAATGCAGTGATTAGGGTTCCCAAAAAGTCAAAGTGCACAAAGTAGGGAAATGAAAACATTAGGGTTTGGAGTCACATTAGTCTTGGCAAATCGAGGGCATGGTGTTCCTTGGGTGCATCAACCCTAATGCTCATGCCCTCCCCTGAGCAAACAGAGCTATGCATGATCTGTTGCTTAACACAGGGCCTGACTGATTCTGTTGGTCACATGTGGCAAGACATACTTCTCTGCCTTCAAACAGTAAATGACTATGATCTATGGGCTTGGACCTGTACCTTGTGCTCGGGAAAGAGGCTGGGGCTGGGGGGAAGGGGGCATTAGGGTTGACAGCCCCAAGGAACACCATACCACTGATTTGCCAAGATTCCTGAGACCCCATAATACCAGTGTTTTCATTTCCCTACTTTGTGTGCTTTGACGTTTTGGGAATCCAAATTCTAGATAGATAGATAGACAGACAGATTGATTAAAGTGGTACTCTAGCACTACTATAGTTATAGCTGAGTTAGTGTTTGTGTCAAAGACCCCTAATTCTTACAGCTTAAACTGAAACTCAGCTGTTTTAGGACTCAGGGCTTTACAAATCAGCATACACCCTCTTGGTCCTAGAGGTTGACAGCTTGTGTGAAAACTTCAGTTTATATCACAAAGGGCATTTTAACATACAAGCTGCATAGTGATCATTCATAAGGAGGAACTAAAACTGTCATCTCAAACTACAGTCTCATTTCAATTCTATCCTCATTATCTTAAGTCATTGAGGAGATAGTCACTGGGCAGCTGGTAACCTACCTTAGCTAGCATAACATACAGTGCCAGCAACAGTATGGCTTCAGGAAACATCATAGTACCACTGCCGCTTTATTATAATATACCAACTTCACACATCAGGCACCATATTAGAGCCAACCAATGGGCTCCATCTTTATAGAGTTAACAAAGGCCTTTGACCTTGTTGACCATTCCCTTCTCCTTAGCAAACTCTCCAGGTTAGGCCTGTCCACTAATAATGTTTCCTGGTTTAAAGCCTGCCTGACTGGATACTCCCAGAGGGTAAAAATTAATGGGACCGTGTCCAGCTCATACATTGTCACTGTTGGGGTACCTCAGGGCTCGATCCTTGGACCCCTACTTTTCAGTATGTTCATCAATGACCTTCCCTGGGTGTTACTGGACTCATAGGTACTCCTCTATGCAGATGACATGGTAATCTACACCAGAAGCAGGAGCCAACAAGAAATAACAAATAACCTTCAGAGCAACTTCTCGGCGCTGGAGCAATGGTTTTCCCACAATATGTTACTCCTAAATTACAAGAAAACTAAAACAATGCTGCTCACATGTCACCAAAAAAAGATCACGCTCTAACTCTTTGCTATCATTAACCAGGAAGGCAAAGCCCTGGAACAGGTCAACACTTTCAAATATCTGCTGTAGGTGTTTACCTGGATGACAATCTGTCTTTTGCACACCATGTCGACCAAGCTGTAAAAACAGCAAATCTAAAACTGGGCTTCCCTTTAAAGACACAAACCATACATGATCAAGGAGGCTAGACAAATGGCAGTCACCTCCTCAGTCTTCCCTATGATAGACTATGTGCTAGTGGTCTATGGTACAGCCACAGACTCGACTCTACACAGAGTAAAGGTCACCCTTAACTTTCAACTTTTATTGGATGACAAATTGAGATAAAGTATCTCTTTTACAATTGCATCCAACAATGAACATGACATAACATAACAATAAATATATATACAACACATATGTACAGTTACAAATAACATGTTACTACATACAAATATGCACTAAAGCATCATAAAATGCTACATCCTGAAAGGTAAAATACATTATCAATAGCAGTTACAATGCTTATTATAAAAGCTTATCAGAGATGCTCTAGAACATTCTAAAGGCAACAATGCAGACACTTTTAATTATTTGGATATACTTTCCCATGTTCTAGGTAGCATTATTGATAGTGTTTTATCCCCATAAGTAGTTCTACATCTCGGAACATATTTATTTAATTCGTTTTTGATTACCGGGTAGGTGCTCTTGCCATAAAAATGACTATTTTCAGGCACGGCCCGGGAGAGTACAGAAATAGAAACATCAGTGACAATTACTTTACAGGTTGAAAATTTTGAAAAGAAAATTGATACAGACAAGTAACAAATAAACACAGGCAGTCACATGATAAACACTGTCAGAAATGAATGCATGAAAGAAACAAATGCATATCAAAAAATTAGGGCACATTTTGATCAGAGTAGGGCAAAACAATTGAGAGCAGCAAATACTATAGTAATTATAAAGAGATACAAGAAAGAAATTGAAAAAAGGGTAGGAGTAGGGTAGGTAGAGGTAGGATGGTAGAACTGAGTATGGAATAGAAAGAGGTAGAAAGTATAAGGCAGCAGATAGTCATGGTAAACAATCAAGCTGCAGGTGGTGAACCAATTGGGTAAGGGCAGGTCTGAAAAAAATGGCCAGGAAGTGCAGTGTTAGGGGAAGGGACTAAGTTGGTTTGAAACAAGAGCATTGACTGGAGAAGATGAGATGGGTATGTAGTAATTTCTTGAAGGAGGCGAGGATAGAGGCCTATCAAATAGTAAGTGGGAGGGAGTTCCAGTATTGGGGGGCATGACAGGCAAAAGAGCTAGCGCCTTTAGAGGTAGTATGTCTAGAGATGCAGACCAAGGCATTGTCAGATGAATGAAGGTCATAGCAGGATGCCTGATTTTGAAAGAATCCCGCTAGGGGCTTAGGTATTTGTGATCTGATAATGTTGTCCAAGATGGAGCTGAAGGCATAGGACCTGGACGCATGAGGGAGAAGCCATCCAAGGTCAGAGTAATGGAGGCAGTGGTGTGTCATTCGATGGGAGGAGGATGCATAGCAGCATATATTGTTGTAGGTGACATCTCACTTGCGAAGATCTGATTTACTTGCAGATATGTAGGTAGCAGCCCCATAGGTAAGTGGGGGAAGGAGTATAATTATGACCAAGATGCAGATCTTAAATAATGGGGCTGTACTGGTTTAGTATTTATTAAATTCATTCAGAATACTGGTAATGATTGTCTAATAAATATATAAACAAATATATTCCAGTGGTTGTCACGCTGATTAGATAATGAAAAAAGACCTGTTTCTTGATACACCACGCAGCTATGAGTTCTGTAGGGTAAATTTGTTATGAACCTTAAAGCACTATTATATAAAGTATCTAATGAGTTCAACAATGATTTCCTAGCATTCATATACAATATCTCCATAGTCCAATATTGACAAAAATATAGAGCTAACCATAACTTCCTAATATTTAAATTAAATAATGCCTTATTCCTGTAAAAGAAACCCAGTAACCTTTTTGACTTTTTAACAAAACTTGTCACCTAGTCCTAGGTGCTGACAGATTGACACACTACTGTGACTTCTACATCAATATAGGATGGCTACCTCTTGACCTACGTATCAAGTACCAAACAAGCCTACTTAGAAAAAAGACCCTCCTTGGTCTCTCCTCCCTCTTTCTTAACTCACTTATCTGCCCAGGTCATCACAAACACCCTACCCGGAGTGCCCTCAGGAAATCCCTATAAGTACCTTTTTGTAGGACCAACCTGGCCAAGCGCACCTTCCTTCTTAGGTTGACAACTTGGCTAAATGAGCTTCCAGCTGCTATACTGGATTTGTCTAATCCTGGTCATTTTAAATCTGCATGAGAAAATGCTTTGCATCAAAAATAACCCGCAAATACACTGAAAGGGACATTGTCAACCCCCTTAGGCCTCAAAGCATCCCTAATTAAAAAAAAAACACATCTTCTGATTGCTAACATTCTGCAGAGATTGCTGATACAGCTAGTAGTTTGATTCCGATTCCCTTTTTCTTATAAAAAGTGAAAAACAGACTGCCAACCACAGTAGTGTTACCAGGCCAAAACATGTTTGTTTACATTCCATGATCAACTCCTACTGCATATTTCATGCACTTGGGAACACCCCAAAGCAGTCTAGGCACTCATGAAGTGGTGGGAGGAGAAAAGACTATTACATCAAGCATGGCTACACTTTTGGGGAGTGCTCCTGTTGTTCAGGAAGTATGCTATAAGAGTAGTTCAAGGATTTTAAACAAAACAAGGTTAGGTGTAATTACATTATTAGCATACATTTCAGTTCTACTAAGAAAGGAAGCAAATAAAACAACTGGTATAATTAATGAATTTTAGAGAAGGTAAGCAATCATAAAATGTGAGGTTTCAGCCAAAAATAATATGGCACAAAAAAGGTTGACAGTGTTCCTTTAAATACCTAACTTAACCCTGTTATGGGACTGCATCTTCCAGCTCACCCTCACACCCTCCTCTCCTCCACTCTTGCCCTTTCTCCTCCTCCCATTCTCTCCAATGTTCCTGCCTACCTGACAATGCTACCCTGTAATGGCTGCCTATTTGTTTCCAGGTCAAATGAAGGTCATATAGTTGAAATGCTGCCCTAGACTGTCTTGGTGGTGTTGAGGGTTGAGGTGCCTGATGCAACACCTTGTGACATGCTGGTGACCTAGGTTTGGGAGTGAGCTTGGGCGCCGGGGGTCGGCAGGGGCAGGAAGAGGATTGAGCATCTGAGGACTGCTCTCCTCTACCAGGGGGAGGGCTTCTGGTTGTCCGGAATACTGGCAACGTCTGATGAAGATCAGTGGCATTACAGCATGCAGGACCAGATTGTCAGGGGAGCATGGCAGATGCCGGCAGGGTTGCCGTGTGCCTTGGTGTCATTGCATGCCATACTCATGGGGGTGAGGGGAGCTCGTGGGACAAAAACACAGAAATACCGCTCCAGCCCAGATAGGTGATGGCCCTCACAGTACCAAACCACCACACACCCAACACTGAATCCTTGCCTCTGCCCCCTTCGATCTCCTCTGGCCTTAGCCCCCCAGGTTTGGGGAGAAAGTAACGTCCTTGAGGAGGCGGGGATCACAGTGAGTGGTAGAGCAGCATAGGAGAGCTGAGAGGTCTGAGAGAGTTCTGGGTCTGGGGGAGGTTAAGAGAAGTCGAAAAAAATGCCTGTCTTAATCATTGTATTGATTGTTCTCATCCAAATACTGCTTGTCCATATCATTGTATTGCTTGTATCTCATCCAAATACTGCTCTGTAATGTATGACGTGGAACCTTTATAAATGAGCCCCGACTCAAAGGTGTATCTCTGAAATATTACTAACATACTAACATACTAAAATGCCAGAAGAATAGGCCTAACGGTCTTTTGTGTCTGCTCATTTGGTCAGCCCCCACCCTGGGAGCTGACCTTGCTGCCCCCATCATCCTCTCTGACTTCTCCCTTCCCAGTCCTGGATATTTCCACTGCACAGGACGTTGCATCCAGAACCCTTCCCCTGTACCTTTCCCACCCCCTCTTGAATGCCTCCACCATCTCTGCCTCCACCAGCGCCCCTTGGCAGCGCATTCCATAGTTCCACCACCTCCTCTCAGTGAAGTAGCACCTCCTCCTTTCTCTCTTGAATCTCCTCCAGCTTCCACCCATGCCCTGTAGTTGACCCTCCTTCCTTTGAGCTCCTTGACTGCTTCTCCCCTATTTAACCCTTTCTTGTACTTGAAGACCTCTATCATGTCCCCCCGGTCCCTTCTGTCTTCCAATGTGTACATATTTAGCTCTTCGAGCCTCTCCCATAGGTCCTGTCCCCCAAGCCCCAGATCATTTTGGTTGCCCTCTTCTGGACCCTCTACAGGAGTTCAATGTCCCTCTTTAAGTGTGGCCTCCAAAACTGCATGCAGTACTCGAGGTGCAGCCTCACCAAGCAGTTATACAGGGGGCGTATCACTTCCCTCCTTCTGGAGGTGATCACCTAGCGATGCATCCAAGCATCATGTTGGCCTTGGCCACTGCCCTCCTACAAGTCTCCGAGTTGTTCATCTTGACATCTACCACCACCCCCCAGTCCCTCTCAGCCACTGAGACTGTAGCATTCCCCCCACCCAGGGCGTACCATTGGCCCGGGTTTCTGGCTCCCAGATGCAGTTCCTTGCATTTCCCTGCATTAAATCTCAGCTTCCACTTTCTAGACCACCTTTCCAGAGCCTCCAGGTCCCCCTGTAGGGCCACCCTCCCCTCTTTCCCATCCACCACTGCCCCCAGTTTTGAGTCATCCGCAACGAGACTCATCTCACTCCTGATACCCTTCCTTATGTCAGAGACATAGGTATTGAACAGGAGGGTCCCAAGGACTGATCTCTGAGGGACCCCACTAATGACCCTCCTTGGGGATGAAACTATCCCACCAACCACGATCCTCTGGGTCTGGTCCTGGAGCCAATTGCCTATCCATCTGATCATCTGGTTCCCCACTCCCATTTCTCCCAGCTTATTCAACAGGCCCCCATGAGGAACAGAGTCAAACGCCTTGCTGAAGTCAAGATAGAGGACGTACACCAGTCTACCTAGGTCCAAGGCTCTCATCACCCAGTCATAGAACTCCACAAGGTTTGTCTGACATGATTTCCCTGGGATGAATCCATGCTGTCTATCGTCCAGGCACCACAACTTTTCCAGGTCCCCCCCAGCCTCTCCTTGACAATGCCTCCATCATATTAATAAATAAATAAAATGTTCATGCAACTTGCACAAAAATTCTAGTTTGTGCTGCCAATGGCACTTTTTTCACATAAGCTGCATAACAAATCTCTTCTTTCCACACGGGCTTGTGCTTTTCTATTACTTTCCCCACTTTCCCGACCTGTAAGTCTCAGAAAAGTGATCTTGTGAGTTATGAAAACAGGTTCTCATGTGACAATAGCAGGACCTGTTGTAGGCACTTGTTATTTGTTGAAAAAGATAAATTGATAAACTTTTGCAGCCATTGGGTGTCTAATCCCTGTGACGTGCTTTCTCTGCCCCCACAAGTTAAAGTAACCCCCCACCCTAATACACCCTCAGCCACACTTGCCACCCTCTTCCCCCATGCCACCAAGTAAGTCTCTTCCACCATCCACTGTGTAAATATTTCCCCACTCTGCTCACACAACAAAAATTAACCCTTCACCCTCACCCACCCCTCCACATCTCTCTCTCATGTCCTCCCTGGTATATACTTGAATTTAAGGTCCCATGTTAGGTGACTAGACCAGTCCTCCCTCCACATCAGCCAGTCACCATCTTTTATTCCACCATACATCACTGACTGGCTACCTAATACAACTAACAAACAAACAAAAAAACACAGAGCAGAGAAATAAGTCCAAAAGAACCTACTGAAGATGTGCAGCAAAAAAATAAATAAAAAAAGAGAGGCTGAATTTGGTGTCTCTGAAAATATATTTCAGGGCACAATTCAACCCCCTTAATTACAGGGTCAATGGGTGGTGTGGTAAACACCCTGACCCACAAATTTCAGTGAAAAAAGTTAAGAAATAAAAAAAGTTGGCGATTGAAGAACTTGTCCCCCTCCAGTAGGATGTCTGAAAAAAATGACCAGCACATGCATAAGGACTTTTTTCACTGTTTCTCTTTCTGTCACCCATAATAATAACATTTTAAGCCCAAGTGGGGTCACTTACATACCACCCCCTTGACCACCCAAGTGGTGACTTTCAGACCTACACAGTGGGCCAATTGCTTCATATAAGGTTCAGAGGGCCCTGCGAGAAGCATCCAACACAGTTTCCTATGGGTCTCTCTCTTTATCTAGAGCATGCAGGCACATGAAAAATAAATCTTAACCTACTGATTACAGAAGTTTTATACTTAACCTCCAACACCTTTTCTTGTATTTGATTTGTAAAAGATTTCTCCTGATTTTTCCAAATTAATAATTACAAAGGCTCCCCAGAGCAGGGGTCTAATCAGATGAAAGTGAGTGGCTACTTACAAAACTGACTTATATTAGTTTCACAAAAATCCAGTTGTGAAAAATTCATGTAGGAAATTAACAGAGGAAGTGCAAACACAGCATTTTCTTTTCTTAATAATTAAAAAAAATCCTAGTAAAACTAACAATTAAAGAATCATTCTTGGCCCAAACTCTTATGGACCTGAAAGCTAGGTTTCTTTCTGTAGCTGTTTTTGTGCTATTGATAAAGAAAACGGTCTTAAAAATATATTTTGATGTATTTTCACATCCTAGAACTTTTAAACCACTGAAGTGGCCTTTACCAAATTTACAATATCCACAGCTCCTCGCACTGACTACAAACATGCCTAACTGCAGGTTATTCTATCCAGAGACAGCCATGAATATTAAGGTGCAAAAATCTGAGTTTCACATAGATGTGTCTACTCAACCGTAATAAGAGTGATGCAACCACACCACTATAATTAATACTATACAGGCAAGGTAGCACCTGTATACTAGGGATGAGTTAGTGTTTATTTTGACAGCTTATATTTCAACAATCTTAGACCCCCTAGGATTTCAAATGTTTGCTGTACCTTGTCTCAGTCTTGGGGTTACTTTTTAGCAGGTTTGGCAAAAATCAGTTTGAGAATTCAATCCCCTGATTTTTGGTTACTCTTTTTGCTGAATGCCAGCAAACAAACTAGACAGAGTTAAATTAGGAAACTTATTGTATCATTAGAGTTTGTCCAAAGGAATTGTTTTTGGGGGGTTTAAAAACACAATGGCCCAGATATTCAGAGCAATTGCGCTTTGGTGCAAGTGTGGAATTGTGAAGGAGCCGTATTCAGCGAAAACTACCGGTGCAGTAAAATCTACACTTGTCTTGCGCAACTATAATATTGTGTATGCAGCGAGGTACAAGGCATTCCATGAATATCCAGCGCAGTGGCATATTCAATTGTGACACCATAGCACAAGTGTGGAGCAAATCAAAGTTGCTCTGAGCAGACTTGTTCCCACTAAAACAGGGTACAGACACGCAGGCAGCAGTTGCACTAAGAGTGGATGTGAGAGGGTGATATACAGAGAGGCAGACAGACAGACAGACAGACAGGCACATGACCAGACACAGAAGGAGAGGGACAGAAAGGTGGCACTGGAGATGGAGAGAGGGGCAGAGAGAGAGAGAGAGAGGGGGGGGACGCGCACACACACACACACACACAAATCCTGCATACCAGGGTGGCACACAGCCAGCAACCAACCACCAGGGGGACAGTGGACAGCAGAAGACATGGAGAGCACGGCCATCCTGAAGAGGGTGGTAATGAGGGGTTCGAGGTGGCAAGAGGAACAGCTACATGGTTGACTAAGGGCCTGGTGGTGACATGCCTGACACAGGTGGTACCGTGCCCACAGCACCACTAGGAACCAGAGTGACACTGAGATCATGGGCCAGCACCACCTGAGCAGGGCCATGCTGAGGCAGATCTGTGAGCTGCACAGTGTGGAGCTGCAGGCATCCACCAGACAGAGCCACGCCATGTCCATGGAGATGACAGTGACCATCGGCATGTGTCTGCTCGCCATGGGCACCAGCCAAGGAACAACAGGAGACACCATGGGCATCACCCAGGTGGCCACGGCCCACTACCCCACACAGGTACCCACGGCTGTGCTGCCACATGTTGTGGAATACAGCCATCGCCCCAGCACACAGGCAGGATGTACAGCACCAATGCAGGACAGCCACAGGGTGGCATGCATGCCTGGCATGAGTGGGGCCTGTGCCTACATCCATGTGGGCATCTGCATGTCACCTGGCCCTGTGGAACTGGTGCATATCAACAGGAAGGGGTGCCCAAGCATCACCTGCCAGGTGGTGTGCGATGCCATGGGGTGCACACCAATGCATGCACCACACAACTGGCACAGCCCTCTGCCGTGCCACAGATATGAATGTGGGAATGACCCCACAGGCACCCAGTGGGTGTGTGTGGCAGGGGCAGGGTGCAATGGGCAGTGCAGTCCTGGGGATGGGGGTGGGCAGGGTGTGAATGGTGGTCTGGGCACTAGGGACAGGCAAGGGGCACAGCACAGCATAGCAGAGGGCTAACTCTGGCATGCTCCACACAGGTGACAGCGCATACCCGCAGAGGCCCTGGCAGCATCACCCTGGTCCATCCCACCCTGCAGTGCTGGCAGCCCCCAGTGTGCTTCTGCAGCATCCACCACACCTATCAAGGTTGCAATACTGGTACATGGCCTGTGCTGTTCGGTGGTCCGTTTGTGGTGCAACGCATGCAAATGAGGTTGTGTGCAATGGTAATGATATGCTAATGCACCCCACTGCACCATGCATTGGCTGATGAGCTCATTTGCACGTGGCATCTGAATATCAAGATATTGCACTGTGCACGATGGCATTGCACTGGAGAAAGCGGTAGCACAATGCCCATGCATGCGTGGTGCTCGGGCTTGCAGTGCGCATGCACACTGCGCTGACATGGTGTCAATCACACAAGCTGCACAAACAGCATGATGTATTGGCACAGCGCAAGCTGCGCAGGGCCGGCAATGTGCACTTCACGCATGATGGCGTGTTCCCTATCATGCACATGCTCACTGTGGGTGGGCATGATTTCTTGGGCCATTGCACTGGGCACCTGTCTTATCCCTTGCTATAGGTGTCCAGCATCCAGTGAGGACACCGCACACCAAATGCTGAGCCAGCTCATGTGGCAGACCTTGTTTGTGGTCTCAGGCATACCTGGGGTGGTGGCGGCCATGCAGGGCATACTGGTGGCGGAGAGGGATGAGGGATGGCATGCCAGAGTGGCCAGCCGGGGCTGTTGCTAGGGTTGCCCCTGTGTCCCCTGTTACTCCTGTTGGGCCTTTCCCTATAGTCCCCCCTCCCACTGAATGGTCCCTGTCCCCTTCCCTCACTGTCCCTACCCTTCCCCAACTCCTGCTGTTTCTGTACATAGTTGTTCCATACATATATGTTGTCTGGCATACATGCCTGTGTCCGTGTCTGCTTTGCAGGTGTGTGAGATGCCATGCTGCAGTGGCCCAGTGTCCGTCCATGTTATGTGCATGTGAGGGGGTGCATGCTGTACTTATGTGGTTCCTTGCTGTGTGCTGTGGTCTGTCCCACTGTGGTGGTGTTCATCCCCTGGGTCGGTGGCTGTGCATTGGGGTGCCTATGGGGTGGCGGTTACGGGGTGTGTGATGGGCGTGTACATGGTGGTGGCTCATGGCCATGGTCATTGGTCAGGTACTATCCTCACTCTGTGTTGGGGTCCTCTGCCTGGCATTGTGCAGCCTGTCCCATGTGGTCTGCCATGCTGCCTGCCACCCTGCCTGTACAGTGCCCATTGTGTGGGCTCTCTCTGTGTGCCTGTGTGGAATGTGTGTGTTTGGCTGCATGGTCCTGGGTGTGGTCTGCTATGGTCTCAGGGGGGTGGGGCATGGCCATCAGCCTGCTGGTGGGGGCCTCCTTGGGGCCCTCAATTGGCTGTTGTCACCTCCTGTCACCTGCTATCTATGCCACTGTTCTGTTCCGGGGTCCAATGTCAGGGTGCCTGTGTGTGCCCTGCTGGTGGAGGCCTCCTGTGGCCTGTCACTGTGCTGTCATGGCCCTATCCCTGGGTCTGTTCTCTGTGCCCTGCCCCCCCGCTTTTGCTCTGCTGTTCTGCTGCCATAGGTGTGCTGGAGCATCTCTGTGTGCACCATGGTGCACCTCTGTTTGCACCATGGAGCAACCCTGTTTGTGCCATGGCGCACCTCTGCCATATTCAGTTGCATTGTGCTGGCACTGTTCAGCCTGCGCTAGCTCTGAATATGGCTCCAGTTGTGCCATGGAACATCGGATTTGCGCTGAGCTGGTCTTGCGCCGGGCTTTGGCGCATTTCTGAATATCTGGGCCAATGTTATTTTATTGTTAGTTATTTAGGTTTTAAAGTTTGCACATGCACAGACCATTCAGTTTTTTTAAATGTAAAGATTTTTTCAGCGAGAAGGTTGTCAGAAACAAAAACTTTAAAAACTAAAAACATAAAAGATACTTAACTCCAAAGGTTGACAGCTGTGTGGTTTGTCAGAAGACAGTCTAATGAGCTGTCTGAGCTGACTTTCCCCCCAAAAATTACAAGTACTTTTTAATTGGAAAAAAATGGTTGAGATTCCATGAAAAAATCTATGAGAAGGACTTTAACAAACTCAATGTGTGTGCAACAGATAGCATGTGCGCTTGGTCAGACAGGCCAAAAAAAGCCTCAAACATTAAAATAGCTATGAACATGGCCAAACAATAGAAAAACTCTTTGATTTTTCTTTGCTTCATGAGTTGCTTGAGACATTACAAAAAAAGTCACAAAAAATGTTACAGTTCCAACAAAGTAAATGTTTAAAGCCACGAAACATAAACAACCATTGAGCTCACAACCCCAAAAAACCTTGCTGGCATTTTGCACTACAATTATATATATTGTACATGAACAAAATAGTAATAAGTTCTCTCTCTCCACGGCTCTGTACAAAGAAAGATAGGACTCACACGCAGGCCCTGAAGCCCAAAGGGCCTCAAATGAAACAAGCTAGGACTCAATATTTACTTTGTGCTGGGCTGGAAGGGCCCTCTGTGTTCTACTTTCTGTAGGGCCTGAAGCAAGTTAGGACTCTCTTCTTTGTGCAGGGCATAAAGAAAGTTACGGCTCAACTTTCTCAAAAAGTAAGGAAATTTATTGCAGATAAAACTGCATTGATGCATACATTAGCATTACGAATCCGCAAAAGGAGGGAAATGTGGCAGTAGGGTTTTTTCAACTCTATTATACAATCCTCCCTCCCCCCAGCTGCTAACCTAATGACACAAGGTCAAATTACAGATCTGAGGCTTGCCCCACTGGTCAGTTGCTCAAATTTAAAGGTCTGAGGCCCTGTTCAAAGAAAGTTATGACTCAGTTTAGCTTCAGGCAGGGCCCACAGGCACAGTGTGAAAAAAGTTATGACTGACTTCCTACTTCAAGCTGGGTCCTATGGTCCCTGAAAGACGAAAGTTATGACGGATCTCGTGCACAAGAAAAGTTATGACTGATGCTGCAGGCCCTGCGAGAAGCAGCAGATTTGTGAGGAAGGGCTCTATATCTGCAACTTGAAACAGCAGACCCACTGGGCATAATCCCAGACCTGTAGCTTGGTCTTGGATGATGAGGCTAGGGGTGGATGAGCGGTTGGTTGTTAGGGCTGAAAAAACCTTAATACCACATTTTCTTCGTTTTGAGGCTTTGTAACTCTAATGTATGCATTAGCGTAGTTTTTGTAGTGAATATATATTAGAGTCATTACATAAAAGCATGTTAATGCACAAGTTAAGGTTTCTTCTTAAAGTGAAAAAACAAACAAACTGCAATGTTAGTTTTTTTTTAACCCTAACTCATACTTCTCAACCTTTTGTCACTGAAATGAGGGACATGGACACTCAAAATGAGGGACAATGAGGGACACAAACCCACATACAGTAGTTGAAGGCCACATCTTCAAACTTGGAGAAACAAACTCAGAATACTGTGGAAACCATTGTTTTTTTTTTCTTGTACAAAGTTTATTTTTGATTTAGTATCTCGGAGTATAATGATTTATTTTGATGTGTGATTTCACAGCACATTCTCTGTGTAGGCAGCACCTGTTTTGTGAGGGTCAGAAGAGGGACAAAGAAATTTTCAGGGATAAAATGAGGGTCATCGCTCATAATCAGGGACAGTTGAGAGCTCAATACCCTGCACCGCCTCCTTGAACCCCACCAAATTGAATGCCAAAACACTATCCATATTTCAAATATATGCTTAAAAATAAAAAAAAAAGAAACATAAAATGAGGAATACAGTCTCACCCTATGAAAAACAGTACACTTATCACAAAGCACAAACTGCATATTGTCACACACAGTTCCCCTGGCCACTCACGAAGCAGCTGTGTGGTCACACAAACTGTGCCAGCCCTGCAGTGGACTTCGTGAGAGGCTCTGATGGCCATTCACAAAGCAGCTGTATAGTTACACAAAATGTACCAGACTTGTAACAAACTTGGAGAGTAGCCCTGTGGGCCACTTGTAAAGCAGCTGCATCCTCACACACATTGCACCAGACCTGCAGTAAACTTCACCAGTGGCCCTGCAGGCCACACATGAAGCAATGACAACAAGTGTAACTGTATTCCTTGTACTATGTTATTTATAGAGAATAATGGATGGGATGTTGTACATGATGAGATTTATTTCATACTTGAGGTGTGCAATACCACATAAACCATGAGTGTGAAGCAAGAGAGCTGTGTGATGATATTATACACTGAGGGCAGGATTCACAAAGGGGATGTGCATTTGAGATGCACCGGGGCATCCCCAACATACATCCAAAGGTGATTCTGGAAGGGAGCCGATGTGCTAGTGCAACCCCGATGTGCAAGCACATTTGTGATGTGCCGCACATGGCCAGTAATGCTATGTGGCACATCCGGAGGGGCTGTGACGGGGGCTTGCCCATGCATACCGGGCACACCCCATTCACAGCCCTATTCTATGGCACATCCTGAGTGTAAGTCTGGGGATGTGCCACAGAAAGATAAGTCTAGTAAAACCAGACTTAAGTTAAGACTTAACCAGGCAGGCTGCCGTACTGCAGGCAGCAGCATGGCAGCCTACCCACCCTGGCAGTCCAGTGCCCCCTCCCATGCTCCAGGTACATGATGCACCTTGCGGCGGCATCACTTACATCAGATGCCCCCCAAGTCCCTGTAGAATGCCGCACCCAGTGGCAGTAATGGAACCGCTGAACCCCCCCCAGGCCCCCGGTGAAACTGCCCTCTCTGGAGGTGGTAAGTGAAATGAATAACCCCCCCTCCGTCCCCAGCTTCTGGTAAAGCTGCTCTATGTGGCAGCCATCTGCTCTGACATGAACCCTCCCCACCCCAACTCACCCCTCACCCCCACCCCAGCAAGGTACCACTGTCAGGAGGCACAGCCCACCCACACACCACCATGGCCGCCCACTGACAGAGCTGTCTGACAATGTCAGCTACTGTACGTCCCAATGCCCAACCTCTCCAGCAATCAATACCTCTCTGGCAAAAGAAGAACAATTTCCTCTAACTCCAGCTGCAACTGTCATTCCTGTCAAGAACATCTCTCAGTCTGTTGGGTGTGCCCTACTTTCCACTCCTGCTTCTGCCTAAAGGAAGGATACTACCACTGCTGGAATACTGCTGCCAGAATACTGCAAACCCACGGAGGCACACTCTAACAAGGGAAGGATTTCTCCATGATTAGAGTTCAAACAAGAGCAGGTTTAGCCGACAACTAAAGCAGATATGTAGCACCTTTTCTCTGTTATATATTTCTATGGTATATGGTACAATAACATAGGTATAAAATGTACAACTGATCGGTGGGAAATGCCAGCAAGGTTGCATCTTGTCAAAGGGATATCAGCTTTCCTCAAATGCATGCGGTTCCATCTCTGAATTTCTGTAGCCAATTGTAATAAGATAATACTGTTAGCACCTGAATGACAGACATCCCAGAGCAGACACATCCTTCATTGTTTGGATTCTTCCTTTTATACAGTGAATACAACACTTGAGACAGGAAAATATATCCTTAAACCAAAGCCTGACTTTAGTTATGCATCCTTCCCTGTATGTACATCCCTCAGCTTGATGACATATTCCCTGATCATTGTATTATCTAGGGGTGGTGTGGTTGTGGAGTGGGTGGAAGGGTTGTACTTGTAAAAGAGGACAAGCCCAGCTGTTCACCTTGTTTAGCAGTGCCATTATCTGCTGAAGATTCAACACAGGCGCTGTCCCCAGCTCATACAGCAATCACTGCTGCCTTTGTATCTGCAGTGCATCCTTAGCATCAGCCATACTGCAAGGCCAGTTTCCCCTCTCCCCCTCCCTGAAGCGGGACCACCACCCCGACATGTTTTATTGTTAAGCTGATGCCTTTGTGCAATGCTTCATTGCAGATCAGTTAGCCCCCCCTTTCTTTTCCAGACCCCCTGCCATCATTTCCCAGCTCTGAGATGCAAAGCCCCCCCAGCCAGTGGTGCTCCATGGCTGCTGCAGAGCTTGGTGCCACACACCGACCATCGCTGTGTAACACGGTAATAACAATACAGGGGCACATCTTTTGGGGGATCTGCAATGCTGCATTTCCATTTGAGTCTGCAGACCACAGAATCAGAACTCCATCATCAGCAGCAGGGAGGTATGGCCACTCAATCCATGCACAGTGATTGTAACCAGCTCCCATAAGCAGCTCGCTCCTGACACCCCATCCTATCTACTTACTGACTGGCCTCAAATTTCCCCAAATCTGGTAACCTGGATGCATCAAAATGGCAGACTGGTTATCAGGGGCAGATCATTCTTGCCATTTACTATGGCAATTATAGTGCAACCGACCCCCCCATCCCCCTCCTCTCCCTGAGCATTCCCAGCACAAAGAACCCCTCCCAGCCCAATCACTACTCACTGTGATGCTGGTGATGTTTTTCTTACCATGATAAGATATCTTCCACCCAAGAAAACAAGCCGGATGGGCATCAGGACCTCTGGTAGCTGTCATTATCAGACAGCTCTGTTGGCAGCAGCCATGGTGGTGTGCAGGTGGGCTGTGCTGCCTGCCAACAGTGGGACCCTGCTGGGGTGGGGGTGAGGGGTGGGTTGGGGTGTGGGGAGAAGGGTTCAGGCCATAGCAGATGGCTGCTGTGTAGAGCAGCTTTACCGGGAGCTTAGGGCCGGAGGGGTTTATCTTTTCACTTATCACCACTGCGGGCGGCTTCAGCGGGAGCTTGGGGGGTCTGCAGTACATTTACTGCCACCAGAAGAAGCATATTCTGGGGGCTCTGTGCAGGGTGGGGGGTGTACTGTTTGGCACATTCCACCTGGCCATCCCTGAAGACACAATGCAAATGGGGCCATAATGGCATGCTAATGGCCCCATTGTACCATGCATGCCTAATGGCCTCATTTGCATGCCCCTGGCAGTGAATTGCATTTTTGGGCACAGGGCATCCTGAGATGCCCTGCCCTGAAGGGTTCACACCCAGACATGGGGGATGCGCTGGTGCAGCCTGGGATGCCCTGGCGCATCCTGGGTGGGGCACGCCTGTGCTATTCACAGAGGGGATGCACCAGGGGCATCTCTCTGCACCTCCTCTGTACATCGCCTATTTTGCAATCAGTGCATCTCCTCTGCGCCAGGGCTGCTGAGATGCACTGAGTGCATCTTCTTTGTGAATCCTGCCCTGAGAGTGCATAAAAAAATGAATAATGTCATACCCCATTCTTATTGTTGGTCAGTTTAATGCTGTGTTTAAAAAAAAGTCTATTTTCCTTTTCTGTGGCATTTTTTTTCTGTGAGCATTAGACAGCAGTGGTGTTCATTTTCACTTCGACTGGCTGACAACCACACTGTAATAATCGGGTTCCATTCTGTAATAACCCCCCAGTAATTACAGCCTAAGAAAGTTTTGTTAGTCCAGTCAATAAATGAGCTCAGTAGTAATTTTATGATGTTAAATGTGTGTTTGATATCTGGATTGT
Organism: Neoceratodus forsteri; assembly: GCA_016271365.2. Classification (NCBI taxonomy): domain Eukaryota; kingdom Metazoa; phylum Chordata; order Ceratodontiformes; family Ceratodontidae; genus Neoceratodus; species Neoceratodus forsteri. Next base: position 1,356,536,500 of record CM057456.1, read on the forward strand.
ACTTTGTCATTCAGTTCAGCTGGGTTTATGGGGGGCGGGGGGAGTACATTGGAACTTGTGATGTTAGGGTTCCAAAACCCATAACATTGCATTGCTTTACTTTTGTCACTTTAAGAGGAAACCCTGACTTGTGCATTAACTTAGTTTTTACAACAAATTGTCTTTCTTTTTTAAAAGTACATTATATAGCCATAGTAGCTTACTTTACATATCACCCTGGACAATTTGTAATGCTTTTGGGCCAAATGTGTAGGATTGCTTAATCAGGCCCCCTCCTCATGATCATGTACTGTAAGTGGTGAAAGGTAAAGTTCCCCAAATTAGTTTTTGGAGGTAATACCAAAACCTAATTTCAGGGGGATTTAATTTTTACCAGTTATCTGATTGTGAGGTAGGGGTCTATCTAAGAAATTCCACAGGTTAGTCTGAATATCTTAAAAACTGGTCAAATTATGGCCATTAGAAAATTCGTATGGCTAAAATAACTATGTGCACATGCACAGCACCAGCTCTTGGACTTAGTTTTTTTCATGTCTTTTGAAAAATGGAAAAACAAACACCATGTCAGAGAAATGGTGCACTGTGCATCACCTGCAAGCAGTTTCTTTTACACATAACGTTGTTCTGAAGGCCGTAACTTGTCCCAGTCTTGATATTTGTACCCCACACTTGGGGGCTTGCTTCAACAGGCTGTCTCCTCAAGACCACGAAAGTGGTCTCACACACACACACACACACACACACACACACACAAAACACTACTGAAATGTTTTTCAGGTACATAGGGACCCATCATTTTTCTGAATGTTATGAGTCAAACAAACTGTGGAATGCCATTGAAAAGCAACATAAGTTGCCCATGAAGATGGCATATGCACTTATGCCATTTTGCAAAAATCCAGTTATAAAAAAAACTCTTGCATAAATGAGCTGCATGTGCACAAACACATTCTGTAGAATTTTAAAATCTACAAATTTCTTAATAATGCCACATACCAAAGAATCACTCCGGGTGTTGTGCTACTGGTGAGCAAAACAACATATTTGTATGTATTTTCAGCCTTCTAGAACTTCTAAACTGCCCAACCAATCGTCATCGTATTTGTAGAATACAGAGATCCTGGCACCAACAATGTGTACACTGAATTTCAGGTTACTCCATCCAGGATGGCCAGTGTATTAACATGCAAAAACTGGGGTTTAACACAAAAGAGCCCACTCAACCCTAACTATAATAATGTTACTATGTCACTATAATATCAATTGCACACAGCTTTATTAATGCACCTGTTAGAGCTAAAGCAAAAACTACAGGATAACAAAATATTGGAGGAAAAATTCACTAGAGCCTTAATGAATGTGGCGTGATCTGTTCTTTAGCGTGTAAATGATCATGTAATGCAGCACTGATGTTGCTTTAACTTCTGCAACCTCTATCTAAGACTGGCTGTACCAGTATTTTACTCTCTTTGACAAGATAGTGCAGAATTTAGCATATTGCCAGTGCTGTGTCTCATGATCATTCAAACCCTGAGGAACACCAGAGCACAAATTCACTAAGGTTCCTTCAGTGACATTTTTCCCATAAATTAATATTTCTCTATGTTTTGGGCTTCAACCCTAACAGATACATTAGTGCAGATGTTTGCTATTAATTTCCTTATCTTTGAAAAAGACATAAAACAACTGACAGTGATAGCTCCAGCAGACACACTGGACAGGAGCAGAAACTTGCAGCTTGCTTAATGCAGGGCCCTGTGGGCCCTACAAGAAGAAGCAGCAGACCCATCAGGCAGGACACTACACTTGTGGGTTGTTTCACACAGGATCCTCATGCTGCAGCTGCATAGTGAGGATCACTGTAGCACATCTGTAACTTGTTTTGTGAGTGTATCAGAAGCAGCGGAATAATGGTACTTACTATGCCAGATGTGTTGCATGCTTTGTAAAAGGCCCTATGGGCTGTATGGAAAGCAGTAGTCAAATTAGATAGAGGATAGATCTGTAGCTTGCACAGTATAGGACCCTGGGGGTCATACATAAAGCTGAATATTTGCTGGGCACAGCCCTGGACCTGTAACTTGCTTTGCACAGGGCTCTGTGGGATCTGCACAAAGCAGCACACTAGTGTTGAGCCGGCATGAAACTTGTCAGTTGGGAGTTTATGAGGAAAGGTACTAAGCACCCTGTTCCTCAGATTTGGTTAGACAATAACAGCAAATAAAAATGTATGTGTGTTATAAAAAAAAACCCTGATAAACAACTGGGTGGGTAAAGGGTTGCAGGGTGAAATTGTGGGTGGGTTGTGGTTGGTGGGTTATTTAGGGAGGACTGGGCATTTCATTTGCATAAGGGGGTTCTAGAGTTTATCTTATCTTTGTCGGGATCTGTCTGGGACAGCAAACCTATCTTCTTAGCAGCCCAAGCCTTCTGCAGAATACACTCTCTATTTTGATACCAAAGTAACTGAAACCCAATAGGATGAGGTCGACCAGTGGAAGTGGGCAATGGTGGGCCTGAGGGGACCTGATGAGATCTATCTATTTTCACAGGTACATACCAGTAACAGTTTAGCCAAAATGGCAGCAGACGTTGAAAAATGCCTATGGGATAGGTACCCTCAGCTCCTCAGGCAGTCCAAACAAGCAAACATTATTCCCTCTATTCAGCTTTTCCTGATCATCAAGCTGATCTCACAGTTGATGGATCTCTTTCTCCACTAGGGCTAAACAATGTTTCACTGGATGGGCCCAGTCTTCCAGTTGGCTAATTCTAGCCTCTGCATATTCCATTCAGGTGCCTAAGGCTTTGACTGATACTTCCACAACTGCTAGAGATACTGTAATGTTATTTAAGTCTGACCAAATATCACTTATGAAGAACTTTATCTCGCAGAGCTCACTGGCCAACATCCCAGCTTTAGATTCACGCTCTGAGCTATGTTGGTGGCATTGTTGACAGGACCACCTGGTGAAGCAGAACGTTTATACTTTTTTTTTTACTAAAGTCTGCTGTGTTTCTTCATCCAATATAACCAGCTAGCTCTCAAAGGTATTAACTGCTCAATTAGCTCAAAAAAAAATTGCAAAACACGGCACAGAACACAAAATAAACAGCTTTGAGGCAGAGCCTCAGGAGCTAGGCTGCGTCTAGCTGTGCTGCATCACATGACACCCTTGGGTATCATTTTTAAAAAATAGCAGCAGGCTCAAATAGAGCAGCTGTGCCTTTCATACTTGCCTCAGCAATGCCTGCCAGGGGCATAATTTTTGGAAACACAGCAGGCTCAATCAGAGCAGCTGTGCCTCTCATACTTGCCTCATAAATAACAGGTCTTGGGGCATCTAATAAACAGTGTAATAGTATACAGCCTACAGTAAAAAATAGTCTTTTACAGTTTTTTTATGGTCAGGGTAGGGTAACAGGGTAGTAGAACTGGGTAGTAACTACCTGACGTGAACCAACAACCTGTTTTTCATTAGGGTATTTTTAGGGCAATTTCAAGTACTTTAGAGGTACTCATGGGTAGCATTTTAGGTCAGATATTTCACTACCTGCCCTTGCTTAGACCTGTTCAGGTGAGTCAGGGTGTGTGGGTGTGTGTGGGAGGGGAGCAGGGTGGTGTGTCTCAGTGGGAGGTTGGGCTGGGAGGGGTCAGATCGGCGAGGGACTGTTTCTTTTTTTACAGGAGAAAGAAATAAAAAAGTCATCTAGGGACAGTTTTCTTTATTACAGGTTACTAAAATATGGGGATGGCAATAGGAGGGTGGAGGGTGCTTCTAGGGAAACACTGAAACTATACTGGGTTGACAGTTGGAGGGTGAGGGTGCCACTTGACACCAGGGAAACATTAAAGAATATGGGGTCAGTGATTGGAGGGGTGTGAGGGTACCATTAGACACCAAGGAAACATTTAAAGAATACAGGGATGGCAACTGGAGAGTGGGGGGGAGTGCCACTAGACACATGGGAAATATTAAAAAATATGGAGGCAGCAATCGGAGGAGTGGGGGGGGCACTGTACACCAGGAAATATTAAAAAATATTGGGATGCCAATCAGTAGGGGTACAATCTGAGGCTGGGGGATACTACTAGACACCAAGGAAAATGAGGGAGTTATGGCTTCTGAAACCTCTAGTGTTATCCTATAGGAATTTTCAAATGTTTATGTTTATAACTTTTTATATTGCCCCTAGATATTTTTGAGGAAGATTTTGTGTTATTCTAACTGAGGAAAACTGCTAGAGTCTGCTCAGCTCACATAGACAAGTTATATCTGTCCCATAAATTCTTAAAGGTGCTGGATGCAGGGTTAAGGTTACAATTAGAGGTGCAGTCCTTATGGATTAGTTCATCCGCACACTTTATGAACAGAGTCACATGACTACTGCTGACCTTTATTCACTTTTTATTCAAGATGTCTAGAGAGAAAAAACATGCAAAAAAAGGCAACAATCAGTACAAATATCTGTATTTGTACAAAACAACTCACAGTGTATTCACAAAACTTTGTGAGAACATAGCATATGCAGAAGTTGCAAAAACAACCTTATTCTCTGCTGAGTCTTAATACTTTGATTCCAATCAGGTCACACTGCAATAGTCTTTCCAACTTTTCCTCTGGCTCAACTGCCTAAAATCCAAAGTTCAATTGTTAGCTGGTATTTTCTACTTCTGTGCACTTTTACAGCTGCTTTGCAGCCAACAGTATTTCTTTGTAGAGACCTATCTTACATTTTACTGCCGCTGATCAGAGAACACCCACTCTGGACAGATTGTTTTCTATAAGCTTACCCCTAGCCAGGGGAGTAGGTGTTCTCTGATCAGCAGCAGTAAAAATAAGACATATATTATATATAGGATAAAGTAAGGGGAGAAGTGTGTTACGAGAATTTAACACACACCCGAGTTGTTGGGGGTTTATGAATGCCATCCAACAACGAGGGTGATAAATTGAGTTTTCACAGTTCCTCCATATTTTATTTATATAATTGAAGGACTCCGTTTTCTGTGGTGAGACTTAATAATTTAATTATTAAATTAATTATAACCTATGTGCAGTAGGAGAGGCTACAAGATTGAGCAGCACCATGAAGAGTGCTGTACATGGACCCGCTGACTGGCTGTGTGCTGTTCCCCCACGGTGTGAGACAGAGAGAGAGAGAGAACCAAAACCTTCATTTCACAATTACTGCATTTTCCATTTTCTCTTGAGTTTTCCACCCAAAACGAGCAGCACACCTGCCTGCACCGAGAGAGAGAGACCGATAGCAAGAGAGACACCAAAACATGTAATTCAGCATTCAGTCAGTTTACCCATGAGCCTAGAAGCAGCAGAGTGTGTTTGCGATGGAGGTAACACCAAGAAGTAAGTGTTTTTCTCATCAGTACTGTTTGGGGTAACAGGGACAGTTGGAAGCTTGCGCTCTGTTTATTTACTTGTCTCGAGTGCTTTGGCATGGAAAGGGAGCGCGTGAATGCCGTAACACCTACTCAGGTGTTATCGTATTTAACACACGGTTTTGTCAATGTGAAAAAATAGAGACTGTTAATTATAAATGTATATTATGTTTAAAAATGGTTGGAAAAATCAGGGAACATCAGGGTCCCTGACTGGATGAAATACATCACATGACTGCATTATCCCAAAATGGCTGCATGCCTCCTCCTAAGACCACACAACTACACTACTTTCCATCCCTCAGAACCTCACCAGCAAGTGAGACCATTCCACACTTGACATACACAGGCTGACACACACACGCACACCTGCCACAACCATAAGGAAGTAAATCTATGTAGCTCTCCCACACAGCAAAAAATTATCTGGTTGATCCTGCTATGATTTTTATATGTAAAAAATAATTAAAAAACGTACCTGGTTGATTCTGCCACTTTAAGGCTGTCTTAATTGTAATAAATTTCACTTTCTTGCTTTACTGTAGCGTGCTCATGGACGTAAACAATATTCTGTTACATTTCTGGAATGAGCATTGTTTTCTTCAAAAAGCACGTAATGTCTGGTGTTTAATATAAGTTTTGTGAGGATTTCTTGAAAAAAGTGAGCCAGCAGGCGGCTTCAGAAGAGTAAATGCAAGCATGAGCTAGTGTTGCTACAGCAATGCTCACTCAGCCTTGTGTCTACATTAGTTTTAATCTGCTCCAAAGTTAGGGGATTTTATTGCAGTCAGAAGGTGCAGCTGAGAATGGTCTGAGAACAAGCTTGGTGAGCTTTTGTTTTTTTTTGGCTCCCTTCCGAGGTGCTCTTAGGTACTGCAGGACTGCTTATCTGTTGCTTGTGTGGTCTTGTCATTTTGCTGCTGGGGGAGTGAGGAGTTAGGGTTATAAAGCCTATCGCCACATTTCCCTACTTTTGTGGCATTAATTTGAACCCTAACTGGTGCATTAATGCATTTTTTTGCAAATAATTTCTTGTTGAGATCTTGGAATCATCTCCTCATTTACACAGGCCCATTCGGGACCTGCTTGAATAGATGCAGACTTGCAGGGCCCCTGTAGGCCCTGCATCAAGGGAAGACTCTGTCTGCTTTTGGAAGAGCAGGGACATGTGTACCTATCACTTTCGTGCAATAGTGGATGCCAAAAATTCATGGGTCTGTCAGGTGGCCTGCAGATGTGCAGGGCTCTCTGGCCACTGTGCTTCCATGTGGCCACAGATATGGACACACAGGGCAAACAGTCCATCTCTCAGCCAAAGCACAGTGCCTCCAGCACCATGGGTGTAGAGGAGCAGGGCCCTATGCCCAAGAGAAGAGTTCTCTTCATTAATTAGTACTTCAGCCTCTGTGGGCAGTCCTACACATTCCCTTCCCTAGCTGGGAGGGTGATGTTGGATGACAGTGCCATCTCCCAAGCCTTGGCCCCTCCAGCTGGCTCACTGAGCATATTCCCAAACTCAGCTGACCAGCATGGGATCTCAATGAACTTTTCCCTGGAGTAAAGGATTATTATAATTTTTTTTTTTTTGTTTGATTTTGACCCCACAATTTCAAAATAGTCGTTTTATGACTGCCTCTTAAAAACATGATATGTGGCATTTATAGAATACTGGCTGAAACATCATTTTACACCATAAGTGCTAAAACACATCTTATTTGAAAAATAACACCTGTCACATTTACAAGGTATTGTGAAAAATGGCTATGTTGGAAGTCTGGAGTCAAAATATTGAAAATTAGTGATATTATGAGTGAATGTTGTAATATTTTGACACTCAGACATAGCCATTGGAAAGAGCTCACTTCGCTTTGTTATTATGACTTTGCGTTGTTATTCTGCCTTAAGGCGAAGTAAGGCGGAATGACAACAATATAGGCTGCCCCCCCCCACACATCACATGATTTACAGTACTGTAAGTCACATGCTGTAGCCAGGCAGGAAGGAGGTGAATCATACAAGCAGATACTTTCACTTTCTCTTTTGCAGAGGTAGAGAGAGGAAGCATTTTGTCTAGGAGAGGAGAGTTCATGTTAACAAGTTTCTTTCTTGAGTAAATTCCAAAAACCCAAAAGCTTTTTTAAAAGCGAATTCTTTAGTTTTTTTTGTACTGTTCTGTCAGTTCTATTTGGTGACCGATTTCTTTGTTTTATAAGTTTTGTTTTGTGTGTGTGTGTGTGTGCCTGTGTTTTATGACTGTGTGTGAAGTCACTCGTCGCATCGGAAAGGAAAGGAGTGTTTTTTTGTGTGATGGACCAGAGACAGTATGTGGCCCATGGCTGGAAGGGAGTGCACACACGTGGGGGTCATAGCCAGGTGGCGTTGGACTGCTCCAGATTCTTTGGCCCTGCCTCCCCCGCCCCCGGAAGCAGCATCACCACCAGTGCCACAGCCACATCCACCAAGTCCGCCACCACCATCAGTAGCAGCTGCAGGTGCTCCAGCAGCACCAACTCCACAGCAGCAGGTGGACCCCCAGGTGCGTGACCATGCTGCTGGCACTGCATCTGCCCCTTCTGTGCCTGGTCCCCCCCACAGCTCCCCAGTTTGGCAGTTTTTCAACTGTGTCAGGGGGGACAGCAGCCTCATGGTGTGTCTGCTTTGTGGTGTGCAGGTGCACCATGGCGCCCCGGGGGACACATCTGGTTACTGGGGGCTAGCATGCACATATGTTGAACCATCACAAGGTGGAATGGCAGGCTGCCACTGAACGGGACAGGCCTCCACCTGCTGGCCCTTCTGTGGCAGCGGCAGAGGGTGCTGCTGCTGTTGTGCGTCACCACAGCAGGAGGAGGGCCACAGCAGCAGCTGCTCCACCACCACCACCCCCACCACTGCCACCAGCACCACTCTCACCACCACCACTACCTGGATTCCCCCCGCACCAGTGGACCCCACAATGCTTGCAACTCAGGCAGGCTTGGCACTTTTCTGGGCTGCAGTGTAAAAAAATAACAAGAGGGTGGGTGCTGTCCGGCAGCAGGTGGAGCAGCTAGAGCAACACCAGTTACAGATTGTGTTGGTGCTTCATTTGCTGCTGGAACATCAGGGGATCCCCCATTAGCTTTTTTTTTTCAGCACACCTCCCCTCTCCCCACTGCTGTAGTGTTTTGTCTTTTGTTTATGTTTAATAACAGACAGAGGGAAGGCCACAGTATTAGTTTAAAGGGAAGCAGTCAGCAACAGGAGGTCCCACCCCCGAAGCAAGGCTTACCCTCTGGTTAAGCCTTTTAAGTATGTTGCAGTTTTTTTCTTGCACTGTAACATACTTTATTTTAATAAAGAAAAGCCAGTGACCCGGAAGTATGGCGGACACTATGGGGGCTCCATTATGTGTAAAGGTGCAATGGCGATGTACCATCTACTTCAATACAAAAGTATTGAAGTGCATGGTGCATCGCTGCAGTGTCAGTGGCTCAGTAGGTAGCACACTCGCCTCTGAGGCCGGGAGATCAGGGGGCTGTTTGTTCAGTTCCCACATCTGGCACTTGGGTTAATATCCCAGTACTGACACTGTAGTGCAGCATGAGAGGGGTGCTGTACTTCTGAGGTGCCGTCTTTCGGATGAGACGTTAAACTGAGGTCCCATCTGCCTGGATTGGTTTTAGTTCAGGTGGATGTTAAAGATCCCATGGCACTTATAGAAAAAAGTAGGGGAATTTCCCCAGTGTCCTGGCCAAATTTCACTCATTCACTAAAAATACCACCAACAGCTTAATCTGGTTCAAGGTCAGTTGGCATTCATCTGTATCCCCCTCCCCATCCCCCGGGTCGTGCCTGAAAATAGGCAGGATTTGTCTAGTGCACTTACCGGTCAACGAAAGCTAAATAAATAAATGATGGTCATGGTCATCGATTGAAACAACTTCTGCTTGTTGCATGTCTGCCCCTGCCTGGGCGGGGGTGTGGGGCATGATGTTGAAGAAGTTCTTTGGATAAGACAACTATGACGCAACAAAGCATCTGCAAGTTTCCTAAAAAAAAGAAATGAAGTACTTTTTGCAACTTGACTGCAGCAGTAATACATTATGTTTAAGCCGTGGCTGTTCCACCATGGGTATCTGGATTAACACAGATAGCAAGCTGTCCCACTGCAATCATCAAATCACAATTTAATTTAGTACCAAGCTGTGTAATAAATACACTGTGTCAGTGTCCCTGCATCTCAACTCGAGTTACATTTTTAAAACCACATCTTGTCAAGTAACACAACCTGGGTCCAACTTTTTCAACACTGTCATGGTTGCACAGCTGCAAATTTGGAATACAGTGCATGATATGTTGCAGAAATATTTTTTGTGATGTACATGTCACCTAGCTTATAAATCATCAGTCAGATTTGTTTCACTCTTATGAAAAAAAAAGGAACAGATGAAATAAAATTGATATACTTACCAGTATAGATTGGAAATGGACATCCCATAGGTTTCTGTAGACAGTACTGCTGCTGTACCATTGATACAGACCTTCAGTGAAGGAGAGCCATTTGTTGTTAACCTGTAAAAAAACAAAATAAGTTGACCATATGTGTTTGACCATTGCAGTTCAGAAAAGCAACACAAAACAAAACACACAGCTAAAGGAAGTTGAATAGCATGAAAAACATTAGTATGCATACTCACTTTATAGTTTTAATAGTAAGAAGCCTTGTGCCTGTGGCTGATGGATGTGGTCTCCTGTTCGACTCCCTCTGCCTTGGCATGGTCAATGTAATGGAAAAATATTGTCACAATGGCAGTGGTGGTGGGTGGTGGTGGTCTTAGCTGCAGCACATGATGACATTCCCTCTCACATCTTCCTGCATCTGGTGGTAATGGCAGTGGTGAACAGCGGTCTTATGGTGGTGGTACTTCAGGGGGGCACACGGTCACATACCCTCTGAACAAGTAAGTGGTCTACTGAGAAATATAGGATATTCTTGTCTCAGAACAGGACAATCAGGAGCTTAAAGGGCACACAGACAGAAAGTAAGGAGAGAGAGAAAAAAAACAGACAAAAGAGTAAGGATTGCAAACAGTTAAGGGGTCAGAAATAAGGCGTGATTGGAGTGGTGCAGTGCAGTGGCTGTGGAGCAGCAGTCTTCCGGGAGATATTCTGGAGGATGCAGTGTTGTCCCATCTGCAGGCACCTCTCTGGGCTGAGGAGGAGGTTGCTCATCTCCAGGCTGAGCTGGCCAGGATTTGTGGGACCTCCTCTTCCATCCAGGGACCACCAGTGCCACCACCTGCCTCAGAGGTTGCCAAGAAAGAGGAGCGGTTGGACCACAGTGGGCTCAGGGAGGGTGAGGTGGTGGAACAGAGGCACATCCCTCCAGTTGTACCTCTCCACAATTCCTATGCCATTCTGGCAAAGTGTGGTTCCTCTATGGAGGCACCTACAGTGGAGACCAAGGAGGATGCTGGGAACCTCCACAAAGGAGACCCACAGGAGGGTGGCAGGGGACCCTGCAGGGGAAGGAAACAACTCCTGGTGGGGGACTCCATTGTTAGGAAGGTAGAACTGGGCAAGGAAGAGGAGAGGGAAGTAAGGTGCCTGCCTGGCGCCATGGCTTGGAGGGACAGGGAGCGAATCCTCAGGATTGCCGGAGCAGCTGCACAGGGGAGGGAGCTGGATGTCATTGTCCACCTAGGGACAAATGACCTGGCTAAGAAAGGGATTAGAGAAGTGCAGGAAGAGTTTGTGGAATTGGGGAGGGGCCTTAGTCAAGTAGCACGTGACGGTGACCTTCTCGGAGGTGCTACCATCTATGGCATAGGAGAGGCTAGGGTGTTCTGTACCATGGGATTCAATCAGTGGTTGAAAAACTGGTGTGTGAGCCCAGGGACGGCTCATTGTGACTGGGGTCCACTCTGGAGTGATGCAAGCCTATACTGGCATGATGGGCTGCATCTGTCCGGGAGGGGAACCAGGATCCTAGGTGATAGGTTTAAATGCTTCATTGGCAAGCTTTTAAACTAGCCAAGGGGGGAGGCACTGGAAAGGAGCAGGAAAATCCTAGCCCCCCCCAAACAATCATGGTAGTAAGTGTGGCAAACACCAACATGGAGGTGTCGATAGGGAGAAGGGCAGGGGTAAATGGAGAAAGTGACAAAAGCAAGAAGGACAAGGATGGGGCAAAAGGGGGTAAGTCCATCAGGAAATGGAGGGTAATGAGTACCAATGCCCATAGTCTGGGCAACAAGCTCCCTGAGCTGGTGGCCTTTATGGAAGAGGGATGCCTGGATATCGTAGCAGTCACAGAAACATAATACACAGAGAACCATGACTGGGATGTTAACATACCAGGGTACATAACTTACAGGAGAGACAGGCAGGGGAGAAGAGGGGCAGGAGTAGCTCTCTATGTAAAGGAAGGGATAAAAGCAACTGAACAAAAGAGTAAACAGGGAGGAGAAGAGGCATTGTTGGTCACCTTGGAGACTGGAAAAGGCACCACAATCCGCACAGGGGTTGTGTACAGACCCCCATGTCAGGGGGAAGGAATGGACAAGGATATGATGGAAGGCATTCTTAGAATGGCAGAGAAAGGGGAGATACTGTTGATGGGAGACCTGAATATGCCAGATGTTAACTGGAGCACATTTGCTGCAGCCACATCCAAGAGCAGGGCCATTCTTGACGCCTACAGGTGGCAGGCATTAGACAGTTAGTTTGGAACCCACTCGTGAGGGAGCAATCTAGACCCCATACTCTCAAACGGGGCAGTGAGAGGATCTCAGATCTAGAAGTAGGTTGCCATCTGGGGACAAGTGACCATCAAACAGTGTGGTTCACATTAAACTCAGCTACAGAGTCAAGCCATACAAAAGTGAGGGTACTGGACTTTAGGAGGGCTGACTTTTGCAAGATGGGAGAGTGCCTCAGAAAAGCACTAGCAAAACAGGCTAGAAGGAGGTGTGGAGCAACAATGGGGAATCATCAAAACTGCCATCACAGAGGCAACAAGCCTTTGTGTGAAGCAAATAAACAAATCAAAATGAAAGAAAAAGACACTATGGTTCTCCAAGAGAGGTGGCTGTGAAAGTCAGGGAGAAAAGATAGCATTCGGAAGTATAGGAAACACAGAAGGAGCAGGACAGAGCTGTACCAGTTAAGGCAGAAAGAAGCAGGGAGGGAAGTCAGAATAGCAAAGGCCCAAACTGAGGAAAAGATAGCCAACTCAGTTAAGAAGGGGGATAAAACCTTTTATAGGTACATCAGCGAGCGTAGAAAGACAAAGGGAGGGATAGTGAGGCTGAATAGAATGAACGGTGGGTGGGCAGAGGGGGACAGTGAAAAAGCAGGAATACTGAACGAATATTTCTGCTCAGTATTCACAAAAGAGGAGTGGGAAGTGCCTAATCCAATTAACAGAAGCACTCTTGATAGGGGGGTCGATCCCAGTCCTTTCACAGAAGAAAGGGTTCTGCAAGAACTCCTAAAACTGAAGGTGGACAAAGCAATGGGTCCTGATGGAATTCACCCCAGAATTCTAAAAGAATTAAGGAAGGAACTAGTGAAACCACTGGCTACTCTTTTTAATAAATCATGGGAGGATGGTGTGGTACCCGAGGACTGGAGGAAGGCGGATGTGATTCCTCTTCACAAAAGTGGGACCAAGACAGAGGCAGGAAACTACAGACCTGTCAGTCTGACCTCTGTGGTAGGGAAAGTGATGGAGTCACTTGAAGGAAAAAATAGTTGAGTACCTAGAGGTCAGTGGAGCACAGGATCCAAGACAGCATGGGTTCACAGCGGGAAGGTCATGTCAGGCAATTTAATAGATTTCTTTGACTGGGTGACCAAAGTAGTAGACTAGGGAGGGGCTGTGACATGGCCTACCTAGACTTTAGCAAGGCATTTGACACAGTCTCACACAAAGATTGATAGTCAAATTAACCAGCCTGGGAGTGGGTCCCAGGGTGGTAGCCTGGGTAAAACATTGGCTGGACAGCAGGACACAGAAGGTAATTGTAAATGGAGTCCACTCTGAAGAAAGGGCAGTTACCAGTGGGGTACCGCAGGGTTCAGTGTTGGGTCCAGTCCTTTTTAATGTCTTCATCAGTGACATTGCAGAGGGACTGGAAGGAAAAGTATGCCTTTTTGCAGATGACACAAAGATCTGCAACAGGGTTGATACACAAGGAGGCGTGGAAAGGATGAAAAGGGACTTGGCAAGGTTGGAGGAATGGTCAGACGTATGGCAGCTAGGATTCAATGCAAAAAAGTGCAAATAATGCACCTGGGAAACAAGAACCCAGGGAAGAATACACAATGGGTGGGGAGGTAGTAACAACAACAAAACAGGAAAGGGACCTGGGGGTAATCATATCAGATGACCTTAAGGTTAGCAAGCAATGTGAGAAGGCAGTAGGGAGGGCTGGGGGTATACTGGGATGTATAGGGAGAGGCATCAGCAGCAGAAAACAGGAAGTTGTTATCCCTCTGTACAGACAGTTGGTGAGACCCCATCTGGAATGCTGTGTCCAGTTCTGGAGACCCCATCTCCGCAAGGACATAGACAGGATAGAGGCAGTCCAGGGGCAGGCAACTAAAATGGTGCAGGGTCTGCAAGAGAAGCCCTATGAGGAGAGACTAAAGGAGCTTAATATGTATACCCTTGAGGAAAGAAGGGAGAGGGGGGACATGATAGAAACTTTCAAGTACCTCAAGGGAATCAACAAAGTCCAAGAGGGTAGCATCTTTCAGAAAAAGAGACTTGCAAGAACAAGAGGACACAATTTAAAGATAGAAGAGGGCGGTTCAGGGGCAATGTGAGGAAGTATTATTTCACAGAGAGGTAGTGGATGCATGGAACAGCCTTCCTGAGGAAGTTGTGGGGTCTAAAACTGTGGGAGAATTCAAGAATGCATGGGACAGACATAAGGCAATTCTTGTGGGGGGCAGGAAGATATAGGCTGTTTGTTAACTAGGATCTGCGGCTTATCCTGTAGGTAGGGAAATGGGCAGACTAGATGGGCTTAGCGGTCCTTATCTGCCGTCAAAGTCTATGTTTCTATGTTTCTATGTGGCAGTAGCAAATAGCAGTCTTATGGTGGTGGTAGACCGGGGGCCAGGATATACTGTGCTCTGTGTTATAAATGTGACGTGACATATGGAATTTGAGTCACTATGAGTGGGACAGTGATTTAACTTTATGAAAAAAAAAATGCATCATACAAGACATGAGACAGCCTTTTAACCACTTAAGTTAAAACCTGCCAACATTAACCTCATCATCTTTCATCATCATCCTCAGAAAGAAAGTTGCCCTTGCAGTCTTCTATGTCTAAATTCTGACCATAGGGAAATTCTTTCTCCACTGTGTTATCATCTACGTCAGTGGTAGGCCGCTTCATGCTATCACTGCCACCAGGATGGTCCCTTTCTTCAACATCAGCAAAACCATGAGAATGCCAGGGTACGAATACTGAGGTTGCAGTCTGAGCTGGTATGTGCCTCTCATTCATTTTTATGAATTTCAGCAAACTGACATTTGCAGGAGAGGGGTTTATATGACAATCCCAAGCTATTTTACCAGCTGAGCTGAATACCAGCTTGACACTCACACTGGAAGGTGGGCATGTCAGGTACTTCAGTGCCACAGCAGTCAGCTCTGGGCATTCACTGACCTTTCCACTCTAATATAAAAGGGAATCATCAGTGATTAACAGATGCCTGTTTTCAGACACATGACTCAACCATTCGTTGTGCTGCTCTAAGTCCAGTGGTTGATGCATCATCTGCTTCTCCAGAATCATTTATGTCACAAATCCCCACTTGGGACAAAGCCTCCCAATGTGGGTTAATGTCCACTGTTTTTGATGACAGACCACCTGGAACTGCAGTCCCCTTCCCCTTATAGGATATGCTTGATACTAGTCCTCCAGGTTCACCTTCAGCCTGATTATGCTGCTCAGGTTTCCTGACCTTGACACGTGACTTCTGTGCCCTCTGAACCAAGTGCACCAGTTGTCCACTGACAGTTTTTTCCTGTTCAGGCCCACCCTCCAGTGCTGAGGCAATTCCACGTTTGTATCGTGGGTCCAGCATTGTTCCTATTGCAAAGTTGTCACTATGCTGAATGCTCAAGATGTGATGATTCTGGTCAAATACTGTCAGCATGTGTTTCAGCAACACACTGCTAGCACTGTCTCTGGCAACATCAAGGCTATGCTGTATATTCACCAGTGTCTGCCTCAGCACCCACAGCAGTGGACTTGATTGGTTAATGGAGGCAGACTCGCCATTGACTGCCTGTGTGGCACATTCAAAATGCCTCAAGATTGTTATTACAGAGTCCATGAGGCACTACTGTTCAGTCGTCATAGACATAGTAGCCCCAGAACTGTCATGGCTAGTGTGCATGATAAGATATTCTGAGATGGGTTTGTACTGTTCATGCAACCTCTCTGCCATGTATAAAGTGGAGTTCCACTGAGTGACAACTTCCAGCTTCAAGCGGTGCTGCAGGAGGCTGTTTTGGATCTGCAACTGCCGAAATTGGTCACGGGCCTTTGCAGAGTGTGAAAAGTGAGAACAGATATGGCGTGCAACTGCCAGCATTTCCTTTATATCAGGGTGCTGCAGAAACTTCTGCAACACAAGGTTTAAACAGTGGGCCATGCTTGGAACCTAAAAAAAACCACCATTCATGATGCACTTCACCACATTTGACCCATTGTCACTTGCTATGAACCCAGCTCTCAGGGACAGGGGGTTCAGCCACTTGTCAATTTCAGTCAGTACCAGGTCCAACATGTTTTCACCAGTGTGTGAACAGGCCACATTGTGCATAGCAATCGTTGCATGCTGTCAAATTCCTGGAAGATTGCTACCATGACACGCCACCTTACTACACTGATTATTCACACTACCAACAGCACAAACAACCCCCGGCATCTGTGCCCAGTGTGCAGTTATACGCAAATATGAACTCCCAGTTTTGCCACTTGTCCACATATCCATACTTAAATGGATTAATGGAGAGGAGGAATGTTGAAGGGCATGTCTCACTGAGTCGGACATCCTAGATGGGACTTTCCATTTTGGACAGGCATGTGCAGCAAACCACAGGAACCCAGAATTCTCCACAAAGGAGAAGGGCAAAAGATCAATTTCCAGCATTTCAGCTACAGCAGCATTAAGTTCATGTGACACTGTATGATTTTGTGGGTACTTCAGCTTATGCGCAAAAACACTCTGTAATATGGGCCGACTTAAACATTTTACATGGGGTGTGATGACAAATGGCTCTGCTCTGCGAATTGCAGGTTGTTCTGGAGTGTGGATGTGTGATGAAGACAGTTGCACAGGTGATGACAACCCAGAAATGCAGTTATTTTCCCAGATTTACAAACAGGGGTTGATGTACCACTTGCACTAGACATACTGCATTGACCACCACCGCCACCAAAACTACTGCTCTTACCACCGCTGGACAAGACTTCAAAATCATTCTGCTCTTCCACCTCATCATGCCTGTAGTAATTCTGTGCTGTTATTTCATCACTACTGCACACATTTAATTTTCTACTTTTATAGTCATGGAAAGGGATAACATGCTCATTATGGTTGATGACGAAGGTGAATGCCTCACTGTGGTACAGGTATTAGTTGCCATCTTGTCCTGAGTCCACAGTGCCATGTGCCTATTCTGAAGATGTGTATGCTGTCCCCCGTGCCCAGATGGCTCCCCTATTTACCTCGACTCGCACGCACCTGGCAAATCTGGCAGATTGCAACTGACTCACCATTTGCATCTTCCACAAAAAAATCCCAAACAAGGGATTGTGATGCTCTAGTTTTAACATGTCCCGCCTAATGCTACGTATTGGACTCTGTTTTTTAAGCCATGAAGTGGGGGGTGTGCTACATGATTTTTCAGGCAGGACACACTTGGACTGCAACTGACCACCATCACTCTGACTACCTATCATTATTACTGGGTCATTATCATCATCAACTGAAACTGGTGAATCACAACTTTTTACGGGGGGAAGGGAGTATGCAAACAGACCCAGACACAGCCACCTTGAGTTTCTTTTTCTCTGGTTCCCAATAGGGGTCACTGACATCATCATCATATTTATCAACATCATCCACATCTTCTGCTTTGATGTGGGCATATGAACTGCATGTTGCAACCACAGCAACATCATCATCATCATCAGCACCACCATCACCCAAAATGTTTTCACTACACTGTGAGTGACTGCATGGCAAGTGCATGACCTGAACCGTGGTAGAAAAAATGTCACTTTGTGTGCCATCATTGACATGATGATCAGAATCCTCATGTTCAGTTCTTGGGATGTTACTAGGGAGTATGACATCATCTACACTGTCGCTCACTGCCACTGCTTCACACTCCACTATATTTTCAGACATGGTAAACTGGTCAAAAGTGGAACTTGAGGCAGCAATACTCATACTACCACCAACAACTGCACTAACACCACCAGCTGGGACAACATTGTCTCCTCCAACTATGAGTGAAGCTACTGATTGCACAGTAAAAAGCATTGAAGGAGAAACACCTTTCCTCACATCAGCGATGCTCTTCTGTGACTGCATACTACTACCATGCCCACAGAGAATCTTACCACTGGCTGCAAGGCCATTGCGAGAAACAGCTTTACTTGCATGTCGCTTTGCAGGCATTTTGGGAGATCACCAGAAATATTCTAAATAAATTTAGATTTTGGAACGTTCAGTCTGGGTTGGGGCCGGGGGGGTGACGCTGGATGTGAAGCCAAAAAAACAACTGTGGATTCAACAACAGATACAGACGCAAAGTCACAACAAGTTCAACAACACCTTAACTAACTAGTGATGTTCTCAAGTCACAAACAATCCAATCTGGAAAAGAATACCTTTTGCCGGGGGGGGGGGTGGCACTGACTGAAGATTACGGCAGTGCAAAACCAAGAAAAGATACCACAATGGCAGTACAAAATCACGCAGCTGCAGTGGATAGCAGGGTCACACTGCTGCACCTGCAATTACACTGTGGCACAATAAAAGGTGTATTATTTGATGTCACATCACGCACCGTACACACACTCACACACACACACACACACAATTTGTCTACAAGTATGGGTAGCAAATTTAAAACTTCAGTAATATGCAATGCATTTTAAACAACCTCACTGCTGCACCAGGACCAGACCACAACACACACACAGTCAGCAAAAAATTTCAACAATTACTGAAAATATTACTGTGTCTACATTAACACAGTCAATTATGCAAGAAAAATATAACCAAAAAACAAAGAACTCCCTATTTCTCCAATTTAAATCTACCTACACCAGATACACCCCTCCCCAAAGCACACTTCCACTGTCTCTCAGTACACAGACTGAATGTTGTACATTAACATTCAAAGTCCACACACAAACAATAAATGCTTGATGATATGAGCACAGGAGGGTTTCCTACAATTGCTGAACTAAAGTTTCAGCAAACACATTCCTCAAAAAGGCTTTTTAACAGCTTTTAGAAGGTTTGAAAAACAGAGAGCTCTTGGAACAGACTGTCTCCTATATCTTCCTACACACACTACCCCGAACTGAGGCTATGTAGAACAATCTAGAGCCAATGTGACCTGAAATCCCATGAATCACTGCAAAATTTGCCTTTGGAGCTTAAAAACAAGGTGAAGTGATGTGAAGTTCATTCTTTTCAATGTACTTCACCTTAAAATTTGGTGGAGTAGTGGTTTGGGAAGGTGGAGTAATGCAAAGTCATTGTCTTCAATGGACTTCGCGTTACCTATTAGAATGCAAAGTACTCTGCTTCGCGTTGTGGAGCATTCTGGGAATTAACCTTTACTCCGTGTATCACTCTGCAGAACTAACTGAGGCCACTTCACCCATCTCTAACTATTACTGCAGACTGTGCCTGATCTGCAGCTCTTTCTCCATCCCCCCTTCCTTTCCCCTATGATTGTGTTATGCTTAGCTCACGCATTCTTGAGCCCCATTACTGTTCTTACCCCCACCATCTCACCTGGAAGGCTGTTCTAAGAATCTGTCACTCCTTCTGTACCCCCTTCAACTTCATAGCACATCCCCTTGCTCTTGAGCACTTTTTCTGCTGAAAAATACTTCCCTCCTTTTCCTTATTTACCCCCATGAGGGATTTAAAGGTCTGTATCATATCTCCCCTCTCCTTCTTCTGCTTCAAGGTGTACATATTGAGGTCCTTTAGTCTCTTCTCATAGTGCTTCTGATGCAGACCCTGCGCCATTTTTGTTGCCCCTTCTCTGGACCACCTCCACTCTGTCGATGTCCTTCCAGAGATGTGGTCTCTAGGACTGGATACAGTACTCTAGGTGGGGTCTTACTAGCGATCTCCACAGAGGCAACACCACCTTCCCCTTTCTGCTGGTGATACCCTTCCCTATGCATATCAGCATCCCACTCAGCCTTCCTACTGCCTTGTCACACTGCCTGACCACCTTTAGGTCATCCAATATGATAATACCCAGGTCTGTTTCATGCTTGGTGGTCATCAATACCACTCTACCCATTTTGTACTCCACCCCTGGATTCTGTGCCCTTAGGGCATTATTTTGCACTTTTTTTCACTGAACCCCAGTTGCCATACCCTTGATGACTCGTCTAGTTTTCTCCGATCTCTGCTCATCCTTTCTACTTCCCCGGAGTGCCCACCCTATTGCAGATTTTGGTGTCATTTATCATCTGCAATGAGGCTGACCTTCCCTTCCAGCTCCTCTGTAAAGAAGACTGGTCCCAGCATTGATTCCTGAGGCACCCCACTGGTCACCCTCCCTTCCTTTGAGTAAACTCTATTTGCCACCACCCTCTGTCTTCCTATGACCCCACTTCATGAACCCGATAGGTGAAAATTTTCAAATACTGCCCGAAACTTGATTTTGCACAGTGACAATTGCAAACTAGGATAAATAATCAATAATATACAGGCTGCAAATCACTTTCAGAATGAATTAAATAAGCTGGGCACCTGGGCTACTGATAATAAGATGCTTTTTAATGAACAGAAGTGTAAGGTTATGCACTTAGGTCATAACAATCTGAATTTCACTTATAAATTAAATAATGTGCAACTTACAGAAACAACTAATTTTTATTTATTTATTAGCTTCTGATGACCAGGTAAGTGCATTAGGCAATATACCTGCCTATTTTCAGACACAACCTGGGAGAAAACAAGATACAGTATAGGAAACAAACACAGGTACATACAAGCAGTCAAAATATTGCAAAAGATATCCTCGTAGGGATAGACATGAATTTTTACAGAAAGCAGGACCATCCACGCAGGGATGATTTAGGATGTCAGGCACAATTGATAGACATACAAGGTGTAAGGTGAAAACAGGAATCAAGATGGCTTGGATAAGGCAGGAAGGGAACAGTCACAAGAATCAAGTGCTAAGAGGTGAGAGAAGAGTGCTGTTTTAAAGGAGGAGTGGGACAAGGTGCCCTTTAAACAGTGGGGAAGAGTATTCCAGGTTTTGGGGGCAAAGTGTGAGAAAGCTTGTTCACCTATTTTTGTAGAGTAGTGTGGGACAGCGAGCAATGGCAAATGGGAGGACCTTAGGGGTCGGGAGTGGAGCACAGCATTAAACATGGCTGTTAGTGCAGAAGGGCAGGGAGTTCTAGTTGTGGAGTCTATGAAGCAGCCCAGTGAGGAAAGGTGGCAGGATTTGGGTGACAGCCTGTGCAGGGCTGAATAGAGAAGACAACGGTGGGTGAGACAAGGGGCAGACAGAGCAAATCTGCAAATATTATTGTCGGTGGTGTCCCACTTCTGGAGATTAACAGCAGCATCATGGGAAAGGATAGGAAGAGTGTAGAGAAGCCTTGGAAGCAGGACACCTCTAGCCACTGAGACCCTGGCTGCAGGGGTTAAGGAATGGTGCACACGGTAGACTGCCCCGATCTTCATGTTAGCAGATCGGCATACTTCATTAATGTGAGTGGAGAAATCAAGTGCAGGATCCAGCATCACCCCAAGGTACTTGAAAGAGCATGTGGTCAGAACAGCTGACCCATCCTGGCATAGCAAGAGAAACACAGGGGACAAGGCCTGAACTTTTCTTGGAGACATGAAGAACATAACTTGGTTTTTGGGAAGGTTAAGGATAAGGGAGTTAAGGGAGAACCAGGACTGAAGCTGTTGGAACCCTGTAGTGAGATGTTCATTGAGGTCAGCAATGGAACAAGAGGCAGAGAAAAGTACTAGGTTGTCCGCATACATGATGGAGCTACATTGTGGTATGGAAGCAGGAATATCGTTAATGAAGATTGAGAATAGCAGAGGCCCAAGGATAGATCCTTGAGGGATGCCCACAGAGATGGGGCAGGGGACAAAGGGGTTTTGCAAAAGGAGACAAACTGAGACCGGTTATTGAGGTAATTAGTTAACCAGGCTAGAGTGGGTTCAAATACACCGAGATAATGCAGCTTATCTAAGAGCAGAGTGTGACTAACTATGTCAAAATCCTTGGTTAGGTCAATGAACACAGAACCAGAGAGTAGACCTTTGTCCATGTTTGACTTAACCTCACTGGTGAATAGGGTGAGAGCAGTGGTGGTGTTATGTCCAGCCCTGAACCCATGTTGCACAGGTGACTGAAGGTTGAAATTAAGCAAATGAGCAGAGATCTGGCCATGGATCCATTTCTCCAGTAACTTGCTGAGAGTCGGAAGCAATGACATGGGGCGATAGTTGGATGGTATTCTGGGGTCCCCCTTCTTGAACATTGGGATAGTCCTGGCAGCTTTCCAGGCAGAGGGCACAGTAGATGAGTCGATGAGTAGATGAGTCGGTGAGAATCCTTGATTCCATCTCCCCTCCACTCCCCATCAACACTGGTGTCTTCTTCATTTTCCTTAATGATCTTCCCACAACCTGCTCATCCTCTTCTATCCACATGTACACTGATGATACTGTTTTGTACAGTTCCAGCAAAAACCCTGCTGCTGTGCAAACCAGCTTACAGCATAACTTCAACAAAGTTCAGCTCTGGTTTGCTTCTCACCAGCTTTTTCCAAATGCCAATAAGACCGTCTCAATGACCTTTGGCACCAGAAAGATACTGTTTAGGCTCCCAGCCCTACCCACCTTCCACACCCTTGATGGGACCATCTTGGAGGATACCTCCTCATTTTGATATCTGGGAGTTTGGCTGGACCAGCACCTCAACTTCTCTGTACATAGCAATGCTATCCTGAAGAAACTGTGCCCCAAGCTTGGTGCTCTGTACAGGAATCATAGTTGCATCCCGCTGACTGCATGGTGTGAAATTGTCCAGAAGGTGATACTCCCCATCTTTGACTACTGCGACGTAGTCTACGGTGCTGCTCCTAAATCTTCCCTGACCAAGTTGTACACTCTCTTTAACTCCTTCTGCCGCTTTGCTATTGACTTCCCTTCCTGCTCCCACCACTGTGAACTCTATCATTCTTTAACCTTCCTTCCTTCCTTCCAGTGTCTCACAGATGCATCTCTCACTGTGCCAAACTAACCTCCAAATTCTGGTTCGGGGGGCTCCCGCCCTATCTCTCATCCTCTCTGTCTACTCCACCTCCCCCCACCCACTCGCTCAGATCAAATGATGCCCGCACCTTGATGGTCCCTCGCCACTCCACCCTCATTGGTCAGACTAGTTTTGCCCATTGTTTCCCTAAAATTTGGAATTCCCTTCCCCCTGAAATATGACACTCCTCCTCCAACTACTCTCTTACCTCTGCCCTACATGATTACCTTTACCTCAGCTGTTCCTGCTTTAACCCACCTTAATACCTGTCCCCAGTTTCTGCCTTCCTACCATGAACCCCCCCCTTGGCAGGGTTCTCAACATCCTGAAGGGGGAAATCAGGAAATGGTTACCCCCTTCTCCTCATTTTCAGCTCTTGCCTCTCTTCTCCACCTGCCCTTCTGGTTCACCAGTGTGCACAACCTAACCCCATCCTTGTTACTCCAACAGTACTTGTGTACAACCTCGAGCCTGCTCCTGGTACACTCATGCACTATACATGGTTCTATAGCATTATTATGGTTTTGTACATTCATATGTTCTTTTGTATGATTTTGGACATTTATTGTAATTTACCCAATGTTCCACTACTGTTTATTGTACAATACCTTGTGTTCCAGCTGTTGCACAATCTTACAATGTTGTATTATTTGTACTACCCACAAACTATTGTAGCTGATCATCCTTCACAACCCTATGTAACCCCTCCCCCAGGTCGCACAGTGAGATGAGCAACTTATTGTTCAGTGTGCCCTCCTGGAGAAACATTTCAATAAATAAATAAAATAAGATGTACTGATGGTTAGGTTAAAAAGCCTAGTTACAGAAGTGGCAAGAAAAGGGGCAGCAAGTCTGAGGATTCTGGGTTCAAGTCCATCTGGCCCGGCACTCCTCCGAGAAGGAATGGTTCAGAGTAACTTAAGCACCTCCTGGTGCATGACGGGGGAGAGCACCAAGTTTGGAGATGCACCAGGTGTAGCCAGAGTGCCAGGAAGAAAAAGACTTAGATGTTGTAATGAACAGTAAGCTAGCTTTTGACATCCACACTTTAGTTAAGTTTAAACAGTGCCAAGGAATTGTTGGCTGCATCTTTAAACATATAAAAAGTAGGGATTCCAGGGTAATGCTCCCACTTTATACTAGCCTGGTTAGACCACACCTAGGCTGCTGCTCTCCCTATTGTGCCCTGGCCACAAAGAAAGAAAAAAAAACTAGTTGAGGGAATACAAAGAAGGTAACCAAATGAATTAGGGATATGAACTGCCTAGAATATGAGGCAAGGCTTCAAGCATTGGACCTCTACTCTTTGGAGTATAGACAACTATGTGGCAATCTCTGCTTGACATACAAAGCAATTTATGATCCACTTCTTTTTGAAACTTTGGGCTTAACAAGAGATAGTTCTAGTACTAACACTAGATCACATAGCCTTAAATTAAGAGGACCTAACTGTAAAACCCACAGAAGAAGCCACTGGTTCACCCAACAGGTGGTGTCTCAGTGGAATGCTTTGCCAAGAGAAATACTGTAGTTGAGAGTGATACCATGGATCTATTTAAAAGACAATTAGATACCTATATGGGCAGCAAACAAATATCTTACCTATGATACAACTCCAATCTACCATATTGGTGGCGAGGGCAAGGGCATCCCGCCTCCTGAGCCCCTTACATCTGGTGAATCCTATGAATCACCTTTTGGCATGTACTTAAAAAATGTCAAGTGCCTTGTTCATGAGGTGGTGTCTCAAAAAGGACATGCTGAAATTATGTTAGTGAAGTTATGTCTGAACTTTGAAATATTTCAACATTCACTCATATCTTGGTCATTTTATCATATTTTTACACCAGATTTCCAATGTAACCTTCCTATGACCCACCTCATAAACCCAGTAGATGAAACTTTTAAAATCCTACCCAAAAAGTGATGATCTGGAGCGACTGTGAAATCATCTTTTGGCATGTATTTGAAAAGTTTCAACTGCCTTGTTTATGAGGTACAGTCCTAAAAATGGGATGTTGAAAGTTTGGTGGAAAACACTGAAAATCAGCAAAGTTATGAGTAAGCATTGAAATATTTCAATGTTCACTCATAACATGGTCATTTTAGCATATTTTTACACCAAATTTTCAACATAACTTTCATATGGCAATGGCAATTTTATTTATATGGCACCCTGAGGCTCTGAGTGCCTTGCAGTACAAATGAAAAACACAATAATTTAAATAAGAGCTGAAAAGATTAACAATCAAAGATCCAGGCCAAAACATAAGTTAAAAAAATTAGTAAAGGTAGACAGATAGAGGGATAGATAGTTAGAGTGTGACAGAGACAGAGACGAGGGGGGAGGGAGAGAGACAGAGGGAGAGAGAGACAGATCACTGGCTCACTAGAACCCACTTCATGAATCTAGTAGGTGAAAATTTTCAAATCCCAACAGTAAAGTGATTTCATGCAGCAACTGGGAAATCAACTTTCAGAACAGAGTTGAAAATTTTCACCTGCCTTGTTCATGAGGAGGGATCCCAAAAAGGCCATGTTGAAAACTTGGTGTACAAATACTGAAAATTACAAAGTTATGAGTAAACGTTCAAAATGTATTGAAATACATTAAACTGATTTCCCTTGTTTTCCTATATTGCAGCTACCCGTTCCAGCAGCAAAACATGTTTTTGATCAGAGAGTAGTTCTATGCTGTGGGATACTTTTAGGCAAGTGAGCGTATGTGTATGTGTGTGAGGGGGGGACTGGTGGGTGCTGATTGTGGGCCAGGGTGGGGTGGGGCAGTCAGACTGGAGAGGGACCATTTTCTTATTTGCAGGTTTCATTTAAAAAAAAGATAAATGAAGGATGGTTTTCTTTTTTGGACAGCGGGATCTAGCCAACCCTTGGGACTGGGCACCCCAGTGTCAGAATACTCTTAGGCAGCAATGAGGATGGCCACCATGGTGCTGACACCTATAGTACTGGAAGGGTAGTGGGTGACCTGGAGGGGAGGGGGGGTAGACACAGCAGTACTGGAGGTGGGCACCCCAGTCTGCTTTATGATTGGTAAGTACAGGCAGGCAACCGGAAAGTGATGGGGGTAGACACAAGCAGTACCGGTTGTGGGCACTCCAGTCTCCTATATTAGTTTTTAAATTTAGATAGATAGATAGATAGATAGATAGATAGATAGATAGATAGATAAGAAAGAGTGTGAGAGAGAGAGAGAAGGGTAGAGAGAGAGAGAGAGAGAGAGAGAGAGAGAGAGCTAGACAGACAGCTCACTAGACTGCCAGATCACTGCTCCTACTCCATCCAGAAGCACGAGTCCAGCTGTGGCTCCATAACTTAAGACAGTCCCACTTTTCTCATACAGAGAACATGGGTGAACAGCTCCTTTTGCTAAGCTGGGTAACTGTGATTTTCAGGTGCCCAAAAAACATACTTCCGGGCATATTTTCAAAAAACTAACAGAATCTAGCTAAACAAGTCCCGTTTACCTAGGTTCATGTGTTTATTTTTTGACATTACATCTTTTTTAAGTACTTTCAAGTTTGTTTGTTTTTTATTACAGAAAAAAAGATGGCAGGCATCACAAACCAAGAAAAAAAAAACATTCATTTTGTGAGAACTGTTTTTCCTTTCATGACACCTAAGTGATGCAAGCCATTTCAGTTTGTATCACAGGGTTATCCAAAAACCTGTTGAACATGTTCAGAAAAAAATGTTAAATCCTTATAACTCTGGAACTGTTTCATATTTTTTCGTAAAACCTTTGAAAGGCACTACCACTGGCAGGCCACTTCTGTCCTGAAAGTTTCATAAAAACATTCCATATCATCCAGGCTGTAGGTGAGAGCAAAAAGAAAGTTGTATTAAGTATAGTAAAAATAATCTTCACTTTTCCAAGTATTGGTGTTCCAGATCTCGGAAACTGCTCAAGATGCCAGCACGAAAATGTTACTGTCTTGAGACTGTTTCATTGTTAATTTTCTGTTGTAATTTTAACCTACAGGCCATCCATTCCTCATAATTTTTCTCTTTTATTTCTCACAATGCCAGGCCTGATAGGAAATTATTGCCCCCTTTAAAACAGCTTTAAATGGATCCCACAAGGATAAAATACTTGTCTGACCTGAATAATTATAGTACCAATATTCTGCAATTACTTCCCTAATTTTTCCCATAACTCAGGAATCTTAAGCAGTTCATTATTATAGGACCAATTCCTGGTTTATGTACAATTATTTATCAAATGCAGTACTGCTTCCACCACAGCATGAACTGAGAGCAATACAGACCTTATTGAGGTGGTAAGTAGTTTTTTATATAGTGACTTTGAGATAAAAATATAGTCCAGTCTAGAAAACACATCGATTTATGATCATAATGGGCATATTCTCTTGTAACCAAATTCTGAGCTCTCCTGGGATCCAATAACTCATGTTTTTTCTAGAAAATGTTTTAAAACTCTAGAGATTCTTCTATTATTAGAAAATATATAAAATAACGGGTCTACAAATGCATTATAGTCCCCCATTAATATAATATAACCTGTTTAAATTTCTACAAGAGCTTCTGTAACCTTAGATACGAATTCTGGATATTTATCAAATGCAACATATAATGAACCAATCATAAGAGGAACTCCATTGAGATCTCCTTTTACAAGTAGTATTCGACCTTCCCCATCCATCCATTTTTTATGAAGTACAGTATAACATTTGTATTTCTCCTGAATAGCAATGAAACCCCTGCATTTTTCCTTTTACCAGGAGGAAAATAAGAGGCAATCCAATTCCTTTTCATTTTTTTTTCATTCCATAACATCCAAATGAGTCTTCTGTAAAGCTGTAATATCTGCTTTAATTTAATTTAAATATCTCAATGCCCTTGCTCTTTTAATTGGTGAATTTATCCCATTATCATTAAATGTGGCACATTTAATTTGTGAGTTAATATTAGCCATAACAACATGTACAATGATCCTTATACAAATAATCCTGTTTGAAATTTAGATATCTAACAGGCCCAAAATGAGCTTGATACCTGAAAAATGAAACACCTTGATCTATTATATAACCTGTTCAAAATAAAATCCATCCCCTCCATAAGTCCCCCAAATATACCCACGTAAGCAAAAATATTGACCTGCATTATTGTAATCCTTCTGGACTATCTTTTTTGTTATAGAGCTCATTTGAACTGGTAGCCTCCTTATTTTTAAATTAAAGCCCTCCCTACTCCCTTGCTACCTAGGCAATAATAGCTATCTTCATATACTTCTATATCTAAATTTCTATATCTAAGATAGCATTGAAACAAATCTGGCTGTCTATACTTTAGATCCTTGATTTTTTTATATCTAGGAAATTATTGAAATAAGTCTGGCAGTCCCTGCTTTAATTCCTTGATTGCTTCCATCAGGGAGTTGAACACAAGTCTTTCTCCATTTATCACTACTTGTAGTTTAGTCAGAAATAGCACTGTAGCCTTGAGCACTATAGTACATAATTTATTCCTAATAAAGTCAGATTTCTTCCATTCATTAATAAATGCTGGATGAAAGTCAATGTATATTGAAATGGAAACTCCCATTAATGCTATCCTCTTTTTATGGCATACCTGGGTCATTAAACAGTCTTTGTCCTCTGAATGGATGAACTTGATGAAAACAGGTTTCAGTGGTGCTCCATCTTCTAGTCTGGCTCTTAGGGATCTATGAATTCTGTCCACTTCCATTTAATCTCTTCAGGGGCCACATCCAATTAAGCTGTTGCCACTTTTGTAAATGTACTGCGAAGCATTGAATCATTATCCCATGCTTCTGGTACCTGAACTATTTGAATGTTTTTTCCTATGTGCTCAGGACTTAAATTCAACCAGTTTATTCTGAAATTATTTTTAAATAGTTTCCAGTTGCTTCTCCTGTCTGCGTAGGAGTACCTGTTGATCTTCTATTTCAGACACTCTCTGTTGTACTTGTTTTAGTTCTCCTTTCATCTGTTCATTTTCTAAAGTGATGGAGTTAACTGTTTTTTGTATCTGCTCCACCGTCTTTACTAGTGTTCGAATGCCAGAGAGTTTTTTTAAATTTCATTTCATGATTATTTTATACTGAAAAGGCCTGTGGGCACAATGCCCATTTTCACAGGCATCCAGTTATAAATAATACAATAATAACAATTCAAGCACTTACATACATGTTAAACAAAATAGACAAGAGGTCAGTCATAACAGTTACAAACAGTTCTGTCTAAAAAACATTTAAGCATTTTCTTAAATTCTGACAACCTAGTATAGCCTATGATAGAGTCCAGTAAATTATTATACAGTTTGGCTGCAACAAAGTTAAAGGAATTTTGTGAGCAAGAGGTATGGAATAAAAGAACCTTAAAAAGATTTCTACCTTGAGTTCTTGCACAAGGTACTGAGTAATTTTTCATAAACAGAGATACAATACTATCAGACACCAATCCTAATGGAACTTTATGCATGAATACTAATGCACCATAATAGAATTACTCAGTAAGAGGTAACAATCCAAAGGATTTATACACTAAACAATGGTGTGTCTTTCTGGGCAATCCCAATGCAAAATGCAATATACTATTATAAGTTGACGAGTTTATTAAGAATTATTTCTGTTGAAAATGAATAAATTTTAGCACCATAATGAATTAATGGAAGCAAAAAGCTACATGTAAGTATTGTTCTCATCTCAGGAGTGAGACTTTTATTAATACGATATAGTGAACCAAGTCTCTTATGAAATCTACTCCACCTTTCCCTCTCATTTCTCACCTTTCTCCCCTCCACCCCTGCTGTCCTGCATCCCAGTGACACTCTTATTTCCCTCATCCCCTCTCCTCTCCCTCCCCTGTGTACCTCCACACTGTTTCCTTTCCTTTGTTTCCCCCCTCCCACCCACCCCTCTGCCCTGGCTTTCCCCATGCTCTCACATCCTCCACCCTCTCTGCCCATAATCATTCCTTTGCCCTCCCTCCCTCTCTCTACCTTCTCTGTCCTCTCCTCCTCTCTCTCCCCCCACCTCCCCATTTTATCATTTCTCTGACCCCTTCCCATCTCTCAATTTTCTCTTGTTATCCTTCTCACTCTTTCTTACTTTTGTTCACCTCCCCCTTCCACACTGGTAAGTCACTCCCTCCCATAGGCTTCAGGGTCCCTGCCTTGTCACTTCTCACCCTGGTAACATGGGCTTTCCTGCTGTCTATTCTTATTAGAACTTCAGACAATAGAACTGATGCTTTAACATGTTCTGGCAACCTAGATAAGTGTTTTCATAGCTTACTTAATTTTAGTTCTGATGCTCACCGCGTTCCCTGAAATATCTTATATTGCTAACTGCCTTATTTTCTTAACTGGGCCAAGTGACCTTGTCCTGGTTATACTACAGTGTGATACCCTGACCCCAAAGCAACTGTTTATATCTGCAAAAGTGCATAACTTTACCAACTGAACCTGCTCTAGCATTTTCTGCTCAATAGTTTGTACTCCTCTTTTGATACTTTTATTGGCTGTAACATTGCTTTATGTATACTGAAAATTTGATGATTGTGTGTATGTAACCTCTGTATTTTGAATTTGTACTTATGTGATTGCTATGATGTGGAACTTTTGTAAAAGAGCTTTTGGCTCAAAGGTACTTTCTTAGATAATAAATAAGTAAATAAAAAATATGAAATCAGTAATATGGGATTCAAACGTAAGATATTGATCCAAAATTAAGCCGAGATATTTAAAGGAGGTTATTTGTGCAATATTATTTCCATTATTATCACTGAGTAAAAAATTATCAATGGGGTTTTTCCTAGAACTATGAAAAATGAGGACTTTTGTTTTTGTAGAATTTAAGACCAGATTGTGTGATTCAAACCAAGAATGAAGAATACTAAAATCTTGTTGTAAGGTTTCTTGAAGTTTATTAATATTATTACCTGAACAAAAGAGAACTGCATCATCTCCATATAAAAGTAATTCAGTTTGTTTAAAGAACTCAGAAACAGAATTGATAAAAAGGGAGAACAACTGGGGTCCAAGTATGGATCTCTGTGGTACTGCACACCTAAGACTGGAATCTGTAGATGAAAATCTATGTATCAGTGTTCTTTGTGACCGATTATTAAGATATTGATCTACACAAGAAATGACTTCAGTGGAGAAGGATACCTTATTTAATAAATTTAAGAGCACAGCATGGTCAACCAAAAAAAACTGTCTGTACTGAAACCTGTATATAATTGCTCGTTCCGTCTGTCTTCCTTGTACTTTGGTTCTCCCTCCACCCCTGTAAACGACGTGGAGCCTTTGCAAAAGAGTCTATGACTCAAAGGATTGTAATTCCGATTTATACAGTAAAATAAAAAAAAAAAAAAAACAGATCAAATGCCTTGGCGAGGTCCATAAAAGCCAAGGCAACATATTTACCTTCTTTAGTTTACTTATATGACCATTTCATTTAACAGTCTCTTAGCCCATATTGGCATTTTAAGACTATCTTCCACTTCTTCTTCTTCTTCAGTCTGTTCCTCATTTTCATCTGCTATCTTTTGAGTTTTTGCCCATTATAGCTTGTTTGCATAAATGAATGTTTGCAGCACTTTTCCTATGCCACAAGTTATTAGTGGAGGTAATTTCAGTGATAGGGACAGTAACATTCTCTGAACTTACTGACACCATGAGATTTGCATCTTTAATTCTAGGTCCTTTTTCCACAAGGCATCCTTTCTGGCCCTGCCAGGCTGCCAGGCTTCTGGGGAACTCAGTGGGCCATCCCCTATCTAGCCTCGGTTTACCCCCGGCAGGGAGGAGGAAGAACCCAGGGTCCTCTCCCCACAACTCACTGTAGTGTGTTGGGTGGTCTGTGTTAAGTCCCCAGAGCTGGTCTGGTGGCTGAGATAATGGGGCCCTTCTCCAGGTGCAGGTGCATGATTTTTCCTTTTTCTCTTATGATCCCCCTAAGCCCCTGAACATGTCGGCATTCTGAAAGGTCCAAGGAGATGTGCGAACGCCGAGACGTGCCACCACTCTGGGCCTCAGTCAATGTCCTCCCCTCCCCTGAGGTGCGGCCCAGCTGTACTGCCACCCTTGGTCACCCAGGTGTCAGTATAGCAGTGGGACCCACAACCCACCCTCCCTGGAGAAGAACAGCTCCGTGGGTGCTCAATCCTCCTCCTCCTCCCCCCAGCTGGCCCTCTGACAACTTGAGCTTGTTCCCAAACCCTGGTCACCAGTGTCACAAGAGGTAATTCTACCATTGCGCTGGTGGGCTGGCTAGAAGCATAGTGTATTTTAAAGTGATGGTTTACAACTGGGAACAAACTTGAAATCTCAGAAATGCTCTCTGAGTGTTCCTTTGCTACTAGCAGCAAAATTTCACATGGAATGTCTTTAGCTCCCCCAATTTTGTTAGTAGCAAAATGTCTTTGTTTCCCATAATATTGGGGACTGAATTCTGATTTTGTAAGTCCTTACTTTCAACATTTGCAAGAAGGTCAGAATCCATTTCATTCCACTTCTTCAATACAGGCTATTTTCTCCTTGCTTCCACTAGCTGTTGCTTTGCTTTCTTCCATTATTTTACCATGTGTGTCTGGGAAGTGTATAAGGTTTAGTCTCTAATCCATAACCCCTTGTTCAGCATCTCCTGTTTCTCCTGTTTTTCCCTATAAATTCAAAGTACCTAAAACTGGAGCTACGTTTTTTTGTGAGATCTTTTCCGTGTGTCTCATAGCCCTGCTGTTCTCTGACATGAGTTGAATTTTTTTCCCTGGTCCTGGCAAAGAGATTGATTATATTACGCATGTTTTCATTGTCAGTCTGCCTTGTCTCTTTACCTTCACTTGCTTTTAATGAGACCGCAGTAAATGCATCTGTTTGATACTAGCTTGCTGTTCCTGGGCGACATGAAACAAAAAGTCCAGCACCACCGGTGCTCAGTAAAACAGATCACACATGTGCATTATAAATCAAATACAGAAATGTATTACCAGCAGTGCACAACACACCTCTCCAAGGAGAAAAGGGAGAACAGGGAGCAGCAATCATCTCCTACCAGTTTTGCCATTAAAGCATAATCAGGGACTGCTTTACTGAGCAGAGGTGGTGCTGGACATTTTGTTTCACATATTTCAGTTTTTCCTTAGCACACCCAAATAAGTGCCCGGGGCAGTATTTTGTCTATGTTGCTCCTTGGCTATCCCCACGGAACTTTCAGCTTGGTTCTCCCCACTCCTGTGCATCTTAGGTCTAATGCCCTCACTTCTCATCAGCCCAGGCACCTGCTTCTTATCAACTTCTGAAGGA
Organism: Neoceratodus forsteri; assembly: GCA_016271365.2. NCBI lineage: Eukaryota > Metazoa > Chordata > Ceratodontiformes > Ceratodontidae > Neoceratodus > Neoceratodus forsteri. The sequence goes on from CM057456.1 coordinate 1,356,569,784, forward strand.
CAAAATTTAACAATACATCCTTCTACTAGCAAGGTATCTGATCTTCCTTTATGACCAGGGTTTGAGCTGACTGGAATTCATTGCCGGCAATATGCTCTAATTTTGTTGCCATCTCAGCCACAATTACAGAAGTTATACTTTGCTTATTTACTTCTGCCAATGTACGACTGTTCATGCTTTCTATACTTTTGCTTGGGGGCTCAGTGTTGTCAGCTTTTGCAGCTTCAGTATTTTGATTTCCAAAAAGAGAGATTGCAGCCTTACTTTTAAAACTTTGAGCTGTTTGATGCCTAGTAAGAACCACCAGGGTTTGCTTCATCAGCTTTCCTGTTGGTTTGCCAGTCAATTGCTTACTCCTTGTATCTTTTATCGGCATCATAATCTCACAGATGGCAAAAATCTTAATGTGTTTCTTTCTGTTGTTATTTATCTGTAGTAAGTATTCAATTTTACTCGTAAAGTTGCTATGGTAGCTGATATTTTAGCAAGTATCAGAGAGTGGGTCAGGGAGCAGCTTCACGGTGTGATCATGAGTTTTCTCTGTAGACTCCTCTGTAAATGGATTTGTGGCTATCTCTTTTCATGTCTTGTGACTCTTCAAGCCAGACCATGCATGACAAATATTGGGCTATTCCATCAAACATAGCCAGAATTATTAAGGTGCAAAAACTGGGTTTAACACTGAACAGCTTACTCAACCCTAACTATGCTGGTGCTACCACACCACTATAACACACACACACATATATATATATATATATATATATATATATATGTGTGTGTAGTATATATATATATATATATATATATATATATATATATATATATAGTTAAGGTTGAGTATCCCATTTAAGGTTAAATCTGAAATTTGGCAGCTTAATAACTTTGCCACTGTATGATAGATTTGGCTGCAATTTAGAATGTATGGTCTGGTACCATAAATCTCTGGACCTTCCAAGTTTCATAATGATCAGATATATGGTTGGGGAGCTATAGAGCACCAAAAAAAGCAAAAATTACTGGTTTTTGCATGTTTCTTTACTCGTGCCTACAGGTCGCACGGTTTGAACGACTGGTCCAAAACCTTCAGGGAACATGCAGCTAGGGTCCCCAATGTGCCTTGCGAAGATTTTGTGAAGAAATATTAAATGATTCAGAAGTTATTCAAAAAAACCTGTTCCTCATTATAGCCTTTGAGAAAAGTTAAACTATTCGAAAGTGTCGTAAATGCACTTTTTACTTTCGAAAATGACCCTTGTAGTGTCACAAATCGGCCATCTTGTTTTCAGTTGATGGTCAGAGAAATGCTTGCCATTTAAATTTGGGACCCTCTAGGGACACAATTCTTGTTGTGTTCACCTAGTCAAGCCCTGAGGATGCTAGCCATATCTTTTTTTTGGGAGGGGGGTTAAACACCCTAGAAATATGTTTTTTAAATTTTTGTAAACAGTAGTGTTGCAAAGTACTTTCGAATATCCAACATTTTTGTGATTTTTATTTGTGAAAGTGTCATGATTTGCTAAAGAACTTTGAGACACTATGGCCAAAACAATAGGGAATCTTTGCCACCCTGCTGCAAAAGAATGGTTTGGTCTTTTGGGCTGAAATTTGGAGGGAAGAAAGCCAATATCCCACAGGTGTGCCTTTTGGTGGTTTGGTGACAACGTATTGGCAGGCTGCAAAGTTATGGTACTCTGAAGTTGACTGTATTTCTCATAGGCTAACATTACGGTGTCCACTGCACCTTTCAGGGCCCGTTTCTCCAAAACGGTTCGAGATACGGACTTTTCATTAGCAAAATGCTTAGACCCCTGCTAGGGGGCTAGGTACAAAACTAGCCTGGAAAGTCATAAATAATATGAGATTTTAAATGTTTTTCTTTTTCATACAGTTCCTGAGATATAAGGAATTTAGAAGTCCAAGTGCTCATTTTCTGCTCCGAGGGCCATTATTATGCATACATTCTTTGTATTCACTGTGCTTCTGAATGCACCTTTTTGGGAAAAAAAAGAGTGTGAGTTTGCATTACTGTTACCATTAGTATTTCCACTTGCATTTCCATTACCATTTGAGTTAGCGTTTCCATTTACATCACCACGTGCGTTAGCCTTTGCGTTTGTGTATGTGCTTGCATTTGTGTTTCTGTTCGCATTACTGTTTCCTTTGGCTTCATCGTTGGTGTTACTGTAACCATTTGCATTTCCAATTACGTTACCATTACCATTTGCGTGTTCGTTACTGTTTGCGTTTGCGTTGTCTTTAGCATTTGTATTTTCGGTAGCGTTTCCATTGTTGAAATTGTTACTGTTTCCTTCTGCTTCACCGCTGCCATTACCATTTGCGTTTCTGTTTGCGTTTGTGCTACCATTTGCATTTTCATTACCATTTTCATTACCGTTTGTGTTTCTGTTGCTGTTAGCATTTGCGTTACCATTTCTGTTTTCATTTACATTTGCGCTTGCATTTCTCTTACCGTTAGCATTATCATTTCCATTTGTGTCACTGTGTGCATTACCATTTCTGCATGTGGATGCATTTGCGTTACCGTTAGCGTTACTGTTTTCTTTTACCTCACTGTTGCCATCACCGTTTGCATTAACGTTACTGTTTGTGTTTTTGCGTTTACATAGTGCTGTGCAAAACAGTATGTTTTGCTGTTTTTCTGCACTGTCTTCCGTGATGCATAGTGTAGCCAGTGTGTGGTTGCTTGGTCTGAAGCTTGGCACATAGAAAGACCTTTGTTAAAGGAACATGGCAGTTTTTGTTTGGTGAAAAAATGTAGTTCCATTTCAGAGTTATTGCCATTTGAAGTTTTCCCCCTCACAGTTACTGATATTTTGTCCACCAGGTCCGCCATTTTAGCACATTTTTGGCTGCGATTTCTGACATTTTATGGTGGGACACTTCTTAAAGGTGAAGAAATGTGAAAATGGAATATCTCTGGAACAGTTTGGTCTTTTCACATGAAATTTGGAGGGTGTTGAGTGGATTTCCTGGAGATGTTAATTCTGCTGTTTACATGTTGGAAAAATAATTTGCTGCAGAGATACTGCATGACACAGTTAACATTCTATGCATAGTGTTCTGCATGGTGCTACTGGCTTGACATTTATAGTGTAGGTAGCCCTAGTGGTACGGAGGTGCCTTGCAGTGGTTTGGTGTGTGAAACATTAACAGGTGCAGAATTATGCCACTCCAATGAATGAAAATTTGGTTCATTCTGCTTCAATAACTTTTGAACTGTGTGTCTGATTTGCCTGGCATTTGGAATGTATAAAGCTTTTTTAATAGATCTTTGTGACAATTTTTGAGTCACTGACACTTACAGTTGCTGAATTGTGCATGTAAAGTTGTTTGCTCATGGCACTGTGCGACCGTTGAACAGATGTTCACAGAATTCTGGACACATGATGTGCTATGGTACATGTCTTCTTTTAACAATTTTTGTTTATGTCGGATATATGGTTACCGTTAGCTCTTCTGTGTTTCCATTACCATTTGCATTAGTGTTTATGTTTATGTTACTGTGTAAGTTACCCTTTGAGTTTGAGTTTGTGTTTGTGTTTGTATTACTGTTACCATTTGCATTGCCATTACTGGTTTTGTTTGCATTTACTTTTGCATCACCATGTGCGTTACCATTTGCCTTTGCATACGCGCTAACATTTGCATTTCCATTTGCATTACTGTTTCCTTTGGTGTCATCATTGGCATTACCATAACCATTTGTGTTTCCAGTTGTGTTACCATTACCATTTGCGTGTTCATTACCGTTTGTGTTTGCATTTCCATTGGCCTTAGCATTTGCATTTTCTGTAGCATTTCCGCTGTCGAGTGCGTTACTGTTTCTGTCTGTGTCACTGTTGCTGTTACCGTTTGCATTTCTGTTTGCATTTGTGTTACTGTTTGCATTTTCGTTACCATTTGTGTTTGCGTTTCTGTTGCAGTTAGCATTTGTGTTACCATTTGCATTACCATTTCTGTTTCCATTTACGTTTGCACTTGTGTTTCTTTTACCATTTGCGTTATTGTTTCCATTTGATCACCATGTCCATTACTGTTTCGCTTGCGTTTCTGTTACCGTTAGCATTACTATTTTCTTTTACCTCCCTGTTGCCATCACCATTTGCGTTAATGTTACCATTTGTGTTTTTGCATTTTCGTAACTGTTTGCTTAACCATTTGTGTTTGCGTTAACATTAGTGCTTGTGTTTACATTACAGGTTGCGTTACCATTTCCATCTGTGTTAACACTTGCATTTCTGTGGATTTCTGTGACATTTGTAATACTTGGTCTACTATGGTACTTCAGTGCATTTACCAATTTTCATTTGACGTTTACAAATATTTTTTGCAGAATGAAGCGCCCAAAATGTATTTTTCCCCACTCGTGCAGAGCCTTATGCTCGTGCTGCTCTGCAACTGTTGAAGAGATTTGGATATGATTTGGTATTCATGGAGTGGAATGGTGCATCTCTTGATTTACCAATTTATATTTCACTGGTCAATACGGTTTTTGTGTAGTGCAGTGCAAAACATGGTGTTTTTGCTATTTTTATGCACTGTCTTCCGTGATGCATAGCATAGCTAGTGTGTGGTTGATTGGTCTGAAACTTGACATGTAGCAAGACCTTTACAGAAGAAACATGCCAGTTTTTGTTTGGTGAAACAATGTTGTTCCATTCCAGAGTTATTGCCAATTGAAGTTGCCCCCCCCACAGTTACTGATTTTTCGGCTGCCAGGTCTGCCATTTTAGTACATTTTCGGCCATGATTTCCACTATTTTGTGGTGGGAGACTTCTTAAAGGTGCAGAAACATAAAAATTGAATATCTCTGGAATGGTTTGGTTGTTTTGCATGAAATTTGGAAGGTGTTGAGTGGATGGACTAGAGATGTGGATGGTGCTGTTTACATGTTGGAAAAATAATTTGCTGCAGAGATACTGCATGACACATTTAATATTTTGTGCACAGAATTCTGCATGGTGCTACTGGTTTCAAATTTATAGCATAGGTAGTCCTAATGGAATGGAGGTGCCTTGCAGTGTTTTGGTGTGTAAAACATAAACAGGTGTAAAATAATGCTACTCCGATGAATGAAAATTTGGTTCATTCTGCTTCAATCACTTTTGAACCATGTGTCCAATTTGCCAGAAATTTGGAATGTAGAAAGATTTATAATAGATCTTTGATTGTGACAATTTTTGGGTCATTGGCACTTAGGTTGCGGAATTGTGCATGTTACATTGTTTGCTCATGGTGCTGTGTGACCGTTGAATGGATGTGCTCACAATTATGGACACACAGGCCCAGATATTCAAACTGCACCCAAAAAATGCGAAACCCCAGGGGCAAGCGCAAGTCCACTGCACCCATGTGCAAGAAGCGTGATATTCAAAAACTGCACAGGCCAAGATGCGCCTACTGCAGACAATTGAATAGTGCACCACCTGTGCCATAGCGCAACCAGGGATGTGAACTTGTGCATATCTGATGCACCATAGTGCAACAAGGGATGCTCAGCAGTGCAGTACAGATGTGCCATAGTGCAACCAGGGATGCCCCTGCAGCAGGGCAGCAATGCAACAACACAATCAGGGATGGAGGGGCCCACCACCCATGCCACAGATGGGCAGAAGAGCACACGGCAGAACAGACATTGTCCCCCCCACACCCCATGCACTGCACAACCAGGGGAGAGCTGAAATAACCACCGGCCCATGGATACCAGCAACTAACCCACAGCCGGGCCATGGTGCCCCAGCACACCCCATGGTAAGCTGTGACTGGCACACAAGGAGGGTTGGCCACCCCATGCTACACCATCCCACCAATGCAGAGCATACCCTGCACCACAATCACCATAACCCTTCCCAGGAGTAGCGCCCAACAGTGCAGGACACCCTATGCATGACACCACCCCCACTGTGACAATGCAACCCTGTGCACCATGGAGCCATGCAAGGCAGCCCCACCATGTGCACCCTGCTGCAGGTGGCAGCAGACAGCAATGCAACAACAGCATACACAATGCCACCCTGCACGTCCCCCCTGAGGTACAGCTGAGAAACCGACCATGCTTCACCACACGAGGTACCCCACATGCAACAGGGCATGCCCCAGACCCCACCACCAGTGGTACAGCACCCTGCACACCCCCCCAAGGACACATCTCATCCCAGCACTGGCCACAACAGCCAGCACAGAGATGCACAGTGTTGCACGGAAGCATGCACCAGACAGGATGCAACACAGTGCATGAACAAACACCCACCCATACCCAAGGGCACACCAACACAGGGACACAGTAGCGGGTCAACCAAGCCACTGGCATGTGGCCACGGCTGATGTGTACACATGGCCAGCACCCCTACATTGCACAGGTGTGCCAGCCACCCTGCACAGGCACCATGAAGCTGTATGCCACCAGCATGCTGCCGGAGCACAGGTGACAGACACTGGAGCACATCCCTGCAACAGACACAAGTGACAGCATGGAGGGGGACAACAACAGCAGAGGCCACAGTGCCACTGGAGGCAGACATGCACCATACTGGTGATGGAAGGCAACCTGGCATTGTGCTGGGTACAGTTGTTATCCAGCATGGACAGCCACCACTGACACACCAGCAGATGGTGCATATCACAGACATGCAAGGGTGTCAGCTGCACAGGCCATGGACGGTCTGACAGGGGTGCCATGCACACAGTGCAGGCACCGTGGACCACTGCACACAGGCATCCAGTGCACAGAGTACAACACACAAACCACAGACAGTGACTGATCCCCCTGCCCACACCATAGGCGGTTCACCTCTGCACACACACATGCCCATGCGTGCACCACCCCTGATGCCATGCACACCACTGCAGCTGAGCACCTGTAGCCCACTGCAAATCAGAGACCACCACAACTGCCATAACAAAATGCATATATTCAAAAGAAGTAACAAAAAACTTTGTACAAGTATTTACAAGGGAAGGGCCACATACCAGGTGGGGTGGGTAAGGGCAGGGTGAACATATGGGAAAGAGAAGGGGGTGTGAGGGTGGGTCTGGGGGAAGGTGTTATTAAGGGCATGGAGTTTCATCATGTGCCCTGGTCCTCCTCCACACAGCACCTACGTCTTCTCCTCACCCCATGGCAGTCCATCCTCTGCAAAAGCTTCAGAGTCACCCTTGCCACCTGGAGCAGCTCCTGCACACCTCTCTCCAGTGCCTGGAGTCACCGTCCACCTAGGATGAGGGAGCAGAGTCATAAGTGTGACTGTCCAGCCCCCTGCAGCCCACCCATTGTGCATGGCATACAGCCATGTGCCATGCCCCTGTGATGATGTGTGACCACCACAGTGACCGTGTCCACAAGAGCTGCCTGCCCAGGCAGCCACAGCCATGTGGACCACTGCACACACCCACCACCCAATGTTCTGCACAGCACCACCGTGGTCGTACAGTGGCTTGGTTATGCAGTGTGAAGGCAGTGCCACAGCCATGTGCCCAGTGCATGCATGGACCACCATTGATGCACTCCCAGACATGCAGTGCCACTGGACAGTGCTGACTGTAACAAGTTGTGTGCATGGCAGTGGTGTCACTGGATGGTGGCCATGCCCCGCTGCCCACCCAGTTATACAGCATGCAATAGTAATCATGGATGTAAGGCACTCACCATCATCAGGCTGGTCCATGCACCGCTGCACACCTTCAGCCCTTCTGCCCTGCTGCTCCTCCAGGCGGCGCCTCTGCTCCCTCACCTGTCTGCATTCTTCGGGCCCTAAGGTGCAAACATGGAGAGAAGAACATCAGTACAATCTGGTAGCAAAGTCCCCCCGCCCCGTGTGTATGCAATCCCACACAGCTATACGCATCCACCCCACCCCCGATACCACCACCACAACCAATACTGGATGGTCCCCCCATGTGCCGGACACATGCAACCGTGATACCTGTATGGATGATAACAGTGTATGAATGGGGCACCTACCTGGCCATGGCACCATGCCTCTCCTGACACATGCCCACAGGTGGACAAGCAGGTCCGTGTCCCTGCACCTGAGGTCCCCGTAATGGTGGTGACACTGCACTGTCATGCACCCCATACCAGTGGCCTCCTCGAGAGCATCGGCCCCCTCCTGCCACACTGCACTCCTGGCCCTGTCCAGGGGTGCATCACCATACAAAGCCCCAGCATGGGGCTCTGCAATTTGCCACCAGGTTGGCAAGCTCCACCTGGCTCCACATGACTGCCCTTCTCTGCGCCATCTCAGCAATGTGGTGGATTAAAAATGGAGCTCGGCAGCACAGTCCTGCCACGTGCAGATGCTGCGCGGTACAGCGTTGCCATTCCCTATCACGCTGTCACCGAACAGCGTGATAGTGGTGCACCCATGCCTGACACATGGCACCTAGGGGGCAAAGGTCAGGCACAGGGTCAAGGGTCTCTGGCACACGGACAGCCACAGCACGATTGGAACCCAATGAGTGTAGCATGATTGGGTGCCTGTGTGCCACCTCCTGTAGTGGCCTACAGCGCTGTTGCCCCAGTGCGCCTACGATGCCCCAGTGCCACAGTGCCATATATGTGAACAGCGCAGTAGCACCACCAGCACAATGGTGGCTGTGCCCTGCATTGCCTCCTGCTCACAGCACGTCAGCAGTGTGGCAGGCACCTGCGTCATCAACCCGGGAATGCACACTTAGGTGTGTACTGTGCATGTTACAGAACTGCGCCCTTGGCTCAGCATGTTCAGCACAACTGCACAAAGCGCAACAGCACGATATTCAGCCGGCATATGCAAATCAGCTAATCAGCCATTCAATGGTGCAGTCACTGCATTTGCATCCACTTAAAAATGCACCTCGCCTCATTTGCATGCGTTGCACTATAAAAATGTGACATTGGGCTGCACTGGCCATAGTCGGTTACTGCAGTCTATTGCAGTGAGTTGCATGCTGTTTGGGAGTGTGGACTGTGGTGTTTGGGACATTCATGGGACTGCACAGTCACAGGTAACACCTGACATTCTCACAGGAGGAATCATGACTGATAGAGAGGTGGAGGAAGAGGAACAGAGATGTAGGAGGAAGAGGAGGCCGAACTTCACAAAGGAAGAGACAGATGCCCTGTTTGAGGCCTACCTAGACCAGGAGCCGCTGCTCAGCAGATGCCAGGGAACACCACAGGCCTGTGCTGCTGCATGGGAAGAGGTGGCACGTGCTGTCAACCTGCATGGCAGCCACCAGCGCTCCGTGCAGGAGTGCAAAAAGAAGATGGACATGGACAGGTGGAGAATTAAAGAGAAGGTGGCTGCCATCAGGGCAGCATGGTCTACGACCGGTGGGGGACAGCCGGAGGTGCAAAGCCTGACCCCACAAGAAGAGCGGGTTGCTGGCAGCATGTAACGTTGTGCTATCGAGGGTGTTTCTGGGTGGTGGATTCCAGACAGGTGGTAGCCTTTCACTGCATGGTAGGTCCTGGTCTGTCAATGGGGGGGGGACAGGGTAGGTCACATACATTAATGCTACTGTTTTTCCCTTATAGCTCCTGAGTGTCTACATGGGTCAGTGGTGGTGGGCTTCTCCACTGAGGGCAGTAGCATGGAGATGGAGGAGGACCCATCCACCTCCACAGGCATACAGGGGTCAGGGTGATGGTGGGCCCACCTGGACATCCAGACAGATGTTGGTGGAGCAGGTGCGTAGGAGGCCCTGCCCGTGTCCCAGCGTGCCAGCGTCCATGGATTCCAGCATGCTGAGACTCGGGCTGGTGCCGGATCCATCACCGATGATGATGGAGCTAACGTCATGGGCAGTGAGACATGTGGGCCACAGGATGGCCACACAGCAGGTGACATCGCGGCCATTGCTGTGGGTGGTGCCACCGTGTAGGCCTGCGTGACATCACAGTCCCAGCCTGTGCCTGTTTGCACCAGTGGGGCAGCACTGGTGCACGTTCAGGACAGTGGGGCTGTTGCGGCCACTGCGGCAGCACCATTGAGCCCTGGAGAGCGGCAGCCAGAGGGGCAGTATCAGCAGTCAGCCAATGGCCATGGGGGTACACTGTCAGGGGTGGCATCAGTGCATGGCTTGCGGACATGCCCAGGCCTGACCCTGGTGTGCAGTGCCCACCCTCAAGGGGTGACAACCATCAGGGCCGTGAACACCATGAGGGACAGCATGCCGATCAGGAAGATGACCTCTTAGATGAGCACAACCGCATACTCCAAGCATCAGTCAATCAGCAGATGCAGCTTATGACGGCAGTGGATGCACTCAGTGTGGATCTGCACCAGGCAGAGGAGTGGTGCAGCAGAGACACCGCATTGCTCCTGGCAGGGATGGACCGGTTGCGGGAGGATATGACCACTGCCATTGACAGGCAGACACAGGCATTCACAGCTGTCATTGCCACAATGGGCACATAGTTATTTGCCCATTTGTCGCAGACACCAAGCAGTACAATGTCCAGCCCCCATTCCCAGCATCATGCGACACCCTCCTTGTCGACTCCGGGTTCAGCTGTGGGCATCCCAAGCATGCCTGGCACAGACATGTTCGGTGTGCTGCAGACCCCTGCGCGAGCACGGTCACGTTCATGCAGTGGAACCCCTGGAGGACTGTCGGTGCCACCCCATGAGGCCATTGGTCAGCCTTTCACTGCTGGCTGGTCTCGGCGGGGCCTCCCACACATCCATGGTGCCGTGGCACTGTGGCGTGTGACTGACCTGTCTCCCAGTACAGCTACTGTCTGATGCTGCCCTGTGTGCATTATGTTGTTCAGCATGCAATGCACAGGTGGGGTACCCGGCCTGCACGCGCACACACACGTTCCATCTGCACACCCTCCCAGCTGTTGTCCACTGTGGCATGTGCACGATGATGCCTGCGTTGCACTGTCCCCCATTGTGCAATGGTGCCCAGAGTCTGACACATGCACAATGACAGGCAGTGGGTGTGGTGGTCTGTGGACGTGTGTGTGTGGCTAGGGGTGGTGGTCTGGGTCGGCATGCCTCCTACCCTTTGTGCATGTCTTGTGAGGTGTGTATGTATGACCACGTGCCATGGTAGACTTTGCCCATCCCTGGCAGTGTGTGCAGTTCCATGCTCAGCCACTTCCCTTGACAGCATGCACCTCTGGTGTTTGTCCATGCATGTTTGTGGGTTGTGCCTTTGCCACTGGTGGTTGCACATGGCCCCATGACTTACCTGGGTTGGCTGAAGTTCTCCTCTGTGATGGTGTCCCCATGCAGCTGTGCCAGCCGGATCAGTCGGGGGTACTGTCACCCAAGGGGGGGCTGCCCATCACCATCTTCACCAGCATCCTCATTGTCCCCATCGCTGTCCCCCTCTTCGACCTGTACGGCTATCCCACAGTCGTTGGCCATGTTGTGCAGGATGCAACAGGCCAGGAATAGCCCACAGGCCTTTGAGGCGCTGCACTGTAGGACACCACAAGATGTGTCCAGGCAATGGAAACATGTCTTCAGCATCCCAAACACCCACTCAATGATATTGCATGTGGTGGCATGTGCCTCATTGTAGCGTTACTGCAATGGGGTCGCAGGCCACCGGTATAGTGTGAGCAGCCAGGGACGGAGTGGGTATCCACTGTCACCTGTGTGTAGAGGGTGGAGGTTAGTTTGGTGATCAGCGTCGCTCTGCCTTGGGCCATCTAGGCCAATACCCATGTCACCTCTGACTAGTCCCCTCCCAAGTTCTATGTTTTTCCATGTGGTTTGCCTACTCATCCACTAAGTGGCCAGTGGGGATGTCCCCACTCTCGAATCTGTGGCACAGTGCTGACTAGTGCCAGATGAAGGCATCATGTGCTCCCCCAGGGTGCATGGCACAGACTTTGATTATGCACCCCCTAGCATCGCACACCACCTGGCAGTTGATGCTTGCATAGCCCTTCCGATTGATATATGCGGCCCCTTCAGGGCCAGGTGCTGTGCGGATGGCCACATGGGTGCAGTCTATTGCCCCTAGCACGCCAGGCATACATGCTACCCTGTGGAACTCCTGTATGTTTGCTGTGTGCTCCACCAGTGTGCTGGGGAAATGGATGTACTCCACAGCATGTGGCAGCAGTGTGCTGAGGAATTGGGTGAGGTGGCATGACGCAGCTGACTGGGTTATGCCTGTGGTGTCCCTTGTTGGTTTCTGGAAGGTACCCATGGCGAGCAGGCACATGCAAGCTGTGACTTTTGTCTCCACTGACAGAGCATGGCTCCGTCTTATGGGTGCCTGCATCACATCACTGCACAGCTCACAGAGCCACCTCAGAATTGCCTGGTTCTGGTGGTACTGGCCCACAATCTTGGTATCCATGTACAGCTCGAAGCTGGTGCAGGCTTGGTACTGCCTGTTGGGGTCATACCACTGACGGGCCCTTCCACGGCCGTGCCCCCCTGCTGCCTGCCTTCTCACCCCCCTCATTACTGCCTCCATCTGGATGGTGGCACTGGCCATGTCCCTGGCTTGTGTCCCCCCCCGGAAGCTGTTTCTGTGTTCCCTGCTGTCCTGGCTGCTACTTCCCCTGCACTGGGAACACCTTCCTCTGGTGGCCTCAGTGCTGTGTGGCACTTCCCCCTTCTGCACTGTGGCTGTGGCTCCCCACACCTTCCCTGTGCCTGTGGGTTCAGGGTGCCCTTTCTCTGTCCTGCCCTGTGTGTCTGTGTTGCCTGTGTGGCTGGCTATAGTTCAGCAACATGTGCCTTCCCTGTAGTGTTCTTGCACCTCTCCCTTGTTCCTTTTTATTTTAGCTCATTTCTGCTATCGCGCAGCTTCCGCTTGCTCCCTTATTGCATATGGCGCATGTTGTTGAATATCGCACTGCGCCATTTATGCATGGTTCCACCCCCTTCAGTTGTGCATGCATTCATTATCATTGCGCTCTTGCGAAGTGTGATTTGAGGGGCGCATCTGCCTCCCGCTGAATATCGCAGAATGGCACATTTTTGGACTTGCACTGGAGCAACCCTATTGTGCATGGTGCAACCCTTTTGAATATCTGGGCCACAGTGTGCTATGGTACATGTCTTCTTTTAACAATTGTTGGTTCCATCGGATATATGGTTCTTGTGTATTGAAGTAGCAAACATGTTCTTTTCAGCACTACTGTGCAGTTTTACCGGTGTGACGCTGTGCAACTGTTGAACAGATTCTGATAACATTTGTTATACATGTTGTGGTATGGTACAAGTCTTCATTTACCAATTTTCATTTTAGTCGATCATACAGTTTTTGCACAGTGAAGTGACAAAAATTCACATGGGCTCTGCGCTCCCACCACCACATTCCATTCAATATTTATAGCGCACATTCTCAAAAAGAAGGGAAGTTCATGGCAAAAAAATCCATCTAATGCATCAGTTAGGGTTGTTCCACAGTGATAAAAGTGAGGAAATTCAGTGTGAGGGTTGCCACCCATTTCACCCCACGCCCACCCCACCCCTACCAACAGGCATCGGGTGTGTACGGGTCGCCGGTCCTAACTCTCACCCCATTCTCCTATACTGCACTACCTCAGCTTATTTACACAAGGAATGGGGTGAGTTAGCTAACTACCCCAATGCACACCCCAGTGCCTGTTGGTGGGGGCGGGTGGGCATGGGGTGCAAGGGTGGCAACCCTAACACCAAATTCCCTCATTTTTGTCACTGTGGAACAACCCTAATTGATGCATTAAACTGAGTTTTTGCCATGAATATATATATATATATATATTAGAGGCAAAAAACTCAATTTATACGTGATTAGGGTTGCTCACACCGACAAAAGTGAGAAAATTGCCGGTTTAAGTTGAAGCCCCTTAGCCTCTCGTCCACACCCCAACTGGCATCGGGGTGCGCATTAGGTTTGTCAGTCATAACTCTCACCCCATCATATGTGTAAAGAAGCAGAGGTGTAGGAGAATGGGGTGAGAGTTAGGACCGACAACCATAATGCGCATCCCGACGCCGGTTGGGGGTGTGGGCAGCGGGGGCTAAGGGGGGCTTTCAACCCTAACACTGAATTTCCTCACTTTTGTCAGTGTGGAACAACCCTAACTAATGCATTAAATGTATATTTTTGCCTCTAATTTCCCTTGTTTTTGAGAATGATAATGAGAAATAGTGAATGTAATGCGGCGACGGGAAGCTCCTGCCACATGATGTCTTGTCATATACATTGTGCCCACAAACACAAATAGTAATGTGCATGATGACGCAAAGTGAAACAGAAAGAGAAACAGTAGTGTAGACAGAAATGTTAAAAACAACGCAAAAGCAAGCGCAAATGAAAATGCAAAGGGTAACACACAATGTGGCGTAGACATGAACGATAAGTGAAACAGGAACAGAACAGCAAGCGAAAATGGTAATGGTAACAGTAATGTAAGCACACAGGCTGGTTTTCCCCAAAACCTGCATAAAGAAAGACAGTGAGTACAAAGAATGTATGCATAATAATGTTTCTCGGAGCAGAAAATGAGGACTTGGAATACTAAATTGCTTATATCTCAGGAACCGTACGACGTAGAAAAAAAATTTAAAAGTCATATGATTTATGACTTTCCTGGCTAGTTTTGTACTTAGCCTCCTGATGAAAAGTCCGTATCTCGCACCGTTTCCGAGATAATGGCTCCTGAAAAAGGTGCGGGCGAATCTACCAGAATGTTATCCCATAGGAAAAAAGAGGTTTGGAGTGCCATAACTTTGGCTCCTGTAATATTTTTTCACCAAACTACAAAAAGGCACATCTGTGGGATGTTGACTGTGTTCCCTCCAAATTTCAGCCCAAAAGACCAAACCATTATTTTGCAGTAGGGCGCCAAAGGATTCCTGTAATGCGTCGGATGCTGTAATGTTATCCTATGGGAAAAAGTGTCAACTTTGGAGTGCTGTAACTTTGCCACCATGTAATATGTTTTCAAGGAAACACTGAAAGACACATCTGTGAGATAGCGGCTGCGTTTTCTCCAAATTTCAGGCCAAAACACCAAACCGTTCTTTTGCAGCAGGGTGCCAAAGAATTGCTGTCATTTTCCCACAGCCTAGAAAAGTACTGTCGCAGTTTGCGAAAGCTTTCGCAAATTCATTCGACAGAGTCGCAAATGCGACAGTACTTTGCGAAAGTACTTTTTCCAGAAATTTGAAAAACATATTTCTGGGGTGTTTTACCCCAAAATAAAGCCATGGCTAGCATCCTCAGGGTCCGACTAGGTGAATACAAAAATAATTAGGTTGCTAGAGGGTCCCACATTTAAATGCCAAGCATTTTTCTGATCGCTAACTGAAAACAGAATGGTGGATTTGTGACACTAAAAGGGCCATTTGCAAAAGCAAAAACTGCATTTGCGACACTGTTGAACTTTTTGTTAACGTTTCCCATTGACTTATAATGGGAACTTGTTTTTTGAATAACTTTTGAACCATTTAATATTTTTTCACAAAATCTTCAAAAGGCACATTGGGGACCCTGGCTGCACATTCTCTAGAAGATTCCCGGACCAGTTCTTAAGCGATGGAAGCCTGTGAGCGACATAGAATTCCAAAAAGCATAAACGCACACACAGATCACGCTTAATAACTCCGCAGCCATATAGCTGACTGGTACAAAACTTGGCAGATTCCAAGGCGTATGGGTCTTGATCACGTATTCCAAATTTCAGGTAAATCCGTCAAACAGTTGCAAAGTTATTAAGGTACAGCATTTTGGGTTTAACATGTAAATGGCTCCTCAACCCTAACTATAATATATATAGATATATATGGAAAAAAAAACATAAACATTTTTGGTCTCCAGGGTCTTGGTGAATCAGTGGTGTGGTCTTCCTTGGAGTTGTCAGCCCTAATGATCTCTCTCCCACAGCCCATAGACTCCTATCCAAAGCACAAGGTTCAGCTCCAAGACAGTACCTTTTAGTGATACACTCTTCAAAGGTAGAGAAGTATGTCTTGCCACATGTTGCCAACACAATTTGTTGTAGCTTTCTTCCTTCAGGGCCCTGCAGGCTCTGCATGAAAAAAGGACATCATGTGTGATGCTGCTTGCTCAAGGAATGGGGTGGACATTAGGGTTAACAACCCCAAGGAGGAAGACTCCACCACTGATTTGCTAAGACTCATCAGACCCAAAACCCTAATGTTTTTTCCTTTTGCTGCATTGGGGTGGGGGTAGGAAGTTATGGCTGGAAACCCTAAAGACACATTTTCCTACTTTTGTGGTGTTAAGTTACCATAACTGGTGCATTAACAAAGTTTTTTGCAAAGAATTTCCTTTCTTTTTGAGGTAGTGGAATCATATCCTCATTCACACAGGTCCCTTCAAGACTTGTGTGAACAGATGCAGATGCCCTGTGCTGGGGAAGACTCTGTCTGCCTACAGAACTGCATGGCCCTTGTGGGCCCTGCACATCCATGCAGTGACAGACGAGAAGAATTCATGGGGCTATCTGGTGGGCTGCAGAACAGCCGGACCCTGTGGTCCCTGCTCTTTCATTTGGCTGCAGATACAGATGCCCAGGGCAAACAGTGCATCTGTCAGTTAATGTACAAGGCTGTCTGCCACCAACAGGTAGGAGGTACAGGGCTCTGTGCCAAGAGGACATTTGTCTTCACTATATGGTAACCAGGCCCCTGTGGACAACCCTGAATTTTTTGTTTCCTGGCTGGGGGTGTCGCATAACAGCGCCATCCCCTCACTCTCACCCCATTCAGTTGGGCTAGTCAACTCACCCCTGAACTCAACTTCCTGGCACAGCATAACAAAGCATGCCTGCTGGGGTTAAGACTAGAACTACACACAAAGTTTGTGAACAACTATATTTTTTTGTTAAATTATGACCCTGAATTTTCAAGATACTCATTTTCGCCTTACAAACATGACATGTAGTATTTATAGTATATTTTCTGAAATGTCATTTCACACCAGAAGTATGAAAACACGTCTTGTCCAGGATTTTTAAAAAATGGCATGCGTCACATTCGTGAGGTGGCATGGAAAAATGGCTATGTTGAAAGTTTGGACTCAAAATATTGCAAATTAGTGAAGTTATGAGCAAATGTTGAAATACTGCAATTTAAATACTGCAATATTCACTGATAACCTGGACATTTTACCATATTTGTGCACCAAATTTTCAGCATACTGTAGCATCCTTATTAATCCACTTCATGAACCCAGTAGGTAAAAATGTTCAATTCCCAGCCAAAACATCATTCTGCACCAATATGTCATTCCATCCTACAGGTGTGAAAACACATTTTGGTCAGGATGTGAAAACTAACAACTGTCACATTCATGAAGTCCAGTCAAAAAACTTCCTCTGCTGAAAATTTGGAGTAAAATATTTAAAATTAGAAAAGTTACAAGTGAGTGTAGAAAAATGTCAGCGTACGTGCATAATTTTGTCATTTTTACGTATTTTGGCTCCAAATTGTCAACATATCTTTCTTCTGACCCCACCTCATGAACAAGGGTGGTGAAATTTTTCAAATCTCACTGAAAAGTTATTTTGCCAATTGACTGTGAAATCACCTTTTGGGTCTAATTTGCATAACTCCACCACCATTGGTCATGAGGTGGGGTCCCAAAAAGGCCATGTTGAAAATTTGGTGTCAAAATATAAAAAAATGATGAAGTTATGCATCAGAGTTCAAAAGACCATTGAAATACTTTGAACCACACTTACCTTAGTTTATCATATTGCAGTCAGTGGTTCCAAGAGCAAGACATGTCTTCAGTCGGAGAGTGGATCCTTGCAGTGGGACATTTTCAGATGATTGAGGGTGTGTGGGGTTGTGGGTGCTGAGTGGGAGGTTGGTTGGGAGATCAGATTGGCAAGGGATGGTTTTCTTTTTTTGGCGGGGGACAACAAGGGACTGTTTTATTCTTTTCAGCTGACATCCAATGCTGAAGATTGAGTACCCCTGGTGAGCCGGAGGGGAGGAGTCCACAGAAGTAATTCCGGGGTGGGTACCCCAGTCTGCTCATATATTAAAACAATGCATTAACATTGGGAAGAACTGGCCACCTAGAGGGGAAGGGATAGAAAGAAGCAGTACAGGGGTTGGGTACCCCAGTCCGCTTAATACTGTACCAAATAAGATAGATAGATGGATGATAGATAGGTAGGTAGGTAGATAGATAGATAGATAGATAGATAGATAGATAGATAGATAGACAGATAGACAGACAGATAGACAGACAGACAAAGAGATGAAAACAGAAACAGACAGACAGAGCAGGGGATCAGTGGGTCACTGCTCTCACTGCAGACCACAACATGATTTCCAGCTGTGCAGAACTCAAGAAAGCCCCACTGTTCTCATACAGAGAATACAAATGAAAAGCTCCTCTCACAAAGCTGGGCACTTTGGATTTTGGGATGCCCAGAAAAAGTGTTTATTTATGATAAGATGGTTGACTTTTACTTTTCTGTGGTTGCTGCTATACTGCAGTACAGTGGTCAACTTTTATATAGCTACCGCTGTGTGTCTCTCCAAACCTTTTTCTGATTATCCTGAGGACTGACTTATTTAAAGCAGCAGCTCAAACAGTTGCCCAACGTGTAGGGAAATAATTTAGAATAGAAGCTTGTAGCAGTTGGCTTGTTAATATATACTGCCACACTATGCTTAAGAAATTTTATCCCAAAATCTTGCCATTTCTGAGAATATCCATATGTGTTCATGTTACTATGTGGCAATGTGCATCCTAACCCCAGACCCTTGGATGGTTTTGATTTTCCAGATGATATCTGAAAGAGAATTTATTTATTTATTAAATTTTGTCAACTGGGTAGGCCCGCTGGGCTCTGAAGGTCCCTTTTTCAGAGGCGACCCAGGGATTGTTACATAAGGTTTGAACATACAGACAGATATCACAATGTCATTACAGATCATACAGGGTAACTAAGACAGCATACAATATTCCAATTTTTGTGCAAAGAGGGCAGGAGATGCATGGTATTAGTTGTTTACAGTCATAGTACAGTGCAGTGCATAGGATACAAGATACAGCAATACAGATCAGTTCATGTACGGTCTGCTGATGTGTTCAGTACAATTAACACGAGGTTATGAATACTCCATACAGTTTCTGTAGAAATGGGCAACAGATACTTTATAGTATGGAGTACAGCAGTGACAGGTGGAGTGAGGTGATAAGTGCTTTTAATATCTACGTGAGGTTCATATGGGGTAGTGAGC
Organism: Neoceratodus forsteri; assembly: GCA_016271365.2. Lineage (NCBI taxonomy): Eukaryota > Metazoa > Chordata > Ceratodontiformes > Ceratodontidae > Neoceratodus > Neoceratodus forsteri. The sequence goes on from CM057456.1 coordinate 1,356,588,981, forward strand.
CAGCACAAGCAGACAGTAGTCATTACCCTTGTAGGAGAGGAGTGTCTAGTCAGTATGGGTTGACATTAGGTATGATTGTCTAAGCTATTGGGGAAGAGGCAGAGACTTGGTTTGTTAAGGTGAGCATGGAGCCCCTTTTGAAAGAGGGCTAGTGTCGGAGCCTCCTGAAGATGACTAGGGAGATTGTTCCATGACTCCGGAGCTAGGTGAGTAAAGGATTTTCTCTCTGCTGCCATGCAGGTCTGGGGGGTCTCCAGGAGTTTTTTGTTCGAGGAGCAGAGTGGCTGTATGAGTGGCTTTGGGGCAAGTAGTCCATTCAGGCCTGCTGGAGGATGGGCATCCAGGAACTTATAGGTCCAGTTTAGTAGGGGATACTGGAGCCTATTGTCCAGGGATGGCCAATTGAGGGCAGTGAGGGCATCACAGTGGTGGGTCCTCAGGTAGACTTTAGTAGCAAAGCAAGCTATTTTGTGATATAGGGTCATGAGTCTGCTGTGGTCCGTTTTGGTGGTGCCGAGTACGATGGGGGTGGCATAGGTTAAGGTCAGGAGAAGGATGGATTGTGAGATAGCCAGACTAGTCTCTGAGATCATATTGTGGCTTAGGCAATAGAGAAGGCCCAGTTTTTGATGGATGTTTTTTGTTACAGCATCCACTTGGGGCTTAAGGGTGAGGCCCTGGTCTAGTATGAGACCAAGGTAGTTGACTGATTGTACCACCTCTATATTGGAGCCGGCCAAGGTAGTGCATGGCAGGAGATGGTCCTTGGAGAGACCCAGGGATTTGGGCCCGAACAGCGTGGCCTTGGTCTTTGTGGGGATGAGGACAAGGCGGTTCTCAATTAGCCAGGTCTCGGCCTTGGTGAAGTCATTTTGGAGCAGAGGTCCTAGATCGGGGGCGGTGATCCCCCATTCTGTATAGTACTGCATCATCTGCATACTGTACTAAGGAGCTTCCCCCGCAATGCCCATGGAGTTCATTTGTGAATAAAGAGAACATAAGCGGACCTAGGATTGAGCCCTGAGGGACTCCTTCGGTTAGGGGTAGGGGTTGTGATGTGACCCCTTTCCACTTGACCTGTTGAGTGCGGTCCATGAGGTAATTACAGAACCAATTGAGGGAGTGTTGATCCAACCCTAGTTGGCTAAGCTTAGTTAGCAAGAGTGAGTGACCCACCAGGTTGAAGGCCTTTGAGAGGTCCACGAACACCGCCCCAGTTGGGGTCCCCTTGTCCCAGGCTGTCAGGACATCAGAGGTGAATTTGATGAGGGCAGTATCAGTCCCATGCTTTGGTCTAAAGCCATGTTGTGTGGGTGCCAGTAACCTGTTGGCTTTCAGGTAGTCTCTGAGTTGGCTGTAAACTAGCTGCTCCTGAATCTTAGCCAAGTGGCAAAGGATGGAGATGGGCCTATAGTTTCCTATGGGTTCCCTGGCTCCACCCTTGTGGATTGGGACTACATGAGCCCTTTTCCATGTTAGAGGGACTGCACCTTCCTGTAGGGATCTGTTTATTAATTGTGTGACAGGTAGCGCGATGGCTGGGGCAGCAGCCCTGAGCAGCCTAGGGTCCAGGCCGTCAGGTGCCAGAGTTCCACTGGGTTTTAAGGATTGAAGGAGGGTCAGCACATCTTTGATATGCACTAACCATAGATGGAAGTTAGTGATTATAGGGTCCTCAATTTCAGTGACCATTGGGCTCTGAGAGCTGCGAGTGGGATTGGGTCTGAGGGCCCCCAGGTCGGTAAAGAAGTGATTGAAGGCTGTAGCGACCTCCTTTCCATCACTGAGAGGAGTGCCATTGAATGTTATGTTACCCTGCTGGGGCAGTTTATTGCCTTTTATCAGGGAGTTGATGCTTGTCCAGAAGGACTTAGGGTCAGTTAGTGTTTGCCTCTGCAGGAACTTTAAGTAGTCTTTTTTGGCATTCTTGGAACTTCTTTGGCACTGATTCCGCAGGGATCTGTAGGCAGAGTAGTCAGCAGGGGTGGCAGATCTCCTTGCTCTTTTCCAGGCTTTGTCTCAGGCTATCATCAGTGCCTTCAGTTCATGTGATATCCACTTGTGGCACTGGCCCTTGGCTCATCTGGTCCTAATTGGGGCGTGGATGTTAGCCACGGCAGAGAATGTGCGCTGGAAAAACTGTGCTGCATCATCCATGCTCCCTAGGTATCTTACTGGGGACCAGTCTATGTTTCTTAGGGACCTCTGAAATGCCTCTGGTAAGAATCCAGAGAAGTCCCTGGCCACTATGAGCTTGGGCGGGGTCCTGGGAGGCTGGTTTTTCCATATGCAAAAGTCGGGTGAATGATCGCTTGGCGTGTCCGACATCACACCAGCCACTTGTATGTTGGTGGGTTTGGAGGTAAGTATCCAGTCCAGGATAGTGTGATTCCCGGTTTTATGGATTATGCCTAGTGACCTCAGTGATGACCTGGGTCAGGTTAGCATCTAGGAGTAAGGTCTTAAATTTTTGCTCAGTGGTGGGATCCCACTTTAGGTTGAAGTCCCCCAGGACCAACAGATCCGTGAGTTGTGCCCCTGCTATTGGGCTGATGAGGCTTTGGAGTGCGGCAGTACCCCCCGTGGGAGGGTTGTAGACACATCCTATGGTGAGGTGTTTAGCATTGCCCAGGACAAGTTGGATGAATATAGATTCTAGTCCTGTTGTGTCTGGCATTTCCACAGGGGACAAGGAAGCCGCCAGGGACGAGATCACATAGATAAGAACTCCCCCTCCTTTTTTCCCTTCCCTATCCTTTCAGAAGGAGTTGTAGTGTACTAGCTCCACTTCAAGAGGGAGTACGTGAGGCTTCAGCCAAGTTTCAGAAACGGCTAGCACATCTGGTTTGTATGTGTCTACCCATGCTTGCACCTCCAGAATCTTGGGTCAGAGACTGCAGATGTTCATGCAGGCCACCCTTAGTCCCCTGGTGTGACACCATGTGGGGTCCCTGGAGGATCCCAGTATGGAGTTAGCGGGCAGGGGCTCAGGGTTAGGGTGGATGTCACCAGCCCTCAATATAAGTATAACTAGGAAGAGGCGGAGGACCCCCTTACGTATAGGGGAGGATCATTTTGCTCAATCACCTGAGACACCAGAGAAAATGAGGTAACAGGCTCCCTTATGAGTAAGTCCGTGCTTGGTAACTAGTGCTAGTGGGATTGAAGGAGAGTGGCAATGTGTGGGGTGTGGTAGGTGTTGGTCCTGTGCTCCCCTATGCAGGTTGGGGTCAGGACAACCACTTATTTTGGCATCCACCCATCCTAACGTGGCTACGTAAAGGAGTAACAGTGCGATTATTCCACTGTTAGCCAATGAGCACCAACACCGCTGGTAGTGCAGTTGGGCTACGGCTACTGTGCTGCGCATCCTGTTGCACCTTGGTTCCAAGACCAGGCAGTGGTGTTAAGGGAGCAGGGTTCCCTAAGTTTCAGCTATTCTGAATTCCACAGTGGAAGAGAGCAGCAACTACATGCACCAAAGCAAGAACACAAAACTGGTGTCCTAGTGCAAAGTGAGAGATCTGGAGCCACCTGCAGTATAGTATAAATTGCCTATGTGGGAATGATCCTTGGCATTGGCTTCAGTCGATCCCTCCTGTATTCCCAAATTCTGTTAGAATCAGATTGCTGTGCTGGATGGCAGGAGCAAATGCCAGACTATTAGATCTTTAGTTTTGTTGTGAGAGCAGCCCTGATTGAGATTGAATTGGGAGCCCCACTTGGGCGGCCTCTAGTGGCAGCAGCTGAGAAGCTGCAAATGGTAAAGTGAGCTGATAGGCTCACGCGCCCATGTGGTGATCGCTATATAACTCAGAGTCCACCAAGGGTGGTGGCGGGGGGTAGTGGGGAGCTGACACGCAGCATCAGCGGGGCCTACTAGGTCTGGGAGCTGGCGGACTCCATTTGCTCTAGTGATGGGAGGTATTGGTATCTTGTGTCCGATGGGAGGGAGGGCTCCTTTGCAGGCCCTTGCAACCTAACCTCCCTTCGGGGGGTGTCAGTGGCATCCTCGGCTGCACAGTCTGGGACAATCTGGGGAGATAGTTCATTTTAATGTCAGAGAAGTATTTTGCCCAAAATTGACACAGTGAGTGAGTGAATTATTCAGTACTGGAAAAATCTAATAGTAATATCAGAGTCCTGACTTAATCCCAAAGTGTCTGGCTCCCAAATTTATATAGCAGGCTACCAACTCTGGTGTAAAGATAGGAGCAAAAAAGTTGGGGGCTCCTAATATGAGGTAAGCCAGAACTTCTTGTTAAAGAAATAAATCTTGGGTTAGGAACTCATGGTCTTGAATATTTAAACACTGGAGATCAGACTTCCATATGTACAACCAATGCTGTTGGTGGGAGTTTATAACCCAACAAAAAGTAAACAAAGCATGTTCAATAACTTGCAGGATTCATTACAAAATTTTGAAATTAGTCACAAAATAATGTTAATTGGCAGTTTCAATGCAAACTGGAATGGAACGGGGAATAACAAAAAACCTTATATGACTTACAAGCAAATATGGGTCTCTCTCAACTCATAAATGATTATACTAGAATTAATCCTAAAGATTGCACCTCGCCTGCTTTGCTGGATCTGATTTTCACAAATTAACCTGTTAATTATAAGACCAGTGGGGTGTTGCCAGACACATTCAGTGACTATCAAGTAATCTGCTTGAGAAGTGAAGACAAGAGCCTGTGGTCTGTAAAACACTCCACTTATAGAATCTTCAAACATTCTGATTATCCAGCTTTTATGTTAGATCTAGAAGCAGTAACTTGGGAGAGACTAAATCTGATCCCAGTGGTAAACAAGGCCTAGTCTTTTTTTACCAGGAATTTTTGTCAATTTGTGACCATCATGCCCTGTAAACAAATATTAACTGAAGCCAAAAATGCACTGTGGTGTAATGGGAGCTGACAGTATATCCTAGAGGTTAGAGTAATGAGCTGTGATTGAGCTTGGTATATCCAGCAGACCTGGGTTCAATTCCCACAACCTCCACTTGCATACCGTGTGACCCTGAGCAAGTCACTTAACCTCTCTGTGGTCCTGTGTTACCCCTGAAAACAGACCTTTGGCCTAGTGAGCCTTATCCAGTTACCAAATAATTTAAAAAAATAGATAAATAATGGCAAACTACTTAAAACAAAAAACTAGCAAAATAAGCACCGGAAAAAGGCAAAAAAAAAAATTCAAATCAACAAGTGGCCTGAAGTAGGTACCATCAGGCCAGGAGTAGTCATTTAAAAAAAATAAGTAAAAAACAGACTTATTACAGTGAAGCCTTAAATGCAAATAGGAAACTAAACCCTAAAGACTTCAGGGCCCAGATATTCAAAAGGGTTGCGCATGTGCAACTCCAAAAATGCACCATTCTGCAATATTCAGAAGGGGCCAGTTGCGACACCAAAAACATGCTGAGCAACAGTGCAATGGAAATGAAGGCATGCGCAACCGAAGGGGGCGGGTCCATGCATAAAGTGCACAATGCGATATTCGAACACTTGCGCAATGCGCAAGAGTGGCTCAGCCGGAAGTTGCGCAGTAGTGGAATTGAGCCAAAATAAAAAGGCTCAAGGAAGTGGCACAAGAACCCTAGCAGGCCGCAAACTGGGGGAGAGAGACAGAGAGAGAGAGAGAGAGAGAGAGAGAGAGAGACAGGAGCTGGAAGGGCAGAGAGGGACAGTGGGTCCAGGAGGACAGAGAGGCCAGTGGGGGGTGCCCGGTGCAGTGGAAGCAGCAGTGGGGGCAGCGGGGGTAACACAGGAACAGCAGCGGGGGGCGAAGCCAGGGAGATGGACAGTGCCAGCCCACATGGAAGCTGTAATGAGGGTGAGACACCATGCTGCAGGGCGTGGCGGCGGAGGGCCCTCGGCGGTATGCCCCGACAGGCGTATCGTGCCGCATCAGCCCGAGCTGTACACAGAGCGTCGAGATTGTGGGCCGGTACCGCCTGAACAGGGCAATACTGAGACTGCTCTGCAAGCTGTGCAGTGATGTGATGCAGGCACCCTCACAACGGAGTCACGCTCTGTCCGTGGAGACCAAGGTGACAGCCTGCATGTGCCTGCTCATCACAGGCACCTTCCAGAGGCCAACAGGGGACACCACAGGCATTGCACAGTCGGCCACGTCACGCATCCTCACCCAATTCCTCAGCGCAGTGCTGCCTCATGCTGCGGAGTACATCCATTTCCCCAGCACAGTGGCAGAGTGTACAACAAACATGCAGGAGTTCCACAGGGTAGCACGTATGTCTGGCGTGCTAGGGGCCATAGACTGCACCCATGTGGCCATTCGCACACCACCTGGCCCCGACGGCCAGGCATATCAGAACCGAAAGGGGTTTTCCAGTGTCAACTGCCAGGTGGTGTGTGATGCCACTGGGCGCATTATCAATGTCATGCCACACCCTGGCGGAGCACTGATGCCTTCATATGGCACGGTCTGCACTGTGCCATCGATTCGAGAGTGGGGACATCCCACGGGTCATCTAGTGGGTGAGTACACATGATGGAATGCAAACTCTGGGCAAGGGTGGAATGACACAGGTGCCATGGTAGTGGCACACAAGGATATGGGCAATATGGACCTGACATGACACTGATCTCCACTATCTCCACACAGGTGACTGTGGATACCCACTCCGTCCTGGCTGCTCACCGTACCGGCGCCCCACGACTAGCGCCGCAGCTATGCTTCAATGAGGCACATGCCGCAACACGTAACATCATAGAGCGGGTGTTTGGGATGCTCAAGGCACGCTTCCGATGCCTGGACACCTCCGGGAGCCTACAGTACAGCCCCAAAAGGCCTGTTGCGATATTCCTGGCCTGTTGCATCCTGCACAACATGGCCAAAGACCATGGGATAGCCGTACAGGTCCAGAGAGGGGACAGTGATGGGGATGCCAGTGGCGCCGGTGATGTTGGTGATGATCAGCCCCCTAGGACGGAGGGACCCCGACTGACCCGGCAGGCCCAGCTGCACCGGGACACCATTGCAGAAGAGCACTACGTCCAACACAGGTAAGTCAAGGGGACATGTGCAGGCAACACTGTCCATGCACAAACCACAGGCACACAGGGGAACACACCGTGCATGAAGGTCAGGGGAGTTGAAGGTTCCAGGCATACCAACACACCATCAGAGAGGGGTGAGCACTCATATGGACACACACACACACCAGGCAGTGTACATGGGCAGCAGCACAGCACTGCGGAAACGACATTGCCAACACACAGCACCACCGACCACCCCCACCACCTGGACTGTCCACGTACGTGTGTCAGGACCTGGGCACCCTTGCACCTTGGTGTACAGTGCAATGCAGGCATCATCATGCACATGCACCTGTGGACAGCAGTTGGGAGAGTGTGCAGGTGGTCCGTGTGTCAGCGTGGTGAGCAGAGCACCCAGCAGTGCACTGCCCACCATGACACACATTGCACACAGGGCAGCACCAGACAGGGCCTGCACTGGGAGACAGCTCAGTCAGGTAGCACTGTCCCACGGCCACCACGGATGCGGGCAGCCCCACCGTGGCCCAGCAGCACTGGCAGGCTGAGCAGGGGCCACATCGGGTGGCGCTGGTACACCACCAGGGGTCCCACTGCGCGAACGCAACCTTGCCCGCACAGGGGTCTGCATCCTGCCAAACAAACTTGCACCAGGGGTGCTCGGGATGCCCACAGCAGAACCTGGCATCGACAGGCCTGGTGTCGCACGATGCCGGGAACGGCGAGTGGAGAGTGCACTGTGTGGGGTGTGTGGTACAGGGCACCTGACAGTGTGGCCAATGCGTCCGCGACAGAGACCACTGCCTGGGTCAGCCTGTCAATGGCAGAGGTCACATCCATCCGCATAAGGACCAGCTCGGCTCGGTCCCGAGCACACTCCCTGCTATGCCACTCCACGGACACAGACAGTGCCTCCACGGACCTTGCAACCCACCCCTGCAGCTGTACTGAGTCCTGCAGCAGGTGGGTGTGTGCGTCCAATGGGTACTGTGCCCCAATGGCATCATGACCCCCAAGGTGTGGACGGTCCTGGTGCACTGTTCACCAGGACCAGGTATGGGTGGATCAAAGGGTGGTGGACATGTGCCACTGCTTGACACTGTACCCCCAGACCCGTGTGCGACTGCTGCTGCCGCCTCCAACTGCTGAGCCCCAGGTCCACCTGTTCCACCCGTGCTGACAACAGTGCCAGACACCTGCACAGTCACTGGTGCTGCCCCACCGGTGCTGACAGGCACAGCCTGGGACTGTGCCAGCATGCTGGTACACAGTGTGAACCAGGAAGGCCCAGGGGCACGTGCTGGCTCGCCATGTGTCCGGCCATGGGACACACACCTATCACTGCCCATTGCAGGCCTGCTATCATCAATGGTGCAGGTACGTGCCACTGCCATAGGCACAGCATGCTGGCATACCTGCATGCCAGACTGCTGAGACACAGGCTTTGCACCCCCTGCACCCGTATCACTGACACCGGAGTTGTTGGCCCAGCGTGCATGCTGCTGCAGTGCCTGCAGGCTGGTGGCGGAGGTGGATGGTCCCTCCTCCACGTCCAGCAGGTCTGCATCACTGTCTGGACCCACTACCACCACTGTCTCCTGAAGACGAACAGGATCTGTAACAGAAAGAGAGTACATGTGAGTGCATGTGAACAACAGCCCCCCTCCCCCAACAACACCACTATGTCATACCGTGCAGTGATGGGCTTCCACCTGTCACGAATCCTCCGCCTGGTACACCCGCAATGGCACTCAGCTGCATGGCTGCGACCAGTGTCTCCTCTGTAGGGGTCAGCTGCAACACCACTGGTGGGCCCCACCAGTGCCAGCACGTGCCGCCTCGAAGGCTGCCACCTGCTCCTTCAGCCTCCCGCGGTCAGTCCCATCTTCTTTCTTGCATTCCTGCACGGAGCTGGTGGCTTCCGTGCAGGTTGACGGCCCGAGCTACCCCTTCCATGCAGCTGCATGTTCCTGAGGGTGCCCTCCGTCCACTCAATAGTGGCTCATCCTCCAGGTAGGCCTGGGAGAGGGCCTCCGCCTGCCGCGTGAAGTTCAGCCTCCTCCCACGCCCGCCGCCCACACCCTCAGCTTGGCTCTGGTCAGTCATGGTGATCTGTATGGGTGGAAGTGGACACCTGTCACTGTGCAGTCGACAGCATTTCCCCATGAGCATAGCTGCCGGCCCGGGGGGGGCAGAAGCCCACCACATTTCCTCTCCGCATGGCACATACTGATAGAAAGGGTGCCCTTTGTCCCTTTGTAAATGCCCTTTTCATGCTCAGCCCCCTCAGCCTTTATCATCCTCCGCCCATGAGCATTGTCCTGAGCATCACTCAGCATGTAACTCAACTCTCACCTGCAGTAACCAAATCTGGCCAGCACAACCCACTGTCGCATTTTTATAGTGCAACACATGCAAATGAGGTGTGGCGCAACTTTAATGACATGCTAATCATGCCACTGCACCTTTGAATGGCTGATCGAATGATTTGCATATGTCGGCTGAATATCGCGTATTTGCGCTTTGCGCAATACGGAAGGTCCAGCTGAGCCAATGGCACAGGTTTATGGCTGCGTGCTACACTGCATTGCACATGCCCAGACAGCTTACACATGCGTCTATCGCGCTGCAGACCTGCTGAGCGCGATAGGCTATTCAGGCCATGGCCACCATTGTGCCAGTGGCGCTACAGCACTGGGCACTATATGGCGCTGTGGCACTACTGCGCGATAGTCCACTGTGGCACTGGTGCGCAGCTTGGCAGTCATGCAGGATGCCTATACATCCGATGGTGCTGTGCGTAGCCTTGCGTCATTGCCGTGACCTTGTGTATGCCCTCTGACCCCTGGCGCTGTTGGCATGCCACGTGTACATCCCTATTGCGCTGTCTGGTGACAGCGCCATGTGAAGTGACGGCGCTGTTCGAACAGCACGATTGGAGCCTGTGGTGGTCTATTGCGCAACAACTCCATGTGGGGTTACGGCGCAGCAGGGCACCATATTGCCTGCTGTAAAGTTGGTGCCATGGCTAGGAGGAGGGCGGTGTCCTGGAGCCAGATTGAAGTGGCCAACCTGGTGGCCCTGAGTTGAGCACCACACTATGATGGCCTGTATGGTGAGGCGCCTCTCACCAGTGCCAGGACTCAGCTGTGGCAGCAAGTGGCCACTGATCTGGTGGAGGTCACTGGACGGGCCGTCTGCGGAGCAGTGCCGCACCGGTACAGTGACCCGCCGGAGGGAGCAAGAACTTTGTCGCTGCCGCGGTCACGTGTTGTGGCGGGCGTAGTGCCCAGGCCAGGTGAGTGTACCATCTATGCACCCATATTCTCTGTAGGGTGTGTGTGTGCTTGGGTGGCTGTGCATAGGTGCCGGCTCGGACACAGATGGCTGTGTCAGTGTGTGCAGCTGTGCGATGGATGGTTATGGCTGTGTGGGCAGGCACTCTCACTGGGGCAGGGGGCATTCTGCTTTTGAGTCACACTGATGTTTGTCTCAACATATGTCTCCCACAGGCCGGAATCTGAGGATGCAGGGCGACTGTGACGTGGGCCGTCCCAGGGCCCCGGTGCTGGGGAGTGTTGTGCCTCAGCAGCAGCAGCAGCAGCAGCAGCATCAGCATCAGCAGCGGCAGAGCCAGCTGCTGGAGGAGTGTGAGTATCATTACTTCATGGATGCTATTGCATGCTGGGGGGGGGGCAAGACCACCAGCCATGCACAATACAACCATGCAGGAAAGGGGAGGTCATAATTCCACTATACAAGACACTGGTGAGGCCCCACCTGGAGTACAGTGTACAGTTCTGGAGACCATACCTACGTATGGACATGGACTGGGTAGAGAGGGTTCAGAGGAGGGCAACACGGATGGTGCATGGTTTGCATCACAAGTCCTATGAAGACAGGTTGAAGGAACTGAACATGTACTCCCTGGAGGAGAGGAGGGAGAGGGGATATGATGGGGACATACAAGTATCTTACAGCGGGGAACAGAGTGCAGGAAAACACTATTTTTAAGCGTAAAAGATGTTCCAGTACTAGAGGGCATGGGATGAAGTTGGAGGGGGGACGATTCAGAGGAAATATGAGAAAGAATTTCTTCACAGAACGGGTGGTGGACAAGTGGAACACCCTGCCAGAGGAAGTGGTAGGGGCTGACTTGGTCACGGGATTTAAGAATGCATGGGATAGCCATAAAGGAATTCTGGAGGTCAGGGGTAAGGTGCAACAGACTTATAGGAAAACAGAGTGAACTTACAAGGTCAAATGGCCAGACTGGGTGGCCCATAGGCCCTTATCTGCTGACACTGTCTATGTATCCATGTATGTAGGCATGACACAGGTGACATGCATCACTGTGCAGTATCACAGCACGCCTGTGTATGCGCCACTGGTGGTCCAGGCATGCACTGGGCACATAGCTGTGTAACTGGCATCGCACCACGTTGCCACATCACTTGCCAGCCTAGTTTGTACTGTGATTGACGTGGGCAGTGTGTGTGGGTGGTGGTGCACATAGCTGGTGCCGCCTGTATGTGATGGCCATGTGCATGTTCACTGTGGGTGGGTGTATGTCATCACAGGTGCAGGACATTGGGCTATACGGCTTGCAGGTTGGGTGGTGTTCAGGGTTGTGGTCAGTCACAGCCATTGACTGTGTTCCCATTTTCCTAGGCCTCATTGTGCTCCGGAGGATCGAGCAGGCACTGCAGCAGCTCACCCAGGTCTCCATGGACAACAGGACCATCCTCAGCAACATGCAGCGCCATGAGGTACGGAGGCGGCACAGCCATACAAGAGAGCACCAGGCGGCAGAGGACCAGCCTCCAAGGCCTTAGGCCGGATTCCCCTTCCCACTTCACCCATCCCTCCCGCCCTGCCTTCCCTCTCCAAGTTCTTCATCCCTACCCCTTGCCCACCCCTACCTTGTACCCTCTCTTGTAAATAGTTATGTTGTTGTGGATTTTGTAATTACATTTTTCTAATACATTTATATTTTGATATGATTACTGTGTTGGTTTCTGATTTGCAGCTGGCTATGGTTGCTCAGTTGCAGTGGTGTGCATGCCATCTGGGCTGGTATGGTCCTGGGTATGTGTGTGTGTGTGTGCATGTGTGTGCATGGGGAGGTATCTCCAGCATGGCAGTGGCTTTCGGTTGGTCTTGCCATCTGCTGCCACCCACTGCTGGGTGCACAGGGTGTGTCTGGCTTGTAGGCTTCTGTGTTGCACGGGGCTGACGTGTGCTGGGGGGACTGCATGGTTTCCTGCAGTGCCAGTCACTGCACATGGGTGGTGTCTTGGGGTCACAGTGCAGGGTGTGCTGTGCATACGGGGGGCTGATGTGCACTGTGGTTGTCAACCCCCTGTGTGTGGCACTCTCCGTCTGCCAGTGGTTGTGCTGGGGTGTCAGGGCTCTGCTATGCTTTGTTGGCTTGTCCCCATGGGCACGTGGATCATCTGTCCCACCCCCATTGGTGCTGTGCTTGGGGTGTGCAGGTGTGGTGTGGGTTCTGCAGTGTGTTCCTGTGCCCATGTGTGGCATGGCTGGCGCTGGACCCCAGCCTGCCTCCCTGGATGTGCAGTTCCATTGCTCTGGGGGGCTGTGCTTGCGCTATGGCAGCTCTGGAATGCTCAGCTGAGCTTCCCTGGTTGCGCCATAGCGCAACATTTTGGCTCAGCTTCTCCTTCCTGGTTGCGCGATGGTGCAGTATGTGCAATATTCAGACGTTGGTTGCTTGCGCAATTTGCTCTGCTCCATGTTTGAATATCGCACCTGTTGCGCATTTGCGCAACTGGTTTGTGCTTGCTCCTGCTGTTGCGCTACTTTTGAGCGCAGTTTGAATATCTGGGCCCAGGAAATTACTAAAAAATCTACAGTGTTCAGGTAGTTCAAAATGAACTAACAAATGCTTTCCAGATTGATCCAAACAAGTAATCTGCTAGCTGAAGAATTTAACCCCATTTTTATAAGAATGAGCACAGAAGCCCTACAAACTGTATCTCTTTACACACCCACAGATTTTCAAAATTTGAGCCACCCCCAATAGCTAGTAGGATCATTTAATTTTTCTGAGATTAAGGTAATGGATATCGTCAAAGAGTTAAATAATCTGAACCCTGCTAATGCAGGAGGTTTAGGTGGTTTGCTTACAAATGTATTAAAATATACTTCTCCAATTATTCCATCCACTAACCTCAGTTTTCAGTCTCTGGTGACTGGGGAATTCTCAGTGGGGTGAACAAGTACAAAAGTTATTCCCATCTTCAGATCATGCCTTAAAACTGATATCAATAACTATGGACCAATTTCTTTTGTCCCCATAGTTTCAAGGGTATTTGGGAGCTTGGTTTGGCATACTAAATCATAGCATGCTTGAAAACTTAAGAATTTCAGCTGATGCTATGAAGTGGCTTAGGGACTGCCTAACGGGCAGCTACAACAATTGTCACTATATAATTATTTTTATTTATTTGGATTTTATTCACTGAGACTACAAGTCTCTTTTCCAGGAGCTACCTGGAATTAATTACGTTCAACAGTCATGTACAAATACAAGTATCAGTCCATGGTAATAAGATACAGACAGCAACAACAGAAAGTATTAGCAATCAATTTAAAATTGGTACAAAGTCATATATTGTTATTCAGAACTATCACGAATAGTGACTAGAGTTCCTCAAGGGTCCATACTAGGGCCCTCTTATTTAATATTTAAGTCACTAATCTCTCCTTTTCTGAGCCTCAGATCTAGTATCACTTATATGCAGATGATACAGTAATTTATGTAAATGGCAATTCACAAGAAGTAATTCAGTCCACACTACAAAGGGTGTTTGAGGCTCTGCAGCAGTATTTTTTGGAGCAGAGGCTGGTTTTAAATGCTACCAAAACACAAATTATATATTTAAGCTACAAAAGCAATCTGAACTAACTCCCAAGAGTTATTAAAGATAGTCGCTTATGACAAACTCCCCTTAAAGCAGGTTCACACATTCAAACACATCAGCCAGTATAAATGGGATATCCACATTGAAAAATTAGTTAAAACTTTGTGAGGAAAGCTCAGAGCAATGTCTCAGTTTAGAAACTGTTTGCATTATAAGGTGAGAATATACATGATAAATGCTATACTTGCACCTGTGTTGGACTATGGGGATGTCTGGTACAGAGGGGTGTCGAGAAGGGAGCTAGCAGAAGTAGATCTGTTGTACAACAGACTTGATCACATCATTTTGGGGTCCCCCATGCCAGACATCATTGTCTTCTGTGTTGTGAACTGAATTGATTAAAGACTGGCGGACCACAGACACCTGCACCTGTTAACAATTACGTATGTGTCAAAAAGGGTTTGGTACATGAGTGCATTTCCTGTAACTTGTCAAAGAGAAAAGTTAAACCAGGCCTAAGATCAGCCAAGGGCATGGAATATGTGATGCCCAACATGACATCTCACTTAGGCAAAGCTTCTTTTGCCTATCAGGGCCCTTATGCATGGATTTCCCTGCCTTTGTATTTGAGACCAACCTCTGGCCCAGTAATTGTAAACAAGATCTGAAGTTGGTTTATTTCCCAAGCTGAAAAACTCCTCCCTTGATGCCCAAGTTATGATAAAGATTGATATTTCAAGAATTTTAAACTGATGCTTATTTTACTGACTATTATGGTTAAACTACTGTTGTGATTATGATACTGGTATGTGTTATTATGTAATAATTTGTATAGAAATAACATGATGTGTAATTGACTATCTTTATATTTGTAAGTGCTGACCGTGCTTGTGGAACCCATTGAAAATAAGTTCCAGCCCATTGGTGATGTCCTCATTTACGAATGATGAACAGAAATACTTCACTACAGTACTACTACTATTACTATTACTACTGCTACTACACGTCCCCTTACCCTTATTTATTTATTTAGGAAATCAGAATTACAACCCTCTGAGTCATAAACTTATTTCCAAAGGCTCCACGTCAGACTAAAACATAGACATTCATACAGTACATACATAGAATTAATGTGGGAGAGCAATCATACAGAGTATAAGTACAATGAGCACAGGCTAATGCCTATACATTTGGTAGCTAAAACAGGGCACAGCTATTGACATATTTACCTAATAAGCGGTTAAGACCTATACAATTGATAGCTAAAGTAATGCATGATATGAGTTGGTAATAAGCCGCCTCAGGGAGGTCTTGCCTTACACATAATTCAATGCATTCATAGTCCAGTGCAACTATATGGTAACTGAGGTAGGCAAGAAGCCTATAGGCTAGAAATAGTGAGGGCTGTCCACTACTAGGCCAAGGGCGGGTGCGTGACCTACATGCATGGTGCAGGATCCACAGGTTACAAGTTACATTGGCATTAATGTGAGGAGAGGATATGGGCCCTTAAGGCAGCTTTAAAAGGACCTAGATTGGTGATTGATGTGATGGCCAGTGGGAGGGCATTGTACCAGGATGGAGCTCTAAAGGTGAAGGATCGTTGGGCCAGGGTGGTCCAACCCTAGGCACCTTCCAGATAGTTTTTGGGGCAGCCCATGTGGACACTGAGATGGTGGCTGCCTGAAGAGAAGCCATGACACCTACTGGGGTTAAACCCAGGTGGATTATTTTGGTGAAGAGACAGGTCTGGTATAATAGTCTTTCCTCAAGGGAGAGGATATTGGTGAGTGCGTATAGGGTGCAGGTATGTGTATTTCTGTCAGCACCAGAGAGGAGCCGGCAGACCTTATTGATGACTACTTGTATTTGATGAAGCGCTGTAAGGTCGGTGGCAGCATAGATTGTGGGGCCATAGTCCACCAGAGATAAGACTGAGGAGGTAATGGCTAGCTGAAATGCTTCAGGTGACAGGCAGTCTTTATGTCTGTACAGGAGACCAGCGCGGGTGTTGGTGGCAGAGGTGAGGATTTTTGTATGTTCATGGAATGAGAGGGAAGAGTCAAATGTAATACTTAGATACTTATACTTTTGGACCTGTTCCAGTGGGATGAGAAAGGCGGAGAGTATTTCCAGAGGGAAATCCTTTGATCTGTTTTGGCAGTGGGCATAGAGCATGGTTTTAGTATTTTTTAAAGTTGACCACCAATCTGTGTTCAGCAAACCAGTGTTCAATCTGAGAGAAAGAGTTTTGTAAGGTATGCTGGAGAGAGAGAGGATCAAGATGTACGGCATAAAGAACAGCATCGTCCATGTAGAGGAGAAGGTTGCCGAGGCAGGATTTAGGCAGGGCGTTGAGGTAGATGCTGAATAGCAGGGGACCCAGGATAGATCCCTGGGGAACTCCTGAGCACACAGGCAACATAATAAATATGGTATTATTAATTTTAACACTTTTTACAGCTGATGTAAGTGCTGTCTTGTTTACTGCAACCCACTCCAGTCTCCCACTGCAATCCCCCCATCTCTCAGTACTGCTCCTTCTCCTATGACACCATTAGTGATGCAAGTCACCCAGTTCCAATGTAGTTCCTCTTCCTAGCAAATTCCTAGTCCTCCACCCCCAGCTAACATAATATAGTTACCCTCAATAACATAGTTTATCAGAGTGTAACTCAACATGGCAGCCTGAGTCTGTGATTGAGTTAGTGAGGACTGCAATGCTAACAGAACGGCCCTGCAAGAAGAAAGGTCCCTGCCCCTCTGCCAGGGTACTTGCAAATTACTTTGTAGGCAGCCAGGAAGAGTCTGAGAACCCTTTGGTGGCACATAAATGGTGTGGGTGCAATGCAATCTTTGAACTCACTACAAACCAGCCCTTGCAACTGTAAGTGAGGTCTCTGGTTCCATTACAGTTCCTCTCTGTTGGGAGCATAGGGTAAGATGTGGATGCATGTGTCCAAGTAAATCAAGCCATTTTCCTTTAAGAAAACATTCCACTCCAAGCATTAATGAACCAGTTATTAGCCAGTCGCCTTACTCCCAGGCTACCAAACCACAAGCTAAATTCAGTCTGGAAAAGAAAGCTTGCTTTTAGTTTTTTTTTTCATAATTCACAGATCATTCCTTATCAAAGCCTTACTTTCTAGGTGATTAATAGGGTAATTATAACTTATTATCTTGCACTTTCATTCACAAATAAAAGTAGGTAGAAGAGCTTTAGATTTCAGAATTGGCAGGAATTATTTTGACTTCCCAGTACTGCACAAGCAATTGAACTCCAATTATGAAGGTCAGGAAAAGCTATTGTAAGGTACTCTGCAGTTTGTCAGGAGTATTTATTCATGTGCTGGGGATTAGCATTCATAAACATTTTATAGTTTTTCAAACAGAATTCCTTCTTCTATGTTGTACTTGGCTGCCATGTCAGAATGGCAATATGCTAGATCAGGCATCCTATTATCAACAGAATAATATGCCAAATAAAGATTTGGATCCATATCACGCCTTTTGTGCAAACGTATCTCACAGCGCTTTTCAAGGCAATAAGCTAGATACTGGTAATGCAGAGACTGTATGCTTTCAGTAATATTCCACACACACTGATGAACCAATGCATTTGAACATGCTTTTCTGGCAAATTACATGACTAACTAAACATTCGTGAGAGAGCTACACACTTTGTCTGCAATGACATTTGTTAATTCTCTAGAACTGACCAGCACAGCTCATACAACTGCTGATCAGTTCCCTGCACATCAAAGTTACCATGATCAAAGCTTTAACATTTTGTAAACAAAACAAACCAAAACAACTCCTTTACAAAACAGCATTTTCCAGATTTAAATACTGGAAATGTAAAAACCACCCCTCCTCCAAAAAACTGAAGTGTACTTACACAAATAGTTGTACATCTCTACGGTGACCGTCATAAGTGAACTACTCGACTTATTATTATAACTACTGTACAAAACCCTAAGCATCAATTTAAGAAGAAGAAAAAAACATGTTCAAACATGCTTGAGTCTAAATTAAACATATAAATGCAATAACAACCAAAAAGCCAGTCTTTACATGGGGAATTACTGACAGACTGGGGTTAATGACCCCTTGCTTCAGTTTGGGCCATTAGTCCTCGCCAACCAGTCAGTCATTACTCCTTTGGAAATAACCAGCTTCTCCATCATCATTGCATAGGTAAATGTTAGACAGGATTCCCAACAATTTTTGAAAAGAGTCACGTGTTGGCTCTGTCCAGTGGCATTGGTGTTTGTATGTTGTGCTACCATATAAAACACTTGAGTTTGCATCTTAGGCCATAGGAGTCTTGGCATGCTGAGGAGACAGTGTGTTCAGACTCTTAAGGTGAGGAAGGCTGCTGTGAACCCTGATGTTACAGAACCTCCTTTGGAGGAAAGGAGGAACAATCTTGATGCTATGAGGTTACTATACGATGTTGGCCCTCCTCCCCACAAAGAACTGGTGTAGCAAGGACAATGCCAATACATGAGAGGGATTTAAAGAGGAAAAAACAAGTCAGCCAGCTCCAAGATAATGCACTCCCTTTCCTCATGCACCATTGGCCTCTAGGGTTCCCTTGTGACTTCCTTCATCCACCATGGATCCTGGGGAGGAAGGCCACTTTGGGAGTAAAGCCACAGGGAAGCATCTGCAGAAGGTGTTCCACTGCAGTCTCAGAGAAGGAGCAGGAGGTTAAGTAGAGCAGAATGTAATCCTGGATCGATCAGGGTAGAAACCTTTGTGAAATAGAAGAGCCATATTGAATGGAATAAATATCATGTTAATTAGCATCTTATATACAAACTGGGCTGGACTGTCAAGGCTTCATAGCTCGCGTTACATCTTGGGCAATTTTCAAGGAGGGATGCATTATCCCCTTGTTCCTGGATGCAGACAGATAAGGGCAGCCAGCAGCAAATAGGTCTACGCCCACTGGTGAATAAGTCCACTTGGATCATTTTTTTGTTAGCAGACTTAGTCATGATTAGCAAATACTTCCACAGTTGGACACATTCTGCTAGAAAATACAGTCGATTTTTGCAGATCAGCTGTGGTTGAAAAAATAATCCCTGCTGACTGTAAAGGGGTAATGAATGGAATAGGTGCCACTGGACAGAGGAGTATTGCCAGCATCCATCCTTTTGAAAAATCTGCCCACTGTATCTCGAAGTGCCTTACAGAGCAAAACGTTAGAAGCTGGGTGTGCAAGGATAGAGTGAAGGAAAACATAGCAGCTACTAAAAAACTCAACCACATCTACCCATAGCCATAGACAATTGCAGATTGCTGCCTTAATGAGTGAGGCAGTGATGGGCAAAAAGACTGTAAAGATTGCCCTCTGCTTCTCTCCAAAAATACCACAGGATCTTTTTTTAGAGGGGTAATATTTTTGTCCCTTTCTGACTGGCCCCTTCTACCAGCCCCTCAGCTCCATCACCCAGCATCCTTCAGAGCTTACCATGTCCTGCATCTGTCCACAGGGCTTGCCCCCTTCCCCAGCAGAGTTGGCAGGGTTTCCCAACCCCCATCATCAATTCAGATCCAGGTTTTCTGGACTGGGCCTGGATAGCTGTGTGTGGAGCTTGTGGGGGATCTGTGTCACCTTGCCTGCTTCCCTGTTCTCAGGAGGATGTGTGGATGTGCAATGCCATCATGATGCACATCACACATTCATGCATGACATGTGTTAATGGCCACCAGACCTCCATTCATGTCTGGTGGCCCTGGACTGCTTTGCCCCAGCCTCCACTAGGAGTCAGGCTTATGCCAGGCTCTGCATCCTCCCCACCCCCAGAGGAGGACATCAGTCCCTTGGATGCTCATCCTCCTCCCCCTGGCCAACCCTCTGTCACCCCAAGCTCACTTCTGAACCCAGGTCATTAATGCCACAAGCTGTAGCAGTACCGCTGTGCTGGTGGGAGTGGCATACCACAGGATCTTGAACTTCCACCTGGGTAAGCAAAGAAGGGATGCAAGCTGAATGTTATCTGAAGGATGGCACTCCCATCAGTGCAGCTTCTACCTACTGACCAGGACTGTACTGCAGTGAAGGTGTTTGGTAGATGACACTGAGTGCCTGGTTTGGGACGAGAACCCACAATCCTTCTAAAGAAAGAAAAATGAAATGCAGCTATGGCATTAGCAATGGATTTCCTTTCATTTGCTTTTAAAAGGCAGCTAGTTACATATTGCAGTCAGAGTGGTTTTTAAGAGGCCTTGGAGTATATGTTACACTACTAAGTGACAGTCAGGGTAACAACCGGCAAATAGCAAAGGGCAATGGAACTTATTCAGTCTCAGCTCATTCCAGCTGCCCAGAAATCATCTTTACCAATGGACAAGGGTTTTCAGTGCTACTTAACAATTTAGTAAATTGATCTTTTTTCACATGAATAGAGTCATTGCATTTTAGAGGGTTTCTGCCAGAGATCAAGTTGATAGTAGAAAGGGAAAGAGGAAGGAAACTGCAGACAGAGATGGCCTTATGTGTATGCCCCTCAACAACTCATTCCAACTCTCAGCCTCTTATTGGTTGTGCTAAAATTTGGCATGTTATCCCTCTGCATGATGTAACTCCAGGCCCCCCATGGGTGGCAAGGGTGGTTCCTAGACCAGGGTGATGTGGTTGAAAAAGGGGCCCATGTGAGTTAGGTGTGAAGAGCGGAGGATCAGGGTGACAGGGTACCCTACATGGTACATATATTTACACTTATGGTTGCCGCATCCCAGTGTTTCCTGTCATCTCTCACCAGGCAGAGAAGGGTGACTGTCTTCAATACAATGACTGAAGCAGAAATGCACTTTGGTGAAAACAGCATTTGCAGACTCAGTATATAATAAAGTACAACACTCTCAGGCAGACGCGACAGTTAATGGCATAACAATCACAATGAGATCAAATGGTCACGGAGATGTGTCAAAGCTTAGATGGAAACAGTCATACATGTTTATGATATGGGCCAGATGCACATCTCCAAAAATGCTCCTTAGTTGCAGGCATAGTCCTGAAATGAGTGTTTAACAAATCATGTTTGAACAAAGCATGTCCATTAGCTTATGATCTGTACCAGAAGAGGACTGATGGCAAAAGATGTTGCAGAACAATGGAAACCAACATCAGTATTCTGCCCTGTGTTGAAAATCATGAGAGACCTCATACAAATGCAATGCTGAAGTGCTTTTCTTCAAGTCCTGCTAAATTAATTCAGATGCCAGAATGGAGCCTGTTAGGCACATGCAAGTTATGCAGTTATCGTATGTTCCACAAAAAAAATGAAATCCCCTTCCAAGGACAGCTGTGCCTTGGCTTTCAGTCAGAAATGGCAATGTAGTAAACAAAACGTTGGCACTGACCCGCCTATCCAGATCACTTGACATAACAGCAGACTTAATAATGAAGACATAGTTTACCTTGTTCAAATGAATGCAGTGTCCACACTTTTATTTGTGCAAAATACAGCAAGCATATCAGAGAAATCATATCAGTCTCCCATTCACTTGAGGTATTCTGATGTATTTCACATAAGATTGGTATTACTCACCTGGTAAAGGTGATTATATCTGCAACCTTTATAGTGCTCAGAGAATCATCACATATGGGATATCCTCCATCCATCCTATTGGCTGATGCATGATCATAAATCTTTTCTGGGCTACCAGAGGCCAATCCCCCCAGCTATGACCAGCAAATCT
Organism: Neoceratodus forsteri; assembly: GCA_016271365.2. NCBI lineage: Eukaryota > Metazoa > Chordata > Ceratodontiformes > Ceratodontidae > Neoceratodus > Neoceratodus forsteri. The sequence goes on from CM057456.1 coordinate 1,356,610,603, forward strand.
AGTAAGAAACTCCTAGCAGAGAGAAAGAAACAAGCATTTGTCAATGCCGAATGTTTGCTTACTGGCATTGGCAGTGGTAGTGTAGAAGTTACAGAGCTGCGTAATAGGAATGGCAGTGAAGTATTGAACTGAAGCCAACCCCACCACCACCCTGCAGAGAGTGACAGGCATTGGGGTGTGCATTTGGGTCGACAGGCGTAACGGCCATGCCATTTCACCACACCCCACTCTGCAGAGACTGACAAGTGTCAGGTGTTCCTTGGGGTCTTTGGCCCTTATGCACACCCATTTCATTGAAATATGGTGAGATGGTGCAATATAGGAGAATGGGGTGAAGTTTGGGGCCAGAGAGGTCAAGGCATGCCTCGATGCCTCTCAGTGACTGCAGGTGTGGAATGGTATGAGCATCACAGGCAAGAATCCCAAGTCACACCCCTGATTCCTGTCATTCTCTATAGGGTTGGCGATTTAGTTGAAAAGCCTAATACCTCAGGCATTCGTTGGTATTTTAACTCCAAATTTTCAACATGTTTGTTTTGTGACCCCACCTCATGAACAGGGGAATATCAGTTTGGTAGCGAAGCTGCTTATGCACAGTGACTACGGGATTTAGCACCACAGGTGCAAAATATTCGAACAGGCTGTAAAAATGACAGCTGTACTCTGTCATGGGGGGCGTAAAATGGCTATGTTGCAAATGTGTAGTAAAAATATTTAAAAAAATGGTGAAGTCATGAGCGTACATAGAAACTGTGCAAAGCACACCCGTTATATAAGTAGGTTGGGGATATTTTATAGCAGATTGTCAACTCAGGCATTTTGGTGCCTCCGATCATGAACAGTGTCACTGTGATTTTCTTTATCTGTGCCGAACAATGATTTCCAACAGCTACCACACATCTCTGCACTGAAAGTGTGAAAACACACTTTGGCCATGTTGTGAAAAATGGCAGCTGTACTGTTCATAAGGAAGTGTTGAAAATGCCACTAGTGAAAATCTGGACTGAAAATATTACAAAGTCATGAACTAATGAGGATCGTGGAAAGTGCACAATGCTCACCTCGTAACACAGTCATTTTTGGACTTTTGTCACCAAATTTCAACATAGCCATTTTAAGACCTCTGCTCATGAACAGTGTAACTGTGATTTTCTTAATCTGTCCTAAACATTGCTTTTCGCACAACAGCACCATTATGCTACATGTGCGATAACACATTTGGTGACATATGAAAAATTGCAGCTGTACTGTTCATAAGGAAGTTTAATAAATGGACATGTTGAAAATCTAGAGTGCAAATATTAAATTTGCAAACTTACGAGCATGCATAGGAACTGTGCAATGCACGCCCAGAAAGTCATTTCAGGCATTTTTCCACCAAGTTTTCAACATAGCCATTTAAGACCTCTGCTCATGAACAGTGTCACTGTGGTTTTGTTAATGAGTCCCATACATTGAGCTTGCGCACACCGACTGCGCCATTGTGCGCTACATGAGGTGGAAACACGTTTTGGGCAGGATGTGAAAAATGACAGCTGTACTGCTCATAAGGAGGTGTGGAAAAATGGCAATGTTGGAAATCTGGAGTGGAAATATTGAAAATTCGCAAACCTACGAGTGTGCGTGGGAACTGTGCAACGCACACTCGTAAAACAGTAATTTTTAGGAATTCTGTCACCAAATTTTCAACATTGCCATTTTAAGATCTCTGCTCATGAACAGTGACACTGTGATTTCCTTAATGTGTCCCATACACTGAGTTCGCACGACTATGCCATTGTGCACTACATGGGCAGAAACACGTTTTGGGTGAGATGTGAAAAATGACAGCTGTACTACTCATAAGAAGGTATGGAAAAATGGCAATGTTGAAAATCTGGGGTGGAAATATTGAAAATTCGCAAACCTATGAGCGTGCGTAGGAACTGCGCAACGCACGCTAGTAAAACAGTCATTTTTAGGATTTTTTTCACCAAATTTTCAACATAGCCATTTCAAGACCTCTTCTCATGAACAGTGTCACTGCGATTTTCTTAATTTGTCCCGTACATTGATTTCACACTCCGACTGCGCCATTCTGTGCTACAAGGGCGGAAACACATTTTGGGTGAGATGTGAAAAATGACAGCTGTACTACTCATAAGATGGTGTGGTAAAATGGTAATGTTGAAAATCTGGAGTGAAAATATTGAAATTTCGCGAACTTACGAGCATGCGTAGGAACTGCACAATGCACGCTCGTCAAACAGTCATTTTTTGGAATTTTGGCACCAAATTTTCAACATGGGGGTTTTGGGCCCCCTTCTCATGAATGATGTTACTGTCATGGTGGTATTTGGTCCCAAAGGGTGATTTCGCAGTCACCGTGCAGTCACTGCGCGAAATCACCCTTCGAGCGCGAATAACGCCATGACAGTGACATCATTCATGAGAAGGGGTCCCAAAAACCCCATGTTGAAAATTTGGTGCAAAAATTCCCCAAAATGCCTGAGATATGCAATAAAGTTGAACCCCTCCTATCTAGCCCATTATACAGCTTACCAGCATTTCCTCAGTTCGCGGTCGCCTTTGAAGAGTGCAGATGTGTTCCCGGTCCACCGGAGATCGTCGCGCCGGAGTCCGGAGAGAAAGTATGGGGTTGGGGGTGTGGGAGGCTGGGTGCGAGTGGTGGGTGCGGATGTGAGGGGGCTGGGGAGACGCACCGTGGGTCAGTTTTTGTTTTACAGGAAAAAAAGACGTCACGGGACCGCTTCACGCTGGGGTGGGCTCCCAGCATGACACAACGACTTTGGGATTCAGCTGACGGGGATTGGGCACCCCGTCGGCAAAAAACTTATTGAGACTTTGCCACGCTGGGGTGGGCTCCAAGCGTGGCACAAGGACCTTGGGGGGGCCTTCAGCCAATGGGGGATTGGGCACCCCCGTCGGCAAAATCATTGATTGCTATGCTGGGGTGGGCTCCCAGCGTGGCACCAAATACTGGGAAGGGGGGAGGAGACGATGCAGCGCAGCCGACGGGGATTGGGCACCCTGTCGGCTATAGGCTGCGTGCGGGGGCACGCACATCTGCGGCTGGGGGGAGCAGCGCATGAGCAGCTTCTTATCGCTGCTCACTCAAGCGTAGCTCCCCCTTTCAACTGTATGCCACTGCATTTTGGAGCGTGTCATAGACAGCTCCAAAATGCATTGGCTTACAGGGGCCACGCCTGACAACTCGCTGCCTGAATTGGAGGAGGAGGTGACACACCCCCGAAATCTCCGATGATGGCACTATGTTTCTTGCACATGCGTGCAAGCAAACATAAAAAACAATACAAAAACCCCAAAAGACAGGCAAAAAGACTTAAACAAATGACCAACACCCACAGTGTCTTGTACTGAAAAAGGGTCATTTACTGAGAAAATATCAAAATTAAACAGTGAGAGATGCACTTGATACATACAGCATACAATAGTTGCTCTGACAAGTAAGGCATAGTAGAGCAACACCTGGAGTAAATACATAATTGTAGCGATGATATGATAACTAGAGGCCATAACTACCATAATACATTTGTTAGGAGCCCCACATGAACTAAAAATAGTATCCAGGAACAATGAATCATGGCAGTCGGCTTTATGATTCTGGCTGCAGCAGAGTCTGGTTCGTCCACCTAGGGAGGGACTCTGAGCACTATAAAGGTTGCAGGTATAATCACCTTTACCAGGTGAGTAAATACCCTTATCTCCTGCAACATTTTTAGTGCTCAGAGAATCATCACATATGGGACTTTGTAGCAGTATCTAATAAAAATATGGGAGGAAAAAAAAATGGACCCCGCAATCAGTCTAAACCAATAGTAACCTGAAGAACAGCCCTGCGAAACATGGCTCTATCTGCAGAAGCCACATCGATCCTGTAATGGCATGCAAAAGTGTGAACTGAGGACCAGGTAGCCACTGCATAGATATCTGGCACAGAGGAACCACCCTTCTCCACCCAAGATGCTGATAGTGATGTGGTGGAATGTGCCCTAATGCTTCTAGGGGGATCCTGACCCACCCCTTGGTATGCAGCCACAATAGCCCCCCCCACATATCCAGCAGGCAATGGCTTCCTTAGATGCCACCTGACCCATCTTTCTGTCTGAATAGAATACAAACAACCTATCTGACTTGTGTAAACTTTTAGACATAGTCAGATAATCTCTCAGCAGGGGGACCATGTTCAGGGGGTGATGATCCCCATCTGGACTCCCTTGGCCCCTGGCATGGCTGGCAGATGAATAGCCTGCTCCAAGTGGAAAGATGAAATCACCTTGTGGGTGAAAGATGGAACAGTCATGAGGAACACCCTGTCAATATGAAAGGTAAGGAATGGTTCCCGGCAGGGAAAGTGCCTGTAGTTTGATCGCTGTGGAACAAAGTTTTTTTTTTTTGTAGGTCCTCCAATACCAAATTAAGCTGCCATGGTGGATATGTGGGCTGGACATGGGGAGATGTGATCTGCACTGCCTGTAGAAGTCGAACCACATCGGGATGTGAACCTATTTGCCCCACCTTTGGGAGTGATCCCCTTATTGCATAGATAGCTGACACCTGAACTCTCAAAGAAGAGTAGACCAAACCTTTTTCAGCCCCATTATTGAGGAAATCAAGGATCTGGGTAAGTCTCACCACCGAAGGAGGCAAGCCCTTTGCTGTAAACCATCTATAGAAAATCTGCCAATATCTTTGGTAAGTCTTATTGGTGGAGTTTCTACCGGACTTCAACAGGCATTCCACCACTCTGGAGGGATATCCCTCACTCAACAGTCTTGTTCTTTCAGCATCCATGCCATCAAAAAGAGAACTTGGAGGTTGTGGTGTGAGATTGGACCCTGAAGCAGTAAGTCCAGACATTGTGGCAGGAACCAAGACGTGTCGATCAACATTGCTCAGAGTAGAGAATACCATGATCTCCTCGGCCAATCCGGGGCCAAAACCAGTACTGTTGCTCTTGTGGCCCTGATCTTGAGAAGCACTTTCGCAATCATTGGGAGAGGCAGAAAAATGTAAGCCTTTTTGAACCTCCATGGCACTGCTATTGTGTCCACCTCTTCAACCTGATTGTCTGGGAAATGTGAGTGAAACCAAGATTTAATTTATTTTTTTATTTTATTTAAAATCTTGGATTAAATCACTTGAGCTCAGAGCTCTTTACTTAGGTTCCATGTCATGATTTACAACACAAACATATAGGAGGATTTGTACAGAGGATAACAAGAGTAAGGGAAGACAACAGTAATTATATAATAAAACACAGAACTTAGAATGAAAACACAGAACAGGTCTTAAAACAGTGTGGAGGCTTCAGCAAACATAGAGGTCACAATGCCAATGGTGGACCAGTCAGTTGTCAACAGCAAGGGTGTTTAGAGAGAGGCTAAGTGCCCTGGTGGAGGAGGGGGGGACCCCATGTGTCAGGTGCATAGAGATAGTGGGTATAAGGCTAGCAGTAGGGAAGGGGTAGGGAAAAAGAGTGGGATCAGAGGGGTAAGTTTTCAGGGAAAAGGGGGAGCAGGCACAGGATGGAGGGGGTTAGGATTATGGGAGGGTAGGTGGACTTAGAGATGGGGTGGGAGTGCTGAGCTAATGATGACAATCACATCGTAATTCAGATATCATAAGGCACTTGAGGTGGACTTTGAAAGTACCCAATGTTGGCAGGCATGCAATATTTTCCTGTAGGGAGTTGAACTATAGTGGGGGCATGATAAGCAAAGGACCTTTATCCTTGAGAAGTTTGACATTTTGGAGTTATGAAGAATTGGTGCTCGGAGTTTCAGGTGTGCCGAGGGTTAATGCACTGCACAAGAAGTTGATGTACCCCCGGTGGGAGTGTGCCAAGGCAGATCTTTTTGGCCAGCAGGCAGATTTGATATTGTAACTGGCCATTGAGTGTGAGCCAGTGTGTTTTGGCATAGAGTTCACAAGTGTGAGTCAGTCTGTGCACACCTAGTGTTAGCTGGCAGGCTTTGTTTAGTGCAGTTTTAATGCGCTGGAGGGCAGTATTGGTGGTGGAGCCATATATATAGGCAGGCCGTAGTCCACAAGGGAGCCCACAGAACTGTGAATCGCTATACCAAGAGCTTTAGGTGTCAGGCTATGTTTGTGCTGGTATAGCAGCCCTAGGCGCTTGTTGATAGCTTTGGCCGTGTTATCAATGTGGAGAGTATAGGACAGCAAGCTGTCAAATGTGATACCCAGGTACTTAAAGTGAGGAACAAGTTCAAGGGAGGCCCCAGTGACATCACATATGGAAAGTGGGTAATTACGGTGCATGTTTAATGGGCTGGAGAACAGCATGGATTTTGTTTTTTTGTAGTTTATAATCAACTTATGATCTATGGACCACTTCTCAACACAGGTGAAATCACCTTGGAGTTGCTGCTCCAGAGCACCAGGATTTGTGCCATGAGTGAAAACAACTGTATCATCTGCACAGAGGAGAATGCAGCACTGACTGGCCTGAGGGAGGCTATTCAAGAATAAACTGAATAGGAGGGGTCCCAGTATAGACCCCTGCAGAACCCCTGAGCAGACAGGTTTGCTATCTGAGAGGTAGTTTCTATCTTGACTTGCTGGGATTGGCAATGCAGGTAGCTGCTGAACCATGAAACTGCCTCGGATGCAAGGCCAGTAGCGGCAAGTTGTTCAGCTAGGAGAGCATGATTAACCATATTGAAAACCTTTGTTAGGTTGATAAAGATTGCCCCAGCAAGTTGTCCATGATCAAGGGAGTTGTGGACGAAGCCCGTGAATTCCAAGAGGACTGTGGTGGTGCTGTGTCCAGACCTAAAGCCATGCTGCTCAGGGCAAAGAAGTTTGTACTTGTCCAGGTATTCGCCGAGTTTGTCTGCAACAATACACTCAAGTGCCTTCGAGATTGGCGGTAGTATAGAGATGGGTCTATAGTTCTCTGTCAGGGCATGATCCTCCCTTTTATGGACAGGAGCAACAACTGCAGCTTTCCATTTCTGTGGGAATACTGCAAGCCAGAGTGATAGATTGAGGATGTGGGTGAGAGGGGGACAGGATCTCTTCCAGTGGGAGAGAGATTAGTTTCAGGTCAAGGATGTCACCAATGTATCTCCCTTTACCAAGCACCTTCCGCAGATATTTCCTGGCATTCCCAATTGAAATAGTCTTGAAGTGAAAAGAGGGATGCCCTTGGGTCTGAGGGTGTGCTATAGGGTTGTTGGGGAGGAAGAAGTCGGAAGGGAGGATGTGACTAGGTCATTGAAAGCAAGGTTGAAGGTGTTGGCAATAGTTTTAGGGTCAAGGATGAGGGATCCATCAACACAGATCATGGCGGGAGCAGTTTGGGGCTCACTGCCAGTGACTTTTTTAAGGTTTGCCCAAAATTTTGGACCATCAGTCCAGTGCTTCGACAGGGCCTCCTTATAGTATAGGTTTTTGGCTATACGGATAGTCCTGGTACAGTTGTTCCTGGTTTGTTTGTAATTCAGGATGTCAGACTGCATTCCTGTGGCTCTGGCTACATGCCAAAGGTGATCTCTATTTTCATAAGATAAATGATGATGGGGCTCATCCAGGGGTTGAAGTGGCCTTTAATTTGACACTTTGTGAGGGGGAGCATGGGTGTCACAGATCATATTGAAGAGGAGTATGGATTGGTCAAGTGCATTATCAACGTCAGGGGCCCCAAACACAGCTGCCCAGTTAGCATAGAGATTGGTTCTCAGGCCTGAGGACCCTGTTGGTGACAGTTCTAGGAGGGGGTTTGGTGAATTCATTGGTCCAGCTGAACATGATGGGGGAGTGGTAACTGATGTCATCTGGAAGGATAGAGGCATTTGAAGTGTGCTTAGGGCCGTTAGTGAATACCCAGTCAAATAGGGTGCTAGTGCCAGTTCTGTAATTAGTTCCAGTGGGGGTTTCAATGAGCTGTGTAAAGTGGGCAGCCTGGATTGCATCTTTGTAGTGGTTAGCTTCAGGGGCCAACCAATAAATATTGAAGTCACCGAGGTGTATGACCTCGGAGCTTAGAGCTAGGCTACTTAGGCAGTCAGTGATGGCTTGGAGGCCTTGGGCTGAGTTCTTAGGGGGGATGTAGATGGATAACAGTGTTATTGTTTTATTATGGGCCCCAAGAAGGATCTTAATAGCGAGGGTCTGGGAGGAGGACCCTAGGCTAGGTAGATTTAGGACTATGCCCTGAAGGCTGTCCTTGAGGTAGAGTGTACAACCCCCACCTCTTTTAGTCTAGCGATCTTGCCTAAAAAGTCTATAGCATGGTAGACTGATGGCTCCATCAGGAATCCTGGAAGACAGCCATGTCTCGACAATTGGCAGCACATCGGGATTATGAAGGACAGCCCAGGCTTGGAGGTTGTCAAACTTTGCAGCTAGACTGTGGATGTTTAGAGAAGCAAAGGTTAACGTGCCTGTTTTCTGTGCACACTGACCCTGATAGTGGGTGGGGCCTGGTTAGGATGAATGTTTAGAGAGTAGAAGCAGCAGGAAGGCTAGTCTAAACAAGTAACTTTTGAAGTATTTGAGGTTATCTTTGTGGTGCCTCCTAGAGTAAGCACTGATGGAGTTCTTATCAGTGAGCAGGACCAGGTTAGGAAGAAGTGAGGGAGGAGGAGGAGGAGGAGGAGGCCATGGCCAGGCACACTGGGACCAGTACTGGACGTGCCATGATTTGTCATAAGATCTGCTAATGGGAGGCAGATCTGAGTCAAGTGCCAATGTAATGGTGCAATAAGTATTGCCATAGCTGTGTCCAAGGATATGGAATGCTGGCAACATAGGTCCTGTGTGTGGCTGCCCTGAGAGCACAAAGAGTGTGGACAGGAGTATATACAGTGGCATTAATCTAGTTATCAAAGACATGTTTGTTTGGGGTGGGGGTGAGGCAGTAGTTGGGCTTGGGTGTAGGGAAGATTAGAAGGAGTGAAAGAAAAAACAAAAAATATAGGAGCACCTGGTACAAGTTTGTTTATTATAAGGGAGCAAGGTAAAAAGATTTTCTGGCATTAGTTCCATTGCAGAGAGGGACCTGATTACCAGGGCTGGAATGAACCTAGTAGCACAACAGGGGAGGTCCAGAGACAGAAGGGGGATCCAATCAGGTAGTGAAGTGTGGGAGGAGATGTATTTAATAGTGGTCGGGGTTGGGTCGTGTGGGTGGAAAAATTCAGGAGTCCTTTAGCTGGTAGCAGAAGTGCTACTGTGCAGGAAGCTGTGCAGTTCTCCAGTCAGGAGGAGCGGTCCAATCATGGACTCCCAGCACCAGGCAGCCATCCAATGGTGGCAGGCTGTGTGAGTCAGGCCCAATCAGAGAGGCGGTGCTCAGCCGTTGGTAAAACAAACAGTGGATGGCATATCTTGTTCAAGTCCCCTGTGGTCCAGGGGTGAGAGGTGGCCAGCGGCACTTCCAAGCCACACCTAGAGCCCAGTTCGGGCCGAGGAAGGTGACGTGGAGCTAGAAGAGAAGGGAACAGGAGGGAATTAGAACACAAGTTGCAGTTTACGTTCAGTACCTCAATAGAAACGGAGGTGGTGTCTCCAATCAGACAATAGCAAGGGGAGACTCTGAATAAAACAGGGTGTGAGCAGAGGTAGTAACAGAAGTGGGGGCATGGCACCAGGAGGGGTGGCAATGGCATGGGAGAATTAGCAATTCTAAAAATTTAACAAGTGCGTGGAGTGGTATCAGGAGATAAGCAGAGGGGGTTGCAGATAATGAGCAAGGAGACAGTGAGATGGGGGAGGAGGTATTGGCCTTGAGGTTGGAGGAGTAGCTAGGGACTAAGTTCAGGGAACATATTTCAAGCAGAGGTACAGAGATCAACTATTAGCGTAGCAACAGTAGTGAAAAAGAAATACAAAATTCCTAGGTATCAGGTCACAGTACAGTTAGGCTAAACTACGATTATTTGTTAACTAACTGAGGAAAGAAACAGTAGGCATTTCAACCACATCCCACACAAGGCTAGCAGATATTAAACCCAGCTTCCCCCTTAGCATAATCCCCACATTTGCCTAGCTGAACAGGATCGAAGAGAAAAAAGACAATCACAATTTAGGAGTCCTTTTAGCTGGTAGCAGAAGCACTACAATGCAGGGAGCTGTGCAGTTTTCCAGTCAGGAGATACCTGACTGTTGTGCCTGGATGCCATTAGATCCACCTGGAATGGCCTCTACCTCTGGTCTAGAATCTGGAATGCCTGAGGGTGCAACCGTCATGCTGCCTGGTCGAGAGTCACTCAACTGAGCCAATCCAACTGCAAGTTTAGTTTCTCCACCAGATGTGTGGCAGAGATCATCAGCAGGTGTTTTTCTGCCCAACCTAAGGTCTGAAGCACCTCCCTGAGTATTGCTCTGCTTTGGGTTCCACCTTGTTTGTTTATGCACACCATGGTGACCTGATTGGTGATTTTGATCAGCATTGGCTGACCTACTACCTGAGGAGTGAAGAGAAATAGGGCACTGTACACTGCCCTCATCTCCAGAACATTTATAGGAAGATGAGCTTCCAATTGAGACCACTTGCCTTGAGTAACATGGTGACCCAGCATAGCTCTCCATCTAAGTAGACTGGCTTCTGCTGTAATTGTCACCATTGGTGACATTGCTAGCGGGACACCCTTTTTCAGGTTGTGCTGATCCATCCACCAATTGAAGTTCTGAAGGATGTCCAGATTGGGATTGAGGCTGAACTAGAATTCCTGGGTTGATTGATCCTATGAGTCTAGTACTTAGTGTTGGAGTGGGTGCATGTGCAGGCATGCCAATGGCACAATGGCTATCACAGATGCCATAAGCCCCAGAAACTGGACATACATGTGCACCAACCTGTGAGACTGTCTCCTTATGGATCCCAGGAGCTTACTTAGGTTGGCAAACTTTTCCTCTGTGGGGAAGACCCGACCCATGACTATGTTGATTCTGGTGCCGAGGTGGGTGATCTCTTGCTTGGGGGTTAGCTGACTCTTGTCCCAGTTGATGACTCAGCCATGGTGTTGTAGGCACTGAACCACAGCCTCTGTGTCTCTCTGAACTTGATACAGATACCTGGCTTGAATGACCCAATTGTCCAGACATGGGATGCCATGTATCCCCCAATTTTGCAGGTCCACTGCAAGCACTATCAGTATCTTTGTGAAGACTCTTGAAGTCGATGCTAGGCCGAATGGGAGACAGGTGTACTGGAAATGATGGCTGTGGAATCGGAAACTGAGGAAGGGCTGGTGCCTGGGGTGAATTGGAATGTGCAAGTAGGCATCTTTTAGGTTAATTGAGGCCAGGAAATTGTCTGGTTGAATTGCTGTCAGAGTTGATTGGAGGGTCACCATCTTGAATTTTTTGTAAACCACAAACTTGTTGAGAAACTTGAGGTCAAGAACTGGGTGTAGGCCCCTGGTTTTCTTAGGACTATAAAGAATATAGAGTACACCCCCGTGTGCCTCTCTCTTGTGGTGGCACGAGTATGATGGCTTGGTTCCCAGTAAGATTGCAGAGAGCCTATTGGATCACTGCCACTTTTATCTTTTGAGTAAACTCTATGGTGTAGCCATAAGACATGAGCTCCCTGACCAACTTGTCTGTGGTTGTGTGGGCCCATTGATCAGTGAACAATTGCAGTCGACGCCACCCCACCAGTGGGCTGTCCAACAGGGCCCCTCTTCTTTCATTGTTTTTTTTTCCAGCGGAGCCACCACTGGACCTGTTGCCATTGAAACCTCCAGTTCTCGAAAGCTGCCTCTGTACTTGGATTGTGCGGACCTGGACTGGAACTGTGACCTTGCGGCCCCACCCCTCTAGGGGTGGTTTGATGCCACTTTTGCTTGGATCTTGGCACCTTTAAATTTTAGACAAAAAGGCTGGCCTGATGGGAGGTAAAGGTCTTTCTTTTCTGCCATCTGTTTTGTCCCCGCTTGGTCCTTGAGGAATGACATTAGGGCATCTCCAAACAGGTTGCCCCCTTTACAAGGATGGTTCATTAGAGTTGCCTTAGACTCAGCATCTACATGCCATAGTTTGAGCCAGAGGGCCCATCTGGGCCGGTTAGTCAGAACAGTGGCCCTGGCACTAAACTTAAGGATGTCCAAGGAGGCATCCACTATATTGCATGTGGTCTGCATGGCACATTCAGCCTGCCCTGACAGTGGGGAATCCTCCAGGAGCCCATCGGCGATAGCCTCCAACCACTGCAACAGGAATCTGCTGGTGTACCATACTGCTGTGTCCACAGACAGAAACATCCCCATCATTTCATAAATCTTTTTTAGTGAATCCTCCACTTTCTTGTCCCTAGGATCTTTTAGCGCTGTGGTGCTCTCAACTGGTATGTCCATGCGTCTGGTGAGAGCCGATACCGGTGTCTCTACTTTAGGGGCCATGAACCAGACTGACCTATAGGACTCAGAGAGTTGATACGATTTTTCCATGCCTCACTTTTATGGGATCCTGAATGGCTCTGTCACCTCCTGTTCTTTACCCAGAATAATGTTGAGGGCTGCACAAGTGGGGAAACAGTGCTGCACCAACTTTGATTGTGACAAGAGGAGGAGGTCCGTTAAGGTATGGAGCTCTTCTGGCTCCTCTGGGATCTGAAAGACTTCTGAATTGCACCAGTTCGGCCATGTCCTCCTGTGGACACAGCTGCCCTGCAGTCTGGCTAGGACACTGCTACACCTCCTCTTTCTCTGATGAGTTGGCTGAGTCTTCTGCCTGCCTGCACTTCTTCTGCAGTTGTGGGGCTTGAATACACATTGTGCGTATTTTAGGGGCTGTCTGAGGCCCAGTATAGGGCTTGTGGGCTTGCAACTTTTTGAGCCACTGGAACAGCAGACCTGCTTGTGCTGCATTCAATGTCAGCAGAACCGTGAGGGCCAAAGTTTCTTCATGGGCCGAAACCACATCCAGGCTGAGATTATGCAATGTGCCCAACTCTGAAACTGTGCACACTGTGCATTGGGCCTCCCCCACATGGGACTCCGGGAGCTTCATGCCACATTATAGGTAGGCAGACATGGCAGTGAAGTTCTGCGAGCTGGCTAATCTGTGAGAGGCAGATAAAAAGAACTGCGTCAGGAACATACTTCTGTGTGGAGCCTAACCAAATACAGAAGCAGTATTTACTAACAAAGTGGCACTGGGTTAGTGTATTATTGAGCCTGTCCCTTTAAGACCCTGTGCCTGAAAGCCCCACACAATATGGCTACTTGTATGCTCCATGTCGCCATCACTGAGATGGCCACCATTCCCGCGAGATCCCACAGGCATTGGTGTAGCACCCAGCTGAAGTCTTGCGAGACTTCCCTCTCATGAGATTTGGCCCAAGTTTAAGGACCAAGCTGCTTTTTCAGTTACAAACAAGCTCCCCAAGCTATTGCAGCAATAGATCCTTGATAATGTGCTCTAAATTCAATCTTGCTCCTGTTCTTTCCCTATGTTGTTATTCCCAGGAGTCCTCAGGTGAGCCGTTGCCCTTTGAGTCTTGCAAGAGCTGCCATCTTGTTCTTGGAGTCTCGGGAGATACAAATGAACATTGCAGCAGCTCAGGAATGTGCGGAGGAGTAATGGGACAAGGTAGCAAAGTCCCCAGCATAGTGCAAAAATGCCAAGTGCTGAAACAATGGGAAAGAATGGCCGCCATCGCTGACCTGCTCCCTGGGGGTACAACGGAGCACTGGAGAGCTGCCTAGCAGTCCAGAGAGGGTTGCCCATCACCCCATCGCAGGAGCATTTTACAAGTACCTCAGGGGATCGTTTCTTCCTCCTTTCTTGGCCCCCCTTGTGCTTCTGCAGTCCAGGCTCCTTCTAAATGTCACTAGCATTTATCTTTAATATCCTGAATTCTCAGGGACCCAGAAACTCTTCATATTAAGCCTGCAGACCCAGGCCCCTGGCACACTGCCATTTCTTAAATGGAACAGATGCTCCTAGAGGCTGCACTCCACAGCAATGCAATATTGGGGATGCTACCTGAGGGTCCCAAACTTGAGCAGGCGGCAAGTCAGATGCTAAGGGAGGGTTTGGCTCCCTTGATTCCCAGTCTATTCATTGTGCTCCATTTAGTGTGTGACAATTTTTTTGTTGTTGTTATATAACTTGCATGCAGAGAACAGTTAGGCTATCCTAGTGGAGATTTCGCGTATAGCCTGTCGATGTTTCCTAACTTATAAGGGGAAGTCAGGAGTAAGAACAAGTAAATAAATACCTTAGAGTTTGGGAACAAAAGAGATTGTGGCCAGCCTCAAGGAATGCACAAAATAAATTGGGTTTTCTGGTCATAGCTGGGAAGGATTGATCTCTGGCAGCCCAGAAAAGATTTATGAACATTCATTGGCCAATAGGATGGACTGAGGATAACCCATATGGGATTCAGTGATAAGGGCTACTGGGGGAAGGCTACAGGGAGAAGAGTGACTAGACAACAGCAATTCTAGGGTGGGTGCCAGCTATAGAAGAGCGAGGTGCATATGTACAATTAAGGATAATGGTGAGCATTATAGTCGTGAACAGGACTCAAGCAGACGGCAATAGGGTGATTGGAACTAGGGGTGACTGCAATAATGGCGATAGAGGAAAAAAATCAGCGGCAGAAAGGTTACCCCCAATCTGTGCCTGAAGCAGCACCCCCAGCAGGACACAGGCACGTGCACCCCAAAGCAGGTACCCCCACTGGAGCAACCTCCTCAGCAGAACACAGGCATGTGCGTGCCCCCCAAATGTACATAGAAGATGTACAGTGGCAGGACTACCTCAAAACCACTGCAGTAGCTCACAGCAAGGAGACACACTGCTGATGCAGCGCTGGTGTGCTCACAACACAGTACAAAAGCAGGACACAACACCACACTAGACAGGTCACCTTATAGTGGGGGCAATGAACAGAGCACAGGGTATACAGCTGAACAGAAGCACCTGTATTCACTGGGGATGTCCACACATCCATCCAAAAGTCTGGTCGCACAACTGCACACCGCAACATGCTGCCTGCCTCCTATGCTGCACAGCCCACATACACTATGGTGTGTTGCCCGCCCATGGCAAAACGTTTATGCAGCATGGCTGCGTGGGCTGGGTGACACACACGCATGCACGCACAGATGTGTGTGAGCACATGACCCGCAGTTTCTCCTTTAAAAGGAAGCATTGTGGAATTGTGGGCCTTCCTATGGAAAGGCGAACTGAAATATGGATGACGTCCGATTCTTAGTGAGCCAAAAGGAAAAGCCACTCCTTGCTCATCTGGGATTCATATACCGGCGCAACAAGAAGGTGAAGACGAAAGTATATTGGCAGTGTGTGCAGGACCAAATGTTTGGCTGTCCTGCATTTATTTGCACCATGGCTGATGCTCTGGTGTTCAAGGGATGACCCCACAACCATGCTCCTGATGCAGAGGAGGTGGGGGGTCTGAGAGATCCTTGCACAGGTGCATGACCAGATGCGCACGAATGTGGAGAGCACTTCACAGTTGCTTGCCCACTGGCATTCTAGATGCTGTGTCCGGCAGGCTGACTGTGCTGCCGCTGATGAAACGGACAGTGCAGTAGGTGCGGCAGGCCAGTAGGGGGGGCCCTGCCACACCAACATCACTGCTGGACCTCAGGATACCCCCTGAGTACACTGTCACCTGGGGTGGGGTTGACACCTTCCTGCAGCACTACAGTGGTCCAGCTGAAGACCGTGTCCTTATCTTTGCCACCCAGAAGACCCTGCAGTACCTTACTGGGTGTGCTGACTGGTTCATGGATGGCACATTTCGCTGCTCACTGCCACTCTTTGGTCAACTCTGCATCATGCACGGTATGCATACAGGAGTGGTTCTACTGGTGATGTACATCCTCATGCTGCTGCGGACTGACCAGGCATATGAGCAGGTTTTTGGGGAGGTGTGGGAGCTTGTGGGCGGTGTGCAGCCAGAGATGATGATGCTTGACTTCAAGAGTGCAGCCTGGCATGCCTTCGCCACAACCTTCAAAGGTGCAGCCCTCAGGGGCTGCTTCTTCTATTACTGCCAGGCTGTCTGGTGCAAAATACAGCAGACCCCAGAGGTGCATGCCAGGTATGCCTGGGAGGAAGAATTTGTATTCAACATCAGGATGCTCCTCGCCCTGGTGTACATGCCTGTGGATGCTGTGGAGGAGGAGTATGGTGACCTGCTGGACCAGCCCTTTTACAGGTCACATTGAGGACCTCCTGCAGCCTCTGCTTGAGTACATGGAGGTGACATGGGTTGGAAGGGTGGTGGACAGGATGGCATGCAGGTGCCCACTGTTCCCAATCCACATCTGGAACATGTACCAGCCGACCTTGGATGGGCTTGCCAGGACTAACAATTCTGTTGAGGGCTGGCACTGTGGCTTTTGCCTCAGGCTAGTTGCCAGCCACCCGAGCATCTGGCAGTTTCTAGACTGCCTCATGGAGGAGGAATGCCTGACAGGCATCTGAAATGAGCAGCTGATCTCTGGGGCCAGGGCTGAGCAGCAAGCCAGAAGAAAATGTACTGGGACCTGACCAATTGGCTTGAGGCGATCAATGGTGATTACAGCAAGCGAAGCACACATGACTACATGTGTGAGTTGCCTACAACTTCCAGCTTCAGGTCTAGTTGGGTTTGCCACCAGACAGTATGTTGCTACCGCTCCGCTTATCATCCTGCGGTACCACCCATGCCCACCATGGATGTGTGCCCCTCTGCTGCATGCCTGCATGAACAGCTATGTTCCCCTGGCCAATCCCTGTCTCTGCCTGTCCCATTGCTGCCTTCCAGGGTGCACTCTGCTTCTGTCATCCCTCGCACATCATGTAGCGGAGTGCGGCCATGCTCTGTGCACTGTACATCCCTCCAAGTCATGGTGGCATCTACCATCCACGCACCTGCCAGTCCTGCTGCGGCCCCATTTCTCCACTTGTGCCCATCCCCTGCACGGGTGTCCCCCTCATCTCCCCCCCTTTGCCTTCCATTGTGCATTTTGCAGTTAGTGGTGGTAGCAGCATTTTTTTTAAACCCTCCCCATTCACCCTTCTGACAATCGTGCTTGGTTCTACATGCTGTTCTGGTTTTCTAGATTCTGCATCCGCTCTTTCGGTGATCATGATTCTGCAATTGCCTTTATCACATAGAACCACACATATGTGATGATTCTCTGAGCACTAGAAAGGTTGCAGGAGATAATACACGTTATCCCAAAGGGACAGACACAGAGAGACATTGTCATTATGTTCAGCAGAAGCCAGGACAAAGTGAACAATTGGCCAGTAAGGCACATGAGGTAGATTGTCTCAGAACCACTGCTTTCTTTCATAAGACCCTCACCTGCCCTGGGTAATTATCCCAAATCCAGGTGGCACTGGTGACCAGACTGAGGACTACCAACCGTCTCTGCAAGGATGGTGTCTTCCCTCCTCTTACTAAATGCTTTCTTGAGGGAACAAAATCTCTCCAAACTGTGCAGCCCCTCGTCAGCCCATAAGGAGACTGAACTGCATCCACTGAAGGAGACTGAAATACCTAGGTAGTCCCATACCAGGCCCTAATGGGACTTGACTGAAACCACTGAAGAGACGTGATCTCACTATGCCTGGGACCTTTTATTCATTGTCCCTCAAACACTTCCTATGCTGACTGGTGAGCATGTCCTGGAACCCACTGTTAAGAGAGCTCCCCAATGGAATGTGGGTTACAGATGGTATTTGGCAAGATGCAGTCCAAACCTGGTGTTGCCTCTTGTGTGTTATTTCAGCAGAGAAATGAGTAAAATATATCAAATGGAAAGCCATCAAATGTCAAAAACTGATATAACTTGACTGGCTCTGCCTGGATTCCCCTCTGGGCTGGGAATCCAGAGTGGACACAGAGAATGTGGGTGCCTAAAGCTGGCTCTGTTCACGGATAATCACTACACACAATCCAGTAATCAATATTGTATTGTATGTCTTAATTTCTCATGATACCAGCATACTTTCTCACTGGCTGCTGTACCTGGTGTTAATCTCTGAGAAGTTCCCAGTAGCTCAAAGCTGCACAACATGCAATAGTGTACCATAATTCTTTTTCTTTAATGGCAATGGTTTTAAAACAAAAATATGCAATAAGGCTTATAATTGCAATAACAACCCTTACAAGAGGGTCAAGTCCAGGGATTTAATGCCTGGTCAGGGGTTAATTGCCCAAGGCTCAACACCCCCCATCCAGACATTAATACCCAGTAAATGTCCACTCATTTAGGAGTTATTGTATAAAGGGCAGAACAAATATCTTGGTACGTACATGGAATGTTGGATGATATACATCATATGCTCTGAAATACTGCATTTGTCTTTGTTTATTCCCTGGTCCCCCCATTCCCCATCCTGATGACTGGGGTTTCCATGGCTACAATCTTCCTCCAATCAGAGGAGGTGGACAAGCAGCTGCTCTCACAGCCAAATCCACTGCTACTTCTTGGTTGGCTGGTAGATAGTCCAAGGATACTGAGTAGCCAGTGTGCTGTCCCTCCCAGGGAGGAACCCTCACCTCCAAAGTGTGCCCATAGAGATGATAGATAATTAGATAGACAGACAGACAGATAGACAGACAGACAGACAGATAGGTAGATAGATGGTGATATTACATGGCCTGACTGAAGATATATTTATCTTCGTGAGAGGCTAATATCATGATATCTTCAATCAGGCCTTGACATGTTTTGTTTATACAGACAAATGTTTTTGGATGAACATAATTAGGAATGTGTAAAAAAAAAAGTGCTTGTGGCTTTTACATTTGTAAGTTTCTGCTTTTTTTACAGTTGCAGTACTTGTTTGGTAGTGGTTTCCAAGATGTACTACAACTTCTATTTTCATTGAGCACTGCAGATTTACATTATGGCCAGTATATAATGACACAGTTTGATGTACAATGTGTTTGTTTTTGCTTTTTGGGGCATTTGTCCAACAAGTGAAAATAATTTTCTACCGTTTGTTTTACTGATTATAATAAAATCTAAAAGGTATCTATAAATGAAACACCCCATAGTTTGTAGATATTTTTGTAGTGAACAACTTTTTTGCTTACAGTAGGTTCCATGTCAAGACAGTGCAAATTACACAGTGATTACAACTTGAGTGAATATTGCATAGCACAACACATTACAGTGACCGATGATACCGATGAATGCCAATTACAGGAATACCGTTAACAGCTCCCTTCAAAAGTGCATGGGAACAGGGAACAGGGGAGAGTGAGGGTGGGGAAGGTGGGGGTGGGAGTGGGATGACAAAGGGGAGGGGGTGGGGCAGCTGCAGACTAGGGATGCTAGCTGCTCACTCGAGCAGACTTAGACCAGATGATCTGTTTCTGCTGGCACATTCGTATGTTTGTATGCCCTATACCTTTAAACGATTACATACCATATTATACATTTCCACTACAACTTGAGCTATACTCCCAGTAGATGTCCTGGCCATCTCCCTCAAATCCATGAGCACATGCCACACTCCCACATCAGTGGCATCAGGAGAATGATTATGGGATCTTTTCTCGAACACGAAGCCACCATACACTAATAGGGGCATTTCCCTCTGGCTCTGAATAAACTCCACTGGCATCTTCAACATTACCTGAGGCAGCCATCACTAAGCTGCACCTATATGCATTCAAACACACCCATCATGTACCTGTCATGCAGGAGGGGTCCACCCTCCTGCACCCCCCAAGGGTGACTGTGCACCCCGACCCCCCATCTTAGGGATTACGACACCATGTTGCACCTGGATCATGGTTGTAAGCTATTGTCATCGGAGGTGAGTATGTTCCTTTTCTCTGTTTGGATCACTGAATGTTTGCCCTATTAGCACCATCGCCCATACAGCAGAGGTGCTGTCAGTGACATGTAGCTACATTTGTTTCTCGCCCAGTACAGGCAGTCACCCATAGTGTGTTGGTGCTATAAAAGTCATCCATTTGATGTCAGTGTTATTGCATCGCTGTTTTGACGTGATACCCTTACAGTACCATGCTATAATTTTTCATTTTAATGTTATTCACATTTGTTCATCGAAAACATTACAAAACATATATTTTTTGCTGTTTTTGCTAAATATTAAAACAACTTAAAGGTACAGTATCTATAATTATGAAATGGCAAGAAAGAATCTTGGACTGTGATTGGTCAGTCTGGAGCTGGACCCATGGCATTATCCCAGCATAACACCACAGATCTAGTCTCAGCACTGTGAATCTCTTGACTGATTGTTTGGAGCTACATTTCTTTTTTTGCATCTCCTCTTAAGAAACAAAAATATTTTTCTACACTAATAAAAACATTCTTTAAAAATTATTTTTTTTATTCTATATATAACAACAAGCCATTGTATAATAGGAATAATGCACTCCAGGGTGTTTGTCATGCTAGGATAACACCACGCCTAGAGCATTGGATGCACTTGGCCTGCAACTTCATGCCCAACCCCCCCAAGTGTGGCTTTATCCCAACACGACACACACCCTGTCATGCATTATTCCTTTAATGAAACACCACTCATTTTGCAGATATTTTTGTGCTGAACAACTTTCGTTCTCAAAGTACCATGCTGTCATTTTTCATTTTAAAGTTATTTGAATTTGTTTGTCAAAAAAAGTGAAACATTTAATTTTCAGCTTTTTTTGCTGATTATAAAAATAAACTCTAAATGGTATCTTTAAATGAAACACCGCTCATGTTGTAGATATTTTTGTGCTGAACAACTTTCATGTTATCTGTACCATGCTATCATTTTTCATTTTAAAATTATTTGCATTTGTTCATTGAAAATGCAAGAAAAAAATGAATTTTCTGCTATTGTTTGCTGATTCTACTTCACGGATTTCAGTGCTGCACTTGGCTATTATGATGTTAATAGGATTATGAAGGCTGCACTCTGTTTGGTTCAGCACGCATTGTGACATACTCAGCTTTGCAAACTAATATTATTGTGCTACTGTATGTTGTGTCATTGTGACATGCCCTACTTTGCAGCATATTAGTACCTTGCTATGTTGGGTCAAGATAACACTTTTTATCTTGCTATTTATCCTAACACAAATATTGTATAAATATATATATATATAGAAACTAGAGGGGACGTCATGTGTTTTTGTTGTTTCCTGTCCCTATGTTAACAACAGGGAATAATTTGCTAGAGCACCAGAAACAGCACACACTGTCTCCTCTAGTTTTTTTATACAATCTCTACAGATGTGCCCCCTGGCCTCAGTAAGGGATTCTGTGATTTGCATGCAACCCACACTCCATTCTTCTTAAGTAATTTGCCTTTTATGTCTTTGCCAAACAATCATGCCAACAACTAAAAAAAAAAAGGGCACACCCAACGGTGCAGCGGCAAGGTGTCTGTCTGCAGCGTCAACATCCTGGGTTTGGGAATGGACCCAGGAGTCAGAGGACCGGCCAGGGAGAGAGGGGTCTAGCGTCCAGAGGACTGCTGTCCCACTCTGAGGGGAAGGGGGAAGAGTGTCCATCTCAATGAGGACCCCTTGTGGAGGCTCCGGGTCCTGTGCGGCCAGTGCCATATGTTTCAGGGGGTGGGGCGGATGCTGGCATAATTGCACATCCCCATCCCCAGGGAGAAAATCTGCAGAAAGAATTCAGCCATAAATGATGGCCTCACTCTGTTGCCACTCCCCGCTCAGACTAATGTCTGCCGGGGGGGGCCAGGTCCTATGACCCCACCCTGGAGGGCAAGCCAGGGCTTTGTGACCCACAATCTCATGGAGTGGCCACCCACCCAGTGGCCCTGTCCAGGGGGGGAAGCCTGAGAATGGGGGGAGTGGTAGGTGGGGTCAGGGACTGGAGATAACGGCCTCCCAAAAACCCCAAAAAAAAAAACAAAAACAATTTGTTTGCTTAAAGAGCTGAAGACGTCTCCATCAGAACACATAATATTTGGGCACAATTTACTTTGTAGTTCTCATTAGCTCTGTATTTCTCCTCCCAATTATTTATTACTAAGGTTAGATGCATGAAGACAAGATCTTTGGTTACTGAGCGTTTATCAGCTCTTGTTGTGTATTCTCTGACCTTCCACATCACATTGGTGAAAAATAAATTGTGCCTAACAAAAACAGCCACTACATAAAAATCAAAATCAAAATAGTGCATAGCACCATAGCACGCTACAAAACAGTGCTCTAGCATTTGTTTTTTCTGCAGGCCCCCCTTCCCCGGCAAACCCTGTTTTTTTGGGGGGGGGGTTGCTCCCTCACACCTCCTGACTTATAAATAACTAACTCACAGGGGTTCATGACACTGAAGAAGGGGAAAACTCAGGAGGGGTTCTACTCCCAAGGGCACTGATGCTGGCAGGGGGAGAACATGGGGGGGCAACCTACAGGTGGGGGGGACGCAGTCGGGAGGGTGGGCAGAATGGGAAGAAAACATAAAAAAAATATATGTAAAACACACACACACCTTAAAATAGTATCCCACAGCCAGTTCTGAATCTAAGTCCATCAGTCACACAGGCAGTGACTCTAACCATTACATCAGACAGACAGCTTGAAAATGGTGGCACAAACAACTCCCCATATGCTCTCTTCCATGACTACTCCATACCATACCAAAATCACTCAAAAATCAGTACTAACCTGACAATGTGGTACCAAAACAATTTAGTTGATTAAACACTCGCTATTTTAACTTTGCCCTTTTTCACTTGCTGAAAAGTACTTGCTGTATTCATGGGATACACCTGAAGGCATAATAATACTCTGCTTGTGACATCACAATTATTCTAATGGCAACACACAGTATTGTCACAACAGAAGATTATGGCTTTAAGTTGTGAATAAGTTGTAAGCAAAGATGAACTGTAAGATATAAAACTCCAGTTTTTGTACAGATTTTCTCAGTAATAAAAACAGAGGAAAAATCAATGAAAGATACATGAAATGAAAGTTGAATTGCGTCTATATAATAGTTTTCCATAGTTTTCCCAGAGGCATCAGCGGCTCTTTAACTATGCATAGCACAAAAGTTAAATTTTTTAGCAGAAAGACCTTTTTCTTATTTTACTGTTGAGAGGTTGTTCTGAGGGGAAAAAAAGTCTTGTGTTAACTTTGTTTTAATGCCTTTTGCAAAAGAAAAACAGAAGTACGGCACAGGGAATTCTTGTATGCAGTTGTTGATTTTGAAGTGAAACCAACGTTTCAAGTGTCAGCTGTCTTTTTCTTGGAAACCCCCCTCCTTTGAGGGTATCAGTCCAATCTCCTTCATGTAGCAGACTGAAATTCCCAGTGCAGACAGCAAGAACCAAAAACAGAGTTACAGAGTGTGTCCCAGCACAGATAGGGAGCTCTTGGAAATGGGGTTGCAGGTTCTTTTCCTGAACCAAATTGTCAGCACTTTTCATAAGCCTGAAATACAATCTGTAAGGAAGATTATCTGCCTCTCAGCAAGCACCTAGGTTTTATTTGGGGGTTGGGGGTGGGTAGAGCATGAGGAGAGACTTGTAGACTTCCTGATTAGTGACAACCTTTAATGCTAAGCTTATTAAGGGCACACTGGGTTGCTTCTCCAAAAGGAAGCTCCCCCTTGGAGTTGAGAAGAGGTTAGCCAGTTAGTCTCCTTCAGAAGCCCAAATGAAAGCATCCATATGGACTTAACTCAGGTGAAGAAAGAAGGAGAGAATATTCTGTTAGACTAAGTAGACATTTCATGGGAGCACATTTAGAGCACATCCTTTGTATTGGCACCTCTTAAAACAGAAGGAATTGTCACTTTTACTTAAGAAACCTTTGCCAAAGCTAATTAGGGTCTTGAAACTAGTTGGAATAATAAACAAATTTTATGGACAGTGAGATTTATCACTTAAAATGTGTGTTACATGGTGGCTTTGTGTAACCCCAGTCAACTGTGCTTATGAAATTGAAACATGAACAGTTCTCTGGTTTCTGCCGAATAGGAAAGCTGTAAAGAGTGACCATTTAATATAAACATAACTAGCTACACTGAAAAAAAAGCTAAATGGTCTGCACTGTAAATATTTTACACAAGATTGATGCAAAAGAAAGTTTACCATAATTGACATATATTGAGCAACATTTTAAGATATTGGGACCCATCTATTAAGAGGCTTGGCCTGTGAACTTGACGGTTGCATGGAAAATTCCTCACAATTCCCAGTTACACATCTGACAGTAAGTGTACTCTGGCTTCAGTAAATGTTGAGCTGATGGGAATCCTTTCAGAGATGTGCATCTGTTGGAACATAATATTTTTCCCATATAACCTATGGCTAAGAGTAAGCTTCATTGCCCACTTGATCCTGTGCATTGTAGCTCTGAAAGGGTACTACAACATAGATACATAGATACACAGACAGTGTCGGCAGATAAGGGTCTATGGCCCACCCAGTCTGCCCATTTGAGCTTGTAAGTTCAGTTTATGTTTTCCTAGAAGTCTGTTGACCCTTACCCCTAACCTCTAGAATTCCTTTATGTCTATCCCATGCATTCTTAAATCCTGTGATAGTTTCAGCCCCCACCACTTCCTCTGCCAGGGTGTTCCACTTGTCCACCACCCGTTCTGTGAAGAAATTCTTCCTCATGTTTCCTCTGAATTGTCCTCCCTCCAACTTTATCCCATCCCTCTAGTCCTGGAACATCTTTTTCGCTTAAAAATAGTGTATTCCTGCACCCTGTTCCTCCCTGTAAGATACTTGTATGTCTCTATCATATCCCCTCTCTCCCTCCTCTCTTCCAGGGAGTACATGTTCGGTTCCTTCAACCTGTCTTCATAGGACTTGTGATGCAATCCATGCACCATCTTTGTTGCCCTCCTCTGAACTTTCTCTACCCTGTCTATGTCCTTACGTAGGTATGGTCTCCAGAACTGTACACTGTACCCAGGTGGGGCCTCACTAGTGTTCCTGTATAGCGGAATTATGACCTCCTTTTCCTGCTGGTGATGCCCCTGCCTATACATCCCAGCATCCTGTTTGCTTTACCTGATGCCTTGTCACACTGTTTCCTCATTTTGAGGTCATCAGAGATGACAACCCAAGATCCCTTCCCAGCTTTTGGCATGCTATATCCTCACCCCCAACTGATATATTGTGCCAGGGCTTTTGTGCCCATATGCATTATCTTGCACTTCTTTGCATTGAATTTCAACTGCCAAACCCCTGACCATTCTTCAAGATTCTGCAGGTCCTTCTCATTCTGTCTACACCCTCTGGTGTGTCTACTCTGTTACAGAGCTTTGTGTCATCAGTAACAGTGAAATTCTGCCTTCTAGGTCCTGTGCAATGTCACTGATGAAGATGTTGAATAGGACCGCTCCCAGCACTGATCCCTGTGGTACCCCACTGGTCACTCTTCCCTCTGTGGAGTGACAGCCATTTATCACCACCCTCTGTGTCCTGCCACCCAGCCAATTACCACCACACTACTGTCCTGCCACACCCATATTCCCCAGTTTGTGTAATAGTCTTCTATGTGGCACAGTGTCAAAGGCCCTGCTGATCCATAGGCCATGTCCACTGTCCTCCCTGATCCACCTCCTAGTCACCCAGTCAAAAAAATTCTACGAGGTTAGTCTGACATGACCTCCCCCTGGTGAAGCCATGCTACCTTGGGTCCTGTAGTCCATTGACAACCAGATGTTCCACCAATCTCTCCTTCAGTAGTGCTTCCATGATCTTCCCCACTACTGAGGTGAGGCTGACTGGTCTGTAGTTCCCTGCTTCCTCTTTGTTCCCGCTTTTGTATAAGAGGACTACATCTGCTGTCCTCCAGTCTTTGGGTACCTCCCCTGTTTCCAGTGATCGGCTAAACAGGATAGCCAGAGGTTCAGCCACCACCTCTCTTAGTTCTTTAAGGACCCTGGGGTGCACCCCATCTGGCCCCATTGCTTTATCAACTCTTATTACTTCCAGTTCCTTCAGGACCCTTTCTCTGTAAAGGGACTTGTGTCCATTTCTGCACCATTCTCACCCCTTGTACTCCTTCAGACCCATTACCCTCCTCTTCCTCAGTAAAGACTGAGCAAATACCTGTTCAATATGCCAGCTTTACTGTTGTCATCCACTCCGCGGCCCCATCCTCCCTTCCAGTCTCACTATCCCTCCCTTTGTCTTTTTTTTCACTTATGTACCTGTAAAGGTTTTGTCCCTCTACCCACTGATTTTGCAATGTGCTCTTCTGTCTGAGCTTTGACTTCCTTACTGACCTCCCTGCCCCTTTGCTTCTCCTGGTACTTCTCCCTATCCCTTCTGCCTGTGTCTTTTGTATTGCCTGAATGCAATCTTTTGGCTTTCACTTTCTTTGCTACCTCTTTGGAAACCATAATGGTCTCCTCTTCCTTTTCCTCTTGCTAACCTGCTTAATGCATAATTCTGTTGTTCTTGTAATCCCCATTTTAAATACTGCCCACTGTTCCTCAACCCCTGATTCCTGTCCCATTCCCTTAATGCCTCTTTCAAGTATCTCCCATTTTCCCAAAGTCTGCCCCTAAAATCCAGGATACGTGTTTTTGTGTGGTTTGGTTCTGCTCTTTCTGTGATTTCAAACCACAATGACTGGTGGTCACTGTTCCCCAGGTGCTCCCCACTGTTACCCCATCACACTGTCCCTGTTTGTGAGCACAAGGTCCAGTATTGCCTTCTGCTGAGTTGGTTCCATGACCAGTTGCTTGAGGAAGGCACCCTGAAGGAGTCCAGGATAAATCTGCTCCTAGTTGATGCTGCTGCTGGGATGCTCCAGTCCACGTCTGGAATATTGAAGTCTCCAACCAGTACTACCTCACCTTTGTCTGCCATCCTTTGGATGGCTAGCATCAGCTCCCTATCTGTTTCTTCCTCCTGGGCTGGTGGTCTATAGACCACACCTGTGCGGATGGCTGTCCCCATTTTCCTTTCCAGCTTAACCCACAGTATCTCTCCCCCATTTTGTTCCTCCTGGATCTCTGTGGCCCTTATGTCATTTTTCACATACAGTGCCACTCCTCCTCCCTTCCTGCCTGCTCTGTCTCTTCTGAATATGTTGTAGCCAGGTATGGCCATCTCCCAGTCTATGGTTATCATTACACCAGGTTTCAGTGATGGCCACAATGTCCAGGTCTGACTGCACCATGACAGCCTCTCAGATCTTCCATCTTGTTGCTAAGGCTCCTGGCATTTGCACACATGGCTTTCCATGATTTGACCTCCTAGACTGTTTCACTGTTCTACTCCAGCCTCTTCCTTGGTTGTCCTTTATCCTGGTTCTCCTTGCTGTCTGCCCTTCTGCTGAATTTTGCCCTTTTCTGCCTATCCACCTCTTGGGCACTAATCTCCATCTTTTGCACACTGCTTTGCAGAGATAGCCACTCCTCTGGTTCACTGGTTCCACTGCTAGCTGTGGGGTGAGCAAGTAGGTACCCTCCTTGCTGGCCTGCCACCTCTTTGCTAGTTTAAATGCTTGTCAATGTAGCATTTAAACTTATCATTGAGTGCTTGATTCCTCCAGGATGGATGCAGGCCATCAGGCTTGAACAAACCTCCATCCCTCCAGGTGGGTCCCCAGTCACCAATGAATCCAAACCTTCCTCACAGCACCAGTTCTTCAACCATGAGTTACAGTTCCTGGTGCATGCACTCCTATGCTCTCCCTTGCCTCTCGCAGGTAGTACTTCTGAGAAAGTGACAGAAGTAGCTACTTGCTTGAGACCCCTCCCCAATTTCCCAAACTCTTCCTGAACTTTCTTTGGCTCCCCATTTGCCAGGTCATTAGTACCTAGGTGGATAACGACATTTAGCTCACCCTCTTGTCTTGCCTTCCCAGTGATCCCCAGCATCTTCCTTCCATCCCTCCGTGCCATGGCACCTGGTAGGCACCTCACCTCCCTGTCCTCCCCCTCCTGTGTTCCTAGCTGGATCCCTCTTATGATGGAGTCCCCCACCAGGATTTGCTTCCTCCTCCTCTGGGGTCCACTGCTTTCCCCGCTGAGGTCACCTCCTTGGCTAACCTCCACATCCTTTCCTTCCACTTCTCTGGGTACCTCTTTGGTTGTCCTCATTTGCCAGTGTGGCATATGAGTTCTTGAGTGGAATAGGATCTGGGATGTGCCTCTGCCTGACTGCTCTAACCCTCCCTGAGCCCACTGTCATCCAAGTGCTCCTCATTCTCGGCATCCTTTGAGGCAGTTGCATTGGACTGGATGGTCTCTGGAATAGGGGTGATGGTACTCCTGACCCAGTTTACTTCTGCTCTGAGTCTGGCTACCTCATCCCGCAGTCCAGAGAGATGCATGCAGATAGGACAGCACCTCAGTGTCCAGAAGGTCTGCCTGAATATGGCTGCCCCACAGCCACTGCATTGCCCCACTTCCCACATTATACTGCAATTATACTGCTATTCCACTACTTGTCTGCTACTGAA
The DNA here is from genome assembly GCA_016271365.2 of Neoceratodus forsteri. Lineage (NCBI taxonomy): Eukaryota > Metazoa > Chordata > Ceratodontiformes > Ceratodontidae > Neoceratodus > Neoceratodus forsteri. The sequence goes on from CM057456.1 coordinate 1,356,639,005, forward strand.
GCTCTCCTAGTTTCCTTTTTATTAATTTACTGTCCTAAGAATCCTGGCACTGATCCTCAGATAATTTTCTTTAAAAAAAAAAAGAGAAAAGAAACCAATAAATAAATAAATGAGTCAAAACACTTGTCGTGCTGAGGGTGAGCTTCTTCCCCCTTATGCCCCTCCTACTTCACACCCCTTACTATACCCTGTGTTTAGCTCCTGTCAATCAGATTTAACAGGGCATATAATTAAGAGTTGGGAGAAGGGGGGAGTGAAAATTTGCAGCAATTAAAGACAGCACAGAATTACACCACCACTACGTTTTAAATTTTCAACAGCCCACAACATCCATAAAGTAGCTCAGGGTACCTGGGAAGGATAACAAAGGGCATTATTTCTGTAAGAAATGTAAAACAGTCACATGCTAGAATAATAATCTTTGGATTGTGGGCTCAGGCCACCAGGTAGTCATGCAGCCACTTCCTGTAGATCAAGAGACAAAATTGACATGGTCTGTGAAGGTGACCATGCACCCATCCTCCTGGCCAGTGGAAAGGTATTGCCATGACAGTCCTGATTGTTGCAGTAGGAGACAAAAACTGTGCAGAGGGGAGACACCATGGACAATGGACTGTTTTCTTTTTTTCCGGTACACAAAAAATTAAACAGACCTCGTGGGGTCATTTTCTTTCTTCACAGGTGAACTAAAATGGTTTTACTATGTTGCTGACATCCCTGACAGTGACAGCTGCAATGCCGAGTGTCGGCATCGCACTGTCGGGGATGCATCTGTGTTGCAGCAGGGGGCTGAACCCCCAAAACCTCTCAATGGGGGCTCCACCCCACATCCCCGGCCTCTAGATATCTAACTCCTAGTCAGAGTTGAATGGGGGGGCACAACACCAGGAGCCAGACTGCTGGTGTCTGCTGTTCACCAGCACAGCGACTTGCTGCATTCAGGCAAAATCTGTCATTGTGCTGGACTTCACGGTGGTGGTGTCGACCTTGCGTCGGCACACCAATTAAAACAAATGTTGGGCACACTGCGGTGGGCTCTCAGTGTGCCCCAGGACTTTTGAGAGGGCCTGATGTTGACAACACTGGGATTGGCTCCCAGTGTGCCACACAGTGGGGGTGGGCCGGGGGGAAGGAACATGACAATGTGGTCGGCTTTCTCTTAGCAGCAGCACCCTGGGGTGGACTCCCAGTGTGCCTCACAATGTGGGGGAGTGGCAGACATGCCAACACAGGGATAGCACCCCCATTGTTAGCCTTGTTTTGGGATTCAGTGGTGTTGGCAGGACCTGCCGCCATGTTTATTGAAATGTTTCACCAGCAAAGGCACATAGGGAGGCGTGTCATCTGTGCTGCTGCATGACGAGCTTGTCTCTGATTGCAGCAGCTTGTTTGTTTCAAGTTGGTGGCACTTTGCATAAACTTGTGCCACTGCTAGCATGCTGACTAATTGGTGAATGAGGGATGCACCTATTAATGTGTGCCCTGCATTTGACAACACTGACACACCTCTGCATTTCTCATACTACCCCAATACATTGTTTGCGCATGTGCGCAAGCCAACATAAAAATGAGTTTTACACACCAGTACCTTCTTGTATCTGGACTGGGTTCATGCCAAAACATAAGGAAACAGACACAATTGTTTCTACTGATAGGTTGGACCTTTATGATCACAGGCTGTGGCTAACAGTACCAGTCAATCCTCTGAGTTTCTCAGAGGTGTCATGACTGTAGCACAGGATATATCTCCCTCCCATTTCTTCCTCACAAGAATTCAGAATGCTCACTGGACCACCACCTGTTCCACTGTCACAACAGACCCTCTGCCAGAAAGGCCTGAAGCACTGTAACCAGTTCGCCTTTAAGAACAGAATCTGGTAAGCCCAGCATAAGCACGTTAGCTTCTCCCTATCGGTTCTTCAGCATTTCCAGTCTGCTCTGCTTGGCCTTGCCCTCTTTAACAAGTCCACCCTCCCAGTTGTCCAAATGCTCCCAAACACCCTGTGGCTCCTTATGCTGTGCCACTAGTCCATCGACCTCTTTCATGTTTTTGGTTGAGAGCCGTCAGTGAATTGTCTCCTGTGCTCTGCACTATAGTAAGAATGTGCTGAATGGTGGGATCGGCCCCTACTGATGAGCCCATCATCACACCACCACCAGTTTTCTGTAAAAAAATCTTTCACAGGTTTGGCAAACTTATCTTTCTTTTGAGCTATCTTCACAATCCAGTTTTACCACTACCACTGGAAGAAATAACAGGAACAACCAGCAGAAATACAAGCTAATTAAAGCCAAAATGCCTAAAAAACAATGGCGCTACACAATACGATGTGTGATGAGCTCCACTATTGTCTCCGCCTTCTGAGACATAACTTAGAATTTTCATCATGAATGACTTTAACTGTAATGCAAAATGCATGCAATCTTTTTGGGTCATGTTTGTGACTATTTGTCATATTTCTTGCCCAGTGACTTATCTAGTCTCTCATATTTTTTGCAATAGTTTTGTTTGTCTAGACATTTTGTATGTCTTGAACTTAGAAGATGTTTGCAATGATGTTTGAGCTTGTTTAGGCACCACCAGTATAGCTGTATGCATCTGTTGTGGTCATGCATACTCTTTTTTGCATTTAGTCAAGTTTAAGGATACCCTTTGCATCAGTAGTTTGACTATGTTATGATACTACATGAGACTGCTCCCCTTTGTTCATGAATCTGATGTTGTCTATAAAGCATCATAATGCAGCTGGACTACATTCCTCAGTAAAAATAGGGGCACATGACGTGGGCTTTAACTATTCTTTGTGGTACTTTCCCTCTCCAACCACCCAAGAACACTGGTAGTATTAGTTCACAGACACTCACTGACCCGCCCAAGAACATCAACAGTTCCAGTTATCTGCCCCCCTTCCTTCTAAAAATAACAGGGCTGCAAGAAAAGCTACTTGCCACTTAGTGGTTGTTTCACTTCCCGCCTCCTGGAAGTACTGATGTGGCCAGCAAAGCTGTTGCATCGGTTATTGATATGGGCGCAGATGACTGAGTTCCTCCTAGTACTTCTGGGCCCCCCGCTGTACACGTTTATTTAGTTATTTTATTTATTAAAAACTTCAGCGATTACCTTTGAGCATAAGTGCTCATTTACAAAGGTTCTATGTTAAACACATAGTCAGAAAAACATTACAACAACAATAAGCAGTTCCACAGGAAATGATGTCAAGTCAGGCTAAAAACAATTAAGGCAGTTTTGAAAAAAATCCATACAGATCATGGCGTGAAAAGTCACACATTATATACAGCGAGAAATCAAATAAAAGTTTAAGGGTTATAATTGCATTGGGTTGGAATGGCAGACCACAAATGTCTCTTAAACTGATTAAACTTGGGGAGATTCAGCAGTGTATCAGGCCATTATTTAACCAGTTAGTGGCCCTCACAGCAAATGACTGATTGCCCAGCTGAGTACACCAGAAAGGAGGCTTAAGGGCATTCCTGGCCATGTTCCTGGTGTTGTATTGGTTGGAGGCAGTGCAGAAATAATTTGTTAACACTGGGGGTGTTAGACTCAGGAGTACCTTTTTGGCTAACGCACATGTCTGGAACTTTGTTCTGCTGGGTAAAGGGAGTGAGTTCGCGAGTGCATAAATGGTGCAACTATGAGTGCGGTTATCTGCACCAAGTACAAAGTTGGACACCTTATTAAAGATCAGCTTTACTCTGCTTAGCACATCATTACAGGCAGTCGTGTAAGCAGGAAGGACATAATCTATAAGTGACAGAATGGAGGCTGGAGCTGGCTACAGTGAGGCATATAGCATCCACAGTGAGATTGTTCTGGTTATGGTACTGGGCTCCCACTCTTCTGTGAACTAAAGCCACCAGATTGTCAACACAGGGTGGAAAAGATAAGGTGTCATCCAGAGTTGCTGAAGTATATGAAGAAGAAGAAGAATCAGCATTTATATTGCACTTTTCATACACATTGTATCCCAAGATGCTTTACAAGCAATGCTAGTCTGATAGTGAAATGACTGAACATGTAGTTGCAGCCATATCACACATCAACACCCCTACACAGTCTTGGCCAACTGCAAGAACTCATTTTATGGGAAGGGGAAAACTGGCTAGGACACCTGGGAAATTTCTCTACTCTTGGGAGGGGGCACTGTTTGCTCCTGATCCAAGATGGAGGGGTCCCATGAGGACGAGATGGAAGTGGAGGATGTGCAGACTGTGGAGGAGTCCTCACATCCAGCTCAAATGGAGCAAGAGGATGAAGATTTTGAGTAAATAATTGTGGTGCAAAAAGAACTAAAAGAAACTGAACTACGGAAAGAGACAAGTGACTTCTGTACTAAGGATATAGCAGGACCTCCTGCTGGAGATCCGGTAACACCAGATGGCATTACACAATACTTCCATGGAGACCATGAGGCAGAAAGGGAAAGAAGGAAAACCAGGATGTTTGCTAATACCTCAGGGGCTACGATGACTGGACAGCTCACTCCAACTGACACAGAGCAGCTCCAGGAGATGGCTGGATTTGACAAACATCGGATTGGGAAAAATACAACACACTCAGTGCAACCTGAAACTATTTCTGTCATACACCAACTCAGGAAGCAAGTCTCCTTACCTCTCAAAGATAAACTGATTCAGGGGGAGAGTCGGATGGCCAAAAAGGCACTTCTCACTGCAGGATGGAAAAAAAGATGCAACGGGACAGTGGATACTAGACCCAGAGTGGGCTGACTGTGAAAATTTACAGAGGGCTACACCTTCAACCAGGCCTGCATCGGAGACAACCGCAAGAGCTTCAGGAACGGCATGACCAGATGCTCAGAGAACTCAGCAGGACTTTTCTCAGGTACCACAACATAGCAATACAAATGGGGCCCCACAAAAATGTGTAAATCGGGGCAATTTGAGTACTTGGACTTTGGACACTGAACAGCCAGGTACCTCAACTTACAGTGTGGCACCAAACACTAATACTGTTCCAAATTCTGGAGGAAACTTCAGAGCCTTAGCAAAAGATGATTTTTCTGCCACAAGAGGTCAGAATACAAGGGGGCTGGTGGGACTGATTGTGGGGCTACTTTTTCTGATCTGTTCAAAAATAAGTTAGAGTAGGCTTCTAGCAAAAAGGCTATAAGGCTAAAGCATAGATGGGGCCTGCAGGAGCACCCAGATAGACTGTGTGTGGCAAGGTGCTTACTTAAGGAATCCTTACAGTTTATTGCTGCTGACATCTATGCACTCATATGTGTGTCAGGCAAGGACACATTCAATGTTAGCTTTAAGATGAATTAAGTTTAGAAAGGTTTTGTTTAAAGTATAATATGCTTAAAAAGGCGCCATTGTAGATCACTTTCCTCACCATTCCCCTGAATAAACCCCAGGTTAAGCTCATTATAGTCATGTTGAAGAATGAAGGGGTAAATGTCATTGATATTTATTACTGGTAACAGAACAGGTGTGATATTTTGGGAACCTCAGAAGCAATTATTGATTCAGAGGGGCTGTGGACTGGGGGTGGAAATTTAAAGTAAAATGATTCCAAGTAAACTCAGAAATGATACACCTGCCTAACAGCTTATCCTTGGTAAAGATAGGGGAGTATGCTTCTATGCAGGGCAGCCAAAAGTGTGCTACAAGTGTGGGGCTAGGACCCACTTGAACAGCACATATGGTATGATCAAGTGCTCCCTATGTGGAGATTATGGACATGCAAGCATACAGTGTGAGGACATTTTAAATGTAATCTGTGTGATGATAACGGACATGCATTCCATCAGTGCCCATGGGCTAGATGTAACAGGATTGAGGGATGGGACCAAGATGATCTTGTACAATGTGCACAGGATAAGAGGAGACCCCCATTTACTAATCCAGCCCCCCACAAGACAGAATCAGACAGTAAGCATACTACTAGGTCAGATACATCAGAAGAGGGTGTACACCTGAGATAGCCCCTACAGATGAAGAAGAACAGATTCCCATAGAACCCTCCCCCCCGCGAGGATGACAGTACCACCCCCCAAACAGGGACCTACCAAACAGCAAATACTGGAAACTCCAACTGAGTCTAGTGCTATGGCACAGGATACCACCCTCCTTGGAAAAAGATGCACACACCACCTGTAGGGTAACCAGGGCTGCAGCTAAACAAATGCCTGTGCCCATTGTCATTCCAGCTCAGAATGTATATGCTCCCCTTCAGAAGGATTGGGGTAAATATGATTTGGAATCTGATGTGTCCAATAGATCAGAGGTAGTATCAGAAATGGAAGAGAAAGAGAGAACAAAGTTGCTAGAAACAAAAAAGAAAAATGGAAAAAAAGAAAGTTGAAAGAACAAAAAAGAGATGAAGATGCCCATGCTGCACATTGCTTCTCTTAACGTTTGTAGCATCAAGAACTATAACAAGAGAATCTCAATTATGTCATACCAAGAACATATTTCACAGGATATAATCTTGCAGGAAACAAGACTAAATTCTCTTTTTGAAGTAGAGCAACTTAGAAGAAGCTGGGTGAGGGTTCCATCCTTTTGGACTTTTGGCACAGATTTAGTGGGTGGGATCGGAATTTTATTTAAGGGATCTCTTTTTTCAGTAAGTAGGGAAGTAGACATTTTACCAGGAAGGGCACTGCTCTTGGACTGTAGCTGTAGGGATTTTGATTTTCAGATGATTAACCCCTATGGACGTCAAACAAAGTCATCATGAATTGAGTTGTTTGATAATATAAAACCATATTTGTATACAAGAAAGCATATTATATGGGGAGGAGAGCTAAACTGTAGCTAGATTTAAAAACTCAGGGGGAGAATGCCCCAAAAATGTACTGTAACTCACATTCACTGAAACAGATTATTGCAACAACTAACTTAACAGATGCCTTGACCCAGGTTACATATACTATAGGCACACATATGCAACTTGGATAGATTATTTGCTTGTTTCAAAATTCCTTACACCAACAAAAATGGAAATCGAACCTACTGAATTCTCGGACCATAATATATTATTGGGTACATTTAGTTTAGCAACAGCCCCCCCAGACTGTTTTCACAGACACAACGATGGAACTTGAATTCTTCACTGTTAGAGCAAGTAGAAGTAAATTTACAAGTAACACAGTTATTAGTAGCCAGACATTCCACACTATGTTTTTATGATGATATGTGGGAATGGTGGCAAGATACTAAAAAGGATTTGAAACAACTCTTCTTAAAATTTGGATGAAATCAAGCCAATTCTAATTAATTAAAATATCTTGGTTTTTGAAATCAGCTGTACAGATTAATGTCCTTTCCTCCACAGGAACAGGTTTGATATAAAACACAGAAAGTGGAAGTTAAAAAACAAATGGTTACCTACCAATATAGTAGGGCCAAGACCCTAGAAGCAGAAACGAGATCTAGAACAACTAAACAACCTGCATCAGACCCATATATGGCCTGAAAACAAAAGATTAGATGCTACTGTGATGACTGGCTTGTATAAACAAGACAAAACTCTGGCCACTACAGATTTACATATGCTCAGGGTATCACAAGATTCATTAAATGCTACATTTAATACAGAATTTTAGGCACAAGAGAGCTTGTCCAATTTTTTAACTGCACCAATCCCACAATTAGCAGTAGAGGAAGGTGTACTTTTAGAAAAGCCCATTAGGAAGAAATCTTCAATATGATCATGACTTAGCCGGTGACTCAACTTTCTGGGACCCTCCCTATGCAACACAGACTCCCACCTACCCTCCCACTCACTGTAACTCACCTGACCTCCCCCCCACTGACCTCCCACCTATCACCACCCACCACCACCCACCATGTCTGCTCACATTACTCTCCATCCCTACTCTCCTCTCACTGCCCATTCCTAGCTCCTGCAGCACATCTACAAAGAAGCATCACAATACCAGCAAGCAGCGAGTGCTGACACTCCTCAGAATCGTTTCACTACTACTTCTATTTTCAGGCAATGTTCGTCTCAACCCGAGTCCTGTCCTGCCCAATCCTGGCACCCCCACAAAGGGCTAAAAATGGGCACTATGAATATCTGCAGCCTGACCAAAAAGCTGGGCCCACTACAATGCTGGTTGCTGCAGCATCAGCCAGATGTGCTTGCTCTCACAGAAACCTGGCTGTCAAAGAAGACCCCTGACACATTTGTTGCTCTCCCTGTCCTCACCCTTTTTAGAGCTAACAGAATTGGCAAATGAGGAGGGGGGTGTGCATTCTATGTTGGAGACTCCCTCTTATGCCAAAACCATCTGGCTCCCTCACTGGATCATGGGGTGTAAGCCCTGATGATAAAACTAACTCCAGACCTCTCCAGAGCCCCTGTAACTATTACCGTGGCATACATCCCACCAAGAAACCAAATCCCAGCCTTTCAGTCCCTGGCCAACTATATCTCCAGCTTCCCTCCGAAAACTGAGCACATTATAGTGGGGAATTTTAATGTGAACTGGCTGTCGAGCTCAGCCTTCTCCGTAAGAGACACCCTTGCTGCTCTTGATCAGACCCAGTTAGTTAATCAGCCTACTAGGAGGAATTCTAGGAATGGAACTAGCTCCCGTATTGATCTCCTACTCACCAATCGTCCAAACAAAATCTCCAACCTGACAGTACTTCCTGATTCAATAAGTAATCACTCCCCCATCCTCTTCACCAGGTCATGACAGGGGCAAACACCCCAACCAAGCAGTTTTACCTGACGACGTCTTCAACCTGGAGGCCTCACTAAACTAAGGAGGCATCTAGCCCAGTGTGACTGGTCCCCTATCAAATACGCCCCAACCATAGATAAAGCCCTTGACTACTTCACTCACACATTCAACAAGGCATGTGATAAATTTGCCCTCCTCACTAAGGTTCTATCCAAAAAATGTAATGCCCCCTGGGTCTCACCTGCCCTACTACAGCAACTAAAGAACCGTGATGATCTCTGGCACAAAGCGATTCCCACTGGTGGGAATGCGGAGAGGCTTGCCCACAAGACAGCTTGCGATAGTTGCACCTGGGCCATAAGAAGAGCCAAATCAGAATACTACAAAACTACCCTCTCCTCCTCCTGGGGGAATGCTAGATTGTTCTGGGACAATCTTAAAGAACTTAACGGAAAATCCAGGATGCCACCCCCTCAGCTAACTGTCAACAGTGACAATACCTCTGACCCCCTTATCATTGCCAACTGCCTAAATGCTGCTTTCTCTGATCTGAGTGCAATCCTTCCAATTTCTTTGACCCCACCCCTACAACCCCTGAGCCAAGCAATGCCTACCCACCCTTCCACCTGAGGGTTATTACAATGAATGAAGCAAGGCCATACCTTGTGAAGGCCCTCGGGGGCTCTAACTACTGCAAAGACTCATTTGATATGAAAATACTTAACCTGGTACTTGACACTGTGCTCTCCCCACTGACTGATCTCCTTAACCTCTCCCTATGTCTAGGGCAGTTCCCCACCGACTGGAAGATGGCGACGATCACACCGATACTAAAGAGTGGGGATCCGCCTCACCCAACAATTAATACTGACCCATCTCCATCCTACCACCCCTCTCAAAAACCCTGGAGAAAATCACTGCCACCCAACTCACCGACTACCTACTAACACACAATATACTTTGCAGTGAACAACATGGCTTCAGAACTGGGCATAGTACAACAACCATCCTCACAGTGTTCTCTAACTCATTGCACAATGCCCTGGATAAGAAACACCTAGCAGGAGCTGTATTTATAGACCTGTAGAAAGCATTCAATATTGTCTCACACACTCTACTCATAAATACCCCCCACCATACCAGGCTGTCCCCTGTACCCATCTCATGGTTTACAAGTTACTGCTCAGATAGGTCCCAATGTGTTAAGATAAACAACGCTCTCTCGTCTCCATTGCCAGTCCGCTCTGGGATCCCCCAGGGCTCCATACTCGGTCCCTTACTTTCAGCATCTTCCTGAACACCCTACCAAAATCCTGCCCAAATAATCTTCTACCCTACACAGATGACGCGGTTCTGTTTGCCTTCCACCCAGATCCCACTATCCTACAGTCATCCCTGCAACTTGCTTTCAACCACTTCAAAAACTGGTTTACAGACCACAGACTGATAGTCAATGTAAAAAAGACTAAGTCAATGCTCTTTGCCCACTGGCAGATCAAGGACTGTGATGCCCAACTAAAAATCTTTTCCAAAGCCCTAATCCTACTTGAACAGGTTCATACCTATAAATACCTAGACCTTACATTTGATCCCAGCCTCTTATTTCATCCACATATCAATAATATCTGCTCAGCCATAAATATTCACACTGGATTACTCTATCGGCATGGAAACTGCTTTCTGCCAGAGGCCCTTAACCTTGCTGTTACCTCCTCTGTTCTCTCTCTAGTAGATTATGGACTAACTGTATACTCTGCCGCCGAACACACTGCCCTAAATAAAATCCACCTAGCCATCAACAAAGCATGTAGACTCCTTGCTGGAGTAGACAGGAGCACCCACAATGCACCCTGTATGACCTAACAAATATCCTCACCCTTGACAAAAGAGTCTGTTACCAAACAAATCTCCTCACAAAAAAAAATCATCTAGGCCTCTCCCCCACTGAAGTTTCTGCCTCCCTGCACACCGTCTATGACTCAGCACACACCCACTTGGCAAACAAACAGATATGGACTGTTCGCTAGGTCTCAACCTCACTTGCCCAAAGGTCCTTTTCCTACAGAGCACCACTATGATACAGTGGTCTTCCACTGGCTGTTACCTCCATCAACAGACTTGGCCCATTCAAAATAGCCCTCAAAAATCACATACTATCCGCACGTCGCTGCCAGTGCACGAGCCAAGTTTGGACTGCTGCATAGCTTCTATCAATAACTGCCTACCGGACCCTGACTAGGTCTGCCAGGTCCTGTCTCACTAGTGAAGCTGGAATATAGATACCAGCAGGTGCATTAAGCCTTAAGTATCAACTATACCACTTGGATTAAGTATGGGCAAAACTGCTCGGTATCTTAATGCTGTTAACTCTCCATTCAAGATTGACTGTATTATTGACAATGTCAGTACCCCTGGCTGCTTGAATTTTGGCAATCTCAAACTCATTAGCCATACCTGACTAGCAACCTAATTGTATAGACTTTATACTCCTCCTCTTTATGTATCTACTGTATATATTACTAATTCCATGGAATAAGCCTGTGTATCATTGTATGCTGTTTACCTGTGATCTGTTTCTGTTTTCTGACGTGGACCCTTTGTAAATGAGTCCTTGACTCAAAGGTAGTAATTCTAATTTTTCAATAAATAAATAAAGAAGAACCTCTTCAGGCCTTGATGGTCTTACAAGTGACTTTTTAGAAAGTTTTTGCACAGGAACTTAGTGAGCTATTTCACCAGTGTATAACTAGATCTTAGAGCATAATAAGGAATTTCCAGGATTAGGAAAAGCTATTATTACCTGCATTTATAAAAAGGGACCAGCATGACATCGCTATCTGGAGGCCTATAAGCCTTCTAAATAGTGATTATAAAATCCTGACTAAATTACAGTTAGGGAGGTTGCAGCCAGTCACAGAACTACTTATAGATTCAGCACAAACATGCACCATACCAAACAGGAACATACAGTACAATTTATGTTTGTTAAGGGAGATATTTGAATCTAATAGAAATAATAAAATGACTGGATTTGTACTATCCTTAGACCAAGCTAAGGCCTTCAACCTGGTGTGTCATATACCTGGCACAAGTCCTTTCAGCTTATGGCATACCATGGAGAGTGGTACAATGGATTAATGAGCTGTATAAAGGTGCATGTTTAGTACCTTCAGTAAATGGTAACTTGGGGGAGGTGCTACCTCTTAATAGAGGGGTAAGACAGGGGTGTCTTTTAAGACCCTTGCTATATACATTTGCTCTTGATCCCCTAATTAGACAAATTAAGTGGGACAATCAGATGATGGATTTATCCCTGCAGGTAAGTCTTAGCCAAGAAAAAATATCCACATATACAGATGATGTCAGCCTCTTTGTACAGGATACGTTGTCAGGAAAAAAAGGCTATTCAATCCTTTCAGGCCTTTTCCAGAATTTCAGGGACCTTGCTGAACCTGGACAAAAGTGTATGTGTCCCGATAGGGTACTTACCAGATACACTGACAAATTTTGCAGGGGTAGCAATGACTAGCACCCCGGAGAAAATGTAGGCATATGGTTTGGAAATGGGGATTTACCAACTCTAAATTGGGAAAAGAAATTAGAGATATGTGAATCAAAAGTTTGAATTTGGAAAATGTGGAAACTGGCAAAGAAAAAGAGGGTATTGATAATAAAAACATTTGTGCTGCCCATATTTACTTACAGTATTTAAGTTTCATTTATGCACCAGCTGTACATTTAAAAACTAGAATATTAAGTAACTATGGCAGAGTCATCTCAACCCAGTCAAAAGGGATTATGCTTATTAGGAGGGTGGGTTGAATATAATAAACCCCATAGATTTCTACCATTCCTTTTTTTATTACAAATACCATTGTCTGGGGCTGGAAATCTATGCAATATTCTTGGCAAGCATGGATATGGTATACGTTCAGTACCTACAGTATATGGCCAAATGGGAACAAGAAGCATCAAAGATAATTGCAGGTTACAGTATACCAACCTATGAGTTGGCATCATTAAAATAGCTTAGAAAATGGAAAATAGGGAAAACTAATATACAGGTTTTAGGAACAAAGCAGCTATATAACCATATTCTTTATGAGTAGGCTTGCCAGGATTCAATAAATATCAGTAAAATGCGATAAACATAGAATTTTTAAAAATCCTGAAACTGACAAAAATAATTAACATTGCTATTGATCAAATTTTTATAAAAGGTTTCTGGTCAATTTAGCAAGTGTGCCCCACTACTGCCACTCATGTCTGGGACTCTGCCCCACTACTGCCATGCATGTCGTGCTGTCTGTGGCTTCAAGGATATCTGTAATTAATTTTAAGTACTTGTACTTTACTGCATTTTGTCAGAAAAAAATGTATTGACAGACTCAGGTTTGGCTTCATTTTACTCAGGGAGTGCTGCATCTTTTGAACTTGAGGGACATTGGGTTATCAGGTGGTGTTTTAAAATGGTTTGCCTCTTCTTTAGAGGGAAGGATACAGTCAACTATTGTTAATAAGGTTGTCTCCATGCCCTTATCAGTAGTTCGAGGGGTCCCCCAGGGTTTGGTACTTGGACCTTTACTTTTTTTGATTTATTTGAAAGAGCATGTTCAGAAGAGACAGAGCAGGCAGGAAGGGAGGAGAAGTGGCACTGTATGTGAAAAATGACATAAGGGCCACACAGATCCAGGAGGAACAAAATGGGGGAGAGATACTGTGGGTTAAGCTGGAAAGGAAAATGGGGCCAGCCATCCGCACAGGTGTGGTCTATAGACCACCAGCCCAGGAGGAAGAAACAGATAGGGAGCTGATGCTAGCCATCCGAAGGATGGCAGACAAGGGTGAGGTAGTACTGGTTGGAGACTTCAATATACCAGATCTGGACTGAGCATCCCAGCAGCAGCATCAACTAGGAGCAGATTTATCCTGACTCTTCAGGGTGCCTCTCAAGCAACTGGTCATGGAACCAACTCGGCAGAAGGCAATACTGGACCTTGTGCTCACAAACAGGGACAGTGTGATGGGGGTAACAGTGGGGGAGCACCTGGGAAACAGTGACCACCAGTCATTGTGGTTTGAAATCACAAAGAGCAGAACCAAACCACACAAAAACACGTATCCTGGATTTTAGGGGGGCAGACTTTGGGAAAATGGGGAGATACTTGAAAGAGGCATTAAGGGGAATGGGACAGGAATCAGGGGTTGAGGAACAGTGGGCAGTATTTAAAATGGGGATTATAAGAACAACGGAATTATGCATTAAGCAGGTTAGCAAGAGGAAAAGAAGAGGAGACCATTATGGTTTTCCAAAGAGGTAGAAAGAAAGTGAAAGCCAAAAAGATTGCATTCAGGCAATACAAAAAGACACAGGCAGAAGGGGATAGGAGAAGTACCAGGAGAAACAAAGGGAGGCAGGGAAGTCAGTAAGGGAAGCCAAAGCTCAGACAGAAGAACACATTGCAAAATCAGTGGGTAAAGGGGACAAAACCTTTTACAGGTACATAAGTGAAAAAGAAAGACAAAGGGAGGGATAGTGAGACTGAAGGGGAGGATGGGAGCCAGTGAGATGACAACAGTAAAGCTGACATATTGAACAGGTATTTCTGCTCAGTCTTTACTAAGGAAGAAGGGGTAATGGGTCTGAAGGGAGTACAAGGGTGAGAATGGTGCAGAAATGGACACAAGTCCCTTTACACGAGAAAGGGTCCTGAAGGAACTGGAAGCATAAGAGTTGATAAAGCAATGGGGCCAGATGGGGTGCATCCCAGGGTCCTTAAAGAACTAAGAGAGGTGGTGACTGAACCTCTGGCTATCCTGTTCAGCCAATCACTGGAAACAGGGGAGGTACCCAAAGACTGGAGGACAGCAGATGTAGTCCCCTTATACAAAAGTGGGAACAAAGAGGAAGCAGGGAACTACAGACCAGTCAGCCTCACCTCGGTAGTGGGAAAGATCATGGAAGCACTACTGAAGGAGAGATTGGTGGAACATCTGGTTGTCAATGGACTACAGGACCCAAGGCAGCATGGTTTCACCAGGGGGAGGTCATGTCAGACCAACCTCATTGAATTTTTTGACTGGGTGACTAGGGAGGTGGATCAGAGGAGGGCAGGACATGGCCTATCTGGACTTCCAGCAAGGCTTTGACACTGTGCACATAGAAGACTATTACACAAACTGGGGAATATGGGTGTGGGCAGGACAGTAGTGTGGTGGGTAGGTAACTGGCTGGGTGGCAGGACACAGAGGGTGGTGGTAAATGGCTGTCACCCACAGAGAGAAGAGGACCAGTGGGGTACCACAGGGATCAGTGTGCTGGGACCGGTCCTATTCAACATCTTCATCAGTGACATTGCACAGGATCTAGAAGGCAGAATTTCACTGTTCGCTGATGACACAAAACTCTGTAACAGAGTAGACACACCAGAGGGTGTAGACAGAATGAGAAGGACCTGCAGAAACTTGAAGAATGGTCAAGGGTTTGGCAGTTGAAATTCAATGCAAAGAAGTGCAAGATAATGCATATGGGTACAAAAACCTTGGCACAATATATCAGTTGGGGGTGAGGATATAGCATGCACCAAGCAGGAAAGGGATCTTGGGTTGTCATCTCTGATGACCTCAAGGTAGGAAACAGTGTGACAAGGCATCAGGTAAAGCAAATAGGATGCTGGGATGTATAGAGCAGGGGCATCACCAGCAGGAAAAGGAGGTCATAATCTGCTATACAAGACACTAGTGAGGCCCCACCTGGAGTACAGTGTACAGTTCTGGAGACCATACCTACGTAAGGACATAGACAGGGTAGAGAAGGTTCAGAGGAGGGCAACAAAGATGGTGCATGGGTTGCATCACAAGTCCTATGAAGACAGGTTGAAGGAACTGAACATGTACTCCTGGAGGAGAGGAGGGAGAGGGATATGATAGAGACATACAAGTATCTTACAGGGAGGAACAGGGTGCAGGAAAACACTATTTTAGCGAAAAAGATGTTTCAGGACTAGAGGGCATGGGATGAAGTTGGAGGAGGACGATTCAGAGGAAACATGAGAAAGAATTTCTTCACAGCGATGGGTGGTGGACAAGTGGAACACCCTGCCAGAGGAAGTGGTGGGGGCTGAAACAATCACGGGGTTTAAGAACGCATGGGATAGACATAAAGGAATTCTAGAGGTCAGGGGTAAGGGGAAATAGACTTCTAGGAAAACAAACTGAACTTACAAGCTCAAATGGGCAGACTAGGTGGGCCATAGGCCCTTATCTGCCGCCACTATCTATGTATCTATGTATCTATGTAGCATGGATGCCATGTGAATAATGTGGCTTACCAACTGTATGCAGACAATATAATAGTATATACCTCTGCCCCATCTTTGGATGAGATACAAGTAAAATCACAGTTAAGCTTTAATAGGTTATATGAATATTTGACAAAGTTGAAACTTAAAATGAATATAAGTAAGACAAAATGTATGATATTTGGTTGTACTATGAAACTGAAAGCCAGTCCTGCGCTATCAGTATTTGATGTTGATGGGACAAAATTAGACCAAATAATGACCTACAAGTATTTAGGCTACTGGGTGGACTACTCGGCTACTGGCAACTTGCATGTGGATGAGTTGGTCAGACCAGTTAGAAAGAGAGTTGGTTTATTATATCAAAATAAAAATTGTTTGGGTGGGTATATGATAAAGAAAATTATTGAGTCACAGATCTTTCCTTTATTTGATTACAGAGACATACTTTATGATTATTCCAATCATGGAAAATTACATAAATTATATATACTTTATAATCACCTGGCTAGATTAATTTTACAATGTCTTAGGGATACTCACCACTGTTTGATGTGTCATAAATTAGGATGGGTCTTTCTCTCAGAGAGAAGACAACTCCATAAATATAGTTTGGCTTACAAAAGCATTACATCAATGATCCCGGATTACCTGGCTGAAAGGTTAGCACTCAGGGACGTGAATTCCTCTTTGAGGAATGCAGCTTACCGAGACTTGTTAATACCAAGGACAAAAACCAAACATTCTGAGTACTTCTTCAGCCAGCTAGTCCCAAAATTTTGGAATGAGTTGCCTCTAAAATTCCATTTGTATAACAGTAAAAGCCCCTCATGAAATGTTGTTAAAACTTGGTTCTTGGAGACACTGTTAGGTCAATTTAAGGGTTGTTGTGGCTAATGGTTTGAAGTAAGCTATTTGTCTATATGTAACTGTAGATGGAACTGTAATATGCTTATGTATTGTACTTTGTTTATGTCATTATCTGTAGTTAACGATTTGTTTTGAAAAACTACAGGTCTCCGTTTTATATGAGTTTTACTCAAAGGTCTAACCCATTTAATAAAAATGAAATGAATAAAAAAAAAAGATGTTGATTTAATCAATATTGAATGTAGGTCACCTATTGAATGTAGTTCTAGTTTACCATGGTTTTTAAAATGAACTGCTACTCTGCTTGAGGAATACCTACTGCTTAACAGTGGTTACAAAAAAAAGTACACATGTTAAAAGCACAGAGAGTAGTGAAAGACATTTATACCCTATAACATTTTGCTCCTCTCACCTACCAACACCACCTCTCATGTTTTCACATAAGCCACTGCAAGTTGCATAACCTTTTAATTACTGTGTAGGTTGGATTTAGGGAAGGGTACATCGAGTGACAATACACAGACTGTAGTAGAGTAGGTAGAGCTAACCCCATGCTTCTGATGCAATCGTAGCCCCTACAATGTTGCAGCACTCAGCATCGTGCCATTCACCATCAGTTTGTAAGGATCCCGATCTCCACAGCTGCTACAGCAATAACTCCACTAGATTTGTGTTTGCCAAAGGTACAGGGAGGGGATCCCATGCTTTGGGTCTCTATCTCTAGTGGGAGTGGAGAGATTGCCATGCTCCTATTATGGTTAAACTGTGCCCTGGTGAATATATGATAAAATTGAAAAAAATCTAAAGAGTTGATCAAAATGCCAGAATTTCGAGCATCTGTGACAGATTTGAGTGAAAAAAATTGGGACAGAGGCCAAAAAATAACCATTGATATTTTCAGTCGAAAACTAAAAGAAAATAAAAATTGAATCCTGCCAAGAAATTTTATGAGGTACAGAAAGTAATATTAGTATCAGATTGCTTATTTATATGATCTGTTTAATTTATTAATGCCGTTATTTATGTCTTTGTTTTTATTTGATTGATAGTTTGTATTCTATGTAGGCGCTCAGAGCCTCTGGGATTGGGCGACTTGAAAAATAAATCTTGCCTTACCTTGCCTATTGCCTGAGTGTATACTCACACAAATGTCACAGGCTTTAGCACTCTTAAATGTTACTAGAATACTGCAACATACTTGGGACATACTTTGGCAGTGCAGCCACAGAAAGTTAGGGGTAAGAGAGAACTTAAAACACAAGACCATACAAGAAAGGATGTATACAAGAGTGACATGTAACAATATGGAAGAAACAGTAACACATTTTTATATAACATGTCCACATAGTGTACAGTTTTGGGGTATCTTGGCAACAAAATATCACTGGCCTTTTTCAACAAGAATAACGAATAATACACTGATTCAGGGAGACTACTTTGGGATATGGAAATGATTTCACATCAGTACCTTGAATGTCATTTTTGCAATCCTAAAATTTTATTTATGGCAAGCCAGATGCCAGTACCTGATGCAACAGATACAATTGATGCACATGGTCCAGATTAGTCAGGTAGAACTTGTAATACAGAAGGTAAATCAATTAGATAAAATTAAATATGGCCCTGAAAAAGTAGTTCATTTATGGAGAAATCTAGATAGTATATGTTAAGTATGAAATTGTATCTTGAATGAAATTGTATATAGAGTGAATTATCTTCAGAAAATATGAAGTGAAATTAGAAGGGAATTACCCTTAAGTGTATATACATGTGAAACTAACATGGTTATGTTTATAATGTCTAATGGATTTGTTTTCTACTGATGTAATGTTTATTTTTTTCTTCAAATAAAATTCCCCTACTCTTGCAGCAGGAGAGAACATTGGTCATCAGACCAAGATGGACACCATGGGGCTGGATGGGGTCACTACTCCTGCACTGAAGAAGTGTGCCTCCTTCCCCAGTATCTTACCCACAGAGGCCATACTTAGTGAGCTGACACAGGATTCTGCTCACGCTTCCTTGGAACTACCACTGTAAGCAATGAACAACATCATGGATGAGGCACTGTTAATGGAGACCCAAATTTTGGAAGTTGAGAACCAGCTGCAACTATCCTTGAACAAGAACAACATGTACTTGTTATCCTTAATCACTAAGGAAGAAGCTGCCTTTCAACTTCGGAAGCATTGTTTACTTTCCCGCAAACCGGAACATCAAACAAGCGCAATACCTCCTCTCCTACTGGTCTCTCCTACAATGTTTGACAGGCCATGTGATGCAGCAACATCAAATGAGATGCCGACAGTCAGCTGTACACCTCCATTTTGAGCCCAGCACATTAAGACTGAGACAGTTTTGCTGCAACAGAGTGCAATACTGTTCCAAATGGACCCTGCCAGCCCAAATCTTCCTGGTATCTTTCAGTTCATGGCACAACACACAGAAATGTGCTGCTTCACAACCTGTCAACTCCAAACAGGGTGAAAATATTTATCTAGCTCTCTTTGGCTTTCATGCATCTGTTACCCTGCTGAGACTGACTGAAACTGTGGCACTGATCCTCCAGTCAGCAACCCTGCACAAACAATTGTAGGGAATTCATGAATTGTCCCATTATCAGTATACTACTGACTACCTGCCCTTCAACTGGAACAAAGATGTTGCTTTAACTGGAGCAGGTTGGAATAAAGATAATTCAGGACACTGGAGCACTATCCCATCAACATCCAAAGAACAATCCACTATAACCCACATTACATTAAAAATACCTACTATTTCTGATACTGCTTTGTTGAGTGCTATAGATTTTCCTTACTGTGATGTAACACATAGACCTGTGAACCCTCCCCCCAGTTACCACTGCACCCTAGCACATACACACTTACTCCCTTCCCTACAGTACAAGACATCCCTGCATTGCCCGCAGTAACAGCTGATCAAACCGTGCATGAACAAGCCACATCTCCCTCTGCAATGGTTCCTGACACCATGCTTACATCCCAGGCAGACACCTCATCTTCTGCCACTTCTTTAGTTCTCCCTTCAGAGATAGCAATAGACCACCCATGGGAACATATTCAGGCATCAAGGGCAGACAGGGTTGAACAAGTGGAGCACCAGCATACCAGTAATGAGCCCCCTCAATTTACGATTACAGACACCTGAAATCCAGTGCAGATTTGGAGATCTTTCAGGCACAATGATACTTGTAAGACTGTAGCAGCCCCAGCTCAGAGATGGAATGCAGTCCATTTGCTTTACACAGGGGGTCTGTATTGCCCATCAGACAGAGCATATATTGGCAAAATCCTTATTAAAGAACTCACTCCAGTACCTAGCTAATGAAATCTATGGTCTAATTCACTTCCTACTGGACCACTATTATGACATCAGTTTTAAGACCCCAGCAAACCTGGATAGGTTTTTGGTCCATATATAATTCCCTAAAATCCACTCTGATATGGTCTCCTTTCCAGGTTATCCCCCTCACAAAACCTGCACTACACACAGTGACAATTCTCTTAGGTAACAAAAGGGTGAATGTCTATGATGTAAAGTACTGGTTATCACAAAAATGTGACGTTATTGGTGACCCCATCCCTATAATGGACTCAGTGGATATATAAACAGGGAACTGGAAGTTCAAAGTAAAATTAAGACATGGCATGTCTGGACTGCAGCACTTTCCCAGTGTGTTCTTCTTAGGATGAGATGGAGGCTAGCATTTTTACCCTGGCCAACTGATGACTTGTTTTAAATGTGGGTCTGAAAACCACCTT
Organism: Neoceratodus forsteri; assembly: GCA_016271365.2. Taxonomy (NCBI): domain Eukaryota; kingdom Metazoa; phylum Chordata; order Ceratodontiformes; family Ceratodontidae; genus Neoceratodus; species Neoceratodus forsteri. Next base: position 1,356,659,642 of record CM057456.1, read on the forward strand.
AGTAACATCTGCAACAAAGTCAGATGCAACTTATGTTTAGAGTTTGGACATGTCAGATTGCACTGCTCCAACACCCTTCGGTGCAGTCTTTGTGATGATATAGGCCATTCCTATCAGACATGCTAATGGACCACTCACAATCATGAGGACAAACCCGTACAAGACTGCCTACTAAATGTGGCTGAAACAGCCTATCAACAAAAGAAGCATAAAGATTTGGCCCATCAAATGGCACACTCCACAGAAGAGCCTGAAAATGCACCTGCATTGCTACCTGAACTGGGACTCACCCAAGACATGTTCACCACCTCAACAGAACCCATGCAGATTACGGAACAAACAGAGTCCACTACATCTTTGGTACTCCCAGTCAACCCTGAGATGCTAGTGGAAGAGATGGACACTAGCTCATTGATCAACAAAGGGGATGAAATTATGCCACCACTAGACATGATGCTGGTCAACATAAAGAGATAAATATTTTTTTTTTAATTTATATTTTATGCCCCAATTTTTCCCCATTTTTCTCCCTGTCCTGGCCGTGCATGCATGTGGAGGCATGCACATGTTGTGGTACCAGGACACCTCCAACTGCTTGCCACCTACTCACCTGCACTGCCTGCAGACCTCCATCTGAGGCAGTGGAACTACAGTGGGTGACAGAGTCCTCCCCAGGAGAGGAAAACTGCCTTTCAGCTGTGCAATCCTGCTCCCTCCATCTTGCCCCCCTGTGCTGGCTTGCTGATGACCCTGGCTCATTCTCAAACCCAGGTCATTGGCATGATGCAAGGTAAGGTGTCCAGTACCTCAGCCCTCAGTGCCACCAGGCCAGATGACAGAAAGAGATCTTTGCATCATCTGAGATCTTTATGTCATCTAAGATCATATGCTAAGCCGCCACTCACCATAATGCAACCACCTCCGGTTGTTCTAGAAAACAGATTCCATGCTCTGGATCAGAAGAAAGGGGACACAGATGATAGCGTAGACCTGGAATATTCCTCACAACAGTTCTTTTTTTTTTTTCAGTTCAAATTTTATTAAAGTTTCCAATACAGAGAATGAATCACAGTGGAGTAAATCATGAACCCCAAAAAACAGACACAGAACGAAAGATGATTCGCTCTCCCCACCCCTACCCACCCAACCCAACACCCACCCCGAACAACCCAGCGCATCAGTACTCCTTTAGCACAACACCAAAGAATATAACCTGGTAGTACTTAGGCCTGTAGCGCATAAAGAGTCTGCAGTGGGCCCCAGATCCTGTCAAACCTTTCCAGTTTGTTGTATAGACTGGCAATAGTCCTCTCTGTTCTGAGGTTCGCCAGCAATTCTTGAAGCCATTCAACATAAGATGGTACCTCCGTATCCTTCCAGTGCCTCAACACCACCTTTTTAACAGACATCGACATCAATGCTATGTGGTACCTCCTGTTCACCACCAAAATGGAGGAGAAATCCCCACGAAGACATATTTTGGGAGTGAACAATTCTGAGAGTCCTAAAAGAGGATCAGCACACTGATTAATCATGGTCCAAAGTGGGGCAACTTTCAAACAGCTCCAGAAAATGTGAAGGAGGTCACCTTCTTGAGACTGGCATCTTGTGCAAAGGGGAGAAGACATCAGACCCAGTCTGGCAAGCCTCTGCGGAGAATAATAAATGTTATGCAAAATTTTGAATTGCATTAATCTAAGTCTGTCCTGCTTAAGGAACTTATGGCAACTTTGCCACAGGAGAGACCAGTCCATATCTCTGCCCTGAAAGAGAGAGGCCCAAAAGGAGACGGGAGCGTAATTATCAGGGTAGGCCCAGGTGAACAGAGCAATATATATTTTAGATACAGCATGAGGTGAACCCGCCAACTCTGTGAGGGTAGCCTGAAATGATATTAGGAGCTGGAGGGGGATTACCTTAACCAGTAAGTGGCAAAACTGAAAAATATTGAAGATTGCTGTGTGAGGTAACATAAACTTGTGCATAATGCCAGCAGAAGAGCACCATTGACTATCGGATAACATAAACTCATCTAGACGGCAGTTTCTTATCTGAGGGATCCAACCAGGTGAGAGAAGCTTGCCGTCCAGCAAAAAATTACGGTTGTCTATTACAGGTTGAGATAAATCCTTGAGATTTTTATACCTCAGAAAAGCGCACAATTGAGTATGAACCCTGATTGAAACGGCTATAGGGGAACTACGTAGAGATTCTGGTAGGGAACTGACCTTGGTGTATAGCAGCGCAGTCGGGGAGAGGCCATGTTTTCTAATGGTAGCAGACTCGATGGCTAACCAAGTCGGGGTGTGTGTGGCAACCACGGATTGTTGATCCATGGTCAGCCGTCTGAGATATTTATTGGCCTGACTGGCCCAGTAATATAGCCTAATATGGGGGAGTCTTAATCCTCCTTTAGCCTTCGGAGCCGCTAACTTGTGGAAAGCCATCCTAGCCTTCTTGTCACCCCATATAAAAGTAGAGATCATGCTATGCACTTTTTTAACCCAGGACAGGGGGAGCCATATGTTTAGCATGTTAAGGGGGTAGAATAAACCAGGAAATATGTTAATTTTGATTAGGTTGATTTTGCCCCAAAGAGAAAGGGGAAGTAAAGTCCACCGACGGAGGTCTAGATCTATTTTATGTACCAGTGCATCAATATTAAGTTGTCTGAGCCGTGACATGTCCTGAGTGAGAAGGAGCCCCAGATATTTAATATAATCGGACTTCCAGGTGAGCCCAAACGTAATAATGTCCTGTTTATATACCCTGTGGTTAAGAGGAAAAACCACAGTCTTACTTACACTGAGTTTATAATTTGAGACCTTGCTGAAGTCGTCTATTAACTTCAGAATAATGGGAATAGATGTGAGTGGATGGGTTACCTGCAGCAGAAGATCATCTGCATAGGCCGCCATTTTAACCACCTGCTCCCCGAGAGAGATACCCGAGATGCCCTGGGTGCCAGACAATCTCCTAATAAGAAGCTGTAGGTAAATATTGAAGAGAAGGGGGGGATAAGGGACACCCCTGTCTGGTCCCTACATGTAATTTAAAGGGCAGAGATAACCCCATTACATGAGACTCTAAAGAAGAGGAACCTATATAAAGAGCTAACCCACCCGAATTTCCCCGAAACCGAAAACTTCCATCGCAGCAAACAAGTAATCCCAGTGGACTCTGTCGAATGCCTTCTCAGCATCCAACGAGATCAAGACCTCACAACAGTTCTTCATGTACCACCTATCCTCCCGACAAGGAAGAGGCAAAGGTAAACAAAAGGCTACCATGAAACAGAGGAAAAGATTGAGAATGAACACGATAAGCACCAGTATGAAGGGTACAGACACCTGACATTGTTACCCATGACTCTGTAATGACTTTCTTCCTGTCTCATTATGGATGCCACCATAACCATAGCATCACTGAATGTGAATAACATTAAGCATCCCTGCAGATGAAGATTGTTGTTTTCAGCATTTAAGGACCTTCTCTCTAACATTTTCCTCATACAAGAGACTCACTTTTCTAGTAAAAATTGTGCACGCAAGCAGAAAAAACATTGGATTTGGGGTCTTTCTTACTGGTCATTTGGCCAGAATCAATTTGATGGAATAGGAATACCGTTTCATGGCCCATCCTTCTCCCTACAGAGACTGGTGAATGTATAGCTTGGATGAGATCTCTTGTTAGACATAGCATATCACTCTGAACATTACTGATTCATGCATAAGGTTGGGGGGGTGGGTAGGCAGACTTGATGGGCCAGTGGGTCCTTTTCTGCTGTTAGATTTCTATGATTCTATGCTAATGGAGTTTGACCTTTAAGGGGCAGACCAGGTTGTCCTGATTCACCCCTTCCCTTTCATTAGGATGGTTGTGCTCAGAAGGGGAGGGGGGAAGGAAGGGGAAGGGACAGGGGATAGAACAATGGCCAGGCAACAGGAAGGGGAGGGGCAAGTGGAGGTACATAATGGACAGCACAGAGGGGTATCAGCCACTTTTGCTGGAGTTTTGATTTAATTGAAATTGCAGCACATCAGATTGGTGGAACAATTTGGAGAGGTTTGTGCACCAGGTACAGCAGGTAAGATAGCTTCCGAGGAATGAAGTTTAAAAAAAAATGTCTTTTAAGATACATTGTTTGTGACTGCTTTACAATAAGCTGCTGTTTGAAGGAAGTCTTTAGCATTGCTGGCCTGGATGAATGTGTTTCTAATGGTTTAGGGTATACAGAGGTGGTATGCTTTGCTTCGTAAGTGACTGGTTCATTAGGCTTAGGTTTGAGGAAATTATAGTATTGCTGGTTCAAGAACATGCGTTTTAGTGGTGATAGGAATTTTTCAGCTGTACTGAGATGTGTACTTGTTTTAAAATCGCCAGGCAATTAGGCACAGATAAGAAAAGGTTTTGTTGGAAAAAGCGCTGTTGTACAGTGCCAGTTAAAAAGTTTGTGCAGAATGCAACAGCGTTTGCCTGGTGGGGGGCCTAGCAAGAGAGGAGGCGTTGAGGCAGTTTTGTTGATCAAGAAATCACAGTAGTGGACAAAAGTTGCAGCGTTGAGACTGGACTGAAAAGCCTGGGGTTTTGGGCAGTTTTTATCATCTCAGAAGAGTGTAGTTGGTGTAGAGAATGTCCGAAACAAGAGGGAGCATGAGCCCGACACGGGCAGCCACGTAGCGTGACATCACACTCCGCACAGCAGCCGCGAGGTGAGCGGATCCTAAAAAAGAATAATGGTGGCCAGAAAAGGGCTGGAGGGGGTGAGCCCGGTGGGAATGCAGGAGAGGGGAAAGGCATTGGTTACAAAGGGAAGAGGCAGGTTTGGGCATGTGTGGAGGGCCTCAGAAAGCTGATTGGAAGAGAGCCCCCCCGGGCTGCAGGTACGCCGGAACAGCACTCGCTCCTGGCAGCAGAACCCCTCCCGGTTTGCATATGGCTGTTCCCCCAGAGTGGAAAAAAGTAGCTGTCTCCAGGGAGAACCCATCCTTGTTGCTTGGCAGAAAGGAGAGCACGGAGCCTCACACACACCAGCAGGACCGCGTGGCTGGAAAACGGACCCCTCCCCGCCCCAAAAAACCTTGCGGCCACCTCCTAGTGTTCTCGGGGGGAGATTACACCCCTCTATTTTCCTCTAAGGGATCTCTGGCTTCACCCATTGAGGAGGTGACTCAGTGGGCCAGCAGCAATCTTGCTGCCCCATCAGGATGGCGTGGTGAGAGCCAGGGACTGAAAGAGGGCCTACATATAGGGATAAGCGAATGCTGCTGTGCATAGCAGCCAAAAGGGACAATAAAAAGTGTGGCAGACCAGGGCAGAAGGGGTCAGGGAAGTTTCAGAGGAACCAGGATGGCAAGGTGGGCCGATGACAAGGCCTAGCTGTGAGGCAACGAGTGGCCACGTGGTGTGACATCACACGCCAAGGGAATAGGCCAAAGCAAGCAGCTTTGCTGCTTCTGAAGCAGGGGAAGTCTTCTGGTTGTGATGAGGGTTGTTTGGTCAGGATAGTGGGTAGGGTGTCTCGAGGGAAGATGAAATGGGGGAAGGCACCTGGGTGCCACAAGGCAAGGGAGCGAGCCAGAGGCCTGTTACTGAGGGACCTGGCCATGGGCATGACAGCACATGCCAGAAGGGCCAGATGACAGAAGGAGGCCCAAGTAAAGGAGTTATTATTCAGTAACAGGTTTTTCAATAATGGGAGGAAGGAATCAGCCATGGAAGGGGACCGTGGCCTAGGGTGGGAGGGTAACATTTTGGGGATAACCAACACCCAGCAGGAGGGCTTGGGGGGGACAGAGCATGGGAAGGGGGATGGAGAGGCCTGGGAAGACTTAACAGCCATAACATGGCGAGGCATGCAAGGGGAGTTGAGTTAGGCCTGAACAGCCACAGGAGGCAATGTTTTGAAGCGTTTTCGAGGCCTGGGGGGGCAACAAAAAAAAACACACAAGGCGACATTGGTTGACTGTTTTCTCTGCACAAGGGACCAGGTCATAGGGAAGTATTATGGAGCTAAGTGGTTTAATGGAATTGTCATTTCTTGGCTGCGGGTGAGGCCCCTTCCACATGAAGGCATGCGGTGAACATAAATTAACAATGGAATCTTGTTTTCTTCCCATCAGTTGTCTTCACAGTTAAAAGGACTGAAGGACATGGCACCAAAGAAGAGCAGACCGTCAAAGGAAGATGCTTACAGGGCTATAGTCGAGTTGGCAGAAAAAGCCAACAGAATGTGGAAACTGGTGGAAGGGGAGGAACCAGGGAGACCCGAGGAGAAAAGGAAAGTGGGCCCAGAAAAAAGGGGGCAGAGGGAAATGACCAGTTGAAAGGCCATGCAGTCCCACTAGGGTATAACCGCTGGTAGTAGGACCCACCAAGGTGGCTGATCCAGTACCTCTGCAACCTATAGACCCAGTACCACCAGTGCCTCTCCAAGATCAAGTCGGGACCCCCTTGGGAACCCAGACCAGATCCCCAGAACATAGTGTTTCCTCCACAACCCCTAGTGGTTCACCCTCCTCCTCAACCACAGGGTGCCATAAGGGGGCACCAGGAAGGCGCCAGGCAGCAAGGCTCAGACGAGGACACAGGTAACACACCCAGCACAGTGGGTGACAGTATAAAAGAATATATAGGTCAAATTGTGTCGGCACTGGGAACAGGAGGTTTAGGGCAAATGAAATTGGCTTTGGCAGAGATTAGGATGGAGAAAGAGGTGCCAGAAAGAAATGAAGGGGGTACAGAGAAAGAAGGAAAAAGTACAAGGGAGATAGGTGCACCCAGGATGAGGGTAGGCGAGCATGTTCCACTGGCCACAAAGGAAAAAATATGGATTGGAGAGTATGTGGATATATTCACTCTGGTGAGCCAGGAAGCAGCAGTGAAGTATGAGGAAGCAGAGAACATAGGTAAGAGTGAAATGGCAGCAGCGGTAGTGTTGTTAGGGAAGAAGGAGGAGGACAAGTTCACAAAAGGGAAGACTTGGGACGGGTGGTTCGTAGGTTTTGCCACCTTCTCAGCCATTGTCCTGGAGAAGAAGCTGGAGCTGGGCATCCCACTCATCACATATTCCCTAATAATAAGGCGGACAAAAGCAAAAGGGGGGTGGGGTGGTTATACTATGACAAATTTTTCCGGCAGAGAATGGCAAAATATGGGGATGTAAGATGGGATATGAAGCAGGTAGACTTATGGACAGATTATGTAATGGATCTGTCCACACCCGAAGGGGAGTGGGGGAGGAAAGGAGTTACACCCCCAAAGGTGCTGCTGGGCTTACAACAGGGCCTTTTGTTCGTGGCCTCAATGTTGTTTTCGCACGCGTGTTCAAAATGCTGAGGGAGCGCACCAGCAAGCAGATGCAGAATGACATGGGCCCAAGGGCACAGGGACACGGGGGTCATAGTTCAGGTCAACAGTTTTTTTGAGAGGGACAGGGGTTTAAAGGGCAGGCATGGAACAGGGGAAGGAGAAGTATGGGGGAACACGACTAGAGGAGGTCAGAATCACTGATCGAGAAAACCAAGCACTGAGCAAGAGGGAGGGACCAGAGAGGGAAAATGGGAGGAAAGACAGAGAGCAGTATGGGGTGGCCAGAACCCCCATCAGGTTAGAGGCATGGACAGTCTGGTTGGACAGATACCCAAACAAAAGAGTGGTGGATATGATCATAGAAGGTTTTTGCACAGGTTTTTCACTGCAGTATGAGGATCCTAGACAAGCGAGAGAGGCGAGCAACCTGGGGTCGGTCAAAGGGAGGGAAGAGATGTTAAGACAGAAGATAGAGAAGGAAAAGGCAGCAGGGAGAGTAGAATGCCCATTTGATACCCCCCCATTGCAGAACATGTGGATTTCGCCATTGGGCTTGGAACCCAAGAAACAAGAAGGGGGAGTACAGGGTGATTCACCACCTATCCTATCCAGAAGAGGATTCGGTGAATGATTTTATCGGGGAGGAGTATAGCAAGGTGACATATGCGACACTAGAGGATGCAGTCCGGATAATCCGGGTTACTAAGGAAGCATGGATGGCAAAAACGGATATTGAATCCACATTCAGACTGCTGCCAGTTAGGAGAGAAGACTGGGACCTATTGGGTTTTAAAATTGGGGGTCAGTACTATTTTGACAAAGCCATGCCTATGGGATGTTCTATAGCATGTGCAACATTTGAAGCATTCAGCACCTGTTTGCAGTGGATATTTCAAGAGAAAACTGGTTATAGAATGGTCATCCACTATTTGGATGATTTTCTTTTCATTGGTAAGGGGGAAGGGAGACACAACATATGCTGGTCAAGTTTCAATAACTGTGCAGAGAATTAGGGGTTCCACTGGCACCAGAAAAAACAGAAGGGCCCAGCAGGGTGCTTGAATTCCTGGGTATTGAGATAGATCCCCCGAAGGAAATATTCAGGCTGCCGGACAAAAAAGTGTAAAAACTGAAAGAACTGATCCAAGTAGATACCAGCAGGAGAAGGGTACAACTAAAACAAGTGCAGCAGGTACTGGGGCACCTGAACTTCACCTGCAGGGCTATTGGACCAGGGAGGGCATTCACAAAGAGGTTAGCAAGGGCTACAGCTGGGGTCACCAGACCACACCATTGGGTAGACCTGACAAAAGGTGTCAGGGAGGATTTTAAAGTATGGGAGGAATTCCTCAGGGAGTATAATGGCTGCTCTTTCTGGCAAGAGGAGTGGGTGTATAACTCAGACCTCGATTTTTACACAGACACTGCCGGGGAGCTAGGCAGGTGGTTTGCAGAACCATGGCCTGCTAACTGGGTAAGGGATGGCAAGGTAAGAGATATAACATTGTTAGAGATCATGCCCATCTGGGGATGTACCCTGGTTTGGGGGGAAGAATTATGGGATCAGAGAGTGACATTCTGGTGCGACAATAGATAAGTGGTGGAGGTACTAAACAACAGGGGAGCCAGTTCAGAAACAGTCATTCAAGTATTGCAACGTTTAGTGTTAAGGGCCTTGCAGCTGAACATGTCATTCAGAGCAAAACACATAAAAGGGGTGCACAATACCCTGGCTGACAGCCTTTCCCGTCTGCAGCTGGACCGTTTTCGGAGGCTGACGCCAACAGCGGAGGAGCAAAAAATGCCCGTACCTACGAACATCTGGGACATTGGCAAGAAGGAGCAGAACTGTTGTTTTGCAGCTCATTGGTGCCTCGGATTCTGAGGGCCTACGATGGGGCCTGGCGAGTGTTTCAAACAGTCAGGGCAGCACACCAGATGGAGGTAAGTAGGCAACTCACAGAGGAACAGTTAGGAAAGTTCACAGTGGAGCAGTGGCAAAAAGGAACAGCCCACACCACAATGGGGGTTTACTTGGCAGGGATTAGTGTTATCTGCAGTCTAAATGGATGGAAGGCCCCGACAAAATCATTGTTCATTAGAAAAATGATGCAGGGATGGGGTAGGTTGAAACAAGGGCCTGTAGACAATAGAAGACCAATAGGGGAGCAGTGGCTAGCAAAACTAGAGGACATGCTCCTGGCAATATGCAGATCAAAGACCGAGGCCCAGCTATTTCACACGATTTATGTTGTAATGTCTGCAGGGGCCATGAGAGTGAGTGAGTGAGGTGGTAGGCCATGGCAAAAAAGACAAGGAAGGGGGATTAGAATGGGAAGATATAAGCTGGGGGATGAAAGAGATACAGATCAAGATTAAGAGGTCAAAAATGGATCAAAGGCGACAAGGTTGCATAGTGACACTAAGGAGACAGGAAGAGGGTGCAGTATGCCCAGTACAGGCTTTGTGAGCTTTCGCCGCAGAGCATGGGACCAGGACAGGGAGATTATTTGTTCATGGTGATGGGAGAAGGGTCACCGGTTATCAAGTCACAGCATTGCTCAAAAAAGGCATGCAATTCCTGGGGGAGGACCCGGCTAATTATTCATCCCACTCCTTGCGGATTGGGGCTGCCTCACAGTGGGCAGCGGCAGGCGAAATTGTAAATGATATTTTGAAAAAAGGACGCTGATGGTCTGCCAGTTATAAGAGGTACATTCGAGCACTGAAGTAAGAAAATTAACATATTGCCTTTGTTTTTCATTACAGATGTGGAGACAAATGGGGATGGGGGAGGACAGGGAGGGGGATATTATGGTGAGGAAACTAAGAGCATGTATAAGATAATTATTTTTTGCTTAAACCCCATAGGAAGAGGGAGGATCATGGAAGTCTGGATCTGTGGCCACTCCTATATTTATTGGGCAGAAAGGAGAGCAAAGAAAAAGGCTGAGGGAAAGCAGCTGTACCAAGATGTGAAACAGTGTAGGCTGGTTTGGCGTGGCATCCGGGGGATGAGATGGGCACAACTGCTTCCCACCTTGAAGGAACTTAAGGGATGGTGACCCAGTCCAAACTTAATTATTATACATTTGGGGGGCCACGACCTTGCGGCAAGCCGTGGGTAGACACATACTTGCAGATAAAATGGGACCTAGGAACAATACAGCAGTGGTGGCCTCAGGTAAGCCTTGCCTGGTTGGATATGATACCAAGGAGGGTTTGGAGGCAGGAGCACAGCCATAGAGCTGTGGATAGGGCCAGGAGAAAGATGAACAGAAGGGTAGGGACATTGGTAAGGAATACGGGAGGACAGGTAATACTGCAGGGTGTAGAAGAATGGGTAGAAGATTTCTACAGATTGGGTGGGGTGCATCTGTTGGATCTAGCCATAGACATGTTTAACACAGAAACGTTGGGCTTCATAGAGGCATGGAGGAGACATGCAAAAAATGGAATATAAAAAAAAAAGTAAAAGAGACGGATTAAGAAGGATCTTCCCTGAGGTAAGGGAGAATAATACCCTAAGTGAGGAAAGCCAGTCATCAACTAAGCTGGAGACTGGCTAGTGGGAGCAAAAGGGGGGAGGGAGGGGAGGAAGAAAAAGGAATAATACAAAAAGAGGAAGAAGAAGAAGATGATCAGAGATTGATATATGGATGAAAATAAATGAAATTCTGAGAGATATAATAATAAAAGATGATGAAATGGAACATGGAATTATGATATATAAATAAATTAATTGGCAATCTGAACACAACAACAAACAATGGTCTCTGTCTCTTTGTGAGGGAAAGGTGGGAATCCGGGAGAATGGAGTTTGCCCTTTAAGGAGCAGACCAGGTTGTCCTGGTGCACCCCTTTCCTTTCATTAGGATGGTTGTGCTCAGAAGGAGGGGGAAGGAAGGGAGAGACGGGGATAGAACAATGGCCAGGCAACAGGAAGGGGAGGGGCAAGTGGAGGTACATAATGGACAGCACAGAGGGGTTTCAGCCACTTTTTGCTGGAGTTTTGATCCCTCCCACCCACCCTACAAGGCAGAGCAAGAGGGGAAGACAGTCAAGAAGGGACTGTATGGTGGGTCTGTCAAAGGTGGATGACAGATGCGTCCGTCGGACAGTTTGGACTACCAAAGGTGGATGGCAGATAATAATATGGTTATGGACTGGCAAAGGTGGATGGCAGGAGAAAAGGGGAAAAAGGGGGGGGGAGGAGGGAGGGGAAGAAAAGGAATAGCACAAAAAGAGGAAGAAGATGAAGGAGAAAGCGGTCTCGGTTTTCACCTTTACCTAACAGAAAAGGAGAAGAAGAAGGCACCCAGGTTTTCACCTGGGGAAGAAAAAGAGGAAGAAAGAGAGATGATCAGAGATTGATATATGGATGAAAATAAATGAAATTCTGAGAGATATAATAATAAAAGTTGATGAAACGGAACATGGAATTATGATATATAAATAAATTAATTGTCAATCTGAGCACAACAACAAACAATGGTCTCTGTCTCTTTGTGAGGGAAAAGGGGGGAATCCAGGACAATAGTTCATGCTCCCCAAACCAAGAAAGACAGAGTGAAATTATTCAAGAAAATACAGCCATACCTATTCACTATTAAGTTTTTGTTCCTTGGCAGAGACTTCAATTGTGGACTGGCACTCACAAATGGAGTGCACAGACACAAACACCTTTCTGTGATACTACTTGTCTGAACCAGATAGTTCATGAAGCAGCATTAATTGATGCCTATAGATTTCAACAAAATACTGCAGGGTATACCTACTATAGGGTTACTTTTGCTACTCACATTGATTTTATTGTTATGGCAACACATGTAGTAACACAGCAAGAAACATTGATACCATTCGAATCCTTGGACCATTTACTTCTAGGGGGTACTTTTGGGGGTAATACCACAATAAGTAGTGGGACTCCAAAATGGAAACTTATTAACACAGTCTTACTAGAACAGAGTCTAAGAGATAGACTGACTTATTCCTTGCATGACCATCTGCTATATGTTTATATGATGACCTTGGTGCCTGGTGGTTGGATGCAAAGTCAGATATTGCACATACTGTACGCACTTACACTAGTGGATCCCACAGGCACACTTACATGGAGTATTTATCACTCTGGGTACATCTCATGTAATTGTTAACATTATCACATACTACCAGTGGGGACTATGGAGCACAAATAGCCAATGTTAGGGACCGTATGACCACACTACAATACAGCAGGGCAGTTTCCTGTCAGATGGCACACCAACATGGCACTCAAGGGAAACAGGGACAAGGATCCATATATAACAGTTTTAAAACAAAAGTAAACAAATGGCACATTACCACAGTTAAAACCAAGGAAGGCGGTCTTGTTACCATAAAACATGAAATCATTACTGCAGTAGAACAATACTCAGAAGAAATGTTTGGGACTAACACCCTTATTGTTTGGCACAAACTTTCCCTGAACACAATCTGTCTCTTCCTCCTCAGAGCTTTGGCCCCACTCACAAGCCCTATTACTGTAGCACACATTTTACAGATGATAAAAGGTTTAAATAACAACATAGCACCAGGGCCAGCTGGCATTACCTCTGAATTCTATAGTCTTTTGCAGCAGCATTGGTGGATTTATTTATTTATTTACGAGATTTACCAGGAAGGCATACTGAGCTAAGAGCTCGATTCCAGATGCGACCTGGGGGCCAAGACTCAAATACATACATGAAATAAATACATATGCAGTACAGTTTTGGAAGCCAAGGCTTTCCTATAAGCATTTGGTTGAAAGAATACAGACAGGGGTGGATACATACAGTGTAAAGAATGAGTGGGTAATATATATTACATATACGTTTATAGTACAAGAAGCATAGTAGTAAGTTGTTAGTTATAACAGGCACAGCTGGAGGAGAAATGGGCTCTAAGTAGAAGGTTGCGATGGTAGGGGTTCTGTGCATTTCTTATGGGGGCCGGCAGGTCATTCCAGATCTGTAGGATTCGGTAGTTAAAGGCAGCCCTGGCCTTTGGTTGTCCGCATAAATGGGACATGTAGTAGTCTGGGGTCCATGTTCCTGAGGGAGTACGAAGGTGGGGATTGTTAGTAGAGGGTAGAGACCAGATAAGGGGGGAAGGAGAGGGACCAGAATTTGGCAGCGAACCTAGCACAGTTTATTTGTCTATGATCATGGAGGGATGGCAGGGTTAAGAAGCTGTATAGGTTGCAATGGTGAGTGGATTGCAGGCAGTCTAGAATGAAATGGCAGAAGGAGTGGATTAGGGTGGCTAGGCTGGCCAGAGTGGACGTGGGAGCAATGGAGTAAACTATGTCACCGTAGTCAAGTACTGGAAGAATCATTTTTTGGACAATGGCGTGCCTAGTTTGTGTGGGGAGGCAGTTTTTGTTGTGGAATAGAGCACCTAGTTTGGGGAGTAGCCTCTTGTGTAGTGAGTAGATATGGGAGGTGAAATCTAGATGCTGATCTAGCCAGACACCTAGATATCTGAAGCTAGTACAATTGTCCAGGGTAGTCCCGTCCGAGGTTTTGAAACAAGGGCTGGGGGCTCGGCAGAAGAGTCTTTGTTGGGATCCAAATGTTTGTGATACGGTTTTTTTAGGGTTTAGGAATAACTGGTTTGTCCTGAACCAGCTCTGGATAGCATAGAAATCCTCCGGGAGGAGGGTTGCAACGCTTTGTGTGGTGGGATGGGAAGCATACAGGACAGTGTCATCTGCATACATTTGGATGGATGAATGGGAACATGCTGATGGGAGGTTGTTTAGAAAAATGGAAAAAAGTAGTGGACCTAGGACAGATCCTTGGGGGACTCCAGCAGTAACTGGCAGAGGGTTTGAGGTGTGAGAGGCCAGTTTGACTGTTTATTTCCTGCCCACTAGGTAGTCATGGAACCATTCAGTGGCTGGATCTGAGATCCCTGCTTTGGTGAGTTTAGAGAGGAGTAGGGAGTGTGAAATGGTATCGAAGGCCTTGGCTAGGTCTATAAAGATGGCCGAGGTGACGTGTTCTTTTTCCATGCCAGTGAGAATGTCACCAGTGACATGTAGCAGGGAGGTGGTGGTGGAGTGGGATTTACAGAAGCCCAACTGGAATGGAGTGAAGAAAGAGGAGGCATCCAGGTAAAGGGTGAGCTGGGACATGACTAGACGTTCCTGTATTTTGGCCAGGATAGGGAGTAGGGAGATGGGTCTGTAATTTTATGGGGAGGAGGGGTCACCACCTTTTGGCAGGGGTATAACTGTAGCCAACTTCCAGGCCATGGGTAACTTCCCAGAGAGAAAGAGAGGTTGAAAAGGGCTGCAAGAGGGGCTGCTATGGCTGGGGCAGACAGAAAAAGCATCTTGGCATCCAGGGATGTAGGGCATTTGCCTTTGTTTGGGTTCAGGGCCCGTAGGGAGTGGAAAACTTCTCCATGGGTTACTGGGTAGAATGAGAATGGCAGGACTGGGGGACAGGTTTTGGGGGCAAGTGCGTTGGGGAACCAGGGAGTGTATACAGGAGGGAGGATAGAAGCTTGGCAGCGCAGCTGGAGAAATGTGCATTAAAGCTTCAGCTACACAGATGGGGTCGGAGATGAGGGCCCTGAGCTGATAGTGTGGGGGTGAGGTAGAGTGGGGAAGCAGGGATTTGAGTGATTTCAGAAATCAGTCGGGTGGTTAATGTTCTTGCTAAAAGCCGATAGGAAATAAGTCTTTTGGCTTGGTGGATGGTGTTTGTGCATGCGTTTCGGAGGGTTCTATATGTGGTGAGGATGCCTGTGTTCCCGTTTTCTTATATGTTTTCAGGCGTGGTCCCTGGGTGGCATTTGCTGATTATATCAGCCAAGATCCAGGAGATGTGCCTCTAACTCTTTTTTTTATGCGTGGGGGCGTGTTTGTTCCAGACTTTAGGAAGTAGGTTTTGAAAACCTCAAAGGCTGTGTCAATGGAGGGTGCCTCGGGTATGAAGGACCAGTTTCATGTCCTAAGTCTGACAGGAGAGATGCTAGGATGAGGGAGTTATAGGACCTGGTGCACAGTGTCTTTGAGGGGGCAGAGGGCTATGCACCTTCCTAACCAGGAAGATCATGTGATGATCACTTATAGAATCGGGTAGTAGGCCTGTGTTTAGGATCCTGTGGGGTGGGAGGTGAGGCCCAATCTAGTAAGAATGGTTTTGGGTCTTGTGATTGAGTCTGGTGGGATCAGTAATGAGTTGGGTTAGGTTCAGAGCCTTTATTTTGGTCTTCAGGTGGACTTTATCTGTACCTAGCCAGTTTGTGTTAAAATCACTGGTGGCGTGTAACTCACTCCCAACCGCTAGGGATTGTAAGGAGATTAGGTGGGAAAGGATATCTTCAGGGGGTGTACAGGGGGGGCAGTATGAGCCTGCCACATATACGGGGGAGGAACAGGGGAGAGATAGTTTGATGAGTATAGTGTTTATGTTGACAGGGGTTGAGGAGATATCCACTATAGTGAACTGATGGCTGGTGGCGATATACATTGCCGTGCCACCGCCTCACTTTTTGCCTGGCCAGTCATGTCTGATTATTGTATACCCTGGTATGGAGACTTCTGTGTCTGTATGATGAGGTTTTAACCAAGTTTCGGAAATGACTAGGATGTCAGGGCGCTGTGTTAAGGCAACTGGTTGCAGTAGAGAGATTTTGGATAATAGGCTGCAGGTGTTTAGGTGTAGGATGTGGAGGCCTTTGGGTAAGGAGAAAGGGGAGTGAGAATTTGTGGGGTTTGGGAAAGGGTTTTCCTCTATGTCCCCAGACAGGAGTAGAAGTATGGAGATGAGATGCTTTATTTTTGTCCTAAAGTGGTATGGGCAGGATGTGGAGGTCCGAGTGTTAGAGAAAATTTGGGGGCAGCGACGGGTTGGGGTGTGTAAGACCGCGATCCCTGATGAAAGGAAGGTGGAATGATACTGGCACTAATACACACATAATGGTTTTGGACCATGTCATGGGCAGGCGCGTGTGAAGAGGCAGCGTGGCAAGGCTGAGGGGTATGCCGAGGGGGCAGGGAAGGCGGGGGTTCTCTGTTTGGGGGTGGTGGTGGGGGGCAGGTAGGAGAAAGTGTCCAGAGAGAGAAGAAATAGGTATGTTTGCAGCAGCATCCTGGCCTTGTTTGTATAGTTGCCTGGAAAAATTTGATTTTAGCCCTCTGGTGGTGGCAGCTGATAAGCTGCAAATGGAGAAATAGGCTGATAGGTTTTTGGAATTATGTGACAACAGCCTATATAAGGAGGAGCTCACCAAGGGCAGTGGTGGGGGTGGTGGGGAGCCAGCGCGAAGCTCACAGGCACTGAGAAGCATTGTGCTGGCTTTACTGGGGCAGCAGTTCTGTAAATTCAAATATGGTGCCAGAAACCACAGCTTCCTTTCAGCTTCTTCCGTACTTGGGTGCTTCAGGGGGTGGGGGTCGGTGAGCAGAAGTTTTCAGGGGAGGGCTGGGCTACCCTCACGACCCGACTTCATTATCCAGTGTCTGCGGAGAGAAAGGAGAGGTGCTTTATAGTCAGGTAAGTGGGAGGAGTAGCAAAAATACCTGCTGCGTAGCTGCTTTGTATCTCTTGCAGTTTGCAGCCTGGTTCCCACAGAGAAATCACCTAACTGCACTGAAAGAGCGTTTTTTATTTATTTATTTTTTTTAAATGGAGCAGATTCAGTTTTGTTTGCTTGTGGTTTGCAGTCTGGTTCCCACAGAGAAATCACCTTTACTGCACTGAAAGAGCATTTTTTTTAAATAGAGCAGATTCAGGCTTAAAGGGAATTTTGCTGGCTGGAGTCCAAGGAGCTACAAATGACGCCTGTCCTACCCTCAGAATGGGAGAAACGCCCGAAATTTGCCTTTGGATTAATTTAAAATCGGGAGGCTCAGAGGCTCAGCTACTCTATAGTGCACACACAGATAGTCTAGCCAGGTCCAAATTACTTATTGCAGCCACGAGTCTAGACTGGGCAAGGCAGTGATTCAGTACAAACAATTTCGGGTCCCCTAAGGCACTGCTATGATGTTATTATGCAGAGCTTAAGCAAAGTATGCTCTAGTTCTTTAGGCACTATTACAAGGTCAAAAAACAGTATTTTAGCAATAAGTACTGGTTCTTAAGGTACTACTGTGGAAGGTCTAAAATGCAGTATGTATAGCAGACATAAATGCAAGTTCTTAAGGCAATACTATGATGGGCTGTAGGGACACTGCAGAAATTAAACACATATTTAGTACTACTTCTAAAGCACTGCTCGATGGGCTAAGTGCTGTGCTGCACACTGAAATTTCCACTAAAATAAAACAGTCTTCACTCATGTGCCGACAGATAAAGCTTACAGGCACTGAGAAGCACTGTGCACAACTTTACTGGGCAGCAGTTCTGTAAATTCAAATATGGCACCGAAACCACTGACTTTCTTTCAGCTCCTTCATACCTGAGTGCTTGAAGTGGGGTTGGCAAGCAGGAGCTTTCAGGGGAGGCTGGGCTACCCTCACGACCACGACTTTGTTACCCAGCGTCTGGGTGCTTCCAGGAGGTGGGGGTCAGCAAGCAGGGCTTTCAGGGAGGGGCTGAGCTACCCTCACATGCGATTTCATTACCAGCGTCTGGGTGCTTCGAGGGTGAGGTCGGTGAGCCCACGAAAAAAGGAGCTTTCAGGGGAGGCCCTACCCTCACGACCTAACTTCATTACCTAGCATCTGCAGAGAGAAAGGAGAAGTGATTTATAGTCAGGTAAGTGGGAGGAGTAGTAAAAATACCTGCTGCATAGCTGCTTTGTGTCTCTTGCGGTTTGCAGCCTGGTTCCCACAGAGAAATCGCCTAACTGCACTGAAAGAGCGTTTTTTATTTATTTATTTTTTTTAAATGGAGCAGAATCAGTTTTGTTTGCTTGTGGTTTGCAGTCTGGTTCCCACAGAGAAATCACCTTTACTGCACTGAAAGAGCATTTTTTTTAAATAGAGCAGATTCAGGCTTAAAGGGAATTTTGCTGGCTGGGGAGTCCAAGGGAGCTGCAAATGACGCCTGTCCTACCCTCAGAATGGGAGAAAATGCTCCCGAAATTTGCCTTTGGATTAATTTAAAATCGGACAGGCTCAGAGGCTCAGCTACTCCTATAGTGCACACACAGATATTCTAGCCAGGTCCAAAATTACTTATTTGTAGCCACGAGTCTAGACTGGGCAAGGCAGTGATTCAGTACAAACAATTTCGGGTCCCCTAAGGCACTACTGCGATGTTATTATGCAGAGCTTAAGCACAAGTATGTTCTAGTTCTTTAAGTACTATTACAAGGTCAAAAAACAGTATTTTAGCAATAATAAGTGCTAGTTCTTAAGGCACTACTGTGGAAGGTCTAAAATGCAATACTTAGAGCAGACATAAAAGCAAGTTCTTAAGGCAATACTACGATGAGCTGTAGGGACACTGCAGAAATTAAGCACATATTTAGTACTACTTCTTAAAGCACTGCTACAATGGGCTAAATTACTGTGCTGCACACTGAGAAATTTCACTAAAATAAAAACAGTCTTCACTCGTGTGCCGACAGATAAAGAAGCTCACAGGCACTGAGAAGCACTGTGCTGGCTTTACTGGGGCAGCAGTTCTGTAAATTCAAATATGGCGCCAGAAACCATGGCCTTCTTTCAGCTCCTTCCGTACCTGGGTGCTTCGGGGGGTTGGGGTCGGCAAGCAGGAGCTTTCAGGGGAAGGCTGGGCTACCCTCACGACCCGACTTCGTTACCCAGCGTCTGGGTGCTTTGGGGGATGGGGGTCGGTGTGCAGGAGCTTTCAGGGAGGCTGGGATACCCTCATGACCTGACTTAGTTGCAGTGTCTGGGTGCTTCAGGGGTGGGGTCGGGTGAGCAGGAGCTTTCAGGGGAGGGAGGGCTGGGCTACCGTCACGACCCGACTTCGTTACCCAGATGATCTTGTTCTCAAATGGTGAGGCCAGCCTCCCTTGGGAGGCTCCAACCTGTTCCAAGGGAGGCTCAAGCAAGTCTTAAAAAGTACTATTTAAATTTAGAGTTTTAGATACTTTGTGTGAAGGGATGATGCAAACTGAAAGAGGAAGGGTAGGGAGTGAATACAATTCAAAAGGTAACACAAAACAGTCAGGCAATACAAAATGTACAATAGTGCAAACAAATAGGAAAAATGAACAAATGATGAGCGTTAACAATTGACCAATTAGACTAGTGGAAGAACAGCCCCCCCAATACAAGGGTTAAGTAGAGAGGTACTAAGAGCAAGAGCAAGAGTGAGCAACAAGGATCCCTGAGAAGTTGTGTAAGAGCAGGATGGGGGGAGGCAGATGTAGGGGAAAGGTCATTCTAGATAGAGGGGAAACAAAGAATGCAGTCTGATCCATGAAAGTGTTACAACAAGGGGTAGCAGTGGTTCAAGAGTCAGAATATTGCAAATAAGCTGGCCTTGGAAGGGGAGTTACAAGGGGTTTACAATAAGCTGAATAAAATGAGAGACAAATTTCACTTTATTCTTGGTGTACTGTGCAAAGTATGATTTTGTTCTATGGAAAGCCAAATATTATTTCAATATTTGGGGGCAAGGGGGTTCAAGATCTTTTCCTCAGCTTGGGGGAAGCTCACTATGACAAAGTCTGAGAACTTTTGCTCTAGATCACTTTTCTCTTCCTGCCTACTCTATTACTACCCTCACTATGGTGTATTTCTTTGATAAACATCCTATTTTTGCTCTGTGCATACACCACACTTTATCTTCTTTTCTGTTTGTTTCTCCCAGATATTTTCAACTGCCTTCCATACAGGTTTATTTGTTATACTGCTGAAGTAAGCTGTTTTATTTTTGATTCTTTGTTCATGTTTGATTCTGTTGGTTTCTTATTGTTAATAAAAACTTCTCCTACTCTTTGCAAAAAGTGCCTTGGGTTCTTTTACTTCCACCCGGACACCCACTAGGATGGGTAGAAGGGACCTCAGTTTAACGTCATATCCAAAGGATGGTACTCCCCAGCAGTACAGCACTCGAGTGCCAGCATTTAGGTATGATTTCAATCCCAGTGTGGGACTAGAACCCACAACCTTCTGCTCCAGAGGTGGATGTGCTACCAACTGAGCCACACTGACCCCTATTTGAAGGTCTCCACCTGTTCAAGGCCTTGCCCTTGGCTGTTTCAGCTGACAAAGGGTTGAATTTTCTTCTTCTGTGGAAGTCTAGAGAAGATATATGAAAAGTTGCCTGGGCAAATGCCTACAAATATAGCACTGGCAGCAGTGAAACTGTATTCAGATGATGAAAGTTATTCACCTGCTGAAGGAGGGGGTTCAGATAAGAAGTATACAGTACTTTTGTGACACAAGAAAACAAGGTGCTGTGTCAGCATGTGGTCTGAAAACAAAAACAAAATGGTAATATTAAAAGCATGCTGGAGATCAGAAAATAGAGTATGAATCAATGTTTCAGCCATGGGTCTTTTTCAGGAATTATCTAAAAAAAAAAAAAAAGTTAGTGGAGAGGTAAGAGGGAATAAGGGATATATATATGTAAAGAAAGAAAATAGGGAGTGGATCTGGGAGAAAAAGTGATAATAGGCAAGGTAGGAACAGAAGCTGGAAAACAAAAAGATGATGATGGGTATGAAAAGGCATAGTAGTAGTGAAGGTACTTTTATGCAAATTACCGGACTTCCATTGTGGTCTGAATCTTTAATTCACACATGAACTGCTGCTTTGGATACTAAAATATTTTTCTTCATCACCAGATATGGGATCTTATGTTTAGTTTAATTTCCTTTTACTCTTATTAAAATATACTTCTTTTAACAATTCTGAATGTCTACTGTCCTTTTGTACTCCCTGTTTCAGGCTGGCAATGTTTGTTGTGACTGTCTGACCCAATTCAGCTGTTTGTAGCTTTCTTAAATAATTAAAAAAGAGCAGACCATAGTATTACAAAATAAGCATAAACAAACCTTAAACAGACAAAAAAAGCTGAAATGCAGCAGCTTGACGTCACTAGAAACAATGTTGTTGAGTCAGGAAAATATTGGTTAAAAATATGAAAATCACATGCATAGAACATTAATCAATCCATTTTATTAATTTTTAGTTAGGGGAAAGAGTTATGAATATATATAGAGAGGTCAGACAAGACTGAATGCCGAATGGACTTTTCTTTTTTGCTGGTAAAATGCAAGCACCAGTGTGAGGCATCTGTTATGCACAGATGATTACAGTCAGTTGAGCAGCAAGTCATTACCTTTTGTTCGGCATCCCTAACAGAGTCAGAGTCGGCAAGACTGTAGGACACATGCAGCTGAATTTGGTTGAACAATCTCAACAAACATTGCCAGACCAAAATAGAGAGTATAAAGCAACAGTAGAATCCATTACATTGCATCTAGATTGGGTATGGGTGAAATCTGGACCGTCAGACCTGGACTGGATCAAAATGATTAAAGGTCTGGTTTCCAGTCTGGAGGTTCAGATTTCACCCATACCCTCACCACAGACTAAACATGGACCAGCCCAGATGAATAGACTAAAATAGTAAACACTTGATTGAATGATCCAGCTTGAACAGCTGGATAGCTCAACTTGCACCCAGTGCAGCTGGACCAGCTGGTGTATGTTTTACCATTTTTGTACAGTACGAGTCTGGCGCTCCAGATTTTACTAAGTCCCAAGAAAAAGACAGACAAGGACAGTAGAAAGAAGGGAAAAGAAGACTGAAAGCATGTATGGAGTATTTCAGTGGGGGCACCAAGAGAGACCATCTCCCAAGGTGAGCATGTCCTAGGTGTTACAAGGTCACTGTTTTATTACTTAAGTGTGAGTAAAGTATTGTATAACCTGGTACAGTGATGGATGATTATCTGTTTCTACAACAGTTTATACAGCACTTTACTCACACTTGCTTGTGCATTTATTATTTTCCATATAACTCTCTCTCTCTCCCGTGGGCTTGGCAACCGGCTGTCTATTCAACTCTGTCCCTCCATCCCCCACCCGGCACCTCCTATCCTTGACTCACCTTGCCCCAAAGGTTCCCCCATGGACTGCCCCCCATGGCAGGGTCAGGAAGGGGAGAGCTGTCCACTCCCATGTGATTACTCTCATCCATAACAGGGGGGTCAGTGGTCAGGTGGTGATGAGGGAATGGGTGCAAACAGGGCTTCATTAAGCTGGTGCCAACCCTCTTCTATTTTCTTCCTTGCCCCATCCATAAATGTGTGAATGGAGGCTCACGTACACTACAGAATTGAGGCCCCTCCCTTCTACACCACTCTAAATCTGGCGCTGCCATCCACTCTCCACCAGGTGGCATCCAAGGAGTGAGATGGCATGTCTCCCCATCCTGGGAGAGGAGAGTTACGCAATTAGATGCTTGATCCTCTGCCCCCCAGCTGAGCCCCGGTGACCCGAGCTCATTGCCAAACCTGGGTTGCCGGCGTGGGATAAAGTAAGGTGCACCAGGTGTCTCAGTCCTCTTCACCACAGGGTTGGTGCATTTATTTATTTTTTGAAGTAATAAAACAATGCTACAATTGCTATTGAGTGCAGGCTCTTTTTGTGTTTTACATTGTTGCTATTGAAGTCTGTACCCTCAGCACCTTCAGAGTGTTGTCATGCCAGGGCCTTTTTTTCATTGCAGTGTCGCTCCCTTTGTGTGCAGCAATGACACAAGCAAGCTTTCTAGTTCTAGTTTGGGAACTGTGAAAGAAGACTAGGATGTTTAGGAAGGTGGACACAGAGTGGCAATAACTATTATAGCAGTGTCAGTGGCTCAGTTTGTGACAACATAAACTTTTCCTCAGCTACTGATTGTGGTTTCACAAATGGAAGATTACAGTATTAGGGTAAAGTAGGAGGATAAGGTGAAGCCTGAGGGGCAGATTCTGTTTACATGTGAAAGTCCTCAGCAATACAGAATGCGAGACATAAAAGCAGATAATACCAGACGGCCTGGTGGTGCTGAGGGTTGAGGCTCTGGATGCCACACCTCGCGCCATGCTGGCAGCCCAGGTTCGGGAATGAGCCCAGGCCATTGGGGGTCGGTAGGGGTGGGAAAGGATTGAGCATCTGGAAAACTGCTCTCCTTTCCTGGCTTGGGGGCTTAGGCTGGCTGCTGTTCTGATGGCTCCTAGTGGCAGCTGGGGGCACAGTAATCAGCAGCTTGCAGTGTGGAGGGGAGTGGCAGCAGACATCCTATGAGGGTGTGTGGGAGCGCACACCCTGCATGCAGGATGTGATTGCACATCCAAGCTTGGGGCAACACAGAAAACGGGAAAACCCCAATCCTGGTAGGCAAAAGTGGGGAGCAGGGGCCACCCCTCACATCCAATGTTTAGTGTTTCGGCTGCCTCCGGTGCTCCCTACAATCCCTGGATGCCTTTCCCAATTTCAGAAAGGTCATCAGGAAGAGAGTGGTGATCCCACCCCAGGGGGTTTAAATCCAGGGGAACAGGTGCCAGAGAGAAACGGAGCAGGAGCTGGGCCAAACCGAATGGCAGGACTGAGCCTTCAGGCCATGTGGGATGGAGGTGAGCAGAGAGCCCCCACTGGTGAGAGTCTGGCATCGGTGAAGAAGTGGTAAATAAAGTGTAAAGAAAAAAAAGCAGATAATATGATGTAGAATCTGATACTAAATTAGGTTTAAATATAATATTTTAAAATGTTTGCTTGGATATTAGAAAAAACACTTTAAAGAGCAAGGGCAGGATTTTTTAAAGGATTTGCCCAAGATGCATCTGTTGCTATTTTTGAAGTAGAAATGTGTCCAAACCTGTTAGATCATTTGTAAGATGACCTAATAGCTGTGATCGCTTCCTTTGCAGCTGCATCAGCCCTCGCATTTACTGCAGAAACAAAATCTTGGTTAGAAGTATGGGCTTGACATTTTACAATTGCTAACTTTTCTGGCTTCTGGATTGCTAACAAAAGATTTTTTACCAAATTCGCATGTGCAATAGGTTTTCCAGCTGCTGTTAAAAATCCTCTGTGTTTCCATAGGGTGCCAAAATCATGAGCTACCCCAAATGCATATCGACTATCTGTGTATATGTTAACTGTTTTACCCTCGGCTATATACAAGCTCTCGTCAGATATAAGTTCAGCAGCTTGGCCGTTACGCTAGGGAGTAACTTTGCTCCTTCCAACATAGTTTTGAGTACACACTGCATAACCTACCAAGGGGGATCCTTTTTCATCTCTTTGTGCTGAGCCGTCAACAAATAATTCTAAGTCTGCATTTTGTATGGGTACGTCAGTGATATCTGGTCGAGGCTTACAGTCTAAGTCAATTACTTGCCCTCAGTCATGCTCCTCCCCCTCCTCCGGGGTGGGGAGCAACGTCGCTGGGTTTAAAATGGTGCACCTTTTCAAAGTTATGTTAGACATGGTTAGTAACACATTTTGATACTGAAGCAATCGTGCAGGCGTTAAATGAGCTGTGCGAGCTTGTAGCAGACTAGAATGTACAGAATGAGGCACATGCACTGTCAAAGCACAGAATCCTACCAGATCCACGCATGCCAACACCGATTCAGTAGCCGCTGCCACTGACTGCAAGCAAGACACCATCCCACATACCACTGAGTCCAAACGCTTCGAGTAATATGCTATGGGCCTCTGCCCCCCTCCATGTTCCTGTGTCAAGACAGCTGACATGTAACCTCCCTTACCATTTACAAACAAATTGAAACCCTTCTCATAATTTGGTAGTCCCAAACAGGGACTTGTGATCAATACATTTTTAAGTTTTGCAAAACTGGTCTCTAGACCAGGTGTCCACCTGATCTCCTCATTCATCTGCATTTTGTGTGCATATATGGCTTCATGGAGGGTTGTGCCAACATAGCATAATCCACGATCCAAGCTCTGCAATAGCCCACCATACCCAAAAAGACATCATTTGCTGCTTTGTAACTGAGGATGGCCATGCTGCTATGTTTTAATTCTCTCAGGGTCTAACTTTCTACCACTGCCAGACAACACATGACCCAAATATTTCACTTGCTCTTTACACAATTGCAATTTTTCTCGAGACACTTTATGCCCATTTTCAGCCAAGAAAAGTAATAAAGCTTTTGTATCCTGTTCATTTGCTTCCTTACTGGGGCTAGCAAGCAATAAATCATCCACATACTGTATTAGGGTACTGCCCAATGGGGGCACAAAAGCGGATAGATTCTCTCTCATTTGAGCTGAGAATACTGCTGGAGACTCAGCATAGCCTCAGAGCATGCAAGTCCAGGTCCACTTTTCCCCATTGTAGATGAATGCAAACCATTCCTGGCTACTGGATTCTATGGGGATACTATAAAATGCATTTGCTAAATCAATGACTGTGAAATAACAGCTGTTATGTGGAATGGATGACAATACTATGTCGGGTTTGGCACTACCGGGTGTGCATGTTGCTTCATTTACGCTCCTCAGGTCCTGCTACAAGCGTGTAACTTCCATTTGGCTTTTCTCACTGGTAAAATTGGTGTATTTACCATTGCATATGGGCAGGGGATGATTACTCCCCTTTCCACTAATGCTGCATGCACTGGGGCTATTCCCTCCTCCACCTCTTTACCCAGTGGATATTGATGCCTATTCGGTCTGTAAGAGGACTTTGGCTTGACCATAAGGGGTTGTGCATTCTTCAGTAATCCCACATCATACTTTGATTCTGCCCATAGCTTTGCTGGTAACTCATTTATCCAACTTACACTCTCCTGCATGCCTATTTCTTCACAAACCTTTCGCACATTCACTTCTCTTTCATCCACTCGTACCTGAACTTTTCTGTTGATTATGTATTTTTCACAATTTCCAGCCTTTGATATTAGCTTGCTTCCTACACGTTCCCAATCACGCAACTGTACCATTTCTGCTACCCATGGCCCCAATTCCTTCCACTCAAGGGGGGGTTCTCTGGCCAAAGAAATGTGCGGGTATGACCCTGGCACTTGGAATACTTTTAATTGCTTTGCATTTAGCCTGACTGAGGCTGCACAACGATTCTTTGCCACATATATCTCTGACACCCAGATGGTCTGCTCTACAGGCTGTTTTCCCCACTCTTTGCACTCATAATCCATGTTCCGACCCCCTACTGCATAGTGTGTAGTGCAATGTAAATCTGTTTGTAACTGCAACCTACGATGTGTTATTTCTTCTGCCCACCCTTGTAACCAACACATTTCCCTTGGTTCTGTCAGTTCCCAGCTATACAGCCAATCCCCTGTTCTTTCGGCTATACATGGGTACAAGCCTATTCTGGTGCTTCTATATTGACCCCCTCCGAAGTACAAGTAATTTGTGCATTTACCTTTGACAGGAGATCCCTTCCCAATAAATTCACAGGACAGGTCGTGCTACTGAGGAACATATGTTGTAATTCCATTTTTCCACATCGAACCGGTAATGAGATTGTCAATTGCTCTCTTTGTGGTACTCCTGATGCCCCTATTGTTGTCACCATCCAACTGGATAAGGGTGCATTTAACTTGCTTCTTTGAATTACTGACATCGAGGCACCTGTGTCTATCAAGAAGGTCAACTTGGTGTTCATGATTATTAAGTATATTACTGGACTACCTTCTGGCGTTGTTGAAGCACATAGCATTTGTGAAAAGGGGGAAGGGGAGAGTTCCTCTAACCTTCAGCTGTCATTGCCAAAGCCAACATTATTAGTCCAGAACTGAGGATCCTGAGGATTTCCACTCCATCCTTGCTGCTGATTTGGCTGCCACTGTTGTGGAGCAGGAGGGGGTGGTGGCGGAGGCAAGAGGGCATTGGAATCTTGATTACGCTGCCACTGGTTTGCCTTTACACAATTTCTTGCTATGTGTCCCTGTTCTCCACAAGCAAAGCAGATGATACCCCCTCCCGGTCCGGGTCTTTGTCCCGCCGTTCCTTCCAATGGTTGCCCTTTTCCCCCTCCTCCCTGTGGATAACCTCCATTATTTCATCCTCTCTGTCTTCTTCTGTTGCCATTTCCACCTCCCTGTTGGGGCTGCTTATTGTCTCTTTCAAAATACATTAGCTGAGCCTTTTCTAGCTTTTCTTTCTTTTCCTTTTGTATCTCCTTCTGCTGTCTCTCAGCATGTTCAGCATACGGCACTAGGTCAGCCATTTTCATTGTCTCCCATCCAATGCACACTGTGGTAACTCCCAATCTAATTGGCTCACTCAGTCCAGCGCAAAAAGCCATACCCAACTGATGCTGGTATGCTGGATTATTCGGTCCAATACCGGAAAATTGCCTAAAGACCCCCTGCAATCTTTCCTTGTAATCGCGTACTGATTCCTCATCTTTCTGTCTCGTATCCCGGATGCGAGGCCAGTCTGTCACATCCCTGTATTTTTCCCGTAGTTTTATGCACACAGCATTAAATTGTGGCATAATTTCGGCCCTTGGCTTCTCTGGGTCCCAGGCTTCCTTTACTTCCTCCCACATGCCTTTTAATGTTCATCTAAAACATTCTCCAACCTCAGTCGTAGATAGTTCATACATTTTGATTAAGTTTGTTAACTCCTTGATATATTCT
Source organism: Neoceratodus forsteri (assembly GCA_016271365.2). Taxonomy (NCBI): domain Eukaryota; kingdom Metazoa; phylum Chordata; order Ceratodontiformes; family Ceratodontidae; genus Neoceratodus; species Neoceratodus forsteri. The sequence goes on from CM057456.1 coordinate 1,356,687,482, forward strand.
TCTATGTTATTCTGAGGCTTTGGTATATCTTTTAGGGCCTCTCTCAACTCCTCAGGGTTCCATGGGCGGTCCACTTCAATGTATTTAGGGACTGCAGGCTGGTCATTGGCAGCCAGTCTCCCTGCCTCGGGGTGTGGGTTGGGATAATGTATCAAAGGCAACTGCAGTTTTAGTTTCTTTCTTCCCCTTGCCTGTTTTGGGCTCTTAGTCCTTGCATCAGTTTGCCTAAACACCCAAGCCTTCCCATCTCCTTTGCCCTGTACCTTCCCCACCAGTGACATAGATTCCACTGCTTCAACCAGGTCCTCCTCCGTCCCCTTTATTTCTATCTCTTCATCTGAGTCAGTGTCCAACTGAACAGGTGTGGGGGACCATTGGGGGGTTCTGACCGCAACCTCCCGCATCGGAGTCACAGGAGGTTGAACAGGCTGTTTCTGAATTGGTGGGACCTGAGTTGGTGGGCAGCCTGTTGTTATGCGACCTGCGCTGGTTGTACTGCTTGAGCTGGTTGGGCCACCTGTATCTTGCTGAGCAGGAAGGGCAGCCTGCAAAGCTGGGGCAGCTTGTTGCTCAGGCTGCACTACTCCCTGTATTGGTGGCCCTTCTGGCACCATCCCTGCCTGTGGTTCTGGCAGAACAGTTGGTGGAAGGGGGCGATATGGTGGGGGGGTATCGTGATGGTGAAACACCCTCCTACGGCATTCAGTTTCTTCCTCTTGCTTTACCATTAATCCCTTTACTTGATTTTCATGTCGCCTTTCTGCCTCTCTTTCCCATATTCTAAACCTTGACCAGTCTACCCTGCACCCTTTTTGTTTGCTCTTTTCTTTTTCTTCTTCCAATGCTATCCTTGCTTCCTTTAGTACATCTATACTAAAAGTACCTATAAGGGGAAATATTCCCCTGGTCAACTTATGCCATTGTCCTATCTCAGAGACCGAATCCTGGCCAAACTTATCAACCATACATTTTGCTGGTCCAGATAATACTAACTCTGGACCTAGGTTATTTTTTGTTCCCTTGTTTCCCATTTTATCTAGGCCTGTTTTTTATAGTGCACACTCGCTCCAAGGTATACTATGTACTTACAGTGATGATGAGTGTCGCCAGCCCCTAGGCGTCACGTCCTGATGGGGTTCCACAAAAATGTCCTTCTTTTTGTCCAAGGGAAACAACCCGATCATGAGGTGACACAGACCAAAGAACTCATCCTGCCGACTACGCCAAAACTGTGATCGCAAATTCTCTCACTGTAAGTATTACCTGAGCAACCACTCCCGTCATCACGGGGCAAAAACCACACCACTGGGTTTTGTCTTAACGTCGCTTTATTTGATCAAACCTTACACATGCATGCGGGAGATTCTGCAAAGGAGAAAGCTCCCTGATTAAAGTTTACAGCAGCTTTTTATAAGCTAGATTTTGCACTTCTTATCTTGAAAAAATACCAACATTTCAGTATAAGCCAATCATAAGACAGCATAACAAGTTTTCAGCAATGTAAAATAAAAACAAGTTGATATGTATGAGGTACTTTTCCACTGCTTATTCCATTTCTTTCCCAATACTGCTTGATACATATGCCTGGGTCAAGCTGACCTGAGAGAAACAATGAGTTTCACTCACACCATAGCAATTTACAGCTTGCCTTCAATGCCTCAACGTGCTGTTATCTTTATATTTTGCCCAGGCATGCTGTTATCTTTATATTTTGTCCGAGCCTGTTATTCAGGCTGGTACAACCAGTTCTGCTCAGTTTTATCTAGCTTTCTGTTTTTACAAATGTACCTCAAGTAACCTCAATATCATTCTATAACCCTGTTAAAAAAAAAAAACATGAACTCAGAAATTTCTACTACATTCATTATGACTTTGTTACAGCATGGCTTTCAACGCAAGCATAGCTTCAAGGCATATAATAGCAAATATAGCTTTAGGATATATAAAAATTCCCTCACATAGCATCCAAAGGTCACATCCAAAAACAGATGCAATTGTACTGGATGCAACTTACAGTTGTGTCCTTTTTCTGTCTCAGATTGACTTTTTGTCATAAATAGATGCAATACCTGAAAATAGTTGAAAGGCTGCCACCGGGATGCAAGTGGACAGATGCAGGTGCAGCATGCATTTTCCATTGTATCCAAAACTTGAAAATCTCCCCACCCAACTATTTTTATGTGTAAGTAATTTGTTGTTCAGCTTAATGTTGTGTGATTGCCCTCCCCTAGCCTTGGACCACAAGATATTGTTTGCTTCATTTTTTTAAAGGTGTTGAGGCTTGACGTTGAGCTTGGCAAAGTGCATAGCCGTGCATGTGTGTGTGCATGTGTGTGTTCGCATGCGTGCATATGTATATGTGTGTGTGTGTTTTCATGTTAAACTCAGTAGGAATGTGCTTGGGTTGTCTGTACCATTTGGTAGCAATTTATTTTGGTGTGTGACTTTCAGTCCTCAGTCTCATATGGTATTGTCTGCTGAATTGTTTTAAAGCACAGTGGGCTTAAGCTGGGGGACTTGTTAAATGTGTGCGTGTATGTGTGTCTTTGGGAGGTGTCTGGGTAGCAATATATGCTTTTGTTATGCATCAAAACAGCAGCTTTTTAGGCATCAAATCACAAGCTTTGAGACTACTAACATTATGAGTACACTTTTATAAGTTTATGGGTCCAGTTGTAGGATCTCTTATGGATATAATAGTGTCTCCTCGCAGGTTTCTAGGATGATAGGATGTGAACCAAAGGTAAGCAGTTCTGTCATTGTAAGTTACAAGATGCAGCACTCTTAGATCCATAAGAGGCACACCAAGTACATCCATAAAATTATTATAGATCAAGTAACTTTTTTTTAATTACTTTTTTTCTCCTCAAGACTTGAAAAAGCACAAGAGTTGTAAACATGCTTGACTACTTGTGAGGGAGTGTCACTTGTTTATTACTGTTTTGTTCAATAAAGAAGTTTTCCATCCTGCAACACAACTGTAGTGTCTGCTTCTGCTGTCTGGGACAGAGTTGCCGAATGACCTAATTCTATCTATGAGCACTTGCTAAGCCTTCCATCTTGGATTTTATGGAAGTAAAAAAAAAATATTTGGGGGCTGATTAAAAAACACAGACCTCCAGAATCGAGCTAAACGGGTCCTGTTTAGCTGGATTCTGGTGTTTGTACTTCTCCATGACATCTTTTATATGGGTTTTCAATTTGAAAAATAAATATATGAAAAAAAAGGGTGGTGGCCATATGAAAGAAGATTTTGTCTCATGAAAGAATTTTGGCTCACGAAAGAAGAATCTTCTGGCTCGAAAGAAGATTCTTCTTTTGTGAGCTAGAAATTCTTCTTTTGAGTCAGACATAGAAATGAAAGACCGTACTGAGCATGTTCTGAATCACCATTTAAAATCCTTAGAACTCAGGAACTAATTGCTATTTTTTTTCACCAAACCCCCCAAAATGTCCCTTTCTAGGGCAAGCCCCTTCTACCCGGAAAAATTCAGAACACACTTCCAAACCATCTGGGCTGTTGATGTGGGTCAAAAACAGTGAACTCACACAGTGTTTCCACTTTTTGCATTGTATGGAACTTGAAATCCAGACATCTGACCATTATGAACCTTGCCAAATCAAGAGACCTTGCCACCCAGACTGTGCAAGCAAAATTTCATGCAATTCCATTGAATGGGGTAAAGTTATTAATGTGCAAAGTAAGGGGTTTAACATTACACACCCTACTTAACCCTAGCTATGGGGTGCTACCACACCCTTTTAGTATATATATATTGTAAGGGCACGGTAGCGCCCCTATATTTATTATTGAGTAGGCACTTTAATGCTAAACATCAAATTTTGTGCGTTAATAACTTTGCAACTGTTCAACGGATTTGCACGAAATTTGGAATGCATAGTCTGGTATGGTAGATCTCTTGATTTACTGAATTACATTTCAGTCGGATATATGATTTTTGCATAGCGAAGCACCAAAAAAGGCACTTTTTGCCTCTTTTGCACATTTTTTGTCCATGGTGGTCTATTGGTCCGAAACTTGGGATGTAGAAAGAGCTTGAGCCAAGGATCATGCCATTATTTCTTTGGTGAAAAAGTTATTGCAATTTGAAATTCGCATTATATCCTATGGGAAAATGTGTATGTATTTTTTGCAATGTTAATGAGAAAGACCAGATGGCCTAGGAAAGGCCAGATGGCCCAAATTGGGATGACCATATCTCAATCACAGTTTGGTCTTTTTACTTGAAATTTGCTGGGTGTTGAGGGGATGTCATAGAGATGTGAACTATGCTATTTAGGTGTAGAGGAATTAGTTGGTTGCAGAGATATTCAATGACTTAGTTGACATTTTTCCCATAGGATTACATTGCCGTCTGTGTCATGACTTTCGGCGCCATTATCTTGGAAATGAAGTGAGATGCAGACTTTTTGAAATAGGTGGCTTAGATCACCTTTAGGTGAACTATGTCCCTAGAAAAAGATTGAAATTGTAGAGTAAACCTGCAGTGGAATTTTTTTTGTACGTTGCACGGTTCATGAGATATTGTGAAATTACTGTTACAAGGGTTCAGAGTGCCTGTCCAATGCTTTTCGGTGCCCATATCTTGGAAACGATGTGAGATATGGGTTTGGTCAGTGATTGTTGCATGATCTACACACTGTCATGATTACAATGACCCTTGAATTTCTTTTCTAGCTGTTACAGTTCCCAACATATGGACACATTACTGTTACAAGCGTTCAGTGGCCAATAGGAATGCTGCATGGCTCTGCAGCTATGCATAAGTTGCAGCACAGGCCCAGAGGGCCTGTGCTCCATCAGATGCATATTGTTATGCAGAAATAGGCAAGTTGGTGGGAGCACACGGCCCTCTCCCACCAGTACATGCTTTTTAGTGGTTATTATAAGGGTGCAGTCACGTCCCTATGTTTAGGGTTGAGTAGGCACTTTAATGTTAAACCTCAAATTTTGTGCATTAATAACTTTGCAACCGTTCAATTAATTTGCATGAAATGTGGAATGCACAGTCTGGTATGGCATATCTCTTGATTTACTGAATTGCATTTCAGTCAGATATACAATTGTTGCCCAGCGATGCGCCCAAAAATGCACTTTTTGCCACTTTTGTGCATTTTGTGTCTGTGGTATCAAAAGCATCCACTATGTGGTCTATTGGTCCAAACCTGGGAAGTAGAAAGAGCTTGGGCCAAGGAACATGCCATCATTTGTTTGGTGAAAAAGTATTAATCCGTTCAAAAGTTATTACAATTTGAAATTCCCATTATATCCTATGGGAAAATGTATATGTAATTTTTGCAGTGTTAATGAGAAAGACCAGATGGTCCTAGGAAAGACCAGATGGCCCAAATTGGGATGACCATATCTCAATTACAGTTTGGTCTTTTTACTTGAAATTTGCAGGGTGTTGAGGGGATGTAATAGAGATGTGAACTATGCTGTTTAGGTGTTGGGGAATTAATTGGTTGCAGAGATATTCAATGACGTATTTGACATTTTTCCCATAGGATTACATTGTAGTCTGTGACATGACTTTCAGCGCTGTTATCTTGGAAATGAAGCGAGTTGCAGACTTTTCACTACAGGTAGTTTACATCACCTTTAGGTGAACTATGCCACTGGAAAAAGATTTGAATTTGTAGAGTAAGCCTGCAGTGGAATTTGTTTCGTACATTGCACGGTTCATGAGATATTGTGAAATTACTGTCACAAGGGTTCAAAGAGTGCCTGTCAAGTGCTTTTCGGTGCCCATATCTCAGAAACAATGTAGATTCCCTAAGTATTCGATATCAATGTTTACTCATTTCACAGCACTCTCTCTAAGCTATCGACATTTTCAGATACCTGACATTGTCCTTCATCAGCTACTACAGAGTCATTGGAGATGCATATAGAATCAGAATTAGTGCAAATAAATATCTGATAAATGGAAGGTAACAAACTGACTCAGTACACAATATTTAGTACTTATATAATATGGCATATAAAGTTCAAGTCTGCTTCAATGCGATAGATACTGCATAGTAATTCCTCCACTATTATGTTATGACAACAATAGATATGCAATACTACAAGTACATAATAAGACTTCAAGTCTTAAGATCACATCCTTAAGACCAAAAACTAAACAAAAGACACAAGCAATTATGTCCCTCATGACCTATGAAATATTCAGCTGTTTTACATTCAGGAGAATTGAATAGTGCATCATACTGTGATAATAGGATGCCTAAAGCAACAAACATCTCAATCAAAGAAAGATTGTTTTTGTTACACCTCTGTACCTGTACTATGATATGATTTAATTTGAGGAAATTGTTTTGAATAACTTATGTCGAGAGAGGCGTTCCACCGCAGCTGGCTTGCCTGCAGCCTCCCACAGTTCATACGCAAGATGGTACCAGCACTTGTCATTCTCTGGTATCTCCTCTCTCTGCTTCAGCACATAGAAGCACTGGCACAACAGCTTCCACTTCTTCTTAAGCTGGATGACAGACTTATTCTTGACCCTCAGTATCATGTGAAGGAAGCTGTTGATGCTCCGCCACATTGCATCCAACTTACGGTTTGGGCTTCTCATTAGAATGCGAGCATTACCCCTCACCTGTACTGCCTCAAGCAGCAAGCACACCTCTCTCAGTGACCACTGTCTCATTTTGTCAAGCTTTTCTGCATTGAAAAAAATAAACATTATATTACTGTCATGCCTTGTGATCAAGATATTTCAATGTATTTTATTAACTGTTATGCTTAACAACGTGGTAACGGTGGCATTTTGAAAACTCAGTTGTCATTGTCACTAATATTACCATTCATGTATGGGAATTATTGTATTGAAACACACTAATACCTTACACAACTCTGTGTTGTATCATGCTATGTTCAACTAATAACATGTACCACAGGTAGAATACAGGTACATCCATAGTGTATCTTTCTTTCTCTCTCTTAAAGACCAAACATTTTCATTTTAATGATCCTGTACTTGCGCAGGCAACATCTTGTGATACTGCAGATCTGGAGGCATGGTCACTGTTGAGAGAATGGACAGTATGTATCAGTAGGTGTGTCCCACACTACCCAATCACTCAGCAGCAGCTGCTATCACCCAGTCTACCTAAGTATGCGACAACATCAGAAAAAATTTCAATTACTATGAGACTTAAGCTTTCACACAGTGTGACCATGACATGCTGCACCCTACATGCAGCCAACATGCCAGCAGTGACAGCCAGTGTTGCCTGTGAACACACCCATAAATTGTGTGCCAACAGGGACGCACAATGTCCGTTGTCATAATGTAACCCCCTCACATTTTTTTGTTTGCCAAGGGGTTGACAAATCCCTCTCGGTTTGTACCCCCCTTATTCCTTGTTTGCCGAGGGGGGGCCAATCAAACATCGACTCCTGCAACCCCCCTTTTCTGGTTTGTTGATGGGGGCTAACCTATCCCCCCCATTAGCTAGAGCACCCAGCGACAGACACACAGTTAGGTGGCATGCTTGAAACCCTACCCCAGCATGCCAAACCACCTGACAAAATGAAAACAGTGGCCCAGTGTCTTTTGCACCCATTTCCATATCAACAACTGAACATCACAGTAATCACAGGTAGCAGAACCACTGACACACTGGTATACACTGTTGCTGCACTGTGCTGATTGCACTAGCACAATGGCACAGAACCATGCAGAATGCAGCTGCCACAGTGACATTCAACATAGCTGAACCATGGCATAACACCATTGAATATCACCCTGACAACACCTGTAGTGCATCCAAGCACAAGTGTTACCAGCCCAGCATTCCACTGTGAATATAGAAACATAGAAACATAGAAGTTGACAGCAGATAAGGACCGCAAGGCCCATCCAGTCTGCCCATTTCTTTTTCTACCTTACAAATGTGCCATCAGCCTTTGCTCTGTCAGTGGCCTATCTATTCATAGTCATTTGTATTGCTCCCTTATGCCTATCCCATGCCTGTTTGAAGCTCTGCACTGTATTCATAGCCACCACTTCTTGTGGTAAGCCATTCCATGCGTCCACCACCCTTTCTGTGAAAAAGAATTTCGTCACATTCCACCTTAATTGGCCCCCCTCTAATCGCATGCTGTGTCCTCTTGTCCTGCTATTTTTCTTATATTTAAACATGTTAGACTCTTTCACCTTGTTAATGCCCTTAAGGTGTTTGAATGCCTCGATCATATCACCTCTCTCCCTCCTTTGCTCAAGGGTATACATATTGAGCTCTGTTAATCTGTCTTCATATGTCTTCTGATGCAGTCCCTGCACTATTTTGGTTGCCCTTTTCTGGATTGCCTCAGTTTGGTTAATGTCCTAGTGAAGGTGTGGCCTCCAATATTGCACGCAGTACTCCAGATGGGACCTAACCAGTGTCTTGTAAAGAGGGATTATTACCTCCCTCTTATGACTTGTGATACCCCTACTAATACACCCTAACACCCCCCCTAGCCTTACCTACTGCTTTAGAGGTCTGCTTGGATGATTTCAGATCATCAGTGATGATGATGCCCAAGTCTCTTTCTTCCTTTGTGCCTGCTAGCAACTCCTCCCAGCCTATAGGTTGCTTCAGGTTTCTCTTCCCTATGTGCATGATTTTGCACTTCTTTGCATTAAATCCCAGTTGCCACTCTTCTGACCATTTTGCTAGTTTATCCAGATCTCTTCTCATTCTACCCACCCCATCTGGATCATCTACTCTGTTGCAGATCTTGGTGTCATCTGCAAACAGATGAGCCTTACCCTCTAGTCCATCTGCAAGGTCACTAATGAAGATGTTGAAGAGGACTGTCCTCAGGACTGATCCCTGAGGTACCCCACTTGTGACTTGCATCTCTTCTTATTGTATACCATTTACCACCACTCTCTGTTTTCTGTCCGTCAACCAGTTTGCCACCCAGTTGACCAACTTCTGACCCAACCCGAGCCTACCCAGCTTATTTATCAATCTTCTATGTGGAACAGTGTCAAAAGCTTTGCTGAAGTCAAGGTAAGCGACATCAACTGCTCCCCTTGGTCCACCACTCTGGTTACCCAGTCAAAGAAATATATGAGATTAGTTTGACAGGACCTTCCTTTTGTAAACCCATGCTGTCTTGGATCCTGTGCCCTATGGATTCCAGGTGTTGCACTATCCTTTCTTAAGGAGTGCCTCCATAATCTTGCCCACTACTGAGGTAAGACTGACTGGTCTGTAGTTCCCTCCTCCTCCCTGCTACCACTCTTGTGGAGGCGGGATCACATGAGCCCTTCTCCAGTCTTCTGGGACTCTCCTGTGCTCAGAGACTCACTAAACAGTTCTGCTAATGGCTCTACTAGTTCCACCTTTAGCTCCTTACGTGCCTTGGGATGTATGCCATCAGGTCCCATTGCCTTATCCACATTCTGAGCTTAGCAAGCTCTTGTAGGACACTTTCTTTTGTGAAGGGAGTAGTGCTCACCTCCCTCCCCCCTGTGTCCATGATGCTGAGCTGTGGGCCCTGCCCTACCTTCTCTTCAGTAAATACTGAGCAAAAGTATCTATTTAGGATAGATGCCTTTACAGGGTCCTCCTCCTCACATGCTCCCTTTTCTCCATTAAGCTTAGCAATACCCCCTCTGGACTTTCTCCTTTCACTAATGTATCTATAGAAAGTCTTGTCACCTTCTTTTACTGTTCGTGCTAGTGTTTCCTCAGTTTGGGACTTTGCCTGCCTTACTGCCTTCCCTGCTTCCCTTATGGCAGTTTGGTATGCCTCCCTATCTTCATCCCATGTGTTCCCTTATATTTCCTGAAGGCCAGCCTTTTGGCTCTGACCTTTTCTGCTACTGTATTTGAGAACCAAAGTGGTTTCCTTCTTCTTTTGCACTTCCTTTTCTGTCTAACACAATGGGATGTTGCTTCAAGTATTGCATCCTTAATGCTGGCCCACTTTGCCTGTACCCGTCACCTGTGTTTCTTTTGCCATGGCTAGCTTAACTCTGTTGGCCATCTTATCAAGGTCAGCTCCTCTGAAGTCCCATATTTTTGCCTTGGAATGGGATGATTTAGATGTAGTAGCCAAATTGAACCATACCATGTGATGGTCACTGGCCCCAGGTGACCTTCTACCTGGAGATCTGTGATCCCTTCCTTGTTAGTCAGTACTAGATCTAGGATAGCCCTGTCTTTTGTGGGTTGCTGTACCAGTTGTTTGAGGCCCTCCCCCTGCAGGGAATCCACCATGTGTCTAGTTCTGGCAGATGTTCCTGCTGGTATTGACCAATCTGTATCAGGTATGTTGAAGTCTCCCATTATCAGAACCTCCCCTTTAGCTGTCATGTTTTGTATATCTTCTAACAGTAATGTGTCTATGTCCTCCCTCTGGTATGGGGGGCCTGTAGACAACCCCAGTTCTTATGGCTGTCCCATTTCCTGTTTCCAGGGTGACCCACAGTTCTTCTGGCTCCTTATGTGTATTCTGAATTTCTGCAGCTTTGATATTTTCATTGACATACAGGCCACTCCCCCCCTTTGCACCTCGGTCTCTTCTGAACAATACATAGCCAGGTACTGAAGTCTCCCAAGTGTGGTTACTGGTAAACCACATCTCACTAATTGCTACTATGTCCAGTTTATCCTCTGACATTGTGCCTGCAGGTCTGGGATCTTATTTCCCAGGCTGTGAGCATTGTGTACATGATTTTCCATTGGCCAGATTTTGGTGTGTTAGTTATTGGGTGAGGTTTGGCATTACCACTGTGCATCGTATGGGGAGACAAACCTTTTTTCTTACCTGGTGATGCAAATGAACTGCAAACATGCTGAATCCCTGTTTGACCACTAGCTGAGGGGGGAGGGGTGTTCTTCCCATTAAGCGTATAGGGTGCTGCACCCCTCCCCATTTGCTAGTTTAAATATTCTGCAAAGGCATCAAACTTCTGCCCCAATGCACTGACTCCCTCCTTAGTCAGATGCAGTCCATGAAATTTAAAGAACTTTAGCTCCCAGAACTGTTGCAGTTTCCTACAAATCTGTGTCCTTTTCCTGGCACCAGCCCTTGAGCCCGTGTTTAGCTCCCTATCTCCCCTTCTCTGACCTTCCGTCCATCTGCTCCCTCTCCCAGACTGGCAGGATCTCAGAGGAGATGCAAGATGAAATGGATGATAGTTTGTCACCCAGCCTGGTCAGGTGTTCCTTGGTCTCACAACTGACCAGCTGGTGAGATCGATGGTCCCTATGTGTACTAGGACATCAATGTTTTCTCCTGCTTTGTGAACAATTTTAGCAATGTGGTCAGTGTGTCTCCATGCTGATGTACCTGGGAGACATCTGACCATACTAAGCTGGAGATGGGTATCAACTCCCCAATCATAGAGTCTCCTATGATCAAAGTTTTTGGATTTCATTTTGCTTTTGTTTTGGTTCCTGATTTGGGTGAGTTTTGTTGTGCTAGCTCCTGTGCTGCAGTGTCCTGCTCTGCAGTGTCTTCTGCCTCTTTGTTTGATTTCAGAGATAGAAGCAGATACCTGTTTGTAGTGTTTATATGGTTTTTGGAGGTAATATGTTGGAGAGCAGAGAGTGACGAGGCACCTGATTTGCCCCTCTTAACCACCTGCCAACCTCCTGGACCAACTACCCTCTGCGGTCAAGGTTTTTCTGTTGGATGCTGGGGAAATGGCGGGTGGTTCTTATAATGTATTTCCTCTTGAATATGAAATTTGAGGTGTGCAATCTGCCCATGCTGGCAGAGCTGAGCCCTAAGATCTCCAAAGCCCAGCATGTGGGACAGTGTCCTAAATCCTGTAAGACTGTCCCTGAAAATTGTTCCATAGTACCTGCAGTTAATGATATCCATTCCAGATAAGTTGCTGGGTTTATAACCTAGTCAGAGTAATTAGAAGGAAAAAAAAGGGGAAAAAAATCAAGTAATGGTTTGATTGTGTTTTGTTTTTGTTTAACTTGTTATAACAAGTTAAATTACTAGTGCCCCTGTAAATGAGCTCACCTTGTGGAGGCCCCACTGATCCACCCCTTCTTGCTCTGCCACAGGAAATGTCACAACTGTGGTACCCTATAAAAGGAGTGTAGTGTGGGGTGGTTGGGGATGGAGGTAGGTGGCTGGGCCCTTCCCCTGCTGAAAAAGAAGAACCACGGATGAAAGAACAAGGAGGTAAGAGCAGAAACAATCAGTCAACAACAAATGCAGTAACCCTGAAAGCTTATCCTAATGTTAGATAAAGCTGTAAAACCTGTAAAGCACCACTTGTAATAATTTCAGAGAAGATATACGCTGTAAGAAACACTTTGCTACAGAAAAAAATAAAACAATGAAATGTTAGCAACAAACAGTAGCAATCCCTGTGAGTAAAAAATAAAAACAACACCACACAGTAAATCTGCTTAGCCAAAATAAGTCTTAATCCTTTTCCCTTGCTCTGGTAAGTTTCTCTACTCTGCCTTTCAAGCAGTCTTAGAAGGAAAGAGCTCAGGTGAAGCTAGGTTCCTTGGCCAGCAAACCAAGTCTTCTACCTGCAAGACATCAACTAACCTGACCTTTTAACCCTTCTTTCTGTTGGAAATTACTGACAGTTTACCAGCTCCACCCCCCACATACACACCTAATCCTTTGGAAGAGCTGTGGGAGGAAAGCAATTAGCTCCTTCAATGTGAGAAGGAGACTGAAACACCTCTGAGACAACAAACCTTTTCAATAAAAAAAAACAAGAATAAAATAAAACACAGTGTCAAACAGTAATTTTGCTTAGCCCAATGATAAAAAAGTCACAAAAATGTAAGCTCCACCTGTAATAATTTCAGAGAAGATATACCCTATGAAACACTGCTACAGAAAAATAAAGCAGTAACAGAAGATATACCTTGCAAAGACAATTTAAATCAGAAGATTACAGCAGTAATCTGTTAGCACACACCTGTAGACACACCTTGTAATAATGCAGAAGAAGGTATACCAGCAACAACAATTTGAATCAGAGAAAAATAAAGCAATGAAATGTTAGCAACAAACAGTAGCGATCCCTGTGAGTAAAAAATAAAAACAACACCACACAGTAAATCTGCTTAGCCAAAATAAGTCTTAATCCTTTACCCTTGCTCTGGTAAGTTCACTACTCTGCCTTTCAAGCAGTCTTAGAAGGAAAGAGCTCAGGTGAAGCTAGGTTCCTTGGCCAGCAAACCAAGTCTTCTACCTCCCCGAGTATGTGTTACTACTGTGTGAGTGATGTATATACCGATTCTATTTTTTGACCAACATGTTTGGTTCTGAAAAGAACAGTTTTTTGTTACAGTTCAATAGGTGTACAAACAGTATGACATTCTTAGAGGACTTTGAGGATTCCATCTTGAAGGTCTCCCAGGAAAAGGCAATTGTCAGCATGTGAGAAGTGTGCACCGTCTGGTAGGTATAACCGATCATAACAATAATTAATTTCAGGGTGACGTATGGTGTGCATTCCAGACATGTGTAGATATGCAGATATTTGTATGTTCACTTTTCTACGTGCTCTGTCAAGCAAGTATGCATGGTGTTCTGCTTGCCAGACCCTACGCTCTGTAATATCAGAAAAAAATGATTTTATAGGCAGGTAACATACCGATAATAGAAGCAAGGTCCAGTTTTGCTTCTGACACTAAATCTACCCAGCGTTTGGTGCCTAAATCATTCCCTCCAAGATGGATCACCAGTATATCAGGGTGGTCTTGAGTACTCAGAAGTCTGTGCATAGTAGGCATGAGGTGCTCCCACCCATTCACCCTATGCCTCAACTTCACACAACAATTTGGGAGCTGCAGGTTTCTCCCAAAATAACTGTTCTGAGCAAACTCAGATGCTCGCCTCACAATACTGCTGCCAACAATCCACAAAGTCTTTGTGCTGTGTTTTTTGCCATTCTCAGCTTTTAAACTTAGAAGTGGACAGAGAGCAACCAAAAAAGTCAATGTTCACCCTGCAGTACCTAGACAGTAGTGAAAGTAAAACTGTAATTTCCCTCCCAAGTTAAACACTGCTTCTGTGGGCTGACCCATAAGTCACAAATTAAAGTAATCATTGGCTAATATTCAGCCCTCCCTAACCAATGTAGTGTGTGCACTGACTATGATTGAAGCTCTGCTTAAGCTAAAATGTGGGAGAATTTCAAGGTGGCAAAAAATGCATCATTTGAACAGGCAGTTTCAAACAATCACAAGTGCAGGGACATGTCTCATTGGTTCCCTTTTCTGTTATGGTACACGTGCACCTTGCGATCTCCCTCCATTTACAGCTGCATCTGTGCAAGTAAGTACCAAATGACTGTCTGACTTTAAACAGTTATTCCTAAATAATACAATATCATAGGTTATTTATAGCAACATAGTCAAATAGAGCAGTAAAAAGCATTTTGATTAATACTATTTAAGCATTTCTAACACTTATTATCATAGTAGAAAAATAATTTATAAAATGTGATGTACTTACGGTGAGAAATATGCTGTGTAGCTGTCCCTCTAAGATGGCTGCTGTGTCCTTCTTCTTGACTCTTCTCCATCTCTGATTGGCTGTCTTACATGACCTGATCAAGCTAGCACAAGATTGGTAGGACAACATGTCAATCAAATTGCAATCAAGATATCAATCGCTAATGCATACAGTAACTCCCCTTGGTAAAAATTTGCGATACTTTCAAACGCACAAAAGTATTTTTTTGAAACTGTCAAAGGTTCAACACTACTTTTTCGAAACTTTCAAATGTGTGAAACTGTTTTATCGAAAGTGTCAAAGTTCGAACGTATTTTTTGTGATACTTTCGCACATTCAACACCATATTTTTCGAAATTTAGTTCAACACTTTCAAACATTCTAAACTATTTTTTGCAACACTTTCATACAATTGACACTATTTTTGAGACACTTTCAAATGCACAACACTATTTCATGTGTTTTTTAAAAAAAATTAAATTTGTGAAGGGGCAACTATCCTACTTCCTATTTTTGTGGACAAATACAGAAGTGCACACAATTCTTGATTATTATTTTAGAAGTTATATCTGCCACAATTTGAAAACACAATGTGCTGTTGTTATATCACATATGTATAGCCCATTATATTATGTAATGTTAAAAGCAAACAACATATATGAAGTCTAATTTTTTTGCTTTTCTGTATTTCCCATATAGGTGTCTGTTTCTTCTGTAACATTGCTGTACTCAAGTGTGAATTGTACATCAGAAAAGATGCCTTCTAAGCAAAGACAGAAGTCTATGCAGGGACGAAACAGGCATAATAGTATGTCACTGTTGCTTAAGAGCCATGTAAAAAACAGCAATACTAATTCAAGACATAAAAATATTGAGCAATCCTCAGTAAAAGTAAATTCAGACCTTTATCAGTCTGTTGGTGAAGGACATGCTCGCTCAACAGCAAGAAAAAAATGTGTAGCCAAGGAACAGTTTTGCAGATCTGTGAGCAGAAAAGCAACCATTGCAAAGACACGCATCAACACACATAGAAAGCATCATCGAAAATGTATTGCTCCTGATGCTTCTCTGAGGAAGCAAAAGTATTTTCAATCTGTAGCTTCTAAAGCCAAGATTGAAAGACTTATTGCTGCTGTGATGAGACATAAGCTCAGAAAAATCAAGAGTCATCTCTGCTTGATGAAATTTTGCTTGAAAGTACAGACATTTATTAATAGAGCAGTTTTTGTTCTTCAACGCTAGTGGCGTAGAATGTCTCATGTACTTGAGCAGTTTAGGAAAATTGTGTATGATATAAAGATGAGGCTACAATGATATCCTCTCTTGAACCTGCACAACTTCTGTGATGTTTTCTGGGACACTGGCTGCACACAGAGGCAGATTTTTCTGGGAAGAGTCATATTACTCTCAGAAAAAGGACAGCAAGTTGTGCATTGATGAATCCGGCAAAGTCTGTAATATGCTCAGTGTGTGTGATGATTCTACGATGGAGTCAGATGATGAGTCTGAGGCAAGTATTAAGCCTCATAGACATCACTGTCTCTCATGGACATGCAATGACACTTGCAACCATAGACAATCATTATTTGATAAAGTTAAGGACTTTATCAACCTCTTTGTAATTGCTGACCGTAAAGACAGACATAAACTGTTTGAGACCATCGACCTATGTGAGATCCATCCACACACTGGACTTATGGGTCACTCCCTTGCATGCATAGATAGTGGTGTTTGTGACAGTGTCTTTCACCATAGGCGCATGCTGGGAGTACATCAATCAGGCATGAGGAACTTTGTGTACAGGGTATATGAAGTTTGGCGAGTTATCTCTCAGTATACTCATCTCAATCTCAATGAGTTACTGTTTCTGGTGACATGCATGGTGCCATTAAATTTCTAAAACAGCTGCAAAGTGTCAGCAGTGTAACTGATACTGCAATTACTCAGGCATCTATTACTGATGGAAATTGTGTGTCTGTCCTAGAAACTGATGTTCTCAAAAAGTTTGGGAAATCAATAGCCAAATTTGAGTTGGCAAAGTGACAGAAGTTTGACTCTGTATGTGTGTCATGTGAATGGCTTTGTTATGGAAAGCAAACGGTCACAGTGAATCTAGAAACCTTATCATCATACAATGATATGTGGTTTTGACTTTCAGCATTTCTGTTGTTAAGGTCTGACTTTGAGTTAGACCCAATCATTGTGTTGTGCTAACACTGTTTTTCCAAAGTGAAGTGTAACATTCTGCCACCAAGGTCAGTCTTGAGCAACATAGAGGCACATGTGACACCAACTGAAATTGCCACATTGAATATGTTTGAACGAATTCTTATTCAGACAATGAAACCATTTAAAACTATTCTACAGATGAACACTAAGACACGGAACATTCCACAAAAAGAACTCATCAGATCTCTTAAGGGTTCCGTCATGTATCTTTCACTTCCTCTGCAGGAAAATGTGGAGCTATCTCTATTAAAAACACTTTGGTCATTCTTGTAAATGGTGTGCCAACAAAGTCAAAGGTGATTTGGCAGGATGTTGTAAATGTTGAGAAGGTGAAGCTTGCACTTACTCACTTGAAGAACAACAATCCTTTCTATGCTGACCTTAATATTGATCAAATCACTACTGTGCCTTTTGATCATGATGACTTAGATAGCACAAAGCCAATGATTGAGAAGGTCAATGTGGAAACAAATGACAATGTGTATGAACAGTACACAATTCACCCACCACATAGCAGAGATCCGGTAGGAGACAACATTGATCTCTATCAAATGAAACAGGTGGAAGGTGAGCCTGTCAGCATTTGGGAGGCAACACTGGAAGCACGCTGTTTCCCAGACCTATTCCCAACAGGGTCAGGTGGTCAACTAGATGAAAGAGAAGTACATGTACAGGGTGCTGAGTACCGAGCAAGCCGTGTCCTCAGTAAAGATGGCAAATTCAGATGCAACATACAGTACCTGTTCCATCTCCTGTGGGAGAGTGAACTTGGCATATTGTCTGCGTCTATCGCACATACTATTCATCTGACTACTCCACTTGATGGAATTACAGCTGCACAGTTTCTTCAGAAATTGAAGCAGAAGGATGAAAATGTGCAAGTTAAATTGTCTTCTATTCTGTCAAGTCTACGTGGCACCAAAGAATATTGGTACCACAGACACTCTGAGGTGATGACAATGCTGCAAGAGCATGGTGCAGCCACATGGTTTGTCACACTCAGTTGTGCTGAGTATATCTGGGATGAGGTCATAGAACTGTTGAAGTGGGCAAACTCTAATGTTGAGGGTATTACATTAATGACTCTCGGAGAGATGTGCTCACTTGACCTTGTCTCTGTCACAAGGCATTTCCACAAGTGGTTCCATGATATTCTGACTTTCATTTTGTCAAAGGACTATCCTCCTCTTGGTGTTGTGGAACATTACTTTTGGAGGATGGAGTATCAGGCAAGAAGTGCTCCTCATATTCACATGTCGCTGTGGATCAAGGATGCCCCCCCCATATAGGTGAGCATGAAGCAGCACAAGTGCTTGCATTCATCAAGCAATATATCACTGGCCACATTCCAGACAAGTATGACAGTCCAACACTGTGGAAGTTGGTGCAAAAGTTCCAGCACCATATTTGTGCTAAATACTGCCACTGGGTAGTGAAGAACAAATCTGATTTGTACACAAGATGTTGTTTCGTATTTCCTAGACATGTCTGTCAGGACGGTTGCATGAATGAACTGCTTTCAGCAATGCGACACCACTTGAAGGCAAAATCAACCAAGAGGGTATATGAGTTACCCAGAGATGAGAAGGAGACGTACATCAATGACTACAACCCTATTCTTCTCCTAATGTGGCAAGCAAACATAGATGTACAGTTTGTGGCTGACAACTCATTGGCTCTGGTGCGGTATGTCACTTCATACATAACTAAACATGAGCAGACTAGTTTGCAAGATCTTTGGGAAGATATTGCTAGTTCAAGCAAGAGCCTGACATCTCAGTTGTGGTCACTAGGCTTGAAGACCCTTTCACACAGAGAATGTGGTGCTTATGAGGCCGGTGATTGCTTGATTGGTACACATCTGTATGGCAAGTCTGATGCTGTCCGCTTTCTCAGTGTGAACTACAAAGAGAAGCGAAAGCATGTACTTATTCCCCATGCTGAGATTGAGGAACTGGCTGTCAATAGACCCTCTTCAAGACATATCTTGAAGAATAACCTCATTGACACATACTACTCCTGTAGACATGAAGACATGGATTAAATGTGTCTATATCAGGTGGCTAAGTGGTATGACTACAAGACAGATGTCACACCTGATTGTACACATGACATTTACAAGGTCAGAGGAGAGAATGGCTGTCTTGTTAAGAGACATAAGCCATGGCTCATCGACCACTGTAAGTTACATCTAGGCACATCTGAGAGCAGAGAGCATTGCTATTTTGCTCTCCTATTCCTATTTAGACCCTGGAGGAATGAAGGTGAATTGAAAGGTGACTGTGATTCTTTTGAGGAAGAGTTTAATCACAGTTACGAGACATTCAAAAGTCAATACTCAGAGATATACATACAGAGACTAGATACTGAGAAGGAGCAGTTTGAAAAGGCACAGAAGCTACTTGAGGAGGATACTCCTGTTAGCTCACAGGACAGTCTTGATCCAGAAGGACAAGGTATCCATGGGGAACCTTTGCCTCTGAATGCCCCAGAAGTACTCATGTCAGAAGTGGAGAGTGCCATGGAACATGGAACACACTGTGGTGCTCACCCAGCTGAGTTGAGACAGACTCAATAAGCAACAGCGTGTGGTTCACTCTCAAGTTACTGACGCAGTACGGCATGGGATACTGCATGAAGAGAAGAAATGTGACTGCTTTGACTACAAACCACTGCAAATGTTTGTTAGTGGTTCAGCTGGCACAGGTAAGAGTTTCCTTACTGAGGCCATCACAGCTGAAATACAGAGCTTGACAGGTTCAGCGATGTCTGTTGCTGTTAGTGCTCCCACCAGACTGGCAGCATACAACATTGGTGGCGTGACGTTACACCATCTGTTCATGTTGCCAGTGGAGCATGGCAAAGCAGGAGAGTATCATAAGCTATCACTTGAGGTTGCATCTCAGCTTCATGCAATGTTTTGTAAGATGAAGTTACTCATCATTGATGAGATTAGCATGGTCTCTAATTTGATGCTTGCCTGTATACATCTACATCTACAGGAGATCCTAGGGACTGACTATGAGATGCATTTGGTGGAAAAAGCATTGTTGTATTTGGAGACCTTTTACAGCTTGCAACTGTGAAGCAGGCCAAGAATACACTTGGCTGCATTGGAAGTTTTAACCTGTGGGAGTTATTTACCTATGTCGTGCTGTATCAGAACATGCACCAAAGTGCTGACATGACTTACAAAGCACTGTTGGATGAAGCTTGTACAGGTTCTCTGTCACCAGAACATGTTGCAATGTTAAATGGCCAAAGAATCAGAATGGACACTACATCCATAGAAACTGCATGTGATGTTTTTAGTGATGTGTGTTCCATGGGCACACGCATTGTGTGTCTCATGCCATGGCTAAAGAAATGTGCTGAGTTCAACAGTGTCATGTTGCAGAGAGAAAATTAATTCTCACACTACATGCTGTTGACGCAATTGATGGTGCCATTTTAAGTTGGAAGCTGGTAGCTAAGATGACTGAATGTCTGAATTGAAGTCAGATGTTTCATGCACAGCTGGTCTAAAAGCTGTACTTACAGTTTGTAAGAATGCACATATCATGCTATGATGAAATCTTGATGTGGAGCATGGTATGATGAATGGTGCCATGGGTAACATCACTGACTTTGTCTACAATGTTCAAAAGACATTTATCGAGACACTTGTTGTTCGTTTTGACAACATGGAACATCCTGTCCAGATTGATCATACCTGTGTCAAGTTTCAGGTATTCAAGGATATCTACGTGAACAGGAAACAGTTCCCCATATGTGTTGCATATGCTGTTACCATTCACAAGTCTCAAGGCTTGAGTTTGGATTCAGCGATGCTGGACATAGGTACAGACATTTTCAGAGATGGCATGAGCTATGTCACACTTTCACATGTATGTAGTCTTTCTGGGTTGCACATCATAACAGTTGCATCTCAGAAGATACGTGCTGACAAGCGCTGTATCATTGAGTACAACAGATTACTTACTCTATACCAGTCAGAGATGTCTTTAATACCACTACCAACGTACGTGGTTGTCTCACATCCTTCAATCATATCTACAGTGGGTAACAAAAGAAAACAAGCTTGCACAACTGATGGAACTGTTCAGAGTTCTAAGAAGGTCACAATGTCAAATACAGATGCAGAGCCAGCTGTTGTTTGGAACTCAGTTGGAATGGCTGTTGTGCCTGTGTTCGGCAACAGTACTACATGTAACTGCTATGCTAATGCAGCTATGCAGGTCTTTCTCCATATGCCACTCTTTGTTGAGGCAATATCTGCTTCACAAGACACTGCACTATCAAAGGAGTTGAAGCAGGTTGTCAACACGGCTTCTGATCAGTCTAAGAATGTGCAGTCACCTAAGCCTCTCGCGGCAAGTGCGGCACATATGATGGCTGAGTACCATTGCTGCAAACATGCAGCAGAACGCTATCGAGTTTATGATGGCTATCATAAACAGCCTGGATAGAGAGGGAACTTCTATGCATCACTATTTTACTGTGTCATATG
Organism: Neoceratodus forsteri; assembly: GCA_016271365.2. Lineage (NCBI taxonomy): Eukaryota > Metazoa > Chordata > Ceratodontiformes > Ceratodontidae > Neoceratodus > Neoceratodus forsteri. Next base: position 1,356,708,700 of record CM057456.1, read on the forward strand.
TTACCAAGTACATATGTCTCTCATGTGGTCATTCAGAATGAGAAACCACAGAAGACATGCTTTGGGTTTCTCTGTTTGTGCCTCAGACTAAAACTGTGAAGTTTCGGCAGCTGTTTACTAATGCTGTAAGTGGTCACCTGTGTGTGAGGTGTGGAGGTACCTGTACTCAGTCCATATGTCTCAGGACTTCATCTCAATATCTTATGCTAGTATTGCATATATTTGACTCCAATGGGCTCAGAGCTGACACACCCATCACTGATTTCACAGCTGGTAGGGTATTATTTAACCAAGCTGTGTTTGACACTCATGCTATCATCTACCACTATGGCCAGTCTGTACATTGTGGACGTTACACTTCTTTGTTGAGGTACAGAACTGGATGGGTCGAGTGCGACGATGCAACAAGCTCTTTCAAACAGAGATTGCCACGACACTTAAAAAATGCATATGTTCTGATACTAAAGAATTATGACAATCTTAATGTGTCAGAGGAGTAGTTACACAACATGTGAAACTCCTTTAATTTGCTGTCCATTTTTTCTTACAGAGTGAGTTTAGTTTCACTGTCATTTGTTATTACCAAATGTATAGTTTTGATTATACAGGAGATATATCACATGGCTCTGTCTCTGTTGCATATATACACTCGTTGTAACTTTAAGATTGTTGCGTTGATCAGTGACACAGTGAAAATAGTTGCAGTGGTCATTAATCAGTGCCAGCTGTTTTCACAGTCACTAGAGAAACCACACTTACATGTCTAACAAAAACTTCTGCATGTCAAAAGAGATATTCCTATCTGGTCAAACTCTTCTGTCATAGTCTTTTGTTATGAGTGTGTTATATGCAGACATGGAAAACACACTTAGCACATTGGCTAGATGTGTGATTGTACTAAAGTACAATGCTTGTCCATGTGAATTTATAGTACTGTGTATCATATCTTTAACTAAAGATTAACAGCACTCTGTCACGTGTTGAGAACTATCATGTGTGCTATGTATTCATTTTTTTCTTCTTATTTTTGTGTCTTGAATAAATATCTAAATTGTTTTTCACAACAGTTCATTACTATGACTGTTTCATCGCTGCGTATCTAGCTTGTATATAAATATATACACGTACAATGTTTAATATAATTTTGGGTTGTACTTAGTACTCTGTTGTAAACACTAATAGCATTAAGTTACATATATGTTGAATGATAGCATTATAACTACGGATTTTCTCTTAAACAGTTGTTGATAGGATTATAACAATGAATTTTATCTTAAACAGTTGTATACTCATAAAGAGTAAACAGTAACACAGTGCTATTTCTTATCATAAGATATTATGCAGTTTCACATATGTAATGTTCTGTAATGTTATAGTCCCATCATTAATAACAAGTTAAGGTGTTCCATTGTCGATATCTGTATCATTTAGTGCACACATTTCTTGCTCATCATACCATTAGATGTTATATTAATAGTATTTAGTAAAAATTGCTTTCATATAACTAAAAGATGTAACAGATGTAGACGTTTAACTAGTTCTGAACCAATGCAACTATTTTTTGAACATTAACAGTGATGTATATAATACTGTTACCATGTAGAATCAGAAATCTTTGTGTTTCACCCCAACTTGATGTATGTTAACAGTTGCTCTAAACTGTACATCAGACACTTTCACTGATGACAACTGAGCATTTTTTTGTTCCTGATAATATTCTCTGATTGCCTCTATTGAGGGGTCGGGTGGGAATTTTCCAAATGCAGTAATATTACAGTATATCTTAACATGTACATCTATGTGTGTATGTATTCATATGTCTACACATAGAATACAGTAATATAAATGTTTAACTGTTAGTTTCAAAATTTATTTCTTTGTAAACCATAGCCGGTTTCTGCTGCTATGAGTTTATAAGTCGCATCTGGTTTTTCGTCCACTCCAGGAACATTCACACTATCAGTCTCACAATAACAACAACATCATAACTGTTTCATATGTGTAAACCATCTAAACAGGGTGATGTTATGCCTACCCTTCTGTGTTTTTTTTATTTTGTAACATGTCACTGATTTACTGTCTGTGATACTGGTTTACATGTATGTCAAGTAACAGTGAAAAAAAATTATGTGGTTGTTTTGTGAGACTGATTTTTGTGCACCAATTGGATTTTTAATTCAGCCTTCTCACAATGATTACTTGGGCAATAAATCTTTTTAAACCTTATCTACCAGTGTTGTGTCTTTCTTTTATCATAATGTTACAGTGATACTATATATGTTGGTGTTGCTGCAGTACTGCATTTAAGCATACTGCATGATGTTCATTGCTACATTCTTCCTATTTATCACTGTGACGGGTATCATTGCATGCCTGAGACTGTGCAAGTAATTAATCTTGTAACTGGACTCTACCTGCAATCAGGTAGTTCTACTGTAAATATCCATCCCTTTCTTTAACTGTTGCTCTACACTCAGGCTGCAGTAGCTCAGTACACAATACCTGGTCTGGGGATAGGGCATTGCCTGACTAACCCATGCAACTCCTAACTGTACTTGCAATCAGAGAGGTGTAACATTCATATCAATGGGCTTATTTTTGCTGTGGCTATCTACTCAGGACACAGTCATAACTGTGGTTACTGCAGTGTACCTATAAAGAAGGAGCTGTACTATCAATGTACATGTCCTTTTTGTTTCACTATGACTCACCACTCAGGATGCAGTACCTCCTTGGGTTCGGGGAGCAAATTCCTAGCTCAGACTGTGCAACTCTAAACTGTGAAAACATGTGTGCAGCTGCAATCAGAGTAGCGTACCATTGATGTGCATGAACTTATTTTTTGCAGTACTTCTACACTCACTACGCAGTATCTGTTCTGTGTAGAGGTGGTGGGGGGGCATTGCCTAGGTGACACCGTGCAACTCACAACTGTGCTAACTTGAGTGTACTTACAATTAGAGATCTGTACCACTGATCTCCACAACCTAAAATTAGCTGTGTCTATCCACCCCAGGACACAATACTTAATCCATAGTGTAGGAGGAGTATTGCATTGCTGAGTACAGACAAATGATAAGTGTGGTGACTGTAGTATACCTGCAACCAAGGAGATGTACTGTTAATGTCCATGGTCTTTTGTTTTACTGCACCTATCCACTCAGGATACAGTACCTGCTCTGGTGGGGGTGCAAATTCCTAGGTGAGACTGTGCAACTCCTAACTGTGAAAACTTGTGTGCAGCTGCAATCAGTAAAGCGTACCAAAAGGGGCCCGCATTCCCACCACAAATGAGACATAGTGAATGTACTGCAGTGGCACGGGCATGACACATAGTGAACATATCATAGCTGAGTACGGGCCTTTGGGCCCACACTCCCACCACAGATGAGACATAGTGAGAATACAGTGGCAGGACTGCCACAGATGAAATATAGTGAACATATCGCAGCAGTGGAGGTGGGCTCGGGCACCACACTCCCACCACAGATGAGGGAGAAGAATGCAGCAGCAGGAGAGAAAATACTGAATGTAATGCAGCAGCAGGTGGGGCCCCATGCTCCTGCCACGTGATGTCTAGTGAGATAGTAAGAGGAACAGCAATGCAAACACAAGGTGGAAACAGAAATGGTAACAGTAAGGTAAACACAAGCGCAAATGACAACACGAAGGGCACCGCACACGGTGGCATGGACAGGAACAGTAATACAAACGGGGACATAAACGCAAGATGAAACAGTAAGCGTAACAGTAACAGAAACACAAAACCTCTTTTTGGTGGACAACTGCATAGAGAAAGACAGTGTGTACAAAGAATGTATGCATTGTAATGGCAATGGAAGCTTAAAACGAGCATTGGAAGTACTTGATTGCAAATATCTCAGCAACCATATGACGTAGAAAAAAAAATGTTTACAGAAATCATTATTTCCCTAGCTACCGTTTTGCATTACATAGCCCATGGGGCTATGCAGCTCATGATGAAAAATCTGTATCTCGCACCTTTTTTGAGATACGAGCCCCAAAAGGCAGGGCGTACGCCACCATGTTAGTCTATGGGAAAAAAGTGTCAACTTTGGAGTATCGCAACTTGGGAGCTGTGCAATATTTTTTCACCAAACCACTGAAAGGCACATATGTGAGATGTTGGCTGCCTTCCCTCCAAATTTCAGCCCAAAAGAGCAAACGGCTGTTTTGCAGCAGGGTGACAAAGAACTCCTGTCATTTTGGCCATAGTCTGGAAAAGTACTGTCGAACTTGCGAAAGCTTTCGCAAATTCATTCGAAAGTGTCGCAGGTTCGAAAGTACCTTTTCCAGAAATCTGAAAAACATATTTCTGGGGTGTTTTACCCCAAAATAAAAACATGCCTAGCATCCTCAGGATCCGACTGGGTGAATACAAAAAGAATTAGGTTGCTAGAGGATCCCAAATTTAAATGAGAAGCATTTTTCTTATCGCTAACTGAAAACAAAATGGCAGATTTGTGAAAGTAAAAGGGCCATTTGCCAAAGTAAAAACTGCATTTGCGACACTTTCGAAATGTTTTACTTTTCCCATTGACTTATAATGGGAAATTGTTTTTTGAATAACTTTTGAACAGTTTAATATTTTTTCATGAAATCTCCAAAAGGCACATCAGGCACCCTGTCCGTACATTCCCTGAAGTTTTCGTGCTGGTCGCACAAACCGCGTGACCTTTAGGCGAGAGCAAAGAAATCACAAAAAAGCGTAGCTGCGTAATTCGTTGTTGCTTAATAACTCTGCACCCGTATATCTGACTGGTATGAGAGTTAGCAGATCCCAAGATCTACAATGCCCAATCATGCATACCAAATTACAGGCAAATCCATTGAATGGCGACAAAGTTATTATGGTGCAAAGTTTGACCCTTTAACCTTGAAAGTTCTACTCAACCCTAACTATGGTAGCACTACTATTATATATATATATATATATATATATATATTGGAGGCAAAAAACTCCGTTTAATGCATTAGTTAGGGTTGTTTCACACGCAATACGGTTGAAAAAATATTACATGGCGGCAAAGTTACGGCACTCCAAAGTTGATGCTTTTTCCCATAGGATAACATTACGGCATCCGACGCAGTACTGGAATCATTTGGCACCCTGCTGCAAAATAACAGTTTGGTCTTTTGGGCTGAAATTTAGAAAGAAGAAAGCCAACATCTCATAGATGTGCCTTTTTGTGGTTTGGTGGAAAAATATTACAGGGAGCCAAAGATATGGTACTCCGAACTTCTCTTTTTTTCCCCTAGGATAACATTACGGAGTACACGGCCTGTCCAGGGCCCGTATCTTGAAGCGGTCACGAGATCACGGACTTTTGTCAGAAAAATGCTTAGCCCCCTAATGGTAGCTAAGTACAAAACTAGCCAGGAAAGTCATAAATCATATGACTTTTAAATTTTTTCTACATTGTACGGTTCCTGAGATATAAGCAATTTAGTATTCCAACTCCTCATTTTCTGCCGCCGCATTACATTCACTATTTCTCATTATCATTCTCAAAAAGAAGGGAAATTAGAGGCAAAAAACTCTGTTTAATGCATCAGTTAGGGTTGTTTCATACCGACAAAAGCGAGGAAATTCGGTGTTAGGGTTGAAAACCCCCCTCGGACCCCACAGTAGTGTCACAAAATAGTGTTGCACCTGTGACACTTTTGCAAATTTTTGTGAAAATTGCAGCAAATTGTGGCACTACTTTTCCAGACTACAGCCAAAATGACAGGAGTTCTTTGCCACCCTGCTGCAAAAGAACGGTTTGGTCTTTTGGGCTGCAATTTGGAGGGAAGGAAGGCAGCCAATACCTCTCAGATATGCATTTTGGTAGTTAGGTGAAAAAATGTTGCATTGCTGAAAAGTTACAATACTCCGAAGTTGGCGTTTTTCCCCATAGAATAACATGGTGACATACGCTGTGCCTTTCGGGGCTCGTATCTCGAAAACGATGCGAGATACAGATTTTTTGTTGTGAGATTCATAGCCCAAGGTCTATGTAATAACAAAAACCCAGCCAGGAAAATAATGATTTTTGTGAAATGTAAATTTTTTTTCCTGTCTCATGTGGTTGCTGAGATATTAACAATTAAGTACTTCCAATGCTCGTTTTTAAGCTTTGATGCCCATTACAATGCATACATTCTTTCTACACACTGTGTTTCTCTATGCACCTGTTCATCAAAAACAGGGTATACGCTTCTGTTACCCTTACAGTTACTGTTTCCACTTGCATTTATCTCCCCATTTGCGTTACCGTTCCCATGTACGCCACCATGTGTGTTACCCTTTGCGTTGTCATTTGCGCTCGCGTTTTCATTACTGTTACCATTTGCATTTCCACTACTGTTTCTGTTTGCATTTTTGTTTGCGTCACCGTGCGCATTGCCATTTGTGTTTCCTGCAGCCATTTCATTTGCATTTCCGTTTCTCTTTTGTTTTGCATCTTCCTTGCTCTTACTGTTACCATTTGCATTTGCAGTTGCGATACTGTGCCTGTGCACATTACGGTTTGTGTTTCCATATGCGCTTGTGTTTCCTTTTGTGTTTCTGTTTCCTTTGCTGTTATTGTTGCTGTTACTGTTACCATTTATGTTATAATTGCGGTACTGTGCCCGTGCGCGTTTTGTTTCGTGTTTCCATATGCACTCCTGTTCCCATTTCCATATCTGTTTCCTTTGGTGTTATTCTTCATGTGAACTTTAAAATTTGCATTTGCAATTATGGTACCGTGCCCGTGCACATAACAGTTTGCGTTTACGTGTGCGCTTGCGTTTGCGTTTCCGTTTCTGGTCCCTTTTGCATTCCTTTTGCTGTGACACTTAACATTTCCATTTAAAATATCACTGCCATCACTGTTCATGTTACCAGTTGCATTTTTGTATGTGCTTCAATGTCCGTTTGCGTCACTGTTCGCTTCAGCATCACTTTGCGCTTGTGTTTCTATTAACGTTTCCTTTACCATTTATGTTTGCATTACCATGTGCGCCACTGTTGGCACTTCTGTTTGCATTGCTGTTCTTGTTACTATGTCACAAGACATCACGTGGCGGGACCACGGGATCCCCCACCGCAGCATTACATTCACTATTTCTCATCATCATTCTCAAAAACAAGAGAAATTAGAGGCAAAAACCTCCATTTAATGCATCAGTTAGGGTTGTTCCACAGCGACAAAAGTGAGGAAATTCAGTGTTAGGGTTGAAAGTCCCTCCTTGGACCACTCCAGCCCACCCCTGCAACCGGCATTGGGGTGCACGTTGATGTCATCGGTCCTAACTCTCACCCCATTCTCCTATTCCTCAGCTTTACACATGTGATGGGGTGAGAGATAGGGCCGATAAACTTAATACATACCCGATGCCAGTTAGAGAGAGATGGGCTGGGGGCTCAAGTAAAAGACTTTTCAACCTAACACAATTCCTTGCTTGTAGCTGTGGAACAACCCTAACTGATGCATTAAACTGATTTTTTTGCCATATATATATATATATATATATATATATATATATATATAAATTGTAAACAGACTTCATTAACACATCAGTTGAGTTAAAGCAACAAAAGTAAGGAAATGTGGCATGGGGTTTCTAACTACCCCATTGCCCACCCTGCACAGACCCACTGGTGGGGGGAGGGCCTGTCTTGGGGCCCGTGAACCCTAATGCATGCCCCATTCCAGTACATAATTAGGTGAAATGGGTACAGCGTAGCTGAATGAGGTGTGCATTAGAGTTGATGGACCCCAAGACAGACCCTCCCCCCTCCAGTAGGTCACTGCAGGGTGGGAAATGGTGTGTTAGGGTTAGAAAACCTAAGGCCACATTTCCCTACTTTTGTTGCCTTGATCATGAATGATGCATTAATGAAGTTTCTTGCAATTTGTTTCTTTACTTTTTGAGATAGTATAATAGTATTCTTATTTAATCTCTGGATCACGAGGTCCTTCAGACCCTGCACTCCCATCCCTCCATTGACATAGTATAGCAGTATCCACATGTTATAGTTGGAGTGCAGCACTCCCATCCCTCCATCAAGATAGTACAACAGCATCCATATGTTATGCTGGAATTGCAGTGGCTTCCATCCCTTCATCAGCATTGTACAATAGTATCCACATATTATGGTGGGGCACTGCACTCCCATACCTCCATTGAGATAGTATAACACTATTCTTATTTGAGCCCATATTTTCAACATAGCTTTTTTATGACCTCACCACATGTGACAATGTGACAGGCACTGACAAGCAGCAGAAAAATCCCAGCCTCTCCCTACAAAACAGGGTACTAAATGAGAAAAAGACCAAGGTAGAACGGTCAGTGGGGGATGCTGCAACAGAAGGTAAGGCCATCAAAAAATGGAGAGCAATGAGTACCAATGCCCATAGTCTAGGTAACAAGCTTCCTGAATTAGTGGCCTTGATGGAGGAGGAACATCTGGATATCGTGGCAGTCACAGAAACATGGTACACACAAAACCATGACTGGGACGTAAACATACCAGGATACACTATCTACAGGAGGGACAGGGAGGTAAAGAGGGGAGGAGTAGTTCTTAAATAAGGGAAGGAATAAAGCAACAGAACAAAAGGTAAACAGGGAGGAGAAGAAGCACTGTGGTAAATTTGGAGACAGGCAATGGCACCCAATCCGCATAGGTTGTATACAGACCCCCTTCTCAGGGGGAGGAAATGGACAAGGAAATGATAGAAAGTATACTTAGAATGGCAGAAAAAGGGGAGATATTGCTGATGGGTGATCTGAATATGCCAGATGTTAACTGGAGCGCAGTTGCAGCTGCCACTTCGAAGAGTGCAGTTATTCTAGATGCCCTACAGGGGGCATGCCTTAGACAACTAGTACTGGAGCCCACTCGAGAGGGAGCAATATTAGACTTGATACTCTCAAATGGAGATGGAGAGAGGATCACAGATGTAGAAGTGGTAGCCATCTGGGAACTAGCGACCATCGAACAGTATGGTTCACAACAACACAGCAATAGAGTCAAGCTACAAAGACAAAAGTACTGGACTTTAGGAGGGCTGACTTTGCCAAAATGGTGAAGTGCTCAAGGAATGCACTAGCAAATGGGTGGGAAGGAGGGTGGAAGAGCAATGGGGAATAATAAAACTGCCATCACAGAGGTAACGAGCCTTGTGTGACGCAAATAAACAAAACAAGACGATGTAAGAACCACTATGGTTCTCAAAGGAAGTGGCAGTGAAGGTTCAAGAGAAAAGAAAGCATTCAGGAAATACAAGGAATCCAGCAGGAGCAGGACAGAGAACTGTATCAGTTAAAGCAAAAGGAGGCTGGGAAGGCAGTCAGAACAGCAAAGGCCCAAACTGAGGAAAAGATAGCCAACTCAGTTAAGAAGGGGATAAAACCTTTATAGGTACATCAGGGAGCGAAGGAAGACCAAGGAGGGATAGTGAGGCTTAATAAAGGGAGGGAGGGTGGGTAGAGGAGACTGTGAAAGGCAGAGATACTAAACAAATATTTTTGCTCAGTATTTACAAAGGAAGAGGGAGGTACATAAAACAAACAGTAGTAACACTCTGGATACAGAAGTTGATACCAGCCCATTTACAGAAGAAAGGGTTCTGAAAGAACTCTTAAAACTGAAGGTGGACAAAGCAATGGGGCCTGATGGATTCATCCCAGAATTCTAAAAGAACTAAGGGTAGAACTAGTGACACCACTGACTACCTCTTTAACAAATCATGGGAGGATGGGTGGTACCCGAGGACTGAAGGAGGGCAGATGTGATTCCCTTCACAAAAGTGGGAGCAAGGCAGAAGCAGGAAACTATAGACCTGTTAGTTTAACCTCAGTGATAGGGAAAATGATGGAATCACTTCTAAAGGAAAGAATTGTCAGTATCTAGAGGCCAGAGGGCACAAGACCCTAGGCAGCATGGATTCACAGCGAAGGTCATGCCAGACAATCTGATAGATTTCTTTGACTGGGTGACCAAAGTAGTAGATCAGGAGGGTCTGTGGACATGGCCTACCTAGACTTTAGCAAGGCATTTGACACAGTCCCACACAAAAGATTAATATATAAGTTAGCCAGCCTGGGAGTGGGTCCCAAGATGACAGCCTGGGTAAAGAATTGGCTGGAGAATAGGACACAGAGAGTAATAGTAAATGGAGTCCACTCAGAAGAAAGGAGGGTTACTAGCGGGTACCGTAGGTTCAGTATTAGGACCAGTCCTCTTCAATGTCTTTATGTTTACATTGCAGAAGGACTGGAAGGAAAGTATGTCTCTTTGCAGATGACACTAAGATCTGCAACAGAGTTGATGCACAGGGTGGGGTGGAAAGGATGAGAAGGGACTTGGCAAGGTTAGAGGAATGGTCAAATGTATGGCAGCTTAGATTCAATGCTAAGAAGTGCAAGGTAATGCACCTGGAAACAAAACCCGGAAGAGTACACAATGGGGGTGAGATACTAACAACAACAAAATGGAAAGGGACCTGGGGTAGTCATATCAGATGACCTAAAGGTGGGCAAGCAATGTGAGAAGGCAGCAAGGAGGGTTGGGGGATACTGGGATGCATAGGGAGAGGCATCACCAGTAGAAAACAGGAAGTTATTATCCCTCTGTACAGACAGCTGGTGAGACCCCATCTGGAGTACTGTGTGCAGTTCTGGAGACCCAATCTCCAAAGACATAGACAGGATGGAAGCTGTCCAGAGGGGGCAACTAAATGGTGCAGGGTCTGCACCGGAGGACATATGAGAGAGACTTAAGGAGCTTAATATGTATAGCCTCTGGAAAGGAGGAGAGGGGGACATGATAGAAACTTTCAAGTACCTCAAGGGAATCAACAAAGTCCAAGAGGGTAGCATCTTTCTAAAAAAGAGGTGTGCAAGAACAAGAGGGCACAATTTGAAGATAGAGGGGGGGCTCAGAGGTAATTTAAGGAAGTATTTTTTCACAGAGAGGGTTGTGGATGCATGGAATGGCCTTCCGGAGGAGGTTGTGGAGTCAAAATCAGTGGTGGAATTCAAGCATGCATGGGATAGTCATAAGGCAATTCTGGGGGGTGGGGGTAGAAAGAAGTAGGCTGCTGGTTAACTAGGATCTGCAGCTTATCCAGTAGGTAGGGAAATGGGCAGACTGGGTGGGCCAAGCGGTCCTTATCTGCCGTCAAATTCTATGTTTCTATGTTTCTATGTTTCTATGTACCCAGCACAGAAATTGTTCAAAACCCTGCCAAAACACAGTTCTTCATAATCGTAATGCTAATCTACACCACAGGTTTGAAATCATGTTTTGGACAGGATTTGGCAAATGACAGCTGTGACACATAGGAGGCGAGGTAATAAGAACAGTATGTTGAAAATATAGGGTGAAAATATTGAAAATCTACTAAGTTACGAGTGTGCATAGTGAGATTGTGCCAAATGCCCATAACGCATCCATTTTTCAAAATTGTATCAAAAATTTTCAACATAGCCTTTTTATGACCTCACCACACGAACATAGCACAGAAAATTTTGAAATCCCTACCAAAACACAATTCTGCTCAATTGCAACACCAATCTTCACCACAGGTGTAAAATCACATTTTGGACAGGATTTGATAAATGACAGCTGTGACACACATGAGGTGGGGTAATAAGAAGAGTATGTTGAAAATATAGGGTGAAAATATTAAAAATCTACTAAGTTTCAAGTGTGCATAGTAACGCAGTCATTTTGCACTTTTGACCCCAAATTTTCAACATAGCCTTCTTTTGACCCCCTCCTGATGAACAATGTGACTGCCATTACACAAATCCCACCAGAAAGGTGATTTTGCCAACCAACATGAAATCACCTTTCTGGTGAGAATTGCCTAATGACAATCATTATGTTCAGGAGGTGGGGCCCCAAAAGGCCATGTTGAAAATTTGGGGCCATAATGATAAAAAATAGCTGAGTTATGGCTGAAATTTGAAGCCCCCCATTGAAATACATAGCATCGTATTTACCTTAGTTCAGATTACAGTCACCTGTTCCAGCAAGATATTTCTTCGATCATGGGAGTGGGTGTCAAACCAGGGACCTCCTTGGGTGAGTGCTGGTCTGGGGGGACATCAGAGGGGTGTGGGGAGGTGTGTGCACAGTGGGAGGTCATGTGGGGAGTATGGGCACAATCAGTGATGCATGGTTTACTTCTTTACAGACAAAACAGCTGGAAAAGACAATGAGGGACAGTTTTCTACTTTTTACAGAAAATAAAATAAATGGGCACAGATAGGAAACCCATTACCACCAATGAAAACTGTGGCAGTGGCAGGTGGGGGGTACCACTGGACACCAGGGAGACATGCCAAGTAGCCACATAGTGTATACATTTAAATAAGTGGGGCAATGGAGGGTTGAGGGTACCACTGGACACCAGGGAGATGTGGCAAGTAGCCACTAAAATTTTAAAAGATATATAAATTATAAAACCAAGGCATGGGTTTGGCTTAGGGGGACATCCTGTACCCACCCATACCTTTGCTTTTGTGTAGTTTATTTAAAAACAAGATAATTTTACAATATAAAATCCCTCTTTGTGATCCCTTTTTGACAGCGATCCTCACAAAAAGGGACTGGCTGGTGAAAAGGGATCACAAAGAGAGGTTTATAGTTTTTAAAACTGCTATTTTTTTAAATAAATACACAAAACCAAAGGCATGGGTGGACACAGAACATCCCACTATGCCAAACCCATGCCTTGGTTTACAAACTGTCGCTGGGGAAAGTTCCAAGATTTTGTTTTTTCCCCTCACTAAAGGAGAAAACAAAATGGTGGCTGACCGAACAAGTATTTATCTAGCAAAAAAGGATTTTGCAAGATTTCCAAATCCTTTTTCGCAATCCTTGTTTGTGAGCCACTCATGAAGAGGAAGCCCTCATCGAAACTGTGCATCTATCCCAAAGAGTGAACTGTGCATGCTCAGAATCCAAATGTTTAACATGTAATAACTTTGGAATGGATTAATATTTTTTCACCAAACCAACTCTGGATTGTGTCTTTGGATAACCTCTTTCTACCCTGAAAACAGTGGGGGCACAGCAAGATCACAAAAAATGACCCTGGCATTTGCTAAAAAAAGCAAAAAAATGCATTTTGTGGCACTTCACTGCACGGAAGCCTCCTGTTCCTGTCTACACAGTCGGGGCTACTTTGTTCTGCTAAGCTCTGGAGTCCCAGGACCACTGCCTTCACAGTTTGGGCTGTTGCACAATGCTGCCCCAGGCCACTAGAGGTGGGGTATTTACTGCACCTGCTACCCACTTCCATTGCCCCAAATGGGCAAGGCTGCTGCACTAAAAACACCCTGTCCCAAAGTCAGGGCTGCTGTACCCTGATGCCCCTCTGTGTCCTGCCACATGGTGAAGGCATCTGCACAATTTTGTTCTCTGTCTCTGCCACCACATCCAAGGCTGCTGCACTCTGTGCCTGTCTACACAATTAATGCTGCTATGGCCTGCTGTGCCCTAAAGCCCATGCCTCCACAGTTAGGGCTGCTGCTCCATGCTGCCACTTGCAATAAGACAAGGCAGGGCACGTGCTGCACCCTTTTCCCTGCCACCACAGTCAGATTCTTTGCTACACCCTGCACCCCATGTCCCTTATCCTAAACAGGTGAGGTTGCCACACTCTGTCCCACAGTTTGAGCTGCTGTACCCAGATGCCTCCCCTGTCACGTGCCCAAACAGTTAGGGCTGCTGCACCCTGCTACCCTCTGTCCCCATCCTATAACACAAGATTAAAGTCTTTTTTATGTTTTTTTCTTCCAAGCAGTTTGTGCAGTGTACCAAAGGATCTGAGTCTAGTGGCAAGAAACAGCATGGTGCAACAACCCTAACTGTAGAGGCAAGAGGCTCTATGGTGCAACAGGACACAGTGGTGACAGGGGACAGAGAATAGCATGGTACAGAAGCCTTGACTGTGGTGCAGGACACAGTGGGGCATCAGGGTACAGCAGTCCTGACTGGGAGATGGGGAGCACTTGGTGCAGCAGCACTGCCCATTTGGGGCAACCAAAGTGGGTAGCAAGGTACAGCAAAAGCCCCACCTTTGGGGGCCTTGGGCAGCATGGTAGCAGCCCCAACTGTGGAGACAGAGGCCATGGGACACTAGGGCTTAGCAGAGCACAGCAGCCCTGTCTGCGGAGAAAGGAACAGGGGCAACAGAGTGCATTGGCCCTGACTGTGGGGGTTGGGGACAGAGGGAAGCAGGGTGCAGCAGACTCAACTGAGATGCAGGAGACAGGAACATTAGGATGCCATAAATCATTTGTAGGTATACATATACATGATGTATTTCCACACAGAAACCCTCAAAGAACTGAATTGTATGGGTTCCTGAAAAAGCAGAGTGTGGCAGACACATGTTTGTCAATCTGACATAAAAACAACATTTTTCTCACATGAACCTATTTATAGAGGCTACAGCCAAGACACACTAGACACACTGGGCTGGATATTCAAAAGGGTTGCGCCATGCGCAATAGGTTTGCGCCTGCGCAAGTCTGAAATTGTGCCATTCTGCCATATTCAGCAGGAGGCAGTTGCCCCCCCCAAGTCAAGCTGAGCAACAGCGCAATGCAAATGAAGGCATGCTGAACCGGAGGGAGAGGAACCATGCATAAACTGCACAGCCCGATATTCAGCCGGGCTGTGCAGAGTTGTGCTGGTGCAACCACCAACCTGCGCTTGCACAACTTTGAGCAAAAAAAAAAGGAGTAAGTCGAGGGCCACCCACAGGTGAGCTGCCGCATTGCAGGGCACAACACAGCAGCTGCCACCTGCGGGTGGCCCTCAACCTACTCCCTGTGTCCCCCTGCAACCCAATCGTGGGCATATAGCAACCCCCCCTCCCCCGACTGGCCCGATCGCGGGCAAAAGTGTAAAAATCCCCCCTCCCCCCGACTGGCCCGATCGCGGGCATTAGTTAACCCCATCCCGACTGGCCCGATCGCGGGCAGCAAAGTGTCAACCCCAGGACATATTCCTGGTGGTCCAGTGGACCGTGAAGCCTGATCATGGGCAAAGTGTACAGTAACCCCCACCAGCCCGATCGCGGGCAGCAAAATATCAAACCCCCAAGGACATATCCCTGGTGGTTCAGTGGACCTTGAAGCCCGATCATGGGCTGCAAACTGTTCAAACACCCCAAGGACCACCTACCCTGGTGATCTAGTGGCTCCCACCCACCCACCCACAAAGCCCCACCAGCTCCCCCATCAGCCGGCAGCATCCCACCCACCTGCTGCCTGCCGACCACCGACTGACTGCCTGGTAGGGCTGCATGCCCATTGGTGCAGAGCAAGAGCCAATGGGCGTGCAGCCATACCATAAGAGCAGTCCAAATATGAATTAATTCATTCATTCACATATCTGAACCTACCTTATGCGGTATAAACTCACACCATTGTCTTGCTCTGCACCAATAGCGTCTGCACCACTGAAGTGATCGATGACGAGCTGATGCTGGCGACGGCAGGTGGATGCAACCGCTCCAGCTGACTGGCGGAGGCGGGTGTGACACTCGTGAACAAGGTGAGTGACCCTAGAGCACCAGAGGCAAAGAAATCTGGATCTTTAGTGATTGCAACCTGATCCAGCCGGACCACTGAACCACCAGAGAAATTCAATTTACTGACAGCCGAAGTAGACTGGTAGGGACCTATACACTTTACCGACTAGTGGGGGTTTACTGTACACTTTGCCTGTGATCGGGCTTCACAGTCCACTGGACCACCAGGGATATGTCCTTGGGGGGTTGACACTTTGCTGCCCGTGATCGGCCAGTCAGGAGTGGGGGTTGACTAATGCCCGTGGATCGGGCCAGTCTGGGGGTGGGGGGTTGACTAATGCCCGTGATCAGGCCAGTTGGGGGGTTGGGGGATTTATACACTTTTGCCCGCGATCGGGCTGTAGGGGGCGTCGGTCCCCGATGGCTGCTACCTGGCAGGGCGCCAGGTGCAAGTCCTCAGGGATTGGAGCACCTGCATGCTAATGGCATGCAAATGGGGCCATAAATAGATGCAAATGGCCCCCTCTGTGCCTTGCATGAATTATGGCCCTATTTGTATGTCACCTTTTGAATATGGGAAATTTGAGCATGGCCAATGGTACTTATGCCACCGCAACTTGAATACTCCCTCTGACCACTTGTGGTGGTGCAAGTTCCACTGCGCGCATGCACAGTGGCTGTAGCGAGGTGATATTCAAAGGAGTTGCTCAATAGAGCAACTCCTTTGAATATCGCCCCGGCCACACCCCTGCGCAACTATTTTATGCAGCGCAAGGGCTTGCGCCACAAAATAGCGCAGTTTGAATATCCAGCCCACTGCTTCTATGAATTAACAAGATTTCAATTTATTTTATGTCCATTAAACAACCCTGTGTTATATAGCCAGAATAGAATGCAGAGTTTTGATGACAAAGAACTGACAGCTGTGATACAGACAAGGTAATTTCTCACAGACATTCATTCATACCACTTCAGTTCAGCACTGAACCCCAAATAATCAACATTTATGAGAATAAAATGATAGATTTTTCAGCTAATCTATCTAAACACAAAACAAATGGGTTAGTAACAAATTCTGAGTGAAAACAATTAGCTCTACAGACTGCTGTGACTGGGAACTGCAACAGCTTCTTAAGTCAATCAGGGAATTAATTGCTGAAGCAGCAGGCTAGAAAAAAGATGTCATTATTCACTGATAGAGACAGAAAAATCTTCACTGTTTCTTCACTGTTTTCAGTTACTGCAGAGCACATTAACAGGTGCTGATTTAAAGAAACCACAAAACCAAACAACATATTTTCTGGAAACACTAGTCATGACACAGGGACGTGAATTCAAGTGAATTCAAACTTTTTATGAACTATGTGCATTTGATCTTTAAAAGTAAGGTCCTTAATGCCAATGAAATTTGGGGGAACACAAATTTTGATACTGTAAAGAAATTTGCACGTAGGGCATATAAAGAATTTTTTGGGCTCCTGGTTTCAGCCCCCTCAGGTTTAGTTCAGCAGAACTGAGAGTGCCTCCCTTGAAAGTTTTTTTTTTCAGTTTCTGCCATGATTGTCACCCAAAGCTAGTTCTACTTTTATAGGCACAGGATTTGACTGACAACAGGAACTTCCTGTTTGGGAGCAGGAAGTGAGTGATCACAGAGCCACCAAAGACCCACCATCCTAGAAGGGCAAGAGTAGCTCTCCGGCCCCCTCTAGCTGCTGGAGGCCTGCCTCTCAGCAAGTAAGGGGTCTACTGAGAAATATAGGATATTCCTGTCTCGAGAGCAGGACAATTAGGAGCAAGGCACAGAAGGCAGAAAAGTAAGCAAAGAAAAAAAAAAAAAAACAAGAGAAAAGGTAAAATTCAAACAACAATTAAAGAACCAAAAAACAAACATAATAAAAGTAGTACAGCCACCCTATAAACACCAATCTTCTAAAAGCCATTCTAGAAGAATACAATGTTATCCCACATCTACAGAACACCTCTCTAAACACAAAAAGAAGAATTACACACTCTCCAAGCTGAAATTACTTAAAATTTATGAGAACCTCCCTCCCTCCCATCCAAAACCACCAATACCCACTACACATTACCTCAAAAGGTACCAAAAAATGGTGAACCACAGCAAAACTCCCAAAGCCAAAGTTAGTAGAAACACAAGCCCTCCCTCCAATTACCTCAAACAATTCCTATACCCATTCTAGCAAAAATATATTTCCCTATAAACACCTGCAATAAAACAAGAAGAATGCAAAACACTCCACAAAAACCCACAGAAAATGCATATGCAGCCCGCTGGCTGACGGGGAGCGGGGTGGTGGGCTTCGTGGGTGGGTGGGGGGCCACTAGATCACCAGGGTAGTGGTCCTTGGGGGTGTTTGAACAGTTTGCAGCCTGTGATCAGGCTTCGAGGTCCACTGGACCACCAGGGACTATGTTCTTGGGGGTTTGAATACTTTGCAGCCCGCATGGGCTGGTAGGGGTTTACTGTACACTTTGCCCACGATCGGGCTGGTGGGGGTTTACTGTACACTTTGCCTGTGATCGGGCTTCACAGTCCACTGGACCACCAGGGATATGTCCTTGGGGGTTGACACTTTGCTGCCCGTGATCGGGCCAGTCAGGGGTGGGGTTGACTAATGCCCGTGGATCGGGCCAGTCTGGGGGTGGGGTTGACTAATGCCCGTGATCAGGCCAGTTGGGGTGGGGGATTTATACACTTTGCCCGCGATCGGGCTGTAGGGGCGTCGGTCCCGATGGCTGCTACCTGGCAGGGCGCCAGGTGCAAGTCCTCAGGGATTGGAGCACCTGCATGCTAATGGCATGCAAATGGGGCCATAAATAGATGCAAATGGCCCCCTCTGTGCCTTGCATGAATTATGCCCCTATTTGTATGTCACCTTTGAATATGGGAAATTTAGCAAGTGTGTACTTGTGCCACCGCAACTTGAATGCTCCCTCTGACCACTTGTGGTGGTGCAAGTTCCACTGCGCCGATGCACAGTGGCTGTGCGTGGTGATATTCAAAGGTTGCTCAATACGCAACTCCTTGAATATCGCCTGCCATACCCCCGCGCGCAACTATTTTATGCAGCGCAGGGCTTGCGCCACAAAATAGCGTGCAGTTTGAATATCCAGCCCACTGCTTCTATGAATTAACAAGATTTCAATTTATTTTATGTCCATTAAACAACCCTGTGTTATATAGCCAGAATAGAATGCAGAGTTTTGATGACAAAGAACTGACAGCTGTGATACAGACAAGGTAATTTCTCACAGACATTCATTCATACCACTTCAGTTCAGCACTGAACCCCAAATAATCAACATTTATGAGAATAAAATGATAGATTTTTCAGCTAATCTATCTAAACACAAAACAAATGGGTTAGTAACAAATTCTGAGTGAAAACAATTAGCTCTACAGACTGCTGTGACTGGGAACTGCAACAGCTTCTTAAGTCAATCAGGGAATTAATTGCTGAAGCAGCAGGCTAGAAAAAAGATGTCATTATTCACTGATAGAGACAGAAAAATCTTCACTGTTTCTTCACTGTTTTCAGTTACTGCAGAGCACATTAACAGGTGCTGATTTAAAGAAACCACAAAACCAAACAACATATTTTCTGGAAACACTAGTCATGACACAGGGACGTGAATTCAAGTGAATTCAAACTTTTTATGAACTATGTGCATTTGATCTTTAAAAGTAAGGTCCTTAATGCCAATGAAATTTGGGGGAACACAAATTTTGATACTGTAAAGAAATTTGCACGTAGGGCATATAAAGAATTTTTTGGGCTCCTGGTTTCAGCCCCCTCAGGTTTAGTTCAGCAGAACTGAGAGTGCCTCCCTTGAAAGTTTTTTTTTTCAGTTTCTGCCATGATTGTCACCCAAAGCTAGTTCTACTTTTATAGGCACAGGATTTGACTGACAACAGGAACTTCCTGTTTGGGAGCAGGAAGTGAGTGATCACAGAGCCACCAAAGACCCACCATCCTAGAAGGGCAAGAGTAGCTCTCCGGCCCCCTCTAGCTGCTGGAGGCCTGCCTCTCAGCAAGTAAGGGGTCTACTGAGAAATATAGGATATTCCTGTCTCAGAGCAGGACAATTAGGAGCTTAAAGGGCACAGAGGCAGAAAGTAAGTAGAGAGAGAAGAGGAAAAAAAAAAGAAAAACAGAGGAAAGGGTAAGGATTCCAAACAACAGTTAAGGGACCAGAAATAAGACATGATGGGAGTGGTGCAGTGCAGTGACTGTGGAGCACCAGTCTTCTGGGAGACGTTCTGGAGGATGCAGTGTTGTCCCATCTGCAGGCACCTCTCTGGGCTGAGGGAGGAGGTTGCGCATCTCCAGGCTGAGTTGGCCAGGATTTGTGGGACCTCCTCCTCCATCCAGGGACCACCAGTGCCACTACCGTTGCCTCAGAGGTTGCCAAGAAAGAGGAGCGGTTGGACCACAGTGGGCTCAGGGAGGGTGAGGTTGGTGGAACACAGGTGCATCCCTCCAGTTGTACCTCACGACAATTCCTATGCCATTCTGGCAAAGTGTGTTTCCTCTATGGAGGCACCTGCAGTAGAGACCAAGGAGGATGCTGGGAACCTCCACAAAGGAGACCCACAGGAGGGTGGCATGGGACCCCACAGGGGAAGGAAACAACTCCTGTTGGGGGACTCCATTGTTAGGAAGGTAGAACTGGGGGAGGAAGGGGAGAGGGAGGTAAGGTGCCTGCCTGGCGCCATGGCTTGGAGGGACAGGGAGCGAATCCTCAGGATTGCAGGAACAGATGCACAGGGGAGGGAGCTGGATGTCATTGTCCACCTAGGGACAAATGACCTGGCTAAGAAAGGGATTAGAGCAGTGCAGAAAGAGTTTGTGGAATTGGAGAGGGGCCTTAGACAAGTAGCATGCACGGTAACCTTCTCAGAGGTGCTGCCCATCTATGACTTAGGAGAGGCTAGGGTGTTCTGCACCATGGAATTCAATCAGTGGTTGAAAAACTGGTGCAGAGCTCAGGGATTTGGCTTCATTGTGTGGCTGGGGGTCCACCTGGAGTGATGCAAGCCTATACTGGCATGATGGGCTGCATCTGTCCAGAAGGGGAACCAGGATCCTAGGTGATAGGTTTAAATGCTTCATTGGCAAGCAGTTAAACTAGCCAAGGGGGGAGGCACTGGAAAGGAGCAGGAAAATCCTAGCCCCCTCCAAAAAATCACGGTAGTAAGTGCGGTAAACACCAACATAGAGGTGTCGATAGGGAGAAGGGCAGGGGTAAGTGGGGAAAGTGACGAAGGCAAGAAGGACAGGGATGGGGCAAAAAGGAGTAAGGCCATCAGGCAATGGAGGGTAATGAGTACCAATGCCTGTAGTCTGGGCAACAAGCTCCCTGAGCTGGTGGCCTTGATGGAAGAGGGATGCCTGGCTATCGTAGCAGTCACATAAACATGGTACACAGAGAACTATGACTGGGATGTTAACATACCAGGGTACATAACCTACAGGACAGACAGGCAGGAGAGAAGAGGGGGAGGAGTAGCTCTCTGTGTAAAGGAAGGGATAAAAGCAACTGAACAAAAGAGTAAACAGGGAGGAGAGGAGGCACTGTGGGTCACCTTGGAGACTAGAAAGGCACCACAATCCGCACAGAGGTTGTGTACAGACCCCCATGTCAGGGGAGGTAATGGATAAGGATATTATAGAAGGCATTCTTAGGATGGCAGAGAAAGGGGAGATACTGTTGATGGGAGATCTGAATATGCCAGATGTTAACTGGAGCACATTTTCTGCAGCCACATCCAAGAGCAGGGCCATTCTCGATGCCCTACAGGTGGCAGGCCTCAGACAGCTAGTTTCAGAACCCATTCATGAGGGAGCAATTTTAGACCTCATACTCTCAAATGGGGGCAGTGAGAGGATTTCAGATCTAGAAGTGGGTTGCCATCTGGGAACAGGTGACCATCAAACAGTGTGGTTAACATTAAACTCAGCTACAGAGTCAAGCCATACAAAAGTGAGGGTACTGGACTTCAGGAGGGCTGACTTTGGCAAGATGGGAGAGTGTATCAGAGAAGCACTAGCAAACAGGCTAGAAGGAGGAGTGGAGCAACAATGGGGAATCATCAAAACTGCCATCACAGAGGCAACAAGCCTTTGTGTGAAGCAAATAAACAAATCAAAATGAAAGAAAAAGCAACTATGGTTCTCAAAAGAGGTGGCTGGGAAAGTCAGGCAGAAAAAGATAGCATTCAGGAAATATAAGGAAACACAGAAGGAGCAGGACAGAGAGCTGTACCAGCTAAGGCAGAAGGAAGCAGGAGGGAAGTCAGAATAGCAAAGGCCCAAACTGAGGAAAAGATAGCCAACTCAGCTTAAGAAGGGGATAAAACCTTTATAGGTACATCAGAGCGCCGAGAAAGACAAAGGAGGGATAGTGAGGCTGAATAGAATGAATGGTGGGTGGGCAGAGGGGGACAGTGAAAAAGCAGGGATACTGAATGAATATTTCTGCTCAGTATTCACAAAAGAGGAGGGGGAAGTGCCTAATCCAATTAACAGAAGCACTCTTGATAGGGGGGTCGATCCCAACCCTTTCACAGAAGAAAGGGTTCTGCAAGAACTCCTAAAACTAAAGGTGGACAAAGCAATGGGGCCTGATGGAATTCACCCCAGAATTCTAGAAGAATTAATGGGGGAACTAGTGAAACCACTGACTACTCTTTTTAATAAATCATGGGAGGATGGTGTGGTACCCTAGGACTGGAGGAAGGCAGATGTGATTCCCCTTCACAAAAGTGGGACCTAGACAGAGGCAGGAAACTACAGACCTCTCAGTTTGACCTCTGTGGTAGGGAAAGTGATGGAGTTACTTCTGAAGGAAAGAATTGTTGAGTACCTTGAGGCCAGTGGGGCACAGGACCCAAGGCAGCATGGGTTCACAGTGGGAAGGTCATGTCAGATGAATCTAATAGATTTCTTTGACTGGGTGACCAGAGTAGTTGACCAGGGAGGGGCTGTGGACGTGGCCTACCTAAACTTTAGCAAGGCATTTGACACAGTCCCACACAAAAGATTAATAGTCAAATTAACCAGCCTGGGAGTGGGTCCCAGGGTGGTGGCCTGGGTAAAACACTGGCTGGACAACAGGACGCAGAAGGTAATTGTAAATGGAGCCCACTCTGAAGAAAGAGGGGCTACTAGTGGGGTACTGCAGGTTTCAGTACTGGATCCAGTCCTTTATAATGTCTTTATAAGTGACATTGCAGAGGGACTGGAAGGAAAAGTATGCCTCTTTGCAGATGACACAAAGATCTGCAACAGGGTTGATACACAAGGAGGCATGGAAAGGATGAGAAGGGACTTGGCAAGGTTGGAGGAATGGTCAGAAGTATGGCAGCTAGGATTCAATGCAAAGAAGTGCAAAATAATGCACCTGGGAAACAAGAACCAAGGGGAAGATTACACAATGGGGGGAGGTAGTAACAACAAAAAAAAGGAAAGGGACCTGGGGGTATTCATATCAGATGACCTTAAGGTTAGCAAGCAATGTGAGAAGGCTGTAGGGAGCGCTGGGGTGTATACTGGGATGCATAGGGAGAGGCATCACCAGAAGAAAACAGGAAGTTAATATCCCTCTGTAGAGACAGTTGGTGAGACCCCATCTAGAGTACTGCATCCTGTTCTGGAGACCCCTTCTTCACAAGGACATAGACAGGATAGAGGCAGTCCAGAGGAGGGCAACTAAAATGGTGCAGGGTCTGCAAGAGAAGCTGTATGAGGAGAGACTAAAGGAGCTTAATATGTATACCCTTGAGGAAAGAAGGGAGAAGGGGAACATGATAGAAACTTTTAAGTACCTCAGTGGAATCAACAAAGTCCAAGAGGGTAGCATCTTTCTGAAAAAGAGACGTGCAAGAACAAGGGGACACAATTTAAAGATAGAGGGGGTGGTTCCAGGGCAATGTGAGGAAGTATTTTTTCACAGAGAGGGTAGTGGATGCATGGAACAGCCTTCCTGAGGAGGTTGTGGGGTCTAAAACTGTGGGAGAATTCAAGAATGCATGGGACAGACATAAGGCAATTCTTGTGGGGTAGGAAGAAATAGGCTGTTGGTTAACTAGGATCTGTGGCCTATCCTGTACGTAGGGAAATGGGCAGACTAGGTGGGCCAAGCGGTCCTTGTCTGCCGTCAAAGTCTATGTTTCTATGTTTCTATGTTTCTACCAGCTTAACTAATGATGCTCTGCCTGGTTTGGCTTTAAAAGAAAAAATGATACTGTTGTCTATGAAATGTGACTCCCCATGGCTAGATAATGTACATGATCATTTTATACAGTATGTAATGTGTTCTACTATTTGTGAAAATATGTGGATGCTGGTATTAAAATTAATTGTAGATATATAAAAGTAATACAATGAATACTTTCAGATAGTGCTAGACAACAGACCTTGCAAATATAAAACCTTCAAGATGTCCTTGGTTATTCTCAAAAGTTAGAGAACATCTGCTGAAGACATACCTAAATATATTAACAGACTCCTTGAAAAGAATAATGGCCACTTGCTATAGATTTGAATTGTTCCCTAGCAAGGTCCTTCAAAAAAGGTTCAACAAGAATTAACAAAATATCATTACAGATGTATGTGGGTGTAATTTAGGTTTAGTTGAAGATCTGTATCATGTGACCATTATCTTTCCCTTGTGAGCTGGTATTAGAAAACAGTTTATATACCCATTTTTATCTAAACTATATATCTCCTGAATATATGATGTACCAACTTTTAACTCAGAAGATATAAAAGTTTTAAACAACTTAGCAAATTAATTGGCAGTGAAGAAAATAAAGAGAAACAAAATAGATTTTTGTATTTTGGCAAACCAATTAAATGAGAAAAAAAGGATGAGATATAAGGCAGCCTAAATGTTGTATTAATATTTTTGAATATGGCTTGTGGATTACTATGTATGTAATCTATTGTATAACTAATTATGATGGATTTATTTATATTTTATGATTTTGTGTATGTCTTATACTGTAAAGGATTTTTGAGCTGAACAATAACATTTATCTATTTGTCTGTCTGTCAGTCTGTCTGTTTGTCTGTCCATACATCCATAGGAGTGCTGAAGTGTGCTTGCGTTTACTGGATCAGGAAGGGGGTATTATGATGTTTTTATCTACTGTGGCAGTGAGGGGGTTAACAGACAGGAGGGAGATTGGGGATGAGTTTACAGTATGTTCACTGGGATGGCGATGGAATTTACAGATAGGAGCGGGACCTGGGTGTATTTCTATTAACTGACAAAGGGTGTGCAGATGGGAGAAGGATTTATTTTTGAATTTGCTAATTTAAGGCGGAAGTTAGAATGCACTTACCTGTATGTTCACTAGGACAATACAGGCAATAGTAAATGGAAAGGGGAATCAAATATACTGTATATTTGCTGGTGACAGAGGATGTCAGCAGATAGGTGGTCATTATTAATATATTTGCTGAGGTTAGGGTGGTTCTAACCAGTTAGTAGAGATTGTCTATTATAACATGGCAGGATAATGTCTTTCACATTCTCAATTTTGTTGTACATTGCCCAAAGTACAGATCTACATTTTTGTCATAGGTACATAGAAAATGTCAGCAGAAAAGACCATTGGCTCAATAGAAAATGTCAGCAAAAAGAGATCATTGGCCCATTCATTCTGCCCTGTTTTACCCTATCCTACCCCAGGACCTATTGCCTAGCTAGGGTTATTGCCCTTGCCTCCCCCTTCAACTATTTTTTTTTTCCAATTTCCAATTGTTTAACTACTGCTTTCCCTCTGTGTAACTATTAAGCCTTTTACTCGGTCCCAGCTAAGTTTAAAACCATTAATGATTCTTGCACCTATCACCTCTGCTGGCAAGCTGTTCCATGGCTCAACCGCTCTCTCTGTGTAAAATAAAGGTTTATCAAGTCCTGCATCTCCTCCTATCAGCTTCCACTCATATCCTCATGTTCTTGATTTACCATTCCTGCTGAATATTTCCTCACAATCTACAGTACCTTGTTTATTCCTTTTGGGAACTTGAAGGCAGAGGTAAGGTACCTATCATATCACCCCCTCTCCCTTCTGGTCTGAGGCAAATACATGTTCAGAGCCTTGTATTCCAGATGTGGCCTCACCAGTGATTTATAGAGGATTTATCCCTCCTGCTCTCATACACACTCCCAATACACCCCACAAATTTGATTGCCTTGTTGTAGACTTTGTTATTCTGACTAGATTGTTTCAGGGAGTCACTTATAATGATTCCCAGTTCCTCTTTCCTCAGAGGTAGTGTCCAGCTTAACCTGTCCCATCCAGTATTTCTTTCTGGGGTTTTTGTTCCCTATGTGTATCACTTTGCACTTCTTGGCATTGTCTACCCTGCCACAATCTGACATAAAAAAAAAATTGTTCTCACATGAACCTATTTATGGAGGCTACATCAAAGACACACTGATTCTATGAACTAACACAATTTAGATTTATTTTAAATCCATTAAACAACCCTGTGTTAAATAGCCAGAATAGAATGCAGAGTTTTGATGACAAAGAACTGATAGCTGTGATACAGACAAGTTAATTTCTCACAGACATTCATTCATACCACTTCAGTTCAGCACTGAACACCAAATGATCAACTTTTTATGAGAACAGAATGATAGATTTTAAGCTACTCTATCTAAACACAACCTAGATAGGTTAGTAACAAATGTTGAGTGAGAACAATTAGCTCTACAGACTGCTCCAACTGGGAACTGCAACAGCTTCTTCAGTCAAGCAGGGGCTTACTTGCTGAAGCAGCAGGCTAGACAAAAATGATGTAATCTCTCACCGATAGGGACAGAAAAATCTTCACTCTTTCTTCACTGTTTTCAGTTACTGAAGAGCACATTAACAGGTGCTGATTGAAAGAAAACCACAAAACCAAACAGCATGATATTTTCAGGAAACACTAATCACGACACAGAGATGTGAATTCAAGCTTTTTATGAAATATGTGCATTTAATCTTTAAACTTGCCCATTAAGGTATTTAACATGACAATGTCAGTCATACCCCATACTTCATGTTGAACCTCAGAGGAGCATGGAAAATTTGCGTACTGTCCTGAGTTATTTTATTAATATGCATAATCCAAAAAAGGGTACCAGTAAAGTTCAAACCTAGACAGCAATATATGTCCTTACTGTCTCCAGGGGAGCCCTTAATATACCATGTCATATTCAACTTGTCAGGCACAAAACTCATAGCCTTAAAGTTAGACATGTTAATAATACATTTCATTTCCTCACATTTATCCAGTTTTTTTGAAGCCTGTTCTAGATAAAGAGAAAAGGACAAAATCATCTGTATAGGCAAGGACAGGTATTAAGTTACTGGATTTTTTTGGCAAATGAAATTGTTCATCCTCTGTGTTTATTAGACACATAGAAATATAAAAATTGTCAGCAGATAAGGATCGCTAGGCCCATCCAGTCTGCCCTATACTACTATGTCATTCATTTAAATATTAAAGAGTGTTGGGGCTAGAATGCATTCCTGTCTCTCCCCGTAGTTAGAATCAGATCTCTGTGCTGAATATCCATTTTTGTTATATTTTACCTGGGCCCACTTACCTGTATAGAGATTTCTTATTAAGGTAATTAGATATCATTTAATCCCTGTCCTCTGCATTTTCTCCAATAACTTTCTCCTTGACAGAGTATCAAAGGCTGAACTAAAGTCTACTAAAATAGCAAATAATTTATTTTTCCTTAGCTTCACATATTTTTTGACCAGCTACAGAAATACAAGGCAATGATCTATGGTGCTGCACCCCCTCTCTGAAACTGACTTGCAATTCAGAGAGGGGTGCAGCACTAGCAATACAGAAATGTAGTCTCTTTAACAACATTCTAGCATATATTTTGACCATAATGTCCAGCAAAAGTTTCAGCTATTACAACCTGGGTCAGATTTATTGCCCTTTTTGGTAGCACATGATGTGGGCAAAGGCAATAATGCAACCATGAAAGCAGTGATGGCTTTACGGTGATTGGAATGATGGCGCCATTCATATTTTCCCCTTCTCAAGGTGCTACAACCTCGGAGTTGGTGTATACAGAAAGGGGGGGGGGTGCAGAGGGGCACCTGTTGCCATCTTTCCAGTCGCTGTAAAGCCATTGCTGTTTTCATGGTCGCCTTTTTGTCTTCACCAAAATCGCATGAAACCACCCTTTTTATAGAGAGGAACAATATTTCTGTCTCCAGGATGCTGACACAAAGTTACTTTTAATACATTTGCTAAAGCAAAAAGCCAAAACAATCACCCACAAATTAGGATCCAGTGCATAAAAGCCTTCTGGTATATTATCCAGGTCTGGGTCCTTATTGATCTTGGTTTCCAAAATAGCCTCTGTAACTTCATCACTTGAAATCCATTTAAAACTATTGAAACTCTCATATCTGAAGGCTCCCTGACAGGATGCTTCTTGTTCATAAAGAGCGGAAAAATATTTCTTCCGGGTATGTTGTCAATATATGTATTGATTTGAGTTTTGTAAATTAATTGTCCATTGGCCACCAAGCACCAGAATAATTTTTAATTTCCTTTAATAATAGGAACAAGCACTGTTTTGCCTTACTTCCATACTATATTTTTCCTTTTCTTTAGCTAGGAACTTCTTACAGTTCTTTCTACAAGCATTGTATTTCTAATTATTTTCTCTTGATGGCAACTTTTTGGTTTGCTTAAGCACTTTGACGAGTCTTACATTTTCATTTCCACATGCTAGACTAAACAATGTTTTATTTATTTCATTAACATTATTATTTATCTTTAGGATATACTGTCCTTTACTAATTCCAATGCACTTGTAAGTAGCTAATAAAAATCAGCAGAAGGGTCTTTCAGTAATTCATGATTATTATTCCCTTAAAATGAATTAATACCTCTGTGTTATTACCACTGTGTCTCAAGTCCCATATAATTCTTTTATCAGTAATCAAGGTGAGGGGATCTGGTTGTTTCCTTTTAAAAACAAAGTTAGTAGTACGTGTCGGTACCAATGGAAAGTGATCACTGTCTACTTTGGGTATGACTTTCATTTGGGTATATTTGAAGAGACTGGATGGTGAGCACAGGAAATAGTCTATAACAGACATACCTGTATTTCAAAAGTATATGTAGGGTATCTGGATACCTAAGGATATTAATAAATTATTTTCCATTGATTATACAAAGGTTTTTATTGATGTTCAGGTGGACTGCCTCAGGTGGCAGGAATTACCTTTATCAGTGGGGGGGGGGGGCAGGTTAGAAACTATTCATATTGATATTCTTTCCCATTTCCTTTTTTTTTATTTTTATCCCTACCCTTGTAAATTCTGACTTCCTTTTGGATTTCATTGTGTCGTACACTGTCTAAGTTTATATGGGGAGGGAAGAAACCTTGGCTTAAGTGGTCTGTTCTTCTGGTTCCAAAGGCTAAAGGTGGGCTGAGTGTTCTGGATTTTCGGGCATACTATTGGGATGCCCAACTTCAGTATTTTCTTACCCCTATGTCTGCCACAGAACATCCCAGTTGAGTGCCCATGGAGTCTGCAGCCTTAACCCCTGTATGGATGTCCGATGTCCTCTTTATAGATATAGTCAATTTGTGTTCTCTTAAGATCACCAGCCCAAGAGCAGAACTCCTGATCAAGGTTTTGGAGGAGGTCTGCATTACTCATTGGCTTCGTAGTGGTGTGAGTCAGCTAACCCCACTAAGCTCCTGCTTGGATTTTCTACCTCTCCAATTCAATCCCAGTTTCTGATGTAGTTTTTGATAGTGGGAGCACCAGGGTGTCTCTCAATTAGGACAGTTTTTTGAAGGGGATCTTAAAAACATGTTCCCTGCTTAAACAGGAATTTGGCTTACCATTCCATGATTTTTTTCCAGTATTTGCAACTGCGTCATTGCTTAATTGAGATACACCAACACGAGGCTTTTCAGGCTGATGATATCCCCTTGAGACCATTATTTTTGTCTCTGGTTATGCAAGCCCACCATACTAGGATTATATCTACCATTTATAGTTGGCCCTGTGATTTGGAACCAGACTGTCTCACTCATATTGGGCCCTATTCATGATGACTATGTGCCATGGAAACTGGGTGTGTAGGCATGGATACACAAGAATACCATGCAGTAGGGTCCTACAGATGCCCAGCAGCATTCATTAATGATGTGAATGTCAGTTACATGCCCAGTCCCCTGGCCACATGGACAGCAGCACACTGGGGTCATTCTGGGGGTGTGCTTGCACTATACACCATTCTCTAAGGTGTGTAGTGCTGGCTGCAGGGGGGCATAGAAGTGAGTTGATTATGGCAGAGGGGACCCTGCCATAACTGCTGTACATGCAGGGTGCCCATGGACACCCGCCCGGTCCAGGCTGCCAGGAGCAATCCCCCTGCCGCAACAGTAACCCTGCTCCTGTCCCAATTGCCGGGGACACCCCTCAAGCACACACAGGGCCACTGCCTCATCTGACTACAAACACATACCTACCACCCCTGCCACACATCTGCACACCGACCATGTGCACAGTTGTGATACCCCCACATCTGCCCCATACCCCATGTAGCACAGCCCCCCAACACACAACTGTCATAGCCCTGAAGTAGAAATGAACCCCCCCCCAAACCCAAACCTGAATGTCGATGCTGCAGGCATACCTACTGTATGGTCACCCCCTAAGCCGCCCACTTTATTATGACATATCCCATAGCACATACTGTAGGCATACGCATCCCCCTGAACCTACAAAATGGTACTATTCAGTGCGGTGATGCCATCCCTTGTAACAGGCAGTGGCAAGGGCTGTAGCACTGCCTGGCCTTCACTCATACTCCTTGACCCACAACCATGCAGGAACATATCTGCACATCTCTGTCTGTACCGGAAACACTACTCAATGACAGTACCACATGAAGGAGACTGGGAGTGCTAGACCTGCATGAATACTCTTGAAGGGGACAGCAGGAGAGCCATAATTTCTCCTCTGCCCCTCCACCACAGCCCACTAACATTGCATTACTGTCTCACCCACATATTCTTCACAGTACTGTCTCACTGACATTCATGGACTTACACATGCATAATCACACTCCTGACCACTGTCCTGTCATGTATGTGATACTAGAACACTGATGGCATCTTCGGCATAGTACAGCTGGGTATTGCCAGAACCAGGAATGGAGTCAGCACCATCGGGACACCTACTATATCTGCAATGCAGTTACTAGGGCAGCTGTTACTTGCCATGTAACAATATGCCACCCCAGTTATCATATCACATACTGTGAAGACATTGTGACTGTTTTTTGACACATATATGTGTCTGTGTGCTGCACCAGTACAGTAGTGCCTGTCAATGTTGCCAAGCTTCACTAATAGCTCTGTGGCATGTGTTAGGGGCTGGGGCAGTGGGGGGGCTCTACTGCATGGGGACGGGGCAGGTGTGTGTTGGGGGAGGTGCCTTGGTGCGGTGGGTGGCTGTGGTGCACCAGGGGATTGGGAAGGGGTCCATTGTCCAATGGGGCATGGCTGCATGGGTCTGGGTGCCTGCATTGACCATTCACACATCCAGACCCGTGCCTTCCTGCATAGGTAATCCACTATGGGACCCAGGATGGGCATACCATTGAATGAGTGCCTGGGTACGCAACTCCACCCCCAGCTGCCCTGCAGAGTCCTGTGCACTGGGGGAGGGCAGAGTAGTGGACAGGTGGCAGCCATTTGTGAATACCAACCTATGCTTACCTGTCCATGGGTATGGGGCTACTCGGGCAGAGTATGCACCGTTGGCACGTACCTTCTACCCATTAGTGCATAGCCCCCATTAAGCATAAATGGGAGCTTGAGACTAGCGTTTCTCTTATAGAAACGGACTGGGTCAAAGTTTGGCAGGGAATACACCTCACTATTGCCTCTCATTCTTGGAGAGAATTCCATTGGCATATGGTATTGCTGTATTTTCATACCCCAACTATTATAAAGCATTATGGGTGTCATCGGTTGGATTTGTATTACAGAGTGGATGGGGGGGACTCATACCCACATTTTTTGAGATTGCCCTCATCTTCAAGCTTTTTGGATAACAGTGGCTGCTGCTGCAGATCAGATCTTGGGAACCTCCATCCCATCTCAATTTCTAGTTTTGATTTTGGGATTACCCCTTTCAGATGTCTGTGGTAAAGGGGCCAAGTACTTATTTTATATTTTGGTGTCGGCTTCATTTAAAGTGATTACACTGCTGATGTTGACCCTGACTGCCCCTCTCTGAGGATTTATGGCTTCAGAATTGTCATAGAATTCTAGTCATGGAGCAGGT
Source organism: Neoceratodus forsteri (assembly GCA_016271365.2). Classification (NCBI taxonomy): domain Eukaryota; kingdom Metazoa; phylum Chordata; order Ceratodontiformes; family Ceratodontidae; genus Neoceratodus; species Neoceratodus forsteri. The sequence continues at coordinate 1,356,740,626 of CM057456.1, forward strand.
GACGGCCTCTTCTCGGCTATAGTGTGATCAATTTCAAAGTCGCTGGCTCCTCTTTTTTTCATTTTCTAGCAGAGAAGGAGGGTAGGAATGTACTTGAGATCCTGGCTTGCTTCCTTTAGGTTTGATAATCTTTGTTTTGGCTTATGGCTTTCTGTCCCTGACAAGATCTCAGTAGAAGTTTTTGTGATTATATATTTACCTTGGTATTTTTTTTTTCTTTCCCATCAGGAGGATTTTCTCCCCAGCTTTTTGCCTTGTGTGTACACTCAGGATTGATTATTTGCTTTGTACTTGACCCCCTGTAGGCCCCCCTTCTGGGGTGTTTCTTCTCCTTGCCTTTTTTTTTGTTTGTTTGTTTTATTTAACTTTTAACCACATATTTGTTTTGTACTGTTAGCTTTCTACACTACGTACATTTGGACTTGGTTAGTATGGTATGGTTTTCTGAATTTGCAGAGTTACCGTTTGTATTTGTGGTTGTTCATATTGCAAATAAACTTTGATTTCCAAAAAAAGAAAAGTATGTATACATTCTCAGTCAGCCCCCTCTCAGTCTCCTATTCATAACTAACAACAGATACTTAGCCAGAAAATTTAGCACACGCTTAGCATTCTCTTTTGTTTTAGCATCATTATAAAAAGGGTCTGAGAAATGAAGCTTTCTGACTGGTTGTAAACATTCTAACAGCCTTATGTTAATCTTTTATTGACATACATATAGAGCTTAATCATATGCTGAACAAGGTTTAACACAATTTAAAAAACACATTTTACTATAATAGCAATAAGGCACTACCAGTGGTTATGTTAATGGTCAGTTAATCACCCTCTAGGGGCATATGACATTCAGCTATGTCTTTTGCCATATTACACCCTTAGAGGGTGATTAACAGACCATTACCATAACCCCTGGTCATGCCTTATTGCTTAATTCATCACTTTCTCCGGAATCTTAAAATCGCTGTTTTCTTCATTCACGGGAACTTACCTAATCCATTCTGCACTGTTACCAATTCTTGAAACAAAGTCCCCCATCTGCCTAAGTGGATGCTCCTAAAGTTTAAAATGACCAGCTCAGATAGAGCTTCAGGATGTCCGTTGAAATGCAACATCAAAAAGTGCAAGATGATGCATCTAGGGAATTCTCTCTCTCCTATCCTTTCCTATTTTGTGATGTTACTTTCTTGTGTGTGCCGGGTACGTCACACTCCTAGGGCAGGATTCATAAAGAAGACGTGCTCAGTGCATCTCAGCAGCCCCAGTGCAGGGGAGATGCACTGAGTGCAAAAATGGGTGATTCACAGAGGAGGTACAGGGAGATGCCCCCAGTGCATCCCCACTGTGAAAAGTACAGGTGTGCCCTGCCCAGGATGCACCAGGGCATCTCAGGCTGCACAGGTGCAACCGCCATGTAAGGCCATGAACCCTTCAGGGCAGGGCATCTCAGGATGCCCTGCACCCAAAAACATGATCCACAGCCAGGGGCATGCAAATGAGGCCATTAGGCTTGCATGGTGCAATGGTGCCATTAGCATGCCATTATGGCCTTATTTGCAATGTGCCTGCAGGGATGCTCCAGGGGAATGTGCCGAACAGTGGACCCTTGTCGTACAAACATGCCCCCGCACCCCGCCCAAAGCCTCTTGTAAATGCCGCCCAGTGGCTGTAGAAGAATAAAGAATTCCTCGACGACAAGTTATTCAGTAATGTTGTTCTCGGCGGCAGTAAAGAAACATAATTCTTCCCATGTTCCTCTAGGTGCTGGAATATCATGGCGTGGTGGTAACAGAAACATAGTACTTCTTTTGTGTTTCAAGTCTTCATTGAAGATTATTGTGTAGTAGGTAGTTGACGAGAATAATTTTCTAGGCACTTTCTTAAATTCAATTCTTCCTTTCTAGCAGGTCTCACAATATCGGGAAGCCCAGCCCACTCCACACACTCAATTATGGGAAATGTTTGCTGATAGAGCTGTCTGACAATGATAGCTACCATACAACCCATTGTATGTAGCTGTCATTGTCAGACAGCCCTGTCAGCAGGCGGCCGTGGCAGTGTGTAAGTGGGCTGAGCTGCCCGCCGACAGTGGGACCCTGCTGGGGTGATGGGAGAGGGTTGGGTTAGGGGTGCCTGGAGGGGTTTGTTCTGTAATGACTGGCTGCCTTGGACAGCGGCTTTAATGGGGGCTTGGGGCTAGGAGGGGGGTACAACATTTCTGTTACCACTGCCGCAGTGGGCGGCTTTACCAGGGGCATGGGAAGGGGTTCTGCATTTCATTTACCACCACCGGGAACAGCATGTACTGGGTGCTTGGGGTCGGGGGTTCTGCAGTTCTTACACTGCTGCTGGGGGCGGCAGTCTACAGAGCTTGGGACGGGGAGTTATTTCATTCATTCTGTTCATTCCACCGCCGGGAGCAGCTGATTATGGGGGCTTGGGGCAGGGGTTCTTTCATTCATTCCACCTCCGGTAGCGGCTGCTTATGGGGACTTGGAGTGGGGGGGCACACTGGACTGCCAGAGTGGGCAGGCAGCTGTGCTGCTGCCTGCAGTATGCCAGCCTGCCTGTGGGTGGCCACCCACTTAAGTCTAGATTTTCTAGACATATCTTTCTTCGTGCACATCCTCGCATTTACTCCCTGGGGATGCGCTTATGACTAGGGCTGTGGAATGGGTTGCACCCGGTATGGATGGGCACGCCCCTTCACAGCCCCTCCAGATGTGCCACATGTCATTACTGGTGATATGTGTCACATCTGCAGTGCACTGGCACATCAGGGTTGCACCAGCGCATCAACCCCCTGCCAGAATTGCCTTTGGGCGCATGTCGGGGATGCCCCGGGGCATCTCAGATGCGCTGGGCGCATCCCTTTTGTGAATCCTGCTCCTAATGTTTAACCTGCATTATTATTTGCTCTGATAATGTATATTATTGTACATACTGTGTATTGTTGAATTGTTATTACTGCGCTTCTACTTGTTTGTACTTATCCCTCACTCGCTCCCACAGGATGTATCTGGAAATGAGCTTCGTGGCTCAGTATGTCTTTCCTGGTAAATCTCTTTTACAGAAATAAATAACAAGGGCCCCAGGTCTGAGTACTGGATGGGTAGGTTAAGACTTATCACTATGACTGAGGAACAGGGCCAAGAAGTTATCATCAGTGATACCTTCAAATAATCAGATCAGTTCAACAAGGCCTCTAGTATGGCAAACAAGATGCTGGGGTGTATTGGGAGGAGTATTAACAGCAAAATGAAAATGGTAAAACCACATCTTTATAGATCTCTGCTGAGGCCAAACCTGGAGTATTGTGCCCAGTTTTGGAGTCTTCATCTCAGGATAGATAAGGACAGGCTGGAGATGGTGCAGTGAAGGGTGACAAAGATGATTCAGGGCCAACAGTGCAGGTCTTATAGGGGACACTTTAAGACACGGAACATGTACTTGTTGACCAGAAGGGAAAGTTGAGACCTTTATGTTCCTGAAAGGAATGAACAAGGTGGACAGCAGGGAATTATTTAGCTTGAGTAACAGTGCAAGGTCGCAAAGGCAGGAGTGGAAACTGAGAAGAGGGAGGTTCAGGAGGGACATACAGAAGTATTATTTTACAGAAAGGGTGGTGGCTTCATAGACCAGTTTACCAACCAAGGTGGGACAAAGGCAAGGCAAGGCAGGGCAATTCTATGTATAAGGTGCCCATTCCTGGAGGCTCAGGGTGCCTAACAATCACAAATACACAAAAACTAAGATTAAAATACGGTAAATTAAAACAATAAAATTCAGTCAGTTAGCAGAACCTTTTTCTTTTCACAATATGCTTCTGGTTGCTGGGGAAACAAATTGATGGTCTGGACCCAAATCAGCAGGCTTCAAAAGCCTGTCTGAAGAGGTGAGCCTTCAACCTCAGCTTGAACACCTCAATCGAGGGAGCCTCCTGGACCACAGATGGAAACGAGTTCCACAGAGTCAGCTCCACTATGCTGAATGCGTGATGACCTGATGTCTGGAGCCAAACCCTGGGAATGTCCAGGAGTCCCCTCAGAGAGGAGCGGAGGGAGCAAGCAGAAAGTCAGCCATGTCAGAAGTTCTGACAGGTAGCCAGGATCCAGTCCACATAGGTCCTTACATGTGAGCAAGCCCACCTTGAAAAGAACCCTCCACCTGACAGGCAGCCAGTGCAGAGCATGCAGGACCAAGGTTACATGACTGGACCTTGAAAGGCCCATCAGCAACCAGGCCACTGCATTCTACACTAGCTGCAGTCTGCAGAGCATCCCTTCTATGACCCCAAAGTATAGAGTGTTGCAGTAGTCGAGCCTGGAGGTGACAAAGGCATGTACCTGTGTCAGCAGATCCTCGGATGGAATGAGAGGCTTAATCCTGGCAATGTTTCACAGAGGAACATTGCCAGGACAAGGGAAGGGTATAGAAGTTACTCAAGAAGATGGAAACTGGGAGAGAAATGTGTGTGGGGGCTGTATAGTGAGGGCTATGACCCTGGAGGCATAATATAGCCAGTGATTAGATAGGGAACCATGGGTAGACTGGATGGACCATTAGTCTTTTTTCTGCTGTCATTGTCTATGTTTCTAAGTTTCTGCAGCACCATTCTACTGCTGTCACAACCACTGCCTGCTCCTACTCTTAGCATGAAATGTCAGTGGTAGCATGTTCATGTACTTTTGAAGTCTTTTTGCAACACTGTTACATTTTTTGATTCCTTATTGCTTTCTTTGACTATTGTTGAAGTTTGTCTATATTGAAATTGCTAGTATCATGTCTCCTGATATTTCCCTTTGCCCCTTCCCCCAAGATCACAGCTGGAAATGAGCCCTATGTACAGTACTCTGCCTGCTTACCTGGTAAAATATGTTATAAGTAAATAAAAAAAGTGCTGGTATGGAGAGCATGGTTAAATAGCAATGAGCTAAAAGAGTAATTTGAATATTTGGCAGTCATATTTTAACTGTTTCTACTAAAGCTTGATCATTTACTGGGGTCAGCGAGGTTGATGACGGAAGGAAGGATATAACTGGGGCTTATTTAAGTGATGAGGCATGACAAAGGGTGGATTACCATTTGGTAATCCCCGTCATCACAGTTGCCTTGCCACATTCATAAAAATCAGTAAGGCACTTTGACAGCATTTTCAAATAGAATCATTTAAAACTTACTGATGGCTCCTGTGCACATGACTCTGCACTATCTCAGCCATGCAAATTGCTAAACTTCTCCCTCTCTCTCTCTCTCTCTCTCTCTCTCTCCTTTATAGTTGTTTTTAATGATATAGTCCAGAGATGCCACAATGTTATAATAAAAAAAAATGTGTAAACTTGTGACACACCACTGCTGGAGACAGAGTCCATTAAATGTCATGGCATTGGAAGGGACACTGGATTTGTGGCAGAACGGTACACCTACACCCATGGCAAGGCTCTACTCCTAGAGGCATGTCCTCAAATGGAAATATTAATATGAGCTCCAAAAAAGCTGCTCTCATCTAGTCTGGTGCTCACGTTTATTGCCTGGTCAGTGAATGTGTATGCACATGCAGTATCTGTGTCTGTGAATTAAAGAATGGGATTAAACTCTGAATTAAAGAAAGGAATGAAATTCTGTAGGTCATGAAGAACCCAGTGACCTGACCTCAGAAGAGCTTGGAACCCGGACCTCATAGCATGATGCTAGTGAGGTTAAGTAACTGCAGTCTCACCTCTAGAAAAATGGTTGTGGATTTAAGCATAACCCCAGGGACCAGCTCATAGCCAGCACTGACACTGCAGTGTAGCACTAGGGTAGAGAAACTGAGAAAGAGAGAGAGAGGGAGGGGTACTAGATCCATTCTAAAAGAGTCCCTCAAAATGATCACTCTCAAATGTTGTCTTTAGTTTTTACCAAGAATAAGATACATTTCTTTCATTGTCTCTAGCTATATGTCTACTACTCTGTAGAACATTTGTTTTTGTTTTCCGACCTTGTAAATGGAAAGGTTGACTCACAGTATTTATTAAAATGACAAAATAAAGCCAAACACTTGCACTGGAGACTCCTTAGATGAATCTCTCAGCCATTAGAATACCTCTTGGAATTCAGCTCCATGGCTGAGTGAAGACAATAAATCTGTAGATAGACATTTAGAATTGAGAACAGCACCGAATTCTATGCTCCTTTGGTTGAGGTTTTTTTCTGTAAGTTGAGCAGCCTGCACACCACGTCATTTTGCTTGGTGTGTTTGTGGTCTAGTGCAAGTAGCTGGACTCATACTATTTCATTTTATTCCTACAGCTGGAGCCCCTCTCAGAGGAACTGCTACACAAGATGCCAAATGAGAATGCTGTGTCTTCCTTGGAAAAGACTATTGAAATTCAAAGTATGTTACCAGAATCATCCTTTACTAATTATGCAGCATTTACATACCTGCCAATAATCTCTTGCTAAACTCCTCGACCCATTATACACAGTCTTTGTTTTGTTGATAATCACATGCTTGTATGGTGCATATTTATTAGTCTGTGTCATATTTTGCCTTTTTTGATATATGAAATGAGATTTTGCATTTCTCAAAGTACATTTTCATCTTATTTTTATCTGTTTAAAATACGTAATGCTGCTTAAACCCTATATTTCTCCAGCATGTAGTGTTGTTGCACATAACTCCATCAGTTTACTGAAGCCCTGACCTGGAAAGATACCACACTCCTCCTATACTAAGAAGGTAGTTCAGTCTCCATGTTTATTATGTCCTTGGCCTTTGCCGGGGAACGTCTGCCAGTGGTGTAGATGTTTGTGGTTTCATGATACAGACTAGTGTCCACCAGGGACCAAACTGTGACCAGAAAACTCTTTCCACTTTGTAACCTGAACAGCATTCAAACCCAAGTCTCAAGAGGTACATCAACCCACTGCATCACTCAGTCTCCATCATGTTATTTTCCTTAGATCCTGCAACCGCAATCTCGCTGTCCCAAACCCTACCCCGGTCCCTCAAATTAAAACAACAGTTCTGGCCAAGATTCAATGGGAAGGCAAGAATACTGACTGCAGCCTTCCCTGCTGTCATCAAATAAATGATTCCCTGCAATATTTACTTCAAAAGTATAACATCAGAAGGAACAGGACTGCACATTCCAGTTGTCAGCTCTTTGTTGGAAACAGTATTCTAGCAGCATGGCAATAGCTGATTTTTTTGCACTAAAGACCTTGATTGGCAAGTCCCATTAAGTACAATACTATTTTTACAATTATATATGTAAGCAATAACACACAATGGGGTGTGGTTTAGTCTGGATAAACACATGCCTAGGGGCATAGTGAGGTATGAGGCCACAGGCTGAGTGCCTTACTGCCCCTTGGAAGTGCATTTATTCACACTAAACTACACCTGAGAGTGTGTTATTGCACTTCTTAAATGGGTATATGTTGAGAAACTGTAACATTATAAAAGAAATACTCAAATAAAATAACTCTGCCTTGATTTGAAATAGTTCTTTCACTTTCCTTAGGTAGCTAGGGATGCTGTTATGTGAAGTGCTGTCACTAGGGGAGCTGAAGACAGCCACTGAGTCACTATGTCAGGCCAAAGGCAAGATCACAGGCAAACCATGTGTAGTTTATTCTGGATAAACACAGAGCTAGGGGTGTAGTGAAGCATGAGGCACCAGTCTGAATGCCTTACTGCCCCAGAAGTGGATTTATCCAGACTAAACTACACCCCGGAGTGTGTCATTGCACTTATAAAATGGGAATATGTTGAGAAAATGTAACATGAAAAAATACTCAAATAAAAAAATCCACCTTGATTTGAAAGAGTCCCTCTGCTTTCCTTAGGTTGCTAGGGGCACTGTTATATGAAGTGCTGTCACTAGGGGAGCTGAAGACAGCCACCAAGTCACTACGACAACCTGCAGGCAAGACTGCAGTTTTGCTTTTGGTCTTGCCTGCAGCAATCTACCATCTGCAGTAGCAACTTCCATAAAAGTCCCACTGGTCTCCCTCTGCTTGGGGCCTCGGAGGGACTGTGAAATGTTTGTAAAGCTACAGTTGAGGAGGAGAAGGGGGCAACTCAGTAGGGGCAGCAACACAATTTGTGTGTACAAACAACACTTATTAAGTGTTGTGACACTTTTGATTTATGTTTCTGGGTTCATATTTGACTCACTAAAAGCATGCCGTTTAGCAAGTAATCAAGATGGCAGGTTTCTGAGGCTTTAACTGCAGGTGGCTCAGTGATATTTTTTTTGGGGGGGGGGGTGTTTTTCATTTTGGGGAACTTGTTTTTTTCCATGCTATATCCAAAATAAAAGATATAGCTGGCAAGGGGTGTCAGCCAATCAGGTTTCTTTACTGTCTCTACCCATTTTACAATGTATTTTAGCTTACTTTCTGTGTCCTACCCAGTGATGGCAGAAGCAAAATCCTCAGTCCTCATCAAAATTATTACCCGTGAAAAGTCTTACTATATAACATAATTATCCAAAGCTTTCTCATATGAAGCCCATGAAAGCAAGGAAGATATGGTATCACTGAACACAAAATGAAGAACTGTATAGTTTTTCTGATGCAGTTTGAAATACTCTGCACATGGGTTGGGATATAAACATTGACTGAATGTTATTTGGGGGGCTGAATAAGAATCAGAAATCTGAAAAGGTTACAAAGCCCTTTTTTTAAACACCAGGCGAAATATTTATTGCTACGGATGTAAATATGTTAATATACTGTAACCTGCAATGATATACTTTGAGACTGCATTGATATACATAAAACTGTATTAAAATTATTATAATATGCAGTATTTATATACATAGAAACTATATGGATAGATCTAATTTATGTTAGCCTGCCTCCAAGCTTAAAATTAACAGAATTAGGTCTGTAGTCCTTAAGATTCAATAGCTAACCCTTTTCATAGACATTTTCTTTGGGAACCGATAACTTTGGAATCATTAAGGCTTGAAACTTGTGTCAGGCTAACATAGATATGTTCTATCAAAACAGTTGTAATGTATCAATGTATAACAAATAATGTTGATACAACGGAAAGTAACAGTTCCCTAAAAAAAGGTGAGTGTCAATCATGCAAAAAATACTAGTGGGATTCCATCAAGGAGAACCATAATCTTTTTCTGACATTGTATTAAATGTACACATAGGGCCAGATATTCAAACTGCGCTATTTTGTGGAGCAAGCCCTTGCACTGCACAAAATAGTTGCGCAGGGGTATGGCCAGAGCGATATTCAAAGGAGTTGCACCCTTGAGCAACTCCTTTGAATATCACTCCCCGGCCACAGCCACTGTGCATGGTGCAGTGAAACTTGTGCCACCGCAAGTGGTCAGAGTGGAGCATTCAACTTGCGGTGGCGCAAGTACCATTGCGCCATGCGCAAAATCCCAATATTCAAAAGGTGACATGCAAATGGGGCCATAATTTATACAAGGCACAGGGGGCCATTTGCATCTGATTATGGCCCCATTTGCATGCCATTTGCATGCAGGTGCGCCGATCCCGAGGACTTGTGCGCCATGCCTGCTGCGTAGCAAGCAGCCGTCGGGGACCAACGCCCCTGCAGCCCGACTGCGGGCAAACAGTGTAAAATCCCCACCACCACCCCACTGGCCCAATCGCGGGCATAGTTTAATCCCCCCACCAGCCCGATCAGGGGCATAGTTTAATCCCCACCAGCCCGATCGCGGGCAGCAATATGTCCCCCACCACATCCCTGGTGGTCCAGTGGACCGTAAATCCTGATCGCAGGATGGAAGAAATAAACAACCCCCAAACACATCCCTGTGCCTAGTGTCCCCACCCACCCACCCAGGAAGCCTCACCGCCCCGCCCCGCAGCCGCAACATCCCACTCGCCTCGCCGCCACATTCACTCGACTGATCGTGCGGTAGAGCTGCTTCATTGGGCAGATACGATGCAGAAGCTCCATACCATATAAGATAAGTTCAGATTTGGGAATGAATACATTCATTCACAAAACTGGACTGTTTCAGGCGGGTATGGGCTGCACGCCCACTGGCTCTTGCCTGCACCAATGGGTGTGCAGCCCAGGCAGTCAGTCGGCGGGCGCGAGCAGGCAGCAGGCGGTGGAATGCGCCGCCCGCCAGCCGCCGGGGGAGAAGGTGAGGCTTCATGGGTGGGTAGGGTGTGAATACTAGGCACCAGAGACATTGTTTGGGGGTGTTTTATTTCTTCCATCCCGCTTATCGGGATTTACGGTCCACTGGACCATCAGGGATGTGTTCGGGGTGTTTTATTCTTCCATCCCGTGATTGGGAGTTATGGTCCACTGAACCACCAGGGATGTGTTCGGGGTGTTTTATTTCTTCTATCCCGCGATCAGGATTTACGTCCACTGGACCACCAGGATGTGTCGGGTTATTTCTTCCATCCCGCGATCGATTTTCGGTTCCTGGACCACCAGGGATGTGTTCGGGACATGCATTGCTGCCCGTGATCGGGCTGGTGGGGGAATTACACCATGCCCACGATCAGGCCAGTGGGAGGTGCTGGTGGGGATTTTACACCCTTTTGCCCGCGATCAGGCTGCAGGGGGGGCACAGGGTGCGGGATGAGGGCCAGCCACAGGTGGCAGCTGCTGTGTTGCGCCCTGCAATGCAGCAGCTCACCTGTGGGTAGCCCTCAACTTGAGCCTTTTTTTTTTGGCTCAAAGTTGTGCAGGCGCAGGTTGGGGGTTGCGACTTCACAACCCGGCTGAATATCGGGCTGTGCAGTTTATGCATGGTTCCTTCCCCTCCAGTTCAGCATGCATTCATTTGCATTGTGCTGTTGCTCAGCATGTTTTCAGTGGCGCAACTGCCTCCTGCAGTATGGAGCAAGTTCAGACTTGTGCAGGTGCAACCCTGTTGCGCATGGCGCAACCCTTTTGAATATCTGGCCCATAGAAAACAACAGAAAATTTAAAACTTACACATTTCTAATATTTGATCTTCAAAATTGTACAATAATCATAGTTTCTCATAATTTAAAGGCGGGGACACTCGTGTACAAAGAAAGGTGACAACAGTGTTGTCAATGGAAATCTATTCCAAATAAGCTATTGACCAAACCTGCAACTCTTTTAGAGTCAGAAACATAACAAATTTAGTTCTGCCTCCCTTTAAAGATGCAGTGATCCATTTTCTATATCACTAACACTGGCAATGACATCAGAGAAGGGGAATAAAGAGGTAAAATACAGTGCAGCCAGTAATTCCTAATGAAGACTTCCTGATCCCAATGACACTCAGTGTCATTATTTATAACTTGTGCTGATAGCATTTTCAAGCAGCAGCACTCCTGCGAACTTGCAGATTTGTAAAACACTGTTTCATGGAAATACAATTTACACCATTTTGAGACATGTTTCATAATGTCAGTGCCACCAGTTTCCAAAGCATATACCATGTGATTGCTTTGCATAATGTTTTATGAATCCCCATTTAGTGAATGGTGTTGTGTTTGGGAAGTTTGCAACATTTCATCCTACTATTACTATTTTAAATCATTCATTATTATGCCAGTGCCAGTTTACATATTTGTTTGCACTGATACTATTTTGCATAACATGTTGTATTGGCATCATGTTGTGTAATGTGAGACAGTGTTCTCTAGTGGTTAAAGCACCAGCTTGAGAACTGGAGGAATCGCAGTTTCAAACCTCTGCAGTGTCAAATAGTCACTGGGCCCAATTCCAAGACTGCTTACGCATGGCACAAGCCAAGTTACGCCAAACCCCACAGTGTAAATTGCAACTTGCGCCATGCAGTACGCCATTAGCTATTCCAAAAGGCGCCTTGTGCCATGCCATATGCAGGTTTCACCGAATGTGTGTTACACCACCCACTATGCCCGCAACCCACAATGGTATGGCACAAGGGTGGGTAAAGGCACAACTGCGCCCTATTCCAAAAGGGTGGCTGCCATAACCCACTTATGCTATCCCAAGAGCCACAATGGTGCAGTGGACTTAGACCATTATGGAGATGGTCTAAGGGGCATCCGTCCATGCCAATTGATGGATGCCCACTCTGCAGCACCACAGCAAAGGTACTGCAGTGCTCCCTGTGCCCCTCTGAACACATTCATGCCCCCCACCATCCCTGAATGTCGGAGACCCCAGGTCCAAATTTTGAATTGTGCCTACTGAATGACAGTGCCACCTGTCCAGTTCCCATGCCTCCTGGTGCTTGCAGTGGTGTTCTGGGGTGGGGGGCTCTGGGGGGGCAGTTGTATGAGTGCCACGACTTGTGGCACCCAGGCTCGATGCACCATGCATTTGGCACTAGCCTGTGGCTGCTACATGTCATGGGCATAGGTGCTGGGGACTTTGCTTGTCTTGGAACATGGTGCAGAGTCCCCAGCATAGTACCACATGGTGCAACTCACATACACCCGTGAGTTGTGCCATGACTCTTGGAATCGGTCACCCTGTGTGACCTTAAGGAATCACATAACTGCTCAGTGCTCCAGTCATTCCAGCTTTAGGAATTGACAGATGCAGGACCCCACAGGAATTGAGAGGTTATATCTCAGTTGTGCAAGTAATAGGGTCACTGACTGGTATAAGCAATTCTGAGAAAACTCATTTGAGGACCCTTTTCAGCATTCAAAATGAAAAGCATTATTAGCGTACTGTCACTTTAAGATAACAAAATAAGCTTTCTTCAGTCAACCTAAAAAAGAAGAGGTTTTTGTTGCAGCTTTTTCCTTACATAACCTTTCAGTCTGTCTTTCCAGCATGAAATCTGCAGCAGTCCCCTTCTGCCTGAGACATGGGGCATGATTTGCAAAATGTCGGGAATGACACAAGGTGCTTGCATCAAAGAGAAGTGATGCAAGCGGTTCACTAGGCCAAACCTTGCATCATTCCTGATTTTCTTATGGGGAAATTGGCAAACAGGGGTCAGCATGCATAAAAGTGGCTTGCACCATGCTTGTGCCACCCACATTGGTGTGCCAAAGTATAAAGGGTGCTTGCTCTAGGACCCTACTACACCATCCCCTTAAATCGAATTTTCAAAGTTGTCAGGGCCCCTCTGTACCAAGACCAGGCAAGGGCTGGTCTAATGGATACTGCAGCATACAAGGTCCCCATGACAGGCAGGCAGGCATGTTGTGGTACCAGTGAGATGCTGACCACTGTCTGGGTATGGCAGGGTGGACACCACACAGGGGAGTCTGTTACCTGTGGCAACCCATACCTAGTCCATATCACACATGACCATATGGTACTGTAGGTGTGGGCATGGTCTGGGGGGTTCCCAAGTAGTGGTGGGGGTATGGAGAACTCCATCCTCATCAGGTCTGGAATGGGCATTGTGGGGGCTGGCAATCACCTGTATCCTAGGAAAGTTCCTTACTACACAGGGTGCTCCACCTATCATCAGTCATCCAAGGTCCCTGGAGATCAGCACTGGGGAGTCCAACGCAGTGGAGAAACCAATAGACATCAACCACTGTCCCACAGATACCACGCATACCCTCCTACTGGCCCTTGTGTCCCATTGTGTCCCACTGGCCTCAGCTCCCCAAGAGCAAATGGCAGGGTAGGACCACCTGCCACAGGACACAAGTGCCATCTTAGCATGTCCCATGGGGAAGGCTGCCACATGTCAGCCTGTAATGCAGGATGTTGAGCCCTGTGTGCTGTATGCTGTGGGGTAGGAAGCACTGACAAGCATACATATTTCTGGATGCTCCCTGAAGACTGCACAGTCCCCTCATATGATGCCCCACAGTGGCATTTTGAACTGGGGCACAATGCAACACAGCTCTGGAGGTTACAGCCCTAGCTGTCACACTGTCCCAGGATTTTGGTGCAGCACGTATGCCTGCCACTGCTCCAGTGGTGTGGCAGGTGGAGGCCTACTCCTTGCTGGCCACTACAACAGCTGACACCAATGTAGCAGGGTCCATGGATGGCCAGCAGGACAAGTGTGGGACTACACAGGGGGGAACACTTACTTGCTCATTCAAGGGGCACAGCATGCTGCAGTGGCCACATTAATGCAGCCACTATTGCTACATCCATGAGTTGGACTGCCCCAGCATGGGTCAGGGCAGTTGGGGCAGTGGGTCTCACCAGCTACCACTGCCATTCCCACCCTGGTACTGCTGTGACAGCCCAGCTGTGTGTGGTACAACCATGTGGAGTGCTGCTGCAGCTCTTTGAGTGCTGCCCCTGAGGTTAGGTTCCACTGTCATGGACTGTGATGGGCACCAGGGGGCACTCACAAGGACAACACATATCGCATACTGGGTACACCATGGACACTCATTTGGCCACTGCTGCATACACTCACCCATCTGTGCCACAACCATCTGCCACCACCACCTTTCACTGCCAGTATACCATCCCTCAATAGCACATAGTCCACTCGCCACCCAGTTGTCGACACCAGGTGCCACATTATCAGTCACACAAGGAAGATGGCAGCCTCTGTCAATCCCTTGCCATGCACCATCCTTTTACTTCAAGGGATCACTTGCAGCAACTTTGAGGACTTTGGTGCTAGGACCCATAGACTACCAAAATCAGGCACAGGGTTCCTGGTGCACCAGCATTTGCTGCAAGCAGTTCTTTGGCACACGTTGCATCACTCCAACTGTTGAAGATTGAGCTCATGAGGTTTTAAGTTCCCTGGTTCTCTGAGGTACAATCAGTAAATTATTACGTGTCTTGCAGTTTCTGAGCAGTATAGCAATTGGCCCAATCCCTTATCGAATATCCCAGAATTCACATCTCCTTGGACAAGGGAACAATAATTAAAGAGTTTTCTTTTTCTTTTACACCTCTTGTCTGTGGGGTACCTGCTATGCTGGTGCACACTGTTTGCAAGAGGTCTCCTTGATAGGACTGCTATTGCCAATGAGCTGTGTTTCTGCCACAGGTTATGTAAGAATTGCTTATATCAGCCTGTGATCCTATTACATATCATCACAAAACTGTTATTGTTTTATACAACCTACTTAACCAGGCTTGCCCAGCTGAGATATATACCCTCATTTCTTACAGGGGTCCTGCATCTACCTGTTTCTACAGCTGGACTGACTAAAGCACTGAGAAGTTATGTGACTTGCTCAAGGTCACACAGTGACTGCTCGGCACTGCTGAGGTGTAAACTTGTGATCTCCCAGTTCTCAAGCTTGTGCTATAACCACTAGACCACACAGCCTCACCGTATACAGCATGATGTCAGCACAACAAATTATACAAAATTGTATCATTGTTCATTGCAAACAAATATGCACAATGGCACTGGCACAAAAATGATTTTGAATAGTACAAGCAGAATTAAATTTCGCAAACCTTACAAACACAAAACTGTTTACTAAATGGGGACGTTATAAAACATTATGCCATGCAATCAAACCACAGTGGTTTTGGAAACTGGTGGCCCTGGCACAATGAAACTTTCTCAAAATGGTGTAAAAGTTATTTCTGTGAAACAGTGCTTTACAAATCTGCAGGCTTGCTGGTGCCTGAAATGCCTTCAGCTTGCATTATTTAACAATGACACTGAGAGTCATCGGGATCAGGAAATCTTCATTAGGTATTACTGGCAGCACTGTATTTAACCTCTTTATTTCCCTTCTCTGATGTCATTTCCTGTGCTAGTGATGTAGAAAATGGATGCCTGCAGCTAAATAGTAGGGGGAATTAAATGTGGTATGTTTCTGGCCCTAAAAGAGTTGCAGGTTTGACCAATAGCTTATGTGGAATAGAGTTCCTTTGGCAACAATATTGTCACCTTTCTTTGTACAGTACGTAAGTGTTCCCCTTTAATGTCAAAGTGTGAGACTATGGTACTTTAGAAGATACAAGTGGTTTTCAATTAAAAAGAACAATACATTTTTTTCTACTTGCCTCCTACCATTGTAGAGCAACACAGTGCACAACAGCAATGCCATTCCCCTTTGGCCTGCAGCAGCTGAAGGTTGCCTTGTCCTTCTAGTTAAAACTTTTATTGGTCAATAAGCTTTCACTATTACGAGCCTTACTTTATTGTTTGTTCCCAGTAGCTCTATTTGAAGTCTAGACTATCCATTGTTTAACCTGATACAAAATGGCCACCCAGAGTACACTAAGTTAAAACATGGAACAGTGTTCTCCTAGCACTAAAACAGGTACAAACCATATCCAACTTTAAGCATCAACTCAAACAATTACCGCATAGTATAAGTGTCCCTGAGACCAAGTATAATACCTTCTTAATCTACACAACTTAATTTCATACAAGCTGGATAAAATCCTAAGGGACGGGGTGCAACATCTGGTTTTACATCAGGCAGTGAAGGGTGCTAAAGGAATACTATTAGAACATCACTACATAAATGGAAGAAGCAGATCTATTAAATATTAATGAAAGCTTATTAAATATTAATAGATGGTTTAATAAGGTAAGACTAACTCCCATAACATATATATAATAACTGGTCAGCAATTTTTTCCATAGGCTGACCAAGTTATTATTTGTCATTCTAACTTGTGGGTTATAATGGTGAGCACATGCCAAGTCACTGAGAAAGAGCCACTCTGTGATTGGCTGTTGAACTCCTTCTGGGTGGGCTAATCATGTCTAGAAACATGGTGGCTCCGTATCCTCCATAGCGAGGAGCCGCCAGACCAGGAGTGCTCATCCCCACTGAGGGGAAAAAAAACTGCATCTCCACTGACAGTCCTCATCAGATTTTCTTTTGTGTGCACTTCAAAACTTTAAAACAAACAAAAAAATCTATCTAGTTGATCCTGACATTTGGAAATTTCACCGGACAACTGCCAGTGGGAACAGTTCCAACCTGGGGATCCGATGTGCCTCATTAAGGTAATCTCGATCACAATGTACAAATGAGTAACAAAGTAAAAAACAAAATAAAAAAAAGAATATGAAAAGCAGCTCAAAAAAAGGAAAAGAGAGGGAGAAAGGCTGTGTGTGTGTGTGTGTATGTGTGTGTGTGTGTTTGTCCATGAGTGAGACACTGCACTGCTAAATTTAGTGGCAAAAAATTGCTGACCAGCAATTATAAAAAATGAAAGATGGGTAAGTCTTTGTGTAACTAGAATTTAATTATTGCCCTCAGTGTGGGATGCTTTAATAAACCCCTTGGGCTTCATCCTTGGGGTTTATATAGCATCCCACACCTCAGGCGACCATTAAATTCTAGCTACACACACTTCCCAATCCTTTATTGTATATTTATTAACTACATAATTACCATAACTATGGGTTGCATTCATTGTTAAATTTTGTTGCTGCTTACTAATTTCTGATTAACGTCTTACTAAGTGATAATAGCTTGTTTACAATGTGTTTATTACTTATTCATTAGGCCACTTACCTTTATATTGTAAACTACACAAATGTAACTATGTAACCTAATAACATAGTAACATACTGTATAAGATCAAATATCCACTGCATTTTTATTTTCACTATATTCGCAGGTTTCAAATTAGAGTGAAAATAAAAAGACTGTGAATATTAGGTGAAGCACTATACAATAGCAGCACTAGTGTTCCACCAGTGAAAATAAAATGGAGGGAATATGTCTGATGTGCTTGGATTCCTAAATATAAGGAACAGTAAGGTGTTATACAGTATTTATTTATGACCATAAGGGACACTCCATCCATCAAGTTTACTCTAACTGCTTTATAAATGAGAAGCAATATGTGTGCTGTGCAGACATGTACTAATTTATAAAGATTGTCCTCCCCCTTACACCACTACTTTGTGGACCTTGTTAATCGCTTGTTAAGCAGAAATGTGTCCAACCTTGCCTTGAAGGTCTGTACTGTTTTCATCTCCACTGTCTCTGTTCCATAGTTTCACCATTTTCTGGATAGAGATGTGCCTCCCAGCTTTACTCCTGAATTTACTACCTATCAGCTTCAGTGCATGTCCCCACAGCCTACTGGAGCACACCAGACCAGACATTTACATAGAAACATAGAAACATAGACTTTGACAGCAGATAAGGACCGCTTGGCCCACCTAGTCTGCCCATTTCCCTACATATAGGATAAGCTGCAGATCCTAGTTAACCAACAGCCTATTTCTTCCTACCCCCCACAAGAATTGCCTTATGTCTGTCCCATATATTCTTGAATTCTCCCACAGTTTTAGACCCTACAACCTCCTTAGGAAGGCTGTTCCATGCGTCCACCAGCCCCTCTGTGAAAAAATACTTCCTCACATTGCCCCTGAGCCATCCCCCTCTATCTTCAGATTGTGTCCCCTTGTTGTTGCACATCTCTTTTTCTGAAAGATGCTACCCTCTTGGACTTCGTTGGTTCCAGAAGGTTTCTATCATGTCCTCCTCTCCCTCCCAGTTTCTAATGAGTACATATTAATGCTTCCAAGCACCCCTCATACGAAAGCCCATGCATGTCATCATTTTTGTTGCCCTTCTCTGCATGGTCTCTAGTCTGCTTTTGTCCTTCTTAAGGTGTGAACTCCAAAACTGTACATAGTACTCCAGGTGGGGACTCACTAGGCACCTATAGAGTGGCAGTATCACCTCCCTGTTTCTGCTGTCAAATCCTCTCCCACTACACCCCATTTTGTTGCCCTTGCTTCAAGCAGTGTTGCATTGGGTGGTCTGCTTAAGGGTGTCACAGATGTTAACGCCTAGGGGCCTTTCCTCCAGTGAAGTGACGAATCTGTCCCCATTTAGCCAATATGCATCACCTTACACTTCTCTGCATTGAACTTCAGCTGCCAGACACTAGATCATTTTTCCAACCATTCCAGATCTTTTTGTAGGTTCTTTACTGCTTCCTCACTTTCCACCCTACCCCCTAGCTTAGTGTCATCTGCGAAGAGGGTACTCTTGCCTATACCTACCCCAATTTTGCTGATGAATTCATTAAATAATACTGGACCCAAGACTGAGCCCTGGGGTGCACCACTCATGACCTCACCCTCATCTGACCTCTCTCCATTGACATTTCCATCTGTTCATCCTTGCTGATACCCTGTAGCATGCAGAAGATCGAAATTGTGTCTCCCATCAACCCTCCTTTTATCCAGGGTGAACATGCCAAAGGCCTCCAGTTCCTTCTCATAGCTTTTACCCTCCATACCTCTGATCACTTTGTGGCCCTGCATTGCATTCTCTCTACTGCCTCAATGTTCTTTTTATGTTGAGAAACTCTGAACTGTACACATTAGTGAAAGTAGGCCTGACCAGGGCACTATAAAGTTGTAGGACTATGTCCCTTATTCTATTGGTTATCCTCTTTTTATTACACCCTAGCATTCTTTTGGTCTTCTTGACAGTGACAACACAGTGCTTGTCATGCTTTAGCCCATTGTCTATTATTACTCCCAGGTCCTTCTCCTCCATTACTGTAGCCAGAGGAGCACAGCGCAGTATATGAGTCCTCCCTCTGTCTCTCCTGTCAAAGTGTAGCACCTTGCATTTATTTATTTATTAGTTTTTGGTAACCAGGTGAAATACACTAGGCATAAATACACCTATTTTCAGGCACGACCTGGGAGAGTTACAATCTAGAATGAAAACTTATTGGAGAATGGCATACAGTAGATTGGATACACATTTTGAAATAAGGCATCATTCACTGAAGAAAAGTGGCAGTAGTAGTGTGCATAATTTGGAGAGCAAACAGGGTTCTATGTGATAATGGCAATCTCGGAAAGGCAATTGCCGTTCTGGAGAGTGTACATCGCCGAAAATCAGTTTTGGCGATGTACACTCCCAGCAAGTGGCAAAAGGGTGCTGGGGACTTGGTTTTTTTTTGTTTATATGGGGGACTCTGCCTCCCACACCTCCCTACTAAAGGATTCTCAACTCTGGGGGGGGGGTGCATGTCGAGAGGGTGCAAAACTGGGGAAAAATTTTTTGAAGACGGGCGCACAACAAAATGAATGTGTGCCCCGAACTGAACCTGGCACCCTCACAACAACCCTAGCCTGCCACCCACCCACCATGCCACAGGCCCAGCTCAGCAACCCACCACCACACTACACCTCACAAACCCTCCCTCTCGCCCGTCGCATGGTATGCTCACCCCCCCCACGTGCATCTACATATTGTATAGTGACAGGATGTCACTATATTCATATTCATCCCCCATCCAGTAGCCCTGTGAACAGGCACCGCTATTGAGTTGCCCTTTTTGTAAGCGCTCAATAGCAGACGCCCTTATCACAGGATAACAGCAAACAGCAATTGTACATGAGTTGATTACAGATTCTGTTTTGGTTACAAAAGGAAAATATGCCCTAATGAGCAAGAATGGTATGACTGAGACAACAACAACAGGGTAACAATAAAGTAAGAGTCCCATATAAGAGACTAAGAAGCATAATGCAATAGCTTCAGTACAAATATTATGTAGATAGTACGCAAAATCAGGAGTTGGGGTAGTGCTTAGTGTTGGGCAGAATGTATTACAACTATGAGCATGAGCAGGGGCCAGGGAGACAGAGGGAGTCCTTCAGTGCCTTGCAGAAACTGGAGTGACTGGAAAATAGGTGTACATTTGGGGGAAGGGAGTTTCAAAAGGTGGGTGCATAGTCAGCAAAAGGTAACTTACCAAGATTGGTGGAATGTCTACACACAGTGAGAATCTGGGAGTCCACAGACTGTAGGGAGTATGCTGGGGATGGGTGCTGTAGATAGCATGCTAGGGATGCTGGGGAGCCTGTTCTTAGAAGTTTGTCTACAAAACAGCCTAGGGCAAGGGTTTGATGACCAGAAGGGGAGGGCCAGACTAGAACAGTGTAGAGGAGGCAGTAGTACTTATGCTTAGAGGATGCGGTTCTATGTGAAAAAGTCGAGTCTGAAAGATTGCCCATCACACAGGGTGAATGAGCTAGAGCCCATAGAAAAAAGGGCGATGGATATTGTACCAACTGTGGCAAATAGCGACGGTCACTACAATACTTACGAAAACCACACAAAATCATTTTTATGAAGGGGTTGCATTCTGCTGCGGTCCTCTTGTGGGCACTTTCAAACTTAAATAATAAACTCCAAGGCGGGTGTGAACCAAGGGGCAAGTTATTGGATAAAAAAAAAAAAGGTTTCTGGCTATAGCTGGAACTGAACCCAGACCTGCTTGTATTGCAAGCGGTGGTGTACACCGCTTCGCTATGCAAGCAGCTCAGTAAAAATTGGCCACAAAGGATGCTATATCCTGTAATGGTGAGTATAGCTCCTTGCTATACTCGCTATGCAGGATATAGCGACCTATTGCACTACTCGCTCTCTTGTAGAGTGCTATTATTGACTCTTTCAAAAGTGCAGCACTCAATAATCAGTGCTCTACATGAGTGCTACTGAGGATGCCAGTACAAAATGACACACATTATGATAAGTAGTGTCCCACCTTGTGAAGGTGGTTTTGTTTGTGCCTATAAAAACCAGGAGGCCATATGTGAGGCTAGGTAGGAAGATATCTTGGGCAATGGATTGCTTGGCAGCAGTAGATAGGCAGTCTTTGATTCTGTAGGCCAGACCCAGTTTGGAGTTTACAGATGTGCAGGTAGAGGTGATGTGGAGGGAGAAATCAAGGGAAGGGTCCAGCCATACTCCTAGGTATTTGAAGCTGCTGACATCCTCAAGTAGTGAACCATCTTTGCAGTTTATGGCAAGTCTTGAGGAGGCGGCACAGAGTTTGGGTGTAGAGCTGAAGAGCATGGACTTGGCTTTCCTATTGTTTAAGAACAGTCTGTCTGTGGACAGCCAAGAATGGATGGCTGCGAAAGCATGAGGGAGGGTTTTTTGGATGTTTGGAATAGACTGAGCACTGTAGTACAAGACAAGATCATTTGTTAAAAGTAGTGAGTTGCAGATAGGAGTGGTAGCATGGAGATAATTTATATAGATAGAATTGACTACATTGAATCTTCTTCTCCAAGATTCTCACCAGTTGCTCAGTTTGCTCAGGCTCTCTTGAAATGTGCCCCTATCCTCCTGGAAGTCCACCTCCCTAGCTAGCTTAGTGTCACTTATATAGTCTGTTGGAGACTCAGACTTCCTGATCATTGATAAAAATTTTGAAAATCCATGGCCCCAGCTCTGATCCTTAAAGGGCACCATGGAATACCAGTCTCCATTTAGAGTAGCACTAAACCCTTTGTTTCTTTCCTTCAAGACAGTTAGCAATCCACCATGTGTGCACTGTATAAACTGTACTGTATAATTATACTGGTGTACTTTTACCAGAAGCCTATCATGCACCATATTGTCAAAGCCATGCTGAAGTCCAAGTAGACTGTGTTTGTGTCCCAGCCCCAGACCCTTTCCACCTCGTGGTCTCCCCTTCAAAGAATGTGATGGGGTTGGTTTGATAAAATCTATCTCTCATAAATCTATGCTGAGAGGTAGTAAGAACCTTAGCTTTAAACTAGCGATGTTATTCTATCCTTGATGATGACTTCCAGAACCTTGCTTAGCACTGATGTCAGACTGACAACCTATAGTGACTGCATCTGACCTTTCCCCCAGCTCTTGAAGATGGAACCATATTGTCCACTTTCCTTTCTCCTGGCACCATATCTGGACACTACTGACACATGCAAGATTATTACTAGAGGCTCCACCAGGTGCTCCTTTACTTACACTATGATCCTGGGGTGTATAGCATCTGACCCTTGCAATTTACCTGGCATGATCCTTTCTAGGTAGTCAACTGCCATGGTAGGCATGAAGTCTTGCAGGCTGCGGTTCCTGCCATGGGCCCTCATAATGTGCACCCTCCTTTGGGATTCTTTGGGGAACACTGAAGTATAGTATTTATTCCCTCACCATTTTCCCCGATCATGTACAGGCTTCTCACCCCTTCCCGTGTTGTCTGGGGCCCAAACCCCTCCTTCATCTTTATTTTTCCATTTATAGTAAGTACTAGAAGAAGGCTATGGTGTCATCTACAGCCCCTAATGCTATTCTGGTTTCCAAACCTGTCTTCCTTAATTCTGGTTTTTGCAGTCACTCAGTACTGCTCTGTACTCCTCTCATGCCTGTAGACAATCTGTCTCTTTTCAGTAGTTGTAGATGCTCATTGTGCAGGATCAGTTGCTTTAAGTTGCTGTTGAGCCAGCGGGTACATTTTGGCCCTTTTCCCCTTATTTCTAAAAGGGATGCAGTCTTCTGCAGCTATTTCAGGTACTGCCATCAACAAATCCCCCACAAGTGCCCTGAATTACCAGAATCATGCAGCTTCTCTAGACCCTTGGTCACTAGATACATCATGTTGGCAAAGTCTAACTTTCTGAAGTTCTGCTGAGCCCCAACTAGTCTTTCCTGTCACCAGGGAGAAGGTTAACCAGTTGTGATCTCTGCCTCTCATTGGTTCCTTAATGTTCACACTGGAAATGATTCCACCCACTGCTGAGAACAAGATCAAGGATGGCTTCAAACAAATCCCTTGTGGTACATGTTGTTCTATGAAGTAGTTCCTAGACACGGAGGGGAACTAAATTTAAGCCCTGCCATTAGTCTTTTTTCAATATGCCAGTCTATGCCTAGAAGATTGAAGTCCACTAGGATCACCACTGCCTCTGCTTCAGTTACTTTGATAATTTCTCCAACCAGCTCAGCAGCATACTCTGCTGAACTTGCTGGGGTTTGACCACAACCCCAAGGTCACTGTTAAGACTCGCCATTTTATTACCTTAACCCAGTGGACTCTGTGGCATGTGTCCCCCTGATGTCCTTCTTCTCCTTCACATGAACACCTTTCCTCCCTTATGAAGAGAAGAAAGCCATCCACCCTCTTTTCTTTCAGGACTGTTCCCTCAAGAAACCTCTGTAGCCCTCTATCTTGGTGTCCCAGTAAATGTCTTTCCCACCACTAGGTCTTTGTGAGTACAGTTGAAGCTGCTTTAAGGGGATGGCTCCAAGACCAGCTAATTGTTCCCTTGAAGAGATCATCTCCTTTAAAGAAAGCCTCATTAAACACCGATTGTGATAGCATCAAACACCACAGGTACACTGACAAAACTCACAGAAACCAACAAACAAAAAAACATAAATACAAGAGACAAGCACTTTTAATGAGTACAGATCTTTTTTGATTGCGTGCTGTTTGTCTCTTGTGACTTTCAACTTTATTAATTAATGTCACACTAGTAAAATCAACATAAAAAATACTTTTCTGGCAGTCTGACGGTCAAGTTCAGTCCCACACCGCTCAAAGAAGTCTGTAATTGTCTACTGCTTTGCCTCCACACTCATATTTCATAAAATCTCCCCTTCCAACTCAAATAACTGCTCCCACTGCTGTATGTAACCACGCTGCAGGCACCAGTCCTGGAGCAGCCCGATGTGACCTATAGCTTCACTGTTTGATACAGGAGCAGGTGGTACTTTATCCACATCAACTTTGTTTTCTTCATTTTCTTCTTTTGGATCCTCCTGGGAAACAGTGGCACAGATTGCCTCTAGTGAAAGTTCACCATTTGTTTCAGCATGCTTGTTGATGTGCATGAAAAACTGAAACTCCTCTTCCGTGAACGTAGTAGGGTGTACAACGTCAGCCAGAGGATTGATGATTTTTGGGCAGCAGCACCTGCTGTTCTGGCAGAGTGCAGTGAGTTAAAAACCCAGCTTTATGAAAGTAATTTGCAATTGTGGTTTCCTTTATAGCTGTTCAGACTTTATACAGCATGAATATTGCATCTAGGAGATTAACACATTGTGCAGTCTCCGATGCAACACTTGTGGACCCACTGTCCATAATCTCTACAATTCGCTCTGAAAAAAGAGCACGGTAGTGACCCTTTAAATTTCTTATCACTCCTATGTCTAGGGGTTGAATTAAACTAGTGGTGTTAGGGGGCAGGAAATTAATCTTTATGTGACTGTAAGCTCCAACAATGGCTGATGGATGGGCACTGCAGTTATCCACCAAAAGCAGCACTTTCCATCGCCTGTTCCTTAACTGTTTATTCCAGTTAGCCAGCCACTCACTGAAGATGTTGCCAGTCATCCAGGCATTGGCCGAGATGAAGTAAGTGACTGGGAGAGTGGACAAATCTTTGTGGAGGCAATGAGGTCATTTGCTTTTTCTGCTAAAGACCAGTGGCAGTTTGTCAGTGCCTGCCATGTTAACACAGCACAATAGGGACACATGATCTTTTGCCTTTTTACCCCCAGTTAGATCCATGTCTTTCTGGATGTGTCCTCTATCAGAGTAACCCCAGTAGAAGACACCAGTTTAATTTGCATTGTAAATGTTAATGGGGGCAAAGTCAGCAAGCAGTGAGGGGAGCATATTTTTAATCCAGTCAGAAGCAGAATCCTCATCCACATCCATGCGCTCTCCTTGCTCCTTCTTATAGACAATGTTATGGTGCACCTTCCATCTAGATAGCCATCCATCTGTAGCCTGAAAACCCTCTTGCTCAAGATGGGTGGCTAGCTCATTTGCCTTCTTTCTCAGCACTGGTCCAGAAATGCGAGCTCCTCTGGAGACTGCATTTGAAAACCAGAGGTGGAGAGCATCTTCTACTTGTATGTCCTTACCCTCTCTTTTCTGCTTTCTGCTGGGGTTGGTGTTGATAAGCCAGTCAGACTGCAGTTCAGACTTTTTCTTGTTGATGCACCCGACTTGGTTCTTCAATATCCCAAACTGTGCTGCCACCTTGGCCAATGATGCACCTGGCTGCTCAAGTGCATCAAGCACTTTTATCTTCTCACTAAGGACCAGATCGATACGTTTTGTATCCATGTTGCACAGGAGACCACAGGGAAAGTGAAGTGAACACTCAGGAGACAAAAAAACAGCACCTAACTGCTCCACTCTGAAAGGGCCTATTTTAACAAGTGGCTCTACGAGGTGTTAATCTTTAACAAGCTGCGAATGAGTACTGCGGCAGCAAAGAACAATGACTCTTCATCTCATAATTGTCCCCTTAAACAGAAGTAGCTGTCCCCAATAAAATAAGCTGCACCCATTGAATAGTACAGCCACTTAATCGGTGCCCTGGGGGTTGTCCCCTTTAACCGAATGTCCCCTTTAAGCACGTCCCGATTAAGTGACTTGTACTGTACCACTAATCATGGCCTTCAAAGTGCATCAAGCTTTCAAGTTTGCCTGTTTTGCTAGGTGTGCTCCTCATATTGGCATGCATGCAAGTGAAAATAGTTGCCCTTCTAGGCTGACACATTCTCTTTTTAGGACTCTTCCCTTGTTGCTCCCTGCTCTGCTTACCTTTCCTCAGTGATCCTATGTCTGACTTCTGCTCTCCTTGGTGAACTCTTCCACCAGCCCCCTCCCCAATACTTTTGTTTAAAACTCCCAAATTGCCCTGGCAGTACCCCCTCTCTCTCCTTGTACAGGTGCTGCCCATCCCAGACATACAGACAACCCTTGCCCAGAAGGTCGTCTTGTAAACATAGAAACATAGAAACATAGAAACATAGAAGTTGACGGCCGATAAGGACCGCAAGGCCCATCCAGTCTGCCCATTTCTTTTTCTACCTTATAAATGTGCCATCGGCCTTTGCTCTGTCAGTGACCTATCTATTCATAGTCATTTGTATTGCTCCCTTATGCCTCATCCCATGCCTGTTTGAAGCCCTGCACTGTATTCATAGCCACCACTTCTTGTGGTAAGCTATTCCATGCATCTACCACCCTTTCTGTGAAAAGAATTTCCTCACATTCCCCCTTAATCGGCCTCCTCTAATCTCATGCTGTGTCCTCTTGTCCTGCTATTTTCTTATATTTAAACATGTTAGACTCTTTCACCTTGTTTATGCCCTTAAGGTGTTTAAATGTCTCGATCATATCACCTCTCTCCCTCCTTTGCTCAAGGGTATACATATTGAGCTCCGTTAATCTGTCCTCATATGTCTTCTGATGCAGTCCCTGCACCATTTTGGTGCCCTTCTCTGGACTGCCTCAATTTGGTTAATGTCCTTGTGAAGGTGTGGCCTCCAATCACCAGCGTAGTACTCAGATGGGGCCTAACCAATGTCTTGTACAGAGGATTATTACCTCCCTTACGACTTGTGATACCCCTACTAATACACCCTAACACCCCCTAGCCTTACCTACTGCTTTAGAGGTCTGCTTGGATGATTTTAGGTCATCAGTGATGATGATGCCAAGTCTCTTTCTTCCTTTGTGACTGCTAGCAACTCCTCCCAGCCTATAAGTGGCTTCAGGTTTCTCTTCCTATGTGCATGATTTTGCACTTCTTTGCATTAAATCCAGTTGCCACTCTTCTGACCATTTTGCTAGTTTATCCAGATCTCTTCTCATTCTGCCCACCCCATCTGGATCATCTACTCTGTTGCAGATCTTGGTGTCATCTGCAAACAGACAAGCCTTACCCTCTAGTCCATCTGCAAGGTCACTAATGAAGATGTTGAAGAGGACTGGCCCCAGGACTGATCCCTGAGGTACCCCACTTGTGACTTGCATCTCTTCTGACTGTATACCATTTACCACCACTCTCTGTTTTCTGCCAGTCAACCAGTTTGCCACCCAGTTGACCAACTTCTGACCCACCCCGAGCCTACCCAGCTTATTTATCAATCTTCTATGTGTAACAGTGTCAAAAGCTTTGCTGAAGTCAAGGTAGGCGACATCAACTGTTCCCCCTTGGTCCACCACTCTGGTTACCCAGTCAAAGAAATCTATGAGATTAGTTTGACAGGACCTTCCTTTTGTAAACCCATGCTGTCTTGGATCCTGTGCCCCTATGGATTCCAGGTGTTGCACTATCCTTTCCTTAAGGAGTGCCTCCATAATCTTGCCCACTACTGAGGTAAGACTGACTGGTCTGTAGTTCCCCGCCTCCTCCCTGCTACCACTCTTGTGGAGCGGGATCACATGAGCCCTTCTCAGTCTTCTGGGACCTCTCCTGTGCTCAGAGACTCACTAAACAATTCTGCTAATGGCTCTGCTAGTCCCTCCTTTAGCTTCTTAAGTACCCTGGGATGTATGCCATCAGGTCCCATTGCCTTATCCACCCTGAGCTTAGCAAGCTCTTGTAGGACCCTTTCTTTGTGAAGGGTAGAGTGCTCACCTCCCTCCCCTGTGTCCATGATGCTGAGCTGTGGGCCCTGCCCTACCTTCTTCAGTAAATACTGAGCAAAGTATCTATTTAGGATAGATGCCTTTACAGGGTCCTCCTCCTCACATGCTCCCTTTTCTCCATTAAGCTTAGCAATACCCTCTGGACTTTCTCCTTTCACTAATGTATCTATAGAAAGTCTTGTCACCTTCTTTACTGCTCGTGCTAGTGTTTCCTCAGTTTGGGACTTTGCCTGCCTTACTGCCTTACCTGCTTCCCTTAGGGCAGTTTGGTATGCCTCCTATCTTCATCCCGCTGTGTTCCTTATATTTCCTGAAGGCCAGCCTTTGGCTCTGACCTTTTCTGCTACTGTATTTGAGAACCAAAGTGGTTTCCTTCTTCTTTTGCACTTCCTTTTCTGTCTAACACAATGGGATGTTGCTTCAAGTATTGTATCCTTAATGCTTGCCCACTTTGCCTGTACCTCCTCACCTGTGTTTCTTTTGACAGGGCTAGCTTAACTCTGTTGGCCATCTTATCAAGGTCAGCTCCTCTGAAGTTCCATATTTTTGCCTTGGAATGGGATGATTTAGATGTAGTAGCCAAATTGAACCATACCATGTGATGGTCACTGGCCCCAGGTGACCTTCTACCTGGAGAATCTGTGATCCCTTCTTTGTTAGTCAGTACTAGATCTAGGATAGCCCTGTCTCTTGTGGGTTGCTGTACCAGTTGTTTGAGGCCCTCCCTGCAGGAATTCACTATGAGTCTAGTTCTGGCAGATGTTCCTGCTGGTATTGACCAATCTGTATCTGGCATGTTGAAGTCTCCCATTATCAGAACCTCCCTTTAGCTGTCATGTTTGTATATCTTCTAACAGTAATGTGTCTATGTCCTCCTCTGGTCTGGGGCCTGTAGACAACCCCAGTTCTTATGGCTGTCCCATTTCCTGTTTCCGGTGACCCACAGTTCTTCTGGCTCCTTATGTGTATTCTGAATTTCTGTAGCTTTGATATTTTCATTAACATACAGGGCCACCTCCCCCTTTTGCACTTCGGTCTCTTCTGAACAATACATAGCCAGGTACTGAAGTCTCCAAGTGTGGTTACTGGTAAACCACATCTCACTAATTGCTACTATGTCCAGTTTAGCCTCTGACATTATTGCCTGCAGGTCTGGGATCTTATTTCCCAGGCTGTGAGCATTTGTGTACATGATTTTCCATTGGCCAGATTTTGGTGTGTTAGTTGTTGGGTGAAGTTTGGCATTACCCCTGTGCATCGATGGGGATACAAACCTTTTTCTTACCTGGTGATGCAAATGAACAGCAAACATGCTGAATTCCTGTTTGACCACTAGCTGAGGGGAGGGTGTTCTTCCATTCGGCGTATGGGGTGCTGCACCCCTCTCCCCATTTGCTAGTTTAAATATTCTGCAAAGATGTCAAACTTCTGCCCCAATGCACTGACTCCTCTTTAGTCAGATGCAGTCCATCAAATTTAAAGAACTTTGCCTCCCAGAACTGTTGCCAGTTCCCTACAAATCTGTGTCCTTTTTCCTGGCACCAGTCCTTGAGCCACGTGTTTAGCTCCCCTATCTCTCCTTCTCTGATCTTCCGTCCATCTGCTCCCTTCTCCCAGACTGGCAGGATCTCAGAGAAGGAGATGATGAAATAGATGATAGTTTGTCACCCAGCTTAGTCAGGTGTTCCTTGGTCTCCACAACTGACCGGCTGGTGAGATCATTAGTCCCTATGTGTACTAGGACATCAATGTTTCTCCTGCTTTGTGAACAATTTAGCAATGGTTCAGTGTCTCTCCATGCTGATGTACCTGGAGACATCTGACCATCACCCTGGCTGGAGATGGGTATCAACTCCCAAACATGGAGTCTCCTATGATCAGAAGTTTTTGGATTTCCTTGTGCTTGTTTAGTTTTGGTTCCTGATTTGGGTGAGTATTGTTGTGCTAGCTCCTGTGCCGCAGTGTCCTGCTGTGCAGTGTCTTCTGCCTCTTTATTTGATTTCAGAGATGAGGCAGATACCTGTTTGTAGTGTTTATATGGTTTTGGAGGTAATGTGTTGGAGAGCAGAGAGTGATGGGGCACCTGATTTGTTCCTCCTAACCACCTGCCAACCTCCTGGACCAACTACCTCTCAGGGTCGAGGTTTTTCTGTTGGATGCTGGGGAACATGGTGGTTCTTATAATGTATTTCTCTTCAATATGAAATTTGAGGCGGCAATCTCTGCCCATGCTGCCCGGAGCTGAGACCTAAGATCTCCAAAGGCCCAACATGTAGGACAGTGTCCTAAATCCTGTAAGACTGTCCTTCTGAAAATTGTTCCACAGTACCTGCAGTTAATGAAATCCATTCCAAATAAGTTGCTGGGTTTGTAACCTAGTCAGAGTAATTAGAAGGAAAAAAAAGGAAAAAATGCAAGTAATGGTTTAATTGTGCTTTGTTTAACTTGTTATAACAAGTTAAATTACTAGTGCCCCTGTAAATGAGATCACCTTGTGGAGGCTCCACTGATCCGCCCCTTCCTGCTCTGCCACAGGAAATGTCACAACTGTGGTACCCTATAAAAGGAGTGTAGCGTGGGGTGGTTGGGGATGGGGGTGGGTGGCTGGGCCCTTCCCCTGCCTAGAGAAAGAAAACCCTGACACCAGACCCTTAGCTTAGCTTTATCTGCCTGATGGTCTACTACCACTCCTCACTAGCAACCTGGACAAGGAATATGTCATAGAAGATTACCTTGTCTATTTTTCCCTTCAACAATATGCTTTATTTTGTAAATGACTTCTTTATATCATTGGGACTTGTGCACCTACAGTATATCATTTGTGCCACCATGGATTATGGCAGTCTACTCTTCCATCCAGCTATGTTGTTGACAGGCAGATCACCTATGCTGAGATAAAATTCAAGTCCAGCAATTGCTCATCTTTCTCACTCACTGCCCTAACTGTGCAGTCATCAATGGCTATGAAAGCAATAACCCACAACAGGGCATGAGTTTCTAGAGAATTAATGCATGCCTCAGATGAATTGGAAAACATAAGTCCAATGGCAGAGTATCTTTCAATGCACCCAGGAAGTGCATTAATTCTCAAGAAACCTATGCTCTGGAGTGGGTTATTGTGCTTAAAAAATGATTTTTTTTAATTTAAAAAGTATATTTTTTCTTTTAGTTAGGCTGTTGCTAGGTGGAATAGTTGAGTTTGGTAACAAATGGTGTGTGCTTTGAATTAACCCAGGTACTCCATTTATTTGGAAGAAACCTATGCCCTGTTGTGGATTTCTGTGTTTAAAAAGTGGGGGGAAATGATTGTAATGGAAAAAGGTTTTATTTTTAATTAGTAAGATTGTTACTAGGTAGATTAGGGCAAGTTAGTTATGAGCTACTCAGTTTCTAGGTAAATAATCAACAGTCAGGTGCTCTGTTTCAACCAATGAAGTTGTTGTTCGATTTGGTCAGTTTTTAAACACCATTTTATCATACATTCTTGTCACTTCATTGAGCCTTTTTCTTTCTCTTCTTTGGCAGATCAGGTGTCCTGCAGCCTGAACTGCTAACACCAGCTCCAGCCACCTGTTGGCCACCCTCACCCTAACTAGCCAGATGCAGATAACTGTTGTTGGTGTATATTTATGCTTGTGAACAGAGCCTGAAATCTCTTCACCAGTATAAACCATTAAAGCAAAGCTTGAGTTTTTAATATGTCACTGGAAACCTGAGATGGAATTACAAGCCTAGTTATTGCAGGTTTTCCATTTGTTATTTTCTTGTAATATATGGAACACTCCAAACATTCCATCTCATAATACCACTAATTTGATGTCAGAGTGACAATATCATGACTTCCTGATGTCAGAGTGATGGTATTATAAGTTTTTGATGTCACTGATTCCCAATGGGAAAAATTGACTCCTATATAGTACATATAGAATAAAGTATGGGGTTGTGTGTGTAAACTTCAAGTTTAAACATGCTACCCCATATTTTATTTTATATAATTGCTGGGTTTTCCTTTTTCACCACAGCAATTATGTAAAATAAAAAAACTTTCCTGTGCAGCCTTGGTCTGGTTAGGTTTCAGCGCGTGGTCCGGGATCTGCCTAATTTATTTATTTAACAGTTTTTGTATTTATTTGTTTTAGTCGGCAGCTGAAAATGTAGGTTTTCTTTTTCGAAAACAGGAGATTTTGTGTTTTAAAATTACTTACTGCCGAGTCCTAGTGGCGGTTTACTCTCCGGGGGAAAAAGAAGGCTGTCAGCGGTCCAAAAGGAACAGCTACAGTGGGTGCATGTGCAGAGTGAGGGAAACAATGCACGTGTTTTCCGTTAGAAAACACTTCTTTATAAAAACAAATCATGCCACGGTTTCCTTATGGGAAAAAGGGAAACACATTAATTATAAAATCATTATACATTCATAATATAATTTCTCTGACATCACATCAATGGTCTAAGATGGACAACTCAGAGGTTTATATATTACAAAATAATCTCAGGATTCTGCTGACATCATAACCCACACAAGACGGTATATGATGTCATCAGAAACTCTCAGTGGAAGTACTGTATAACCTTATTACTGGTGATTTCCCATCTGTTATTCTATTTGTAATCTATAACAGCAATTACAGAATAGTGGTTGGAAATAGAGCACTCTGATTGGGTGAAGGCCATCTAAAAGGGTTAGGTTAATGGCTAGAAAACTTCATGTAAAATAAGCAATTAGAATTTTTAAATACAAAAACATTCCTTTAGAAATATTAAAGCATTTTTGTTAAAGCTACAAGCTTGGTTCTACCTGTATGCTCTCTGTAAAAGAGGGGCTTATATTCCCATTCTTAGGCATCCCTTGCCCCCTCCTGCCCCCCCCCCGAGCTAGGAAATAGGTTTAGTGCTCTGGGGGATATTGCTCTGGATGCCTCAAGGTGGCAGCAGAGAGTAGGTTCAGAGGGTATATAAGGAAACTTACAGGAAGTATCAGGGCCTTTCTACCTGGGCATTAGGCCTGAGGCTGGAGGGGGGGGAGTCTGGAAGCATAGAGTTAGAAGCAGATAAGGTGGGCAGATGAGGGAGCTCGGCAATCCAGGAGGGCCAGTGGGAAAACCCCTCAAAAGAGTACAGTCAGGATAGGCTTTTCCCTGCACCGTGGTTGATGAGGAGAGGGAGTATGGAGCTCCATGGGGAAAAGTTAGGTAGCCAGGTCCTGCGTCAGTAGGGGCAGTGGCAGTAGGAGGCTTTAGCAAGCCCAGAGAGAGTGGGAGCCCTTAGGAAGCCCATGCATGTAGCACCCCAGGTCGCTAGGGCTGGTAGGGCAGTGGCAAGACTCTCCCAGGAGGGGAACTGGTGGTAGTGGTTCCCCTCACCCCCCATGTGGCAGGGTGACCTGGGGGGTAGAGGGAGCTGGGGGGGTCTCTCACCCAAGACATGGGGCCTGCTTGGAGGGGCTGGTCATGGGGCACCAGTACATTGAGGTCCGGGCGGCTCACAGGCCAGAATTGGCAGACCTTGTAGGGTAGCCCCCCCCCCCGTGTTGGAGCTTAATTCAAGCCCAGGCAGTGAAAGCAGGGCTGTGGGCTTGGCAGGAACTGAGACCAGTGGAATCTCCGGAGTGAGTTTGGGCCATGTGTGGTAAGGCGGATACTGAGGCAGAGTCGAGTGAAAGTGGCAGGTGTTGCCTTGGCACTGGGAATAGTGCCAACCTATAGGAGAAGGTCAGGGCCTGGGTCATCAGGACAATTTCTGGATGCCCCTGCAGCTTGGGCTAGTACCCAGGGACCAGGTGGGGAAGGCTGCTTGCTTTCCCGTACCAGAGTTAGGGGGGGGGGGCAGTGCCAGTGTGAAAGAAAGTGATTCAAGGAAAAAAGAGAAGCTTGGCTTACCAGATCCAAAGAAGCCAGGATATTTCAGGGATCTGGGTTCAAGAAGATCTTTGGTAGAGCACCTGAGAGGGATAGTAGGCATAGGAGAATCCTTGCTTGTGTCTGCCTGTATCCATCGGTTCTGCTGCCTTATTTCATCCAGCCAGTATTTGTAAAAAGATTGAATAGCTCCACGGAGCTGTCTTAACTATTTTATAATGAAGTATGTGACCCCTGTACCACTTCGAATCATTTGCAGTAAAGGTGCAGAATAAAAGTCAGTTTGGGGAGGAAATAGTGGTTTGTGCATTATTTGACTGAGAGGGGGGAAGCAAATGAAATAAAATTATCTTTTTCCCCTGTGTCTGCAGTCTAATTAATTTTTCCATGAGTTACATTCTAGTGGCATTATCCATCCATCCTAGTGGGGGCCGCAAGGGCTTCTGAAACAGCCGAGGTGCAAAGGGTGGTCCTGGTCCTCTGGACAGCTTCAGGTAGGAAATCAAATATTGAGAGAGAGAGAGAGAGGCGGTAAGGTGCACAGTTGTAGAAGATGCAAAGCAAGTAGGAGACCAGCTGTATCCCTATAGTTCTGAGGTGCACAGGTCTTGAATGTTAACACTTAGGAGTGCTCTCCCTTTTCTGCCCAGACTATCTGTGATTGTGAAGGTATGCCCCAGATGGGGCGGGAGTTACATACCAAACAATAAAACAGGTCAAATTTTGTGTCTTCGATTTTCACGGACTATTGCACAGATTTGAGCCCAAATGCAAACATTTAATTTGAATGATTTGAATGTTCCAGACCAGTCAAATTAGTTGAATGGGCAATCAGGCAAACTTCAGTTCATGCACTATTGAAATGATGAGGTTGCCAGAAGACATCCACATGGTGCACTGTCTTGCTTAGGTGTTAGCTCAGTGCTTGACAGCTTGGACAGTGCTCCCTCATGGACATTGTGCTAAAAAGTAGCTAGACAGGGATATCTGCTCGTAGTATCTAGTTTAGCTATTTTTGTTCCTTAAAAATGGAACTATATGAAGATATTATTAAAACCTCCCTATACCCCAACAGTATTTATTTCCCCACTTCATCCACCCCCCCTCTACGATGTCCTCCACTATTGCTATTGGTCTCTCTCTCTCTGTTTACTCCTTGGCCTCTGTTTAGCCTTTGATTTTGGTGCATTGGCCATAGCTTTGGAACAAATTGCTCTGAAGCATGCCCAGCCAACCCTCTGTCTAGCTTCGATACCATCTAGGCCTGAATATGGCCTGCTTCTCTCCTGTCTGTCTGCTGCCCTAGCTTTCATCAGCTCCCATGACAGGCACCTTCTCTTACTACACCTCTCTTTCCTCTCCCTCTGGGTCCCATCTTTCTATGTCCCCCTCCAATCCAACTTCCATGCCACCCACCTCCTTCTCTCTGGGGACATAGAAAGTAACCCTGGTCCTGCTCCAACCCCCCCCCCAAACACTCCTCTATCCCATAGTCATCCTTTATGTGATATTAAGCACAGTCTAAAAACAAGGGGACACAATTTGAAGATAGAGGGGGGACGGCTCAGGGACAATGTGAGGAAGTATTTTTTCACAGAGAGGGTGGTGGACACATGGAACAGCCTTCCTGAGGAGGTTGTGGGGTCTAAAACTGTGGGAGAATTCAAGAATGCATGGGACAGACATAAGGCAAATTTTGTGGGGGGTAGGAAGAAATACGCTGTTAGTTTAGTAGGATCTGCAGCTTATCCTCTAGGTAGGGAAATGGGCAGACTAGGTGGGCCAAGCGGTCCTTATCTACCATCAAAGTCTATGTTTCTATGTTTCTAATTGCACATTTGAACATCAGGAGCCTTCTTCCTAAAACAGCTGAGCTGGAGGCCTGAGTCTCTCTGTACAATCCTGACATACTGGGCAGCTCAGAGACCTGGCAAAAAAGCTTCACCCATGACCAAAACTGCTCCTTACCAGGTTACACTTTCCTCCACCATGATTGCTCTACCTCCTGCCATGGTGGTGGTGTACTTCCGTACTACCATAACTACTACACTACCGCAATCCTTGGCCAGTCCTCCAGTGACCTCCATTCTGAATGGCGTGCAGCTGAACTAACAGTTGCCAGCAATAAGAAGTTGCTTGTTGGGTGATATTATAACCCACTGAGAGCTGGTGTCCTTGGACTTGCAGCTCTCCTGAACCTCTTTGCACCTCTTTTCCCTGCAAGAGATTCCATTTTTGTAGGGGATTTCAGCATCGACTGGGGCACAAACCTGACTACAACTCCATCATACAACAACACAATCTCACCCAGCTAATTACCTCCCATACATGGCTCAACAATCAGTCCAACAAACATACTACCCTGGACTGGATCCTGATGACTCGAGCAGACAAGGTTGCCCATGCTGGCACACTGTCTGATGCCATTAGTGACCACTCCCCATCTACTGTGTTACGTGTACCACAGCCCCATACCCCCACTTACCTACCTGACTTTCTGCAGTTTCTCTAAGTTTGATCCACTCAGGCTTCAGAATGACCTCAGAGCCCTTGACTGGACTTCCTTCTATGCTGCCACTAATGCTGATCTTGCACTAGGCATCTTTGTCTCAGCCTATCTCACATCCAAGACAAGCATTTCCCGTTCATTTCTCACAGAGTGCATTGGGTTCACACTCACTGGCTCATGTCAGACCTCCTCAAGCTTATGAAGCAGCATGACTCAGAGTGCGTTGTCTATAAGGCTGCCCCATCCCCTACCCTTTGGAATGGCTACCATCAACTGCGAAATCTCTGCAAGCACCTTATACACTCTAAAAAGTCAGCCTACTTCCAACCAATTCACTACAATCACCTAGGCAACCCAAGGCATTTGTGGTCCTCCATTAATACCTTGCTCTACCCCCCCAACATTATGCAGTCACCTTCCCACCTAAAACACAACAAGGCTCCCTCACTGACCCTACTGACATTGTGAATGCACTTAATGCACATTTCTCAAACCTTAGCAGCTACTTGGCTAAGCTTCCCTCTCTAACCCCCTACCCCTCCTCCACCTTCCCCTTCTGCTAACCCCTCTTTTCATTTTAAGACCATTTCTCCTCCTGGGACACTTAAGCTCCTCCTCAGCCTACCATCTCAAGGGAGTGCTGGTAGTGATGGTGTAACCCCCTGTTTCTTAAAACTAGTGGCCAAGGACATTGCCTATCCATTCACCTTCATCTTTAACCTCTCCCTTACTACAGACTCTGTCCCCTCTGTCTGGAAGCAGACCAAAATTGTCCCCATTCATAAATCAGGTGATCCTTGTCTTATGGACAACTACTGTCCCATCTCCATTCTGCCCCATCTTGGTAAGCTCCTAGAGAAGGCAGTAAACTACCAAATTACAGAGCATATCTCTAAATATAATCTTCTTTGTCCTCAGCAACATGGTTTCCGGAAGAGGCACAGCACTACCATGGCCCTTGCTCTCTTCACCGACCATGTGCTGAGGAATATGAATGAAGGAAAGCTAACTGGTGCAATGTTTGTAGATCTGTCCAAGGCATTTGAACTTGCAAATCACAACATCCTGATAGCAAAACTCGACATCCTTGGTTTCTCCCCTGCTTCCACTGCCTGGCTCACTAACTACCTCTCTGGTAGAACACAGATGATCTGTCTTGGTGGTGCCACCTCCCCCCTCTTGCCTGTCTCTGTGGGTGTCCCCCAGGGATCTGTCCTTGTCCCCCTCCTCTTTTCCCTCTTCATTAACTCTCACCCCTGAGAGGCCCTATCCTGAAAATCACTCCTGTACGCTGACGATTTTATACTTTACCAAAGTGACCCCTCCCTCTCCTCACTATCCGCCACTCTTACTGATGATTTCTGAAAGGCACATTGTTGGTTCTCCACCAACAAACTGTTGGTCAATGTTGCTAAAACAAAGGCCATGCTTTTCGGTTCCAAACTGAAACTCTCTGACCTTGCCCACAATGGCGGCCTTCTCACTGTCAAATCCCCAGATGGATCGCCCCTTGACACTGTTCCTGCCTTCAAGTATCTGGGGGTAATCCTGGACCCATCCCTAATCCACATTGGCCATATTGCCTCACTGATCAGGTGCATCAACCAGAAGATAGGGCTCTGCTATCTCCTGATTGACCACCTCTCACTGGAAGCCCGCCTTGCTATTGCCGGTGGCAACCTCCTTCCTCTCCTAGACTATGGCTACCCAGTGTACTCCCTCATCTCCATTACCATCCTGAACCACCTGGACATTACCTACAATTGTATATCCCCCTTGCTCTCTGCATCCCTCTCCTCACTCACCACTGCTATCTTTACCAGTCCCTTAACTGGCTCCCTCCACAAGCACGGCATTCCTAACTTCTGGCCCAGACCATTGCTGATACCTTGCACAATCCCTCCTACTTTCCACTATCCCTTCTTATCTGGCCCAGAACCTACTGCAACAATCTATGTCAGTCCTCCCACCTCCAAATGGAACGTCCTAACATAACTATGAGGATGGGCCTAAGAGCCTTCTCTGTAGCTGGACCCTCACTGTGGAATGACCTCCCCTCCTCGCTACATTCCTCCAACCCCCTTCTGAACCTAAATTCCCTATTAAGAATGCACTTTCTGCCCTCCATGACCTGCATCTACCCACAGGCTGCTAGCATGGCTGCATCTCCCTTGCAGCCCACCCTTACCCCTTCCCCCTCTAGTGCTCTGCTGTCCTCTCCCACCCTGAATACTATTGTTATTCCTATTGTTGAATGATGGAGCAGCCTTAGCCTGTTTATCTAAATGTTATATACCTTGGTATGCTCAATTGTTGACGTATCTGGTTCTGTTTACCTTATATTTTCTCTGTTAGCTTGATCTACATTGGATTCACTGTTATGTTCCCTGTATGATCCATGCTGTTCTTGCACTGTATTTTACACTGTTTGTTCCAGTTTCTGGCCCGGGCCATGCCTGTAAAAGGTCTTCAGATAAGTGCACCAACCTGGTTACCAAATGCATAAATAAATGATCTTATATAAAAGAAAACAGCAAATAGAACATTTGTTCTGCAAGGAAATACAACCTAAGATACCGAAAAGCAATGTTTTACTGAGAGTGTATGTCAGGGTGAACTGTGCAGCAGGCTCCTGGGGTCAGGTGGTAGAATAGGGATGGGACCCATCAGGGAAGGAATGGTGGGCAGTGGGCTGTGCTCAAGTGGATCTCTCTGGGCTGGCATCTTTGTAGTGTTCTGTACCAGATGGCATATTTTGCAATGAAATAAAAAGAATGAAAAACAAATGAAACAAACATATATTTTGCTACAGAAAGATTTGCTGACTTTTCTGTATTTTTAGGGTGAGCTATGCAGATACCTGAAGGTAGAGTGATGGGAGGGACTGGAAGCTTGGGCAGTGGGTTTCAAGTGATTGCTGGGTTGCAGCCTGCCTGTGCCCATGACTGGTTGGCACATTTCTTTAAACAAATAATTAAAATATATGTATATATATATATATATATATATATATATATATATGTATTTTAATTATTTAGACTTTAGTAACCATGTGGAGCCCACTGGGACATTGCCCATTTACAAGGACATACACATGAGCAAAAAGGAAGCACATATGACAGTGAGTAAGTGAATAATCATATTTACAATAGCCAAGAAGGTACGTTTCATACAAACATTTAATGAACGATAGATAGATAGATATTTCATTTCATCTTTATTTTTCTTTATGCTGGTGGAGAGCAAGATGATCTACATAGCCCTTTTTCACAAGTGATCAGTTTTACAGAAAAGTACAGGGTACAGACCAGACAGTATCACAATAAAATACAGGTTACAGTAATAAAATTAACAAGCAGATAAAAATGCAACTGGACAGGCAACATCACAATAAATCCAGGGTACAATAAAATAAAAGTAGATAAGGTGCAGTTTTACTTAAATATATATTTTTAAAACAGAGCTTTCTTCAAGTTTACTAGAAATACAGCATTTGTGTGAGTTAGACTCTGTTGTACCTTCCTTGTGGAGTGTAGAAAGGAACTGGGAGCCTGGGAACTGGCAGCAGCCAGCTTATGATTGTTGGAAGCAGACTGAAAGTGTCTACTTGTTCACACTTTTTTCTTTGCAGCAACATCATAAATAAAGCTTTCCTCAAGTTCATGAGAAGTAGAGTGTCTGTTCATGTCAGGCTCAATTGTACCTGTCCCGTAGAGTAGGAGGGTATGGGAACCTGGACAGAGGACAGCAGCTTTATATTGGTGTCAGTTCGCAGAATGTCAATGCCTACTGCTTGTTGACACTTTTTCTGTGCAGAAACAAAATAATAATGATTTTATTCCACAATGTTTTTCCAAGGTTCGTAGTCATCATTCAGCATTTGTGTGCCAGGCTCAGTTGAGCCTACTCTCTGGAGTTTTTTAGAGGGTTATGTTTTACTTTGCTTTTCTGGGGCCTGAGCCCTAACCCTTGTAGGGGCACTACAAGGGTTGGGACTCGGCCAGTAACGGTGAAGCAGGAAGCAACAAGGGCAGCAGGAACAGGCAGTGAAAGGGGAGAAGGAGGAAGATACTGGGGATCCCACTGAGGACTGAGACACTGATCATGAGTACAGTATTTACCTGATAGAAGTATCAACTAGGGCTGTGCAAATACCAAATATTATTTTCCGAATACCACGAATAGTAGGCTATCCGAATATTCGGAACTGAATACCGAATAGTCCACTATTTGTCTGGTAGTCGGTATTTGGCCAGCAGCAATGAATAAAAAGTAATTCCTACCCTCCTGGCCAACATTAAATTAATATTTTAGCCCTGGTGTCTAGTGGTCCCAACCCCCCAGCCAATGCCCAGTCCAAAATGAAGAATCCCCCCTCCCAAAGACCCTCAGCAATACCCCACAGTCCCTCTGTCCCCAAATATATAAAAATAAAAAAATCTGGTAATTTCCTGGTGTCTAGTGGACCCCCACCCCCACCTGTCAGGAAGTGCCTCCCACCCTCTCCCCCCACCCATGATTCAGAGCAGGCCACCGGCACAGCCCTCCACTCACCTCCACGGCCGGCAGCCTGACTGAGTTTTCAGTGAATGGCGGTGATGAGGGGCCCAATCCCTGTTGGCTTCAGTCCCCTTCCCCTAAAATACAGGTGGCACACTGGGAGACTACCCCAGGGTGCCAAAACACATCTGCAAAATAAGAAAACCGACCCGCATTGTCTTTATGTTTGTTTTTTAACCTGAAAAATGAAAAAAGCGGTCCTCAACGTGTCTGGTGCCCCTCCTCCAACCCACACACACTCTGCATACCCCATCTCCCCACCCTCCCCCACCCCATACTTACCTCTGGAGCCTGGCGCGATCTTCAGTGGACCGGAGCACGTCTGAACTCTTCAAATCTGACTGTGAACTGAAGAAATGCCAGTAAGCTGTATAATAGCATAAATGTTTTTTTTCAACTTTGGTTGAATTTTTGTGAATTTTGGCACCAAAATTTCAACATGGGGTTCTCGGGACTGTACCTCATGAATTCAGTCACTGTCATCTTGTTATCTGGTCCTGAAAGGTGATTTTGCAGTCACTGTGCTGAATCACCTTTTGGGACTGAGTAATGAAAAGGCAGTGCCACTGTTCATGAGGTGGCCTGTCAAAAAGCCTATGTTGCAAATCTGGTAAAAAATTCCAAAAAATGACTGTTACGAGTGTGCTTTGCCAAGTTTCCACACATGCTGGTAACGTCAAGAATTTTTAATATTTTTATTCCAGATTTTCATGTTGCCATTTCTCACACCCCCTTATGAACAGTATAGCTG
Source organism: Neoceratodus forsteri (assembly GCA_016271365.2). Classification (NCBI taxonomy): domain Eukaryota; kingdom Metazoa; phylum Chordata; order Ceratodontiformes; family Ceratodontidae; genus Neoceratodus; species Neoceratodus forsteri. Next base: position 1,356,782,334 of record CM057456.1, read on the forward strand.
TCATTTTCCACATCCTGGCCAAAATGTGTTTTCGTACATCCAGCACACAATGGTGCAGTCACTGTAGGAAAACAATGTTCGGGAAAGAGTAATAAAATCACAGTAAAACTGTTCACGAGCAGAGGTCCAAAAATGCCTATGTTGAAAATTTGGTGACAAAATTCCACAAAATGACTATGTTACAAGCGTGTGTTGCACAGTTTTCAAGCACAGTCGTAACTTCAATAATTTTTAATATTTTTAGATTCAGATTTTCAGCATTGCCATTTTTGCACACCTCCTTATGAACAGTACAGCTGTCATTCTTCACATCCTGCCCAAAATGTGTTTTCACACATCTGGCGCACAATGGTGCAGTTGCAGTGGGAAATCAATGTTCAGGACAGATTAAGAAAATCATAGTGCCACTGTTCATGAGCAGAGGTCTCAAAATGCCTATATTAAAAATCTGGCAAAAGAATTCCATAAAATGACTGTGTTATGAGCGTGCATTGTGCAGTTTTCAGGCACGCTCATAACTTCAAGAATTTTTAATATTTACACTCCAGATTTTCAAAATTGCCATCTCTTCACACCCCCTTATGTATGGTGCAGCTGTCATTTTTCACATCCTTCCCAAACTGTGTTTTCACACATGGTGTAGAATGGCGCAGTTGCTGTGGGAAATCAACATTCCAGACAGATTAACACAATCACACCACTACTGTTCAAGAACAGAGGTCCCAATGATTTCATGAGGTGGGGTCACAAAAAGGCCATGTTGAAAATTTGGAGTGCAAGTGCCAACAACACCCGGGCCGTTAGGGTTTCTAACCATAACGTCCCACCCTGTACAGACTAACAGGCATCAGGGGAGTGCCTTTGGATTGTCAGCTGTAATGCTCATGCCATTGCACCCCAACCCCCACACTGCAGCCACTGACTGGCATCAAGGTGTGCCTTGGACTCTTCAGCCCCAAGTTCACCACGTTCTCCTATACTGCACCCATGTCAACATACTTACTTATGGAATGGGGTGAGCGTAAGGCCCAACGATCCCAAGGCACAACGCAACGCTTATCAGAGTCTGCAGAATAGGGTGAGGTGAAACAGCATGAGCATTATGGCCGACGACCCAAAGGCACACCTCAATGCCTGTCACTTTCTGCAGGGTGGGGTGGAGTTGACTTCGGTTCCATACTTCACTGCCATTCCTATTATGCATCTCTCTAACTCTTGCACTGCCAATACCAATGCCAGCAAGACAACATTTGGCATTGACAAATGCTTGTTAATATGTTCATTTCTGACATAGAAGGAATTCAGGGCTAGATGTGTCTCTTTGCAGATGACACTAAGCTCTGTGGTACTGTAGACAGCAAGGGGTGGAAGCAAGAGAGTTGTAGAGGGATCTGGAAAGGTTGGAGAGGTGGAACAAGGTTTGGCAGTTGAAGTTCAATGCCAAAAGTGCAAGGAGATTCATGCTGGAAACAGGAACCACATGGAAGAATATTAGATGGGAGGGGTTTATGTGGACAATATTACAGAGGAATGGGACCTACGAGTCATCATAAGTGACTCCCTCAAAGGGACACTGTCAACCCCTTCAGCCTCAAAGTGACCGTAGTTTAAAGAAAATGCATATTTTATAATTGTGCAAATGTTATAGAGACTGTTGATGTTGCTGGCAGTTTGATTCTGATTATTTTTTTCTTTTAAAAAATGAAAAACAAGACTGCCCACCATACTGGTGTTACCACACAAAAACGTTTGTTTACATTTCTTGATCAACTTCCACTGTAGCTTTTCTGGATTTAGGAACACCCAAAACACAGTCTAGCTACTCATGATGCAGTGGGAGTAGAGAAGGCTATTGCATTATGAGTGGTTGCACTGTTTGAGGGTGTTCCTAATGTTCAGGTAGTATGCAATTAGAGTAGTTTAAGGATTTGAAACAAAACAAATTTGAGTATAACTATACATTAGCATGCATTTCAGTTCTGTTAAGAAAAGAGGCAGATAAAAAAAGCAGCATCAATGATTTTAGAGGAGGTAGTCATAAAATGTGGGGTTTTAACTAGAAATAATATGGTGCAAAAAAGGTTCACAGTATCCCTTTAAACAATTGAGCCAATGTAACAAGGCCTACAGCAAGGCAACCAGGATGTTGGGGTGTATTGGGAGGGGACATTATAGCAGGAGATCTCTAGAGATTACTGGTAAGGTCACACCTAGAGTACATGCCCAGTTTTGGAGCTCTCACTTGAGGAAAGACAAAGACAGGTTGGAGACAGTGCAGCACAGAGTTACAAAAATGATTTATTACTTGCAGGAGAGATCCCACAAGGACTGGCTTAGAACACTAAACATATACTTGCTGGAGGCCAAAAGGGAGAGAAGCAATATGATAGAGACATACAAACATACGAACATATGAAGAAGCTAGTCAGAAGAATGCAATTTGGTCTATCTAGTCGTCTCTTATTGCAGAGTCCACAGCTTGAGCTACTATCCCTGCCGCCATCCCCAGCTCTCCCATCCTCCCTACCCAAGATTCTTACCTTCCCCCATGCTTAGCCCAGCCTCTCTTGAAGCTTTCCACTATCTTCAACAAGATCACCTCTTCTGACAGTGCATTCCAAGTGTCAACCACCCTCTCTGTGAAGAAGTACTTCCTGACCTCCCTGCTAAACCTCCCCCCTTGCAGCTTAAGACTGTGCCCCTCCAAATTAATACTGTGCTCCCTCATGATATGGTTGCCACTCAGTTTAAAGAGACCCTCCTTATCCACCTTATTTATCCCTTTCAAGAACTTGAAGGTCCCAATCATGTCCTCTCTTTCTCCTTTCTTCCAGGTAGTACATGTTCAGTACCCTCAACCTCTCCTCATATGCCTTACCCTGCCGACCCGCTATCATCTTTGTAGCCCTCCTCTGAACGTTCCCCAGATGGTTGATGTCCTTTCTGAGTTGTGAGAACCAGAACTGAACTCCATACTCTAGATGTGGCCTCACCAGTAACCTGTACAAGGGTAGTATAACCTCCTCTCTCCTACTACTGATCCTACTACTGATCCCCCTAGCTGTGCATTCCAGCATCTTGTTTGTTCTTGCTGCTGCTTTCTTGCACTTCCTGCAGTGCTTCAGTTCAATAGTGTCATCACTCCCATGTCCTTCTCCTCATCTGATGCAGATGCCTCGACTGCACCCAGGTAATACTCTGTCCTGGGATTCTTGGATCCAGTGTGCATAACTTTGCCAAGCAAACTTGCCAGATCCCGGACCACCTCCCCAGCTTTTCCAGATCATCCTGTAGGTCCTGTATCCCTTCAGCTGTGTTCACTTTCCTGCAGAGCTTGGTGTCATCTGGGAATAGGAGCATTTTTCCCTTGAGACCTTCAAGTTCCTGAAAGAAATGAACAAAGGTAAACTGCAAGAACCTATTATAGTCAAAAACACAAATATAAGTATTATACAAACATATGAACATACGAAACTGCCAGCAGAAACAGACCTTCCAGTCTATTGATGTCTGCCTGAGTGTGCAGTTAGCACCCTGGATTGCAGCTTCCCCAACCCCCTCCCCATCTGTCTCTCCCATAACTGCCTCAGCCCCCGACACCCAGACACTCCCTGTTTCTTTGTCCCACTCTCTCTTAAAACTTCCTACTGTCTTACATGATACCACCCCCTCTGGTAGAGCATTCCATATAGACACCACCCTCTCAGAAAAATAGTGTCTCCGCATCTTCCTCCTGAATCTTCTACCCTTCAGTCTTAACCTGTGTCCCCTCGTGTCCCTACCATTCCTCAGTTTAAACACCCCTTCAGTACTGGGTTTGTTTATCCCCCTCAAGTATTTGAATGTCTAAATCATACCCCCCATCCCTCCTCTCCTCTAGTGTGTACATGTTCAGCTCTTGCAGCCTGTTTTATAATTATAATATGATTATAATCTAGAACATGAAACACAGAAACAGAGAATTCTTCAGTATAAAATGACTGCTTGGCCCATCCAGTCTTCTCAGTTGTTCTCTGACTATTCTGTCCCAGCAGACCCTCACTGGTTTCCAGTGACCCTTCCCCACTTTTGCAGTATTTGCTAGTGTCCCCCTATGTCTATTCCATGCATGTTTGAAACCCCCACAGTTTTTACTATATCTGGTGGCAGGCTGTTCCAGATTTCCACCACTCTTTTAGTGAAGTAGTATTTCCTCACATCCCTTCGAAATTTCCCCCCTTCCTGCTGTGTTGCATATCCTCTTGTTCTGTTGCACAACTTCAATTGAAACAGGCCTCCTACCTTATCTTGTTCACTCCCATGAGATATTTGTAGGTCTCTATCATGTCCCCTTTCTCCCTCCTTTCCCCCCAAGGTGTATATATATATTGAGATCCCTCAGTCTCTCCATGTATGGTTTTTCATGCAATTCATGTACCATTTTAGTTGCCATCCTCTGGACTGCCTCTACCCTGTCCATGTCTTTTCTGAGATGTGACCTCCAGAGCTGTACACCATATTCCGGGTTGGTCTCACCAATGATCTACACAGTGGTAATATCACTTCCATCCTTTTTCTTGTGATAACTCTCCTTATGCACCCCAGTATTACATTGGCCCTGCCCACTGCCTTGTCACACTGCCCTGTGACTTTAAGATCATTGGATATTATAACCCCATGGTCCCTTTTCTTCTTAGTGACCGACAGTACTCCCCCCACCCCATTTTATACTCAGCTCCTGGGTTTCTATGCCTCAGGTGCACAATTTTACACTTTCTGGCATTGAACCACAACTGGCATACCCCTGACCACTTCTCAAGTTTTCTAATGTCTCTGCTCATCTTCACCCCCTTTTCAGCCTCATTCATTCATTTTATTTTATTGGTCAACATAATATCTTTACAAAATAAAAGCACATAGAATTTTTTTTTTTTACAAAATCTTTAAAATACCATCATTTTATAAAATAATACTCAGGGTTACTTATTATGTAACCCTCACATCATGTTTGGCTAGTTGGCACCCCCATAAACAGAACTAGTACCCAGATGTGGCATGCCATTTACTTTTGGCAGAAATACTCAGGTTGGTACTACTCCTAGCTATAGAATGTATACAAGGATCATTGTCTAAAGGAAGGGGGTGGGGGTACAATTACCAAAAATGAATCTTTGTAAAAACAACCAGGTTCAGGGGAGAGGATGCTAGGTGTATGTTAGACCTAACTGCTGAGGGGGCTGCATTAATTCCACACAGAAGCAATGATCAGATTGTCCAGTGCAGCAGCTGGGATTGTGCAGTATGGCTTTATGCACAGATGTTACTAAAGCACAAGTGGACCCCCAATTGGTTGGTCAAGGCAAACAAGTACATTCCTCTTCCAGACACTCTTTGTTAGGCAGTACAATTTTCCACAGAAACAGTTCTTCTCTTTCCCATGGTGTATGCATGTGGATTGCACCACACACCTGAACATTTTCATTTCCCAAGAGTGTATGCTTGTGGACTGTTGCCACAAACTCAGAACATCCTTCTACAGCAATGGCCTTTGCCCAGGGAAACCTGGCACCCTTCTATGAACCAGTTAGCCCTAGCTTGTAGACTCCAGATGGCATTCCTCCCACCTTTGCCCCAACTGAAGGTCTCTGCCATTCCTTCAGGGTTACACCACGTAAGTCTTCAATTCTCACTGAAATGCTAAATACTCCAAACTTTACTTCAAATGAACATACTTAGGTGAACAGGGATCCTGCCCAGTGTGATCTATCCTTAGCTTAGGCACACACACAGCAGACAACCTCCTAACTGGAGAACTTGACTCCCATTCTATACTCACAGATTAGTTGCTCCTTCCTTTAGGCATGGAAACAACCCCTGGGAATACCCTTTTCTTTGGTAGCTTGTCAGAAATTCTCACACAAAGTCCTACTCACAGGCAGCTGTATACATATTAGGACCTTCAAGGGAGTGCCCCTTGGATCCACTGAACTAACAGTCCCTCTCACTTCTCCTGGAGTAAAAAATCAAGGAATCCTGCTGAAGAAAGGTCTCCACCATTTCACTGGGTGCTGGATATGTAATCGAAACTAGAGTGAGATACACAGGGCTCTCAGGGACAGAGCCTCAACTGGCAGACCTCCTGCCACTCTGACTTCCAAACTCAGACTAACTGAACATTCTAAAACTTCCCCAGAGCAGCTGACTCAGTAATGGTTATGCTGCTGTGAGAGTTCTAAATGACATAATCATTCTCACTCAGGCTAGCTGAGTAAACAATGTTGTCATTATATAAGAAGCCCCTAAATGAGCTCCTTACCAGCCGCCTTTTCTACCTACCTAACACTAGTACTGAAGGGGTTCTAGTAACCCCAGGGGACTGGGTGATAACAATTTAAAAGATGGTCAAAAGGAATTCGTGTACATTATCTAATAGTGTGACTGATGAATATAGTAATTCATGTATAGAATATGCAAACTGTAAAAGCAAATAAAACAAAAGCTTTCACTCCTTATTAGACTTTTTTAAAATGTAAGCAATATAGAACAACAAGAATATGGTAACCATTAATGGTCATGATAATAAATTATCTGTTTATCTTGCATGGAACATTAGAGACTGGGTGGAAGTCATTGATTTTCCTTTAGATAATTTCAACCTGTGTTAGTACAAAATGTAAATAAGACAACATAGGGTTCGAATCTGATTACTTACACCCCTCAACCAGTGTATTTATAATCTCTTATTCCTACATGGGAAAAACAGTTTAATTAGCCATAAAAAGTAAAATCAGTGACATTCATCCTTTAATGTGAAAGAGGATTTCACAAATAACTGTTACCAGGGTTTGAGTATTCACTGATGGAAGGGGTGCCAAGAACGATAAGAGCAGTTTTACATTAGACAAGAAGGCCAGCAGGTTTTCCACATTATTATTATTACCACAAGAAAATAAAGCATATAACACATTATTGTTAGAGATAGTATTATTAATAATGAAGTTTTCCAGACAGCATTTCCTTTTTTTTGCTGTACTTTGGACACATAAATATAATGGCCCTGTTATTCAAACTGCACCAGGCTGTGGCACAAGCCTGGGCGCAGCTCAACTTTGTTGTGCAGGGGTGTGGCCTGGGCGATATTCAATGGAGCTGCGCTATGGTGCATCAGCTTTGAATATCGCACCCTGGAACCCCCACTGTGCATGGCGCAGTGGCACTGCGCCAGCACAAGTGGCCAGAGTGGAGCATGGAGATGCGCTGGCGCAAGTGCCATTGCGCCATGCCCAGCACCTGCGAAATTCAAAAGGGGACATGCAAATCGGGCCATAATTTATGCAAGATGCACAGGGGTCCATTTGCATCTCATTACAGCCCCATTTGCATGCCATTAGCATGCAGGTATGACGATCCCTGATGACTTGTGCCTGGCACCCTGCCAGGCAGCAGCCATCGGGGACCGACGCCCCCTGCAGCCCGATCATGGGCATTCCTGTAATATAACAAAAAGAAGTCCAATATCCCTGGTGGTCCAGTGGACCTCTATGTGCCCGATCATGGGCATCAGAACAGTTCCTCCCCAAGTCCAATATCCCTGGTGGTCCAGTGGACCGCACTGAGCCCGATCGCGGGCATCTGTAATAGAACCCCTAAGTCCATGTCCCTGGTGGTCCAGTGGACCGCATTGAGCCTGATCGCAGCATCAGAACACACAATACTTTACACTTGGTGGTCTAGTGTGCCTCATTTCACTATTTCACTGAGCCCTGACCACCCGCCTCCATCAGCTGGCGGGCGGCAGCACCCCACCCGCCTGGGAGGAGAGGGGAAGAGTGGTGGGGCTCCAGTGGTGGGTGGGGGTACACTAGACCACCAGGGTAGTAGGGTATTTGATGTGTACTGATGCCCACGATCAGGCTCAGTGTGGTCCACTGGACCACCAGGATATTGACTTGGGGGAGTCCATGAGCAGGATGCCCGCGATGGGGCATTGGGGCACCGCCAGCGGGTAGTATTGGTACACCCACAGGTGGTAGCTGCTGTGTTGCACCTGCAATGCGGCAGCTCACCTGTGGGTGGCCATCACTTGTTCCTTTTTTTCCTGGTGTAACTTTGTGCAGGCGCAGGTAGGGATTGCACATGCATGACTCTGCACATCCCGGGTTGAATATCGGGCTGTGCAGATTATGCATGGGCACCCCCCCCATCTGTGCCTGCATACATTACTAATGCGCTTACACCGGGGTGCATCAGTGAGTTGTGCATGGCGCAACACTGTTGCACCATGTGCAACCCTTTTGAATATCTGGGCCAATGTGTTTAAGATTCTGAGTATATACCCTGTTACAGATCTTTGTGTCTGCCAAAATGCATACCTTCCCTTCACGCTCTTCTGTGATGTCACTTATGAATGTACCCCCTCTCTGGCGCCATCCTAGAGAGGGCCACAACCCTTGCCTGGGTGGCCACTAGCCAGGTTAAGGGGCCTGGGTTCCTATTAGCTTTTACACAGGGGGTCCTTTCCCAAGATACAAACAAAATGGCAGTGCCACCACCCAGAGTACATCCAGTGGGTCTGATATCTTTCAGTACAACCCCTTGGGATGTCATACCAACTCACCTCCCCAGTTACCCCAGTCATAGACTTACCAGAGTCAAAACTCCCCACATTTAGCATCTGGCATTTTCATCATAAACTAATGGCATGCTCACTAAACTCAGGCTCTTGAGTCAGCTTTCTGAAACAACAACTTCTTAATTTATTTACATGGGGAGGGTTAGGATGGGGCAAGTGGAACAGAGTTCAAGCAAAACATTTAGTAAATCTGCATTTTGAAGATTTGCATTTCCCAATAATCACTTTCCCTTTTGTTCTAAAAAAAAAACCCACGTTAATTGATGCAGCCACCAAACTACCTATCTAACTGCTGCAGATTTGCCCCAAAACCCAGACTCAATGGTACCAGTTTCAGAATGATGCCCTGAGTTCTGTCGCTGGGTACCCATATTTTACAGTTGCTGGCCTGAGGTGCAGCTGGTCAGCCAGCTTAGGCATGCTTGCCGAATTAAATTAACTTTATGCATTCTCCTTTAATTATGCTGACATTCCTACACAATTGGGCATACTTGAACCTAAACTATATACAGTCCCCTGGATGCTGCAGGGCAATTCCTGCTGTTATGCATGGTTCTGCAGAATCAGTCCTTGGGTGGCACAGTTAACTGAAGTCCTAGGGATGATGGAACCAGCACTTGCAGAACCAGGCTTGATAGCTTGAAGGGACAACGATGCTGCAACTAGGATATTCAGGCTTGATTGAAGGTCTTGCAGCTTGTTCCCTTTGGCCTATTGAGGCCCATTTCAGAGCAGATACGCAAGACCTGCCAGCCACAAGGGACCCAAACCTAGAGTTGCCCCATGGCCCGGCTCCTTCACTGGTCAGTGTGCCCTTGCACTGGGGTAAAAGATCTGTGGCCCCCTACTAACAGCAGACCCCACTTGATGGGGGTTAGCAAGTTCCCCATCTGGCCCTGGATTTAGGATGGCAACTTTAGATCATTGTCCTCTTACTTTCAGTATCAACTATGAGGTGTAGCCAAACCAGTCTCTATCACTTTTCTCATCTGGATCTTGAAAAGCCATGGTAGGTCCCTGAAGACTAGGAACCCCTGCCCATCTCTTGGCTTTCACAGTCTCTCCATCTCTAGAAAACAGCCACTCTCACTCTGGCTACCACAAAGTTCCAAAACTCACTCGGGGCTTCTATGGAACCCTCTGATGCACAACAAGTATTCTTCTCACCATGCAGGTGCAGATGAACTCTGAAGAGATTCTCTCTTCCATTTTCTCTGGATGAACATATTTGTCTTTTCCCAGGCTCGGACACAATCTTTGTCTTTTTTCCAGGCTCAAGACACAACCTTTGTCTTTTTTTCCAGGCTCAACACACAACCTTTTCATCATCTCACTACTGTGGTACATCTTTCTGCCACAGCAGAACTTTCTAGGGACCTGCAGCTTTCTCTCTTTTCCAGCAAAACTGCTTGCACAAACTTTCTTCTCTTTCTCTCCAGATGGGGAAGGCACTGCCAGCCCTTGGGGACAGAGTGCTTTCAGCCCCCAGGCAGGCCCTTTCCCAGCCTTGCAGCCCCATTCTCTCACAAGGGCAAAAGCCCCCCTCCCTGTGGAGGGTCTTTCCTCAGACTAACCCAGAATCTCAAAGTTATCTCCTTTTCAGTGCTTTCTGGTAGCTGCCTATTGGTTGGAGCCACTGTCCTCACTGGCTGTTTAAAACGGTGCCAGAATATTCCCTGGTATTATTCCTCAACAGTTTGTTCACAAGCTCCAGAATCCTTTTGGCAAGTCCTGGCCCCTTTGATTGCTTGGATGGTAGCATATGGCAGCAATCGTGGAGGCTGGCAAGACAGTGTCCTCACAGGTTAAACAGTGTCCTAAGTTTTAGTGTATTCCTGTAGCCAAACCCCTTTCTTTTATTATTTCCCAGTACTTGGTAGCTGCCCCTATGCCCTATTAAGCAACTGCACAGTTTAGCATTTCTCTTTAGTCCTCTTTGAGTCACTGGGTCAGATTTGGAAGCCCCTAGGCAGCACACACATAGCCCCAAAACATTCCATACAAGTTCCCACTTTGCAGTCCTCTTGCAGCCCATTTCTACACTTCTCATTAATAAACCCACCATGATCTGGAGGCAACCCCTTTTCCCTTGCACACAAATGTACTCTTTAACATTTTATTTATTTTCCCTGCCTGTCACTAGCACTGAAAACATTTCAGTAGCACTAGACTGGCTCAGCCTCATGTTTAGTCATGAGCCACCTCATTAATATTTATGAGGCGGCTCCAAATCTCTGTGCGTGATTGGTGCTCACAAAAATCTTTCTCTTTGCGGCTGACTCTCTGGTCCAGCTAATGGTCACCAGTCCCTCTTTTCCTGCCCAATGGGACCAGGATCACCAGAGAGACAGACCAAGTGGCCGCCAAAATGGGCAGGAGAAAAATGTGCATTTGTGGATGCACAGAATGACGGTAAGCACCCTAAGGTGCAGAAACAAACTGACTGCTCTGCATGTCAGCTCCCTCTGCCCTGTCCCACTCTTTCCCATCTAATATGGGAGCTGGAGGGAGAACTCAGGGGACTATGGAGGATTTACAGGGGGCACAGCCAGGACCAGGAAAAAAAGAAATGGGTGGTGGAACAAACCCAAGGAAATGGGAACCCCAAAGGGGCAGCCAGGTAAGCCCCCCAGAATGGGGGGGTTACATGAAGATATTCAAAAGGACTGGTCTCTGCACTGAACCTCATGACACCCTGCTGCCTTTTACCACCACCCTCTGCCACCTACCCACTAACCACTTTTTTAACTAGTTAACAACTTCCATGTCATCAGTCCCACTGTGCTTCACTCATCTCTCAGTACTGGTTTGGGGCCCTCCCCTCATTCCTATCCCATCTTCTGTCCCCCATCCCCTCCTTCTCCTACTTCCTGCACTCAAGAGACCCAAGCCCACTCTCCCTTTCCCACCCACACTCCTCAGCCAGTAAATCTGCTTTCTGATACTGCCGCCACTCCCTCTGGAACCAGCTGCCCTCCTCCATCCATCTCCCCCTCTTTCCTCCATCAGACAGCAGCTAAAACTCTTCCCTCCTTGCTCCTGCCAACCCTCTTCTTGAACCCTTCCTTACCCTTGCCTGGCATTTGCCGACTCCTTACCTCTTCCTCCTCCTTAACCTCATAGTTCCAGCAAAAACACTGAAATTTATCAATCTGTTTTGACACCTCTTTTCAGCACCAGCTCAGCCTCTCTTCACTCTGGCACTGTGTGCTTTGAGTTCACCCAATTTGCACAGATTATTTGTATGCTAATACATTTGTCTTCCATGTACGATATTTTGCCATTTTGTTTGTACTGCACTCAGTGTATGCTCTTTATGTCATGCTCATTGTAACCACATCACCTGACTGGCTGTATTTTGTTTGTAACTGTGTGTCTCCCCTTTCCCATTCCCCTGGGTCACACCTGGAAACGAGACTCGGCTCAGTGTGCCTCTCTCGGTTACCAGTCTTAAATAAAATAAATAAATAACAGCTTTGGCTCCCACCTCTATGCTATCCCATTTGCTTTTCAGTTTCCTATGTGGTACAGTGTTGAAGGCTTTGCTGAAGTCCAAATATGCCACACCTATCACCCTTCTTTGATCTATTTTCCTTGTCACCCAGTCAAAGAAATCAATCAGATTTGCCTGACATGATCTCCCCCTCATGAATCCATGCTACCTTTGGTCTTATATCCCCATGGATTCAAGATACTCCATTAGCCATTCTTTTAACAGGATTTCTATTAATTTCTCCATATCTGATGTGAGACTGACTGGTCTATACTTGCTGACCTCCTCCCAGTTGCCGCTTTTATGGAGCGAACTACAACAGCTCTCCTCCAGCCCCTGGAACCTCTTCTGTTTCCAATGATATGTTGAGTAAGGCTGCCAGTGGTGCAGGAAGCCCCTCTTTCTTCCACAAACTCTGGGCACACACTTCAAGAGCCTTCCTGACTTAGGAAAGTACCTTTTAAGTTTTTTGTTGCACTTACATACTAGCAAAATTTGCAGACTTTAGTGTAGTCATGCAAATTACAGGCAAGATGACCCAATAGACACTGAGGTGGTCTGGAGAACACAGGAACAGTCCTGCAGCAAGCTACTCCCTAACTTCCCTTTGCACTCTTGATGTACCTTGTCTAGTCCCATGGCCTTGTCCACTTTCATGTTTGTAAGTCCCTTCAAGACTCTCTCCTGTGTAAATGGGCTTGTGTTTACCTTCCTGCCTTCTGTGTTGCTGTTGCTACTTGTTGGTCTGTCCCCTTCTCTCTCCACTGTGAAGACCAAGCAGAAGTACTTGTTCAGAATGTCAGTGTTTTCCTGAGAATCTTCTGTGCAGTCAACATCTACAGACTTCATTACCTTGACTGTCCCTCCCCTTGTCTTCCTCTTCTCACTTATGTAACTGAATAAAGTCTTATCCCCTTCTGGCACTCCATTGGCTATCCTTTCCTCTGTTTGCACTTTTGCTTGCCTGACTGCCCTTGCTGCCCTCTGTTTTACCTGGTACTTCTCCCCATCCTCCTCCCTCTGTGTTTCTTTGTACCTCCTGAATGCCACCTTTTTTTCCCTTTACTTTTGTGGCCATTTCCCTACAATACCATAGTGAGCTTTTTTCTTCCTGCTTTATTATTTATTTATTTAAAATGTTGGTACTCGGGAAAGGCACACTGAGCCAAGGCTCATTTCCTGGTGTGACCCAAGGGGAACGGGGAATGGAAGTACAGACTTAAAGGCATTACAAACAACCAAAGTGCAAAAATGCAAAGTACAAAGTAAAAAACATATATGCAGTTCAAGTGAGAAGGTTAAGAAAGAAGCCCCACATGAAATTACAACAGTATGGAAATTTTCAGTTGAATACAATGAACAGAGTGTGGATTCAATACATGGATACACTGACCAGTGTGTGCTAGAGTGCCTAAATTAATCATCGCACTGAACGGATAGCAGACTGAGGGCCAGGAGCACATTTAGGCCAGAATTAGGGAGTCATGGGCAGGTAGGGGGATTGGAGAAACAGTGAGAAAAGGGACAATGGAAGGTTCAAGAGGAGGAGTGACATGTACAGGGGGAGCTGGAATATGCCTTAGCAGGTGTCTAACAGTATGGGGGGGAGTGAAAGGAAGAGGGAAGCGGGTTCCAGAAGGAGGGGACTCGGAAGGAGAAAAAAGCTTGCCCTGGACATGAGTGAGGATGGGGAACAGAGAAGAAGCATGAATCCCTGAAGTGTAGAGAGCAAGAAAAGGAGAGGGGAAGAGGAGAAGAGAGGAATGAGGATAGGTAGGAGGGAAAGGAGCCAAACTACTATTTGGCAAGAAAGGTGGAGTACTGGGACTGGCAATCTAAGGGCAGTGGGAGGATAGAAAGGGAGTAATAGAGGGAGCAGCGGTTAGTGTGGAGTGAATAGATGTAGCAAAACAACAGAAGGCATTACAGAGGGCATAAAATCTGGCAAGGGAAGAGGTGGGAGCAGTGCCATAGACCACATCCACATAGTCAAAAACCAGGAGGATCGTTTTGGTTACCAGCTCCTAGCAGACCTGGGGGGAGAGACAGTCTTTGTTGTGGAACAAAGTGCTAAGACTGGGGTGAAGTTTGGCATGGATGCTGTAAATAAGGGCAGAGAAGTCAAGCTAGCTAACTATCTAGCCATACACCAAGGTACTTGAAAGCAGGAATAACCTCCAAGTTTGTGCCATCCAAGGTGGAGAAGAGTGGGAAAGGTGAGAGCCTTTCCAGTTTCAGGCTGGTGCCAAAGGTCGGGGACATAGTCTTCTTGGTATTAACCCTAAGCTGGTTGGCATGGAACCAGTGCAGCACATTGCATTGGAGCAGGACCTCAACTGCTGAGGTAGAAGGACCAGAAGTGTAGATAGCTTTGCTATCTGCATACCTATGAATATGTGAAGAGACACGGGCAGAGTAGAGGCCATTTAGGAAAATTGAGAATAGCATGGGACCCAGGATGGAGCCATGTGTCACCCCTGCTAGGATGGGAGGGGGAAACAGGACACCACCCACCTTAAATGAGTGTTGATGACCCCTGGGGTATGAACAAAACCAGTCCATAGCAGATGCTGAAAGGTAAGCAGTGTTCAGCTTGTCCAGGGGAAGCAGGTGGGACACCGAGTTGAAAGCTTTGGCTAGATTGATGAATATGACTGTGGTGATATGTCCCTGATCCATCCCAGTGAAGATATAGCCAGTTACATGCAGCAGGGAAGAGATGGTATAGTAGCATTCCTCCTGAAGCCAAACTGGTAAAGTGAGAGGAAAGTTGAGGAACCAAGGAAGTTAGCAAGGCTAACGTACACGACGGTCAGCAGGGAAGAGATGATATAATAGCGTTCCTTCTAAAGTCAAACTAGTAAAGTGAGAGGAAAGTTGAGGAATCAAGGAAGTCAGCAAGGCTAGTGTACACAATGGTCTCTTGGAGCTTAACGTGACAGGAGAGGAATGAAACTGTCCTGTAGTTTCTTGGGGAGGAGAGGTCACCCCTTCTGTGTACAGGCAGAACCTTATCAACTTTCCAGTACTAAGGAACAGCACTCAGAGAAGGAGAGGTTCATAAGGTGAGAGAGTGGAAGGGCAATAGCTGGAGAAAAGATTTGTAGAAAGTTTAGGGTCCAAGCCGTTAGAGCTGGAATTGGAAGGATTAAGTTACATAAGGGCATGCAGGACTTCCTGAGGGGAAAGAAGAGGAAAGTGAAAGCCTTCTGGTGAGTGGCGTGTAGGAGAGATAGAGTAACCAGGAGATAGATGACAGGGTAGTGCACAGGTTGTGAAGAATTTGTTAAAATGAGCAGCGACAGAGGTGGGGTTGGAAACCAGTGAGCCATCCACCAGGACATGGGGCAGACTGGGCTGGGTGATCAAACAGGGAGTTGATGACCTTTCAGAATTTTGATGGGGTGTTTAGATTGGACAGGAGTTTGGACTTGAGGTATTGGGTCTTCACAGTATGGACACCCTTTGTACAGGAGTTCCTTAGTGACCTGTAGTATAGGAGATCAGACATAGATTGTGAGGACTTGTAACATGCCCAAGCAAGGTCCTGGGACTTGCACAGCTTGTTAAGGACAGATGTAATCCAGGGGTGGTGGGAACATTTAACCCTGGGCTTTCTGAGGGAGGCATGTATATTCCCAGTATTGTTAAAGATGGCATTGAAGAGTGAAAGGACTGTATCAATGACCAGGGCTGAGTAGACGGGGGACCCATCAGAGCAGGCAAGGTCATTTAGGAGGGCATCCGTGTCAAGTGACATGAAAGACCTATACTAAATGTATTTGGGGGCAGATTGAGGGGGATGCACATTGGTGATGCAGTAGGTTAGGCAGAGGTCACTGTAGGCATCTGAAGCAATGCCTGTAGCAATGATGCTGTGGGTGTGGAAGCAGAACACCCAGTCCAGGAGGGAGTGGTTTGGGGAGTCAGGATTCAGTCATCTGAGTTCTGTGATTAACTGTGAGAGGTTCAATGACTTGATCCTGTGCAGAGTGGGCCTAGATGTAGGGAAAAGCCAGTTTAAGTTAAAGTCCCCAAGGAGGATGAGCTTACCAAGAGATGAGAGGGAGCCGAACAGGGAAACCGGGGAGATCATAGGTGAGGCATAGAAAACACTGACAATGATGGGGAGGGTGTAACAGAGAAATAGCTTTACTAGCAGGAGCTTATGAGAGGAGGGAAGTGCCTCACTAAAAGACATGGAGCAAGATAGGGTTTGACAGACATAGAAACATAGAATTTGATGGCAGATAAGGACCGCTTGGCCCACCCAGCCTGCCCATTTCCCTACTTAATGGATAAGCTGCAGATCCTAGTTAATCAGCAGCTTACTTCTTTCTACCCCAACCCCCTAGAATTGTCTTATGGCTGTCCCATTCATGCTTGAATTCAACCACTGTTTTTGACTCCACAACTTCCTCTGGAAGGCCGTTCCATGCATCCACAACCCTCTGTGTGAAAAAAATACTTCCTTACATTACCTCTGAGTCACCCCCCCTCTATCTTCAAATTGTGCCCCCTTGTTCTTGCACACCTCTTTTTTTGAAAGCAATCCCTCCACCATGCTTGCCTCAGTCCTGATGAAGGGCTACAAGTACACATTTTGGGAGGAGTATAGGTATACAAGTACAAATTTTGGGCGTGTTGTAGGGTTACAAGCACAAATTTCAGGAGGGCTGCAAGGGTACAAGTATAACTTTTGGGAGGGGTACAGGGGTACAAGTATAAATTTTGGGAGGGGTGTACATCAACAAGTACAAACAAACTCTGGGAGAGAGGTAGGGATGCAAGTACGTATTTTGGAAGTGTGCAGGGGTACAAGTATAAACTTTGGGAGGGGTGTAGAGATACAAGTACAAATTTTGGTAGGATGCAGGGGGTGCAGGAGTGCAAGTACAAATTTTGGCAGTGGTGCAGGGGTACATGCACACATTTTAGGAAGGGTATAGGGAGGGTGCATATACAAATTTAAGGAGTGATACAGTGGTGCAAGTACAAATTTTAGAATGGGTGCAGGGGTACCAGCACAAATTTTGGGGTGTGCAATTTTAAATTTCAGAAGGGTTGTATGGATGCAAGTGCAAATTTTTGAAGTGGTGTAAGTATAAATTTGGAGAAGGTTGTAAGTGGTGTACATTTAGGAGGAGTACATGGGTAAGTGCAAACATAAATGGCTGTGCTGTGGGCTAAAGTACTAATGTTTTGAGGGGCATAGAAGATGGAATTCAAAATTGGATGTCAGCAGGAGTAAAAGTGCACATTTTGAGAGAGGAGTAAAGGTAAAAACATTGTGAGGGTGCTGTAAAAGGCGCACATTTTGGGAAAGATGAATCAAGGTCTAACATTAGCAGACGGCAGAGTAGAATTATAAATTAGAAAGAGGTAGAGGAAACAAAGTAAATGTTTTGGAAGGGTTACAAGGGCAGCAGTATAAATTCTGAGAGGAGAAAGTGAAAATGCATAAATAGTAAGAGTGTGGTAGAACTTCCGCAAATGAGGTTAAGCAAAACAGAACTGCATTTAGGTTAGTTAATCAGGAAATGGAAAGCAAAATTTACAAGACCTGATGTCGTTTCCACATGTTCTTCTTTTGTTTAATAATGCCCCCAAAGTTTTATTGATTAGCCTGTGAAAGTTATTAAATATGTAATACCTTATAGCATATTTAATACTATTTGAAATGGCAACTGATTTTTGCCATTTCATAATCTGATATGCTGTGTGTATACTAAGCTGCCTGGACCTTGAGGAAAATGATATAATTTTTGCTTAAATGACATCACCACCCATCCAAGATTCTGCAAACTGGTCTGAAAAAGTCTGAAGGCCTTTCTGTGGAGCCATGAAGAAACAGAGGCAATACAATTGCATTGATACATAGGAAATGACAATTTCTGTAGAAACATAGACAATGACGGCAGAAAAAGACCAAAGGTCCATCCAGTCTGCCCAAGTTCCCTAAATCCCTGGAACCTTCATTGGAGCCTATTGTTCCTCCAGGGTATTAACCCTCCTGGTCCTCTCCCCATTCTCTTCCCTGGACATGTCACCTTGAGTAATCACTATTCCCATCACTCTATCCCAGGCCCACTTGAATCTCCTGACTGTTCACTCCCACCTCCTTGCCTGGCAGACTTTTCCAAGGTTCCACCACCCTTTCTGTAACCTGGGTTACCTCCCTGCTAGCCAATTACCCACCAGTTCACTAGAGTTTTAGCTGTACCATGGTCTTCCATCTTCTAAAGCAATCTTTTGTACGGTACTGAATCAAAGACCTTGCTGAAGTCAAAGTACAGCAAATCCACTGCATGGTCCTTGTCTATCTCTTTTGTCATCCATTCAAAGAAAACTATCAGATTGGTCTGACAAGACCTTCCTGCCACAAAACCATGTTGTTTCCTATCCTGGAGTCTGTTGCTGTCTAGGTAGTCTATGAGGTTCTCTTTAATCAGAGATTCCATCAGCTTCCCCACAACAGAGATCAGACTGACATACCTGTAGTTCCCTGGTTGTTCCTTATCCCCCCTCCCCATGTAGCAGCACAACATCTGCCATCTTCCAATCCCCTGGAACTTACCAAGATGTGAATGAGCTGTTGAACAGCCAAGTCAGTGGTTCATCCAGCTCCACTGCTAATTCCCTAAGTATCCTCAGATGCAACCCCTCTGGTCCCAGGGCCTCATTTATCTTAAGGGCCACCAGCCCTTTTAGGACCCTTCCGCTATTAAACAATGACTGACTCATTTCCAGGACTCCCTCTGTGGCTGCTTTCATGCCACATCCTGGCATGGGCCTCCACTCTTCCTTAGTGAATGCTGAGCAAAAGTAGTCATTCAGGATGGAGGCCTTTTGCCCATCCTCCCCTATCACCCAATCCCCATCAACTAGCTGTGCGATTCCCCCCCTTTTTTCTTTTCTCGCTTATATATCTAAAAAGTTGTTTTTCTCCATTCTTGACCCCCTTCACAATGCAGAGTTCTGTGTCTGATTTCACCTCCCTGACGGCCCTCTTTGCCTCCCTGTTTTTTCTAAAGATATTCCTCCCACTCAGCTTCTCCCTTCTTTCCCTTATATTTAAAGCATGCCTTCTTTTTTGCCCTAACTTCTTCCCTAACCCTAGCTGAGAACCATAATGTTTTCTTAAATCTATATCTCTGTTACTGTTTTTATGTATGCTGTGATGCTTCTAGGCTAGCTCCGTTAAATACCTCCCATCTCTCCTCCACCCTGCTTATGTCCTCCACCACTGCTAACTTTTCTCTGACCAGTTCTTTCAACCTATCAAAGTCTGCCCTTCTAAAGACAAGGGCTTAAGTTTCCAACTGCAGCTTGCCAGCCCTGAGGGCCAATTCAAACCACACAGAGTAGTGGTCACTATTCCCCAGCGGATCACCCGCTACCACAGCATTCAACATCTCAGAGTTAGTGAGCACCATATCAAGGACTGCAGACTGCCTGGTGGGTTCCTTAACTACATGCACCAGTAGACAGTCCTGGAAGACATTTTGTAATGTCTGACTCCTGGCATTCTTGGCTACTTGAACCTCCCAATCGATGTCTAGGAAGTTCAAGTTGGAGCTGCGGTGAGTTTCCTACTGGTTGCTACAGCTTGCTGCACTGTTCCCATTGGTTTCTTGTCTGTACTTAGATTGCTGTGCTCTTGGCACCTAGTGCTCTCGGCTGTGAAATCTTAATCTGTAAAACTCTAAGAAATACATTACATTTTTTTTCCACCCCCCCTTCCCTGACCCCGGCCTCTATTAAATGCACTCTTAGACACCTCCTTACTCCTCCTCTTCTGAATATCCATTGTAGCCTTACTTTTAAAGGGGCTGCTCTCAGTTCCTTTCTATACTGCATCCTCCTGGTGTGTCATTTTAGGGTTTCTCCTTCTGTGACATACCCTTTATTTTTTCCACCGTGGTTCCGCCCCCTTGGGTCACTATCCCCTGGTGTATACAGTTATCCCCTCTTCCTATTTGCCCATTTATCTGTTGTTAGAACAGTCCATACAGTCTGGTATTCTAAGGGCCACACCTAATATTCTTCCTCTTCCTCCCTTGATACTTTGCCCGAGTCTCCCCTAAAGCTATTTCTCTGGTAGCACACCCTCCTTGACCTCCTCCTGTATGACCTTCTAGGCCACTGCCCCCTCTATTATATCCTTTTTGACACACTCTTTTGGGCTGAACCCCCCCCCACCCCCTCATTGCACTTGCTGACTTCCTGGTCAGTTACTTCTTCTCATGCTTGCCCCATCTTGTTTTGTACTATTCTTCACCTACTCACCTCTAAATTGTCTGGACCAGGCTACACCTATAAATACCTGTGAAATGGGGGCCTGTACCACTACAGTACTGTCCGTATGCTTAATAATCCTTACGATACCAACCTTATCCAACACCGATCCTGATGGCAAAGTTACATTGTCACCATCTATCATGTATAATAACCGTCCATGTGTCTATGGATCCTTTACATCCCCCTTTTGCCTTGATCCTATCAGCTACAATAAGCCTTGGAACTTGCCTCCCCTTCACAGGTGGCATAGTGCAGACCACCCCTCATGACTAACCTCACTCTGTACCATCCCGAGGATCTTCTTTGCTCAAGAAAGATGCAACTCAAGGTGCACTCAGCGAAGGCTGTGACATCACAACAGTAAATTACTAAAGGAATACCTGCTTAGGCTTACACTTCTGTTGCTATTACTCACAGGTAATATCCACCCTAACCAGGGGCCCACACACATGTCATGCAACCCCAAGAAGAAAGATGGGTTGCTCAAAATTGCATCCCTCAACATCTGTAGCCTCCTACTGAAGCTAGACAATCTGAAGGTATGGATCACCCAACATAACACTGATATCCTCTCTATTGCTGAAACATGGCTCACCCTGAAAATACCAGACATGTCCATCTCCATTCTGGGCTACTCCATCTTCCGGCAAGATCAGCTATCAAAAAGAGGAGAAGGATGTGCAATTTATATTAGGGATGGCCTCCATGGCCTCACCCTACAGCTGCCCACTACTGATGACAATGTTCAAACACTTACTATTAAAGTGCTGCTATGAGCATACAATAAAAACATCACTGTGATATTCGTCTATATTCTTCCCAGACAGATGACCAATGGCTTTGACCATCTCCTATACTGCCTGGGTAGCCTAAACCCCAACTCTGAAATTATAGTGCTTGGTGACTTCAGTGTCAACTGGCTTGCCCCGAATGCCAGCCACTTCAGAGATGCTATCTCTACCATTCACCTCACACAACTTGTCGAGTCTCCCACAAGGATTAACTGTAAGATGGGATCTGGCATTCTACTGGACTGGGTCCTCTCCAATAGCCCTAACCATATCTATAGTATCACAGTACTCCAAGATAACTTAAGTGACCACTCCCCCCTTCTGTTCTGGTGGGCCAATAAATTCTCCAATCCCCCCCCCCCCGAATAATTTCCTCTAGGGTCCTCACCTGGGGTCATTCTGATCTCCTGAAATCTGACCTTCAACACCTGGACTGTTCCTCTGTCTTCTCTGCATGTGATGTCAGTACTGCCCTTGAACAATTCATACATCAATTCAGTGCTGTGTGTGACAAACATGCTCCCTACCGAACTCATAAAATCAAAGGCCATGATAATCCCTGGATCTCCCTTGATCTCCTTGATCTCTTGAAAACCAGGGACCATCTGTGATACAGGCCACAGGGAAACAGACCAACATTCAGATCTATAAACAGGCAAGAAACAAATGCACCAGAGCTATCAGCTTGACAAAAAGTAACTGCTACAAAGAAGCCCTGTCCTGTACATGGAAAAACAGCAGAAAGTTTTGGAACAACCTTAAAGAAGTCACTGGATAAGCCTCTGAAATTGCCCCCTCAATGCTCAGCATCAATGGCAAACCTACCACTGATTCACGTGACATTGCTAACACTCTTAATGTTGCATTTACTGACCTGAGTAGCTTCCTCCTTCCTGACTACTTCTGCCCTCCGTGCAATTCTGATTCCACCGGTTGTAATGCTGAGGCCCCCCACCCACCATTTTATTTCAGGTTCCTCTCAGCCCCTGAAGCCAGGAAATACCTCCTTAGGGTCCTGGGTAATTCTAGATATAGTGGTGATTCTCTGGACCGCAAGCTTGTTGCATTCACCCTTGATGAGTTCCTTATGCCCTTAACCCATATAGTCAACCTTTCACTTAGGCACTCTCAATTCCCAAAGGTGTGAAAGGTGGCTACAGTGACACCAGTGCACAACAGCTGTGACTGTGCTATACACGGGAACTACTGAGCGATATCCATCCTCCCTCCACTCTCTAAAGCTTTGGAAAGGATAGTGACCGACCAACTAATCGAATGTCTAGAAAAATATCAACTCCTAAGCAAACAGCAACATGGCTTTAAGAGCGGGAATAGCACCACAACAGTCTTACTCAAGTTTACTGGCTCTATCCATCTCTCCTTTGATCATGGGCACCTTGTTGGTGCGGCCGTTGTAGACTTAGCAGACTTTTGACACAGTGAACCATGCCCTTCTGGTTGATTAACTCTGGCCTCTCCCTTGACATGGTAGAGTGGTTCAATAGTTACCTGTGCAATCGCTCACAGTAGGTGAAGATTGGGAACATTCTCTCCGATAGTAGACCTGTTAACTCTGGAGTCCCGCAAGGCTCCATCCTTGGACCAATCTTATTTAGTGTCTTTCTTAACAAACTCCCCCTTGCCTGCCAGGGCCTTATTCTGCTGTATGCAGATGACGCTGTTGTCTTCTCCAGTGGCCCTGATCCTAAATCTTTGGAGAGACAGCTCCAGAAAAACTTTACAGATGTTGAAAGCTGGTTCAAAATGCATAAACGCATAATGAACTACGAAAAGACAAAAATTATGTTGCTCTCGAACCCACAAAACAGACATAGCTCCTACCCCTTAAAAGTCACCAATGAAGTGGGCTCTCCACTAGAACTGGTTCAGCACTTTAAATACCTGTGAGTCACAGTCGACAGTGCCATGTCTTACGTCGTCCATATTGACAATGTCTCCAAGGCTGTCAACTTGCGTATTGGGCTCCTATAAAGAAACAGAACTTGTCTGCCCCTGGATGCTCTCAATCTAGCCATTTATAGCCCTGTGGTATCACTGATAGACTATGATCTTGTCATCTATGGTTCGGCCACTGATACATCCTTCCGCCACATCACTGTAGCACTCAACAAAGTCTGCCAACTCCTAACTGGGTCCAACCACCTGATCCATACCTGTGACATGTATGCCCAGGCTGACTTGCTCCCCCTCAAGGGCAGGCTAATGTACCAAACATGTTTGCTAGCGAAAAAAGTGGGCCTTGGCATGTTGTTCCCTGGCGTTCAGGAACTCCTCACTTAATTCTCCAATCCCCGACACACCAGAAGTTTAGCCAGCCAGGCTTTCAAAGTTCTCTGCTGCTGTACCTCCCAAAGTCAAAGATCTTTCACTCATCGGGCACCTCTATGGTTTATTTCACTTCACATTGACATCTCCTCTGCACCCAAGTTAGGCTCCTTTAAGCGATTGCTCAGACAGCACCTTGTTGCTTCAGCCAGCTTTGATTGCTTCCATTGGGAGGCATCAGTTTTTCTGAGTCACTATTTCTTGGGCTTCTTAGCCCATTCTACCCTTCCCCCTCACCTCTTGCCCCTTCCCCACCCTCCTCCCTGTCTTCTCACCTTATTTTCCCTCTCCCCTCACCTTATCTAGTCTCTCTGGGCTGTATCCCACCCCAGGCCCTCCCTGCCTCCTGTACCCTTCTCTTCCAACTGCTAGTTCTCTCAACTTTCCTCTTGACTGCCTCCCTGTCTCTCCTCTCTGTAATCTGACTGTCTAGACCCTTACTACACCTTTGCTCCATGGTGCTCCCCCTCATCCCCTACCCCCTGTAACTCACTATCAACTGAGCCCTCTGGGCTGCAGCTGTCTAATGCTATCTGACCCCTCATCCTACCCTCAAGACCCACCTCTTCTTCACCAACCCACCCATGACTTGCCTCTGGACTGCAACTCACAATGCCATACGGTCTCTTTTTCTACCCTCTGGGTCATTCTCTTCTCTCTATCCTGCTTTGACTCTGTCCTGCTCCTATGTTACCCAATAATTTTAATCTTCATTTCTATTCTTATTTATATTGCACCCATGGCATACATTGTACAATGCCTTTCTTGAATAGTTTGCATGTCTCATTGTGTCCTGTCAGCCACCTCTGATTTACCTGTACCTGGCTACAGTTTATGCGCATTATGATTTTGTTTTTTGCTCACAGTTGTCTGCCTGTAGTAATCTCCAATCTGGATTGTCTATATTGTATCTGTTATTTGTAATTTGTTGTATCCCTCCTGTATTGTTTGCCCTCTTGTAAAAAACTCCTCTGATGTGGATCCTATATAAAGGGCTTTTTAGCTCAATGGTGTTAGTCCTAGAAAATAATAAATAAAAAATAAATAAAAAGTCTCTCACCAGTTTATTGTAATATATAAGACCTGTTTGTCCTTGTATAGAAAAAAGGAAGAATTTTTAACATGTCTTGCATTTGATCTTCAAGAACCACCTCCCCTACACCACCTGAAACAAGATGCATCATCAAGGTGGAATTCCACCTATTACATGATGCCACAGCTATTAGAACAGCAGAAGGCTGTCCATCAGTGTGCAGTTGAGCACAGTATTGAAAAAGACAAAATATATAGCTATGCTAATCAGTGGTGACTGATGGAGACCCTCTGCTGTGTGCTGAAGCCATTTGAAAGTTACTGCCCCTCATTGCTCTGATAACCTGTAAATTATACTCATGAAGTCCCAAGATGATGAGAAGGAGGATATCACTTCTAGTAATGTGGCAAAAAAAGCTAAAAACACATTTCTTGGGTGACAACACATTAAGGAAATACACACAGGTGACTACTACACTGTAGCCACTCTGTTAGATCCTCACTTTAAGGAGACATTTGGAACACTCATTCATGTTGAAGACAGCAGTAAGGATGAGCAATCTGTTTAAAAACTAACTTATCCATCTGGTCTCTGCATGTACGGCCTGATCAAAGTAAAAAACTATAGTTACAAGCGTAGCAGAAGAGGAACTGTCATCAATTGCCTGCCCAGTGTATGGCCATGTAGAGGAGTGGAGAAAGGAAGCCTTTGGATTCCAAAGTGTTGTTGCTGGGTCTTTCATTCACTGTCTTTGGCAAACAGAGAACTACTGCAATTGCTAAAAAAGGAACATCAGTCGATGACAGGCCACTGTTGGAAGAGCTGCCAAACTATGGCTTGATTAAAAGACTGTCATATCATTGTCTTTCATAGTGGATCCAGAAATTCCAGAAACAAAATGGTGCAGGATGATTAGGATGAGAACCTATCACTGGCAGAAGATGAGCCTCTGTTGCACTACTACCTGAAGATGACCACCTGGCCCTCTTTTGACAGAGGTAGTTGCTGACTACCTCAGTTGTCCTGCAAGAACATAATCTGAATCTGTGAATCTAAAGTGCTGCAGTCTGCAACAGGAGGTTATGCCTTTCCCAAAAAAATGTGGAGATGCTCACTTTTCCAGAGTAAACATGCCCATGTTATACAAGACACTTCCCTCTAAGGTGTATGGGCAATGACTATCATATGCTAGCAGCTCTGACACAGGAAGATGATGAGATGGATGGTAAGGACTTTTGTGTGCATTAGTTATACTACTAGTACCTCAAGTCCTATCTTTCTGCTGTCCCTGCTGTCTGTTCTCCTAGTCTGGGATGCTTCACCTTTGTCATTGTCAGTTGTTTAATTGGTTTCCATGCCTGGCTGGGTGACTGCTGGTCTCCTCTTGCTTTTCACTGCTCAGTAAAATCAAGGACCTAAGTTTTCTGCAGCACATTGGGAACAGGTTCTGCAGCAGGATAACCATTTACTGCAGAAACTCTGCAGCAGTGGCTTGTAATTTCTGTGAAAGCTCTGCGGCATAGATGAATTGCTACATGATAGCATCAGCTTATCATTCTGACACCATGTCAATGTCAATGGCTATGGTAACCAAGATGGGGGAAATGCAAAATGTCACTGGTTCAAACTATAACCCACTGACTTTTAGAAATATTTAAAAATATGCTTAAAAAATAATCTATCATTTAATGTCCTATCCTATAGTATAAATGAATTACACAGAGGGGACCTTGTGTAATGAATGATTTATCTATACTCATGTTGCGTATGCCACTTGTGAGGTCCCCACTGCATATCACAAATATATTTATATGGAATCTGTAACACAGGTTGTTTTTTTTTAAATAAATTTTCATTATTGTCATTTTGAAATTGTATCCTCATTCGTACAGGTCCCTTTGGAAATGGAATAAACAGAATAGTGGAGATATTTCAAGGCACATTTTTCATGCCAACCCACTTCTTGTGATGCACTATGTCTCCCCATCAGGCTATGACAGGCATGTGAACTCCCTGTGAGGGAAGGCTCCCCAGCCCATCACAAGGTGTCACCTGTGTGGTAGACCACTGCTCCATACTTTCCCAGTCTCAGACGGTGTTGTGCAACAACACTGGCCCTCATCTTCATCCTTCCCAGCCAGCTCCCTGAGCTCATCCCTGAACCTGAGTCACCGTCATAGGAACACAACATGCTACTCACTGTTCCAACTGCCTCCCCTGCACACAACATTTCTTCATAACTTTTAAGTAATCCTGTCAGCCCATAATAACTTAATCAATAACCCTGGCAAAAAATGTGTACAGCACAATTATTCATTTAATGGGTCATTCTTTAAATAAGTCTACACATCATTATATTTCACCTTTCTAGGCATAATTCTTTTGTTTTAAAGACAGGTAAATTCATTTTACCAATTATTCATTTCAGAGAGCTTCCCTATACCTTAAAGAGACAAATAAATCTGTACAAAGTAAGGTATTCAGTTAACAGTTCTATGCTGTTGTCAAGTATTTAAGTTGGCACCAGTGTATTAACTTTAGAACTGAAAATGTTATTAGGTTGTAGTACAGGTTGAGCAAATAACACAGTACCTGATGTGCTGTGCCACTTTCTCCAGGAGTGGGAGCAGTGGTAGGTAAATGACTACTCCTTTCTGTGGCAGAATGCAGCTCTAGCATTAGATACATTGTGATGTGATATCATTGATACCATTACATACTGAGCATAGAGAGGGTTGGAATATAACAGGAAGGGAAAGGAACCAGGTGCTATGGAAAAACTGTAAATGTTAATAAAGAATCACTAAGAACAGTGAATTTTGTGGCACTGCAGATATTCTGTGGTAGGTTGCAATATTCTGTGCAAAATTCTGCAGCTGCAGAATTCTAGGGACCTTGAGTAAAATTACCCATTCACTCATCATTGTCTCACCCACTTGTTTGTCTGATCTGAACATCTAAGAGTACCTAACTTTTGTTATTGTGTCTGCTGGCTTGTACTGTGTAGGCTATACAGTCCAAAGTCTAACTCTTAGAAAGTGGCTCAATTTTTGACTGGTCAGTTGACTAGCCCATGTTGGCTAGTCCTTTATTCTATATGCAAGGCTACATTACTCCAACATTGGGCTGTGGGAAATTTTTGCCAGAATGTTTGTGAACCAGTGGCTTATCACATGTGGGCTGCTTGTTTTGTCTTACCCCCAGCTTTACAAATGATTGCACTATTTTTTTGGGAGATTTGACAAAATCCTCTGTCCTACAATATCTGTGACATAGAGTTGAGCCCCAGTCTTATCTCAGCATCATTACAGGCCCACGTGTGACCAACATGCAAGCCACCCACCGGTAAGTGTGGTCCCTGGGTAAGTGAGGCATAACCAGTAAGCCCATGAGAAGAACGATGATGGAATGGGGGGTGGTTGACAGAGGGCTGGCGGTCAGAAGAACAGTAGCAAAGAATGTCAAAATAACATAAAGGCACTCCAGGAGTTGGGTTCCCTTCTTTAATCTAATCCACAGGGCATAAGGCCCACAGCTATTTCTCGTGCCTCATGACTTTCTAGGGTTAGATTAACTGATGGAATCTCCATCCCTAGTTGCACCTTTATGCTTAAAGAGCTAGAATATTAGATTTTAAAAGCAGCCAACCATTACCTTTTATATCTGAGGTACATTTTCTTCTCCCTTTGTTTAATTAGAAGCTTGTTTACCTGATGTTAGTAGGTGTGATGTGTGGGACTGCACTCTGCCTGGCAGCTGACATATCTTGCTCTACTGCCCCACACTACATCATCAGGATTGTGACCTCACAGATTGTTACATCACTGATACTTAGGAACAGCAAGTGAGTGACTGCCAGGTCATTCAACCATGATGTCTCTGTCAGTGAGATCACAATGCTGATGATGTAGTGTGGGGCAGTAGAGTTGTTGGATATGTCAGCTGCCAGACTAAGAGCTGTTCCACACACCCAGGACAATGTCATCACATAGAAGAAGTTTTGATGAGCAAAAGGAAAAATACTTCTGAAATAAAAAGTTACAACTCACTGCTTCTTGAAATTTGTATTATTTTCCTGTCTGCCTGTTTTGGCTCCACTTGCTCTTTAAATAATGTTCTGTCACTAGATCTGCTATACTATACTTCACTTTACCTGTATTACCTTCCACAGTTACAATGACCTCTCCTGGGATGATGTTAAAAATAGGAAATGTTAAGCCAGTCTGGTGGTGCTGAGGGTTGAAGTGCTGCCCGTGACCCTGGTTCAGGAATGAGCCTGGGTCACCAGCGGTTGGTGGGGGGGGCAGGGAGATGGATTGAGCTGCTGTAAAGCAGCTCTCCTCTCCCAGGTGGGGACTGCCCCCTGGTGGAGGCCCGAGGGTAGTGCAGATGGGAGCGGCTAGGATAGGGAGGGTGCCGCGGATTGCTGCATATGTGTGCTCCACATGTGCTAGAGCGACCACAGCAAGGGAAGGGGAGGAAGATGATGGAAATGGGAACTGGCAGGCTCCATGATGACCCTGAAGCACCCATCCTGCCCCCCCGGAGTCTGGATGTTGGTCTCCAGGGGAGGGTGGAAAGTCGATGCCCTTTGCCCTTAGCCCTGTCAGTGGGGTAACCTGTGGGGGATTACCGGGAGTGTCTGGAGCAGGAGAAATGGGGACCAGAGAGCGAGATCCTCCAAGGAAGGGGCCAAAGCCACCTTGCCAGCTTCGTCAGAGGTGTGGAAAAATGTAGATAGAAAAAATAATAGGAAATATTTTTTTGTCCTATTTTGCCAGTCAGCAAAATTAAATAAATACAAAAGTATTAATTCTTATTTTATTTCTCTTTTTATACTAGTGTCTCCCCTAGCTCTGCATATCTTCTTTTACATCTTCTGTATTCCATATTATTTCCTTAAAGATACATTTCAGGGTTGGGCCAGTGGTGTGGAGGGCTGAGGCACTGTGCATCTTACCTCCTGCCATGTCAGTGACCAGTATTCGGTAAAGAGCATGGGTTGCTGGGGGTTGGCCGAAGGGGGGAGGGCTGGGTGAGGAGTGAGTGGCCACTTGGCAGCTCTCCTCTCCCAGATAGGGGAGATTGACTCTCCTGGCATTTGACCGCCACCATGTACAGGTGTGGTGGTGGTGCAAAAGACAGATGGAAGCCAGGTGCTAGGCCAGGGGTGGGAGGAGTGGAGTCTCTTGGACCAAAGTGTGCGTGAATGCCTCCACACACATTTGACCTTGTCTTGTGCTCTGGAGGTAACAGAGAAAAAAACATGTGGAAAATTGGGGGTTGGGGCTTGATGAAGCACCTTTCCACTAGCACCGGCGGTCCACTTGAGGTTGGAGGAGGTGTGACTCCAGACAGTCGCAGAGCTGGAACGGGACAGGCTGATACAGCTGTCCAGCCTGCCAGGAGGATATAGGAAAGTATAGCAAAAAAAAAAAAAGACACATTTCTGTTTCCAGTAAGAAAAAACAGTCAGTTTTGACTTCAGCGGAACTGTGTCACACACAAATTCCCCTAGCCCCACCCCTCCAGATTTGATTTTCAGGACTTTTCATTTGTTATAATGGAGAATGTTTTCATAAAAACCTAATTTTTGTCCTCAGATTTTATCTTTTCCATTTGGTATGCTTGCTCAAAAGTCATAATCCTCTGTAAAGTCACAATCTTTTCCCACAGAAATGATTCTGGTGTCACAAGTAAAGGAGTGTGATTTCAGATCAGGCATGGTATAAGCAGTAGGGATAGGTGAAGTTTAAGGGAAAAAAGGCGTGCTTTCATATAAAAGTCTTTAGTGATAACAAATGGAATTCCTGACATTTCTTGGGGAGGAATGTTATGAGATCTGAATCCTGCTGACTTAGAAAATCACTTTAAGGAACAAAATCAGTTACCCTCGAAACAGTAATGACTGCACTACCCATAGTATCAATTTAATTTCAAAAGTTCTGAAGTCTTCTGCAGTCTTGCAATGTGTGCTGTCATCTCCATCTGCAAAATCTCATTCACTGTGCCTCACTAGTTGTTTCTGTTTGGAAGGAATTTTTAACACACTTTCTAGTGATGTGCTACAACGACCAGAATAAAAAAAATGAAATTTCAGTACTTTGGACCGTTTGCTATGTGCTATTGCTAGTTTTGATTAGAAAATTATGTTAGTATTTGAATTTAGGCCAGCTTGGTGTGAGGTACAATGCAAGCAAACAGCTTATCGTGCCATGTTACTCTGTCTTCTTTCTAACAATGAAGCATTTTATTTTATTTTTTCAAGTGAAAAGTTTAAATGGTCATGCTGTTCTGCTTTATATTTTTTTTTATAAAAGGCTAAAGTATCTGTTTTCTTTGAATATAAGGAAGCCCTGATATAAAAAGCCTCAGTGTACATTAGGATTATAAATCTGCCATTGTTCGTTTACATACACCCTGAGGTTGGTAAAGGAAACTCATCCAGGACCAACAAGTCTAGTGGTAACTACAACACAATGGTGTAAGTCATATCGGCATTGCTCAGCTGTATTCAGTTTAGATCTCAGAGAGAATGAATGGAATTGTTCTGCCAAAACTTGTAGCATCTCAAGAAAAAGACAGACTTGATTAACTGTGCATTTTCTTTTAGGTATGTACTGGAAGGCAGTGAAGAAACATGCCGGTGCAGTAGGCCTATCACTAGCAGATGCTCAGAAACGAGAAAGAGAGGAGACTGAAACCGTCTCTGCCATGGCTTTGCTCTCAGTGGATGTTGAACAAACCAGCTGTAAAGAAGACAGCAGGTACACAATACTGAGTGTTTGACTGGGTGGGTGGGGGTGTGTGCGTGAGGAATGGGAAATGTTAATGTGTTGGATGAAAGAGTTCAAAACTGTGCTCTTATTAAAACAAATAAGTCATTTGAAAGAAAAATAATTCTATAGTATGTCTATATACATATTATATGCAAACATAAATATTAACATAATACATGAGAAGACAATACTTCAGACTAGAAAAAATCATGTGCAGACAATCTTAGGATTTATAAAGAGCATTTCAGTTAAAATGTGTGCGGTATAATATCTGCAGGGTGCTGGATACCCAAAGCAGTGTCTGTAATTAAAGTGGTTGGCCTCATGTTCGGTAAGGAAGTGGATTCCAGCTTCATCCACTGAATTTCCCACATAAACTCCTGGTTCTTACAACTCAGGGCTTTAATTTCTTGAAAGCTGCTTCACTGCCACTTGCCATGCCCCTGTGACACTCTCTTTGGTGACTTTTTGGTGCTTTCTCTGTTTTCTCCTGAGACTTTCCTGCCTTCCAGAATATTCTAGCTGCTCCTTCCATCTCAACTTCTTCAATCAAGCTGCCTCTGGGGATCCATTTGGGCTACACCTTGACCCTGGTAATGTCCGAGTCTGGTCTGACATGTAGCCACTTCCTAGTTTGGTAGCCATCCTCTTGGTGCTGCCTGTCACAGCACCACCATTTTCTTGCTGTAAGTGCCACTAGAGTATGCTCTTTAGACAGTTTAATGGGCTTATGTAACTGAATGAGATGTATGCTTGTGTGACTTTGATACATTGTGGCTGTTCACCTCTCTATATGTGGGATATACCACCCTATAGGGGAACAACCCAAGGAACCCTAGCAGAGGGTTCCTCCCATAGGTGCCATGGGAATAATTCCCTTGGCTAAAGGTAGCTTAGGAAGAAGCCCATGGGAAAGAGAGAGGAGCCACTGGAGGAGGAGGGGTGGATGGTGGGGCAACGAAGAAAATGAATGAGGACTGGCCCAGAGGAGGGCCTTTTAAGGCCTGGTTGAGGGGGTGGTTTGTTGCTCCACCCATTGAACTGCAGCCAGCCCTCAGCCATCAGTTTCAATGGGCTTACACAATTGGATGAGATGTATGCTTGTGTGACTTTGATACATTGTGGCTGCTCACCTTTCCATCTGTGGGATATACCACCCTGTAGGGGTACGATGCAAGGAACCCTAGAGAAGGGTTCCCCCATAGGTGCCATGGGAATAATTCCTTTGGCTAAAGATAGCTTAGGAAGAAGTCCGAAAAGAATACCCAAAAGAGTGTTGAGAATCGAAGAGGCGAGAAATCAGAATATGTCAAGACCGGAAATTCAGGTGATAGAAGTAGATGGGAAGGACAGGAGAAGAACAAGATATTACAAGGACAATGAATGAAATGAAAGCAGACAAGATGCAGAAGGGCGGACTTCCTAAAGAAAGAGGGAATAGCTGGAGCCACCATCCAACTCCATCCAACAGTGGAACTAAACTACGGAACCTAAGGAAACTCCAACCCTATCTAGTATTATGACCATTGGCACAGAGGAAAGAAAAAAAACCTTTTAGGAGGAAACATCTGGGGATCCAAGGCCTAGGTCACCTTCCCTCTAAGCTGAAGGATGTTTTGATTAGTGATGGCTCAGCTACTGCAATTTAGAGTCGAGATCGAGGGAGAAGGAAAATATTCCAATTTAATGGAAGCTCTTTCTCTGTCCTTCTAAATGGACAACTGTTGATGGTTGTGAGTGATGTCTCTGCAACTAGATGCTCAAAAGCAAGAGAGGAGAGAGAGATAACTGCTGAGACACTCAGCTGGCCTATGTGAGCCTATGAAACAGACCAGTTGAACTAGAGGTGGTCATGATGGAGAATAGTGTAGAGGGTGTCTCCGAACCTGCTCTGATGGCCAAAGGGGCTCTGATGATAAGAGCCCCACCCATAGCAGCTGGAAGTCATAAATTCTACATCCAGAGGTGTCATCGAGATGAAGGATGACTGAAGGTCCACCCGGAGTGAAGACATTCTCGCTATGGGCTAAGGAGAAGGCCCCCACTCCATGCTTCGCATGCTCCAGATGCGGACTTCATAGGTGCAGAATGAGACTGTTGGCTACAGGCTAGCCCTGAGCCAAGGATCAATGGGCATGGAAGGCATGTCTCTAAATGGAGAGCAGTTTGATGAGATAGCATAAGATCCAGTGAGAGGTATGCACAATTATTCGATGTGACTGAGCAGACCCTGAGGTCAGAATGAGTGAAGGAGAACCAGACTCATGTCATGAGAAAGCTACCCATAAGTGATAACTATGGGAGTGCATGCCAGCCAGTCCATTGAAAGCCAAATTAGGAATGGAAAGAATTGCATGAAGGTAGGAGTGAGAGCGGCTAGGCAAAGCCTTCAGCTGACAGTGAGGTAGGCAGTACCAGGAGGACATCTGAATAGGTTTGACTAGAATGAGGGAATAGGGTCAGAGAAGGAGATAAGTATGCAGGGCTATATGCAGGAGGGAATATTAGGTGATGTGAATGAGTAGAATATGGTGGTATAGCAAGACAGCAAGATAGGGAAGCCCCAAAAGAAAGCAGAGGTCAGAGAAGGAGAGGAATGGAGGGTGGAGGGAATAGGAGGAGGAGGCAAACACCCACCATGGGGAAGCACAAGCAGGATGAAATGAAGAAAGTATAGCATGGTGTAACCAAGACCAATGAGCAGTGAAGGCCAGAGCTAAAGATGAGTGATGGGGAGACGAGACGATGGACTGGTGAGAGGGGAGCTCACCAAGTAGAAGAAGGCCACAGAACACCTGCAGGCAAATCAGGATAGAGTGGGGAAGAGAAAAGCCAAACCAGAAAGAAAATACAACCATGGAGACCGCACTCCAAACGAACCACCGAGGTGCAACTCAGTGTGCTACCCAAATGAGAACAATGACATCAGAGATGCTGTATTCTAGGAGGAGCGTACAGAGCATACAAACTCACTGCAATGAATGGTCCTGGTTTGAGTGAATTGGGTAGTGAGGAGACGTTCAATACAGCATCGGTCAATGAGCAGAGCGACCGAGGAGTGAACGGCCTACAGTAGTGCTAGAATTGCAAAGCAGCAAAGAAAGCAGAGCAGAGGAAAAGAAATGAATCAAAACCAGCAGCAACACCTCTTAACTGTTATGCAAGATGCAAAGCGCTATGAAATGCACACTTAATTACCCATGCACTGCATAGGTGTACTGACACTCATACAACTATTACAGCCAGTTCAGGATACACAAACAAGTGCACCATTGAACTGAGTTGATAGAAACAGTCCAGAACATGAACTAGAAGGAGCACACTAATGGTGCACATAGTAAAGGTTAAACTAAGAAAGTTCAACACAGCTCAGCCAGGTGTTATGATGTTTGAAGGTCAGCACTATGATTGTCAACCCTGAGAGGTTGAGAGGGAGCAGCTAGAAATGAGCAGTGAATGAATTAGCTCTGTAGCCATAGGGATGGCATTTCTTCCAGAGTCAGCTCACGCGATGCTGGATGAGGTAGCAAGAGGAGGAGACACAGAAGTTGGAGTTTAAGATGGAACTGATGGCAGAGAGGGACAGGGGCAGACCCTGGTGCAGCCACAGCAGGCCACAGAAGTGGACTCAACTGACAGCAGAAGTGGCTAAAGGAAGAGGCAGAGTCATGGGAGCTCAAGGGGAGATGGATGTGGTTGACGGAACAGTCAGAAGTGCCAGCACAACAATGGAGTGGCCTCCACCGCCAAGGAAATAGAAGGAACAGAAAGGCAATGGAGAACCAGAGCCCCTAGGAACTGCAGTAAACAGGAAGCTAGTACAGGGGTGTGGGTGGGGGGAAGAACAAACAGAAGTGAGAGACAGGACCAGGCAGCTGCTGGAAGTGGCAGGGGAAATAGATGAAAGAGCAGGGAAAATCAGAAACAGAGGGATGATTTGCTGGGGCAGCCGGAAGCTACACAAGAAAATGGGGCGGAACGAGGAAAAAATGGGAGCAGAAGAAGGGGCAGCTGATGGAGCCTCCAGCTGCAATGAAGAAAATGAATGAGGACTGGCCTGGAGGAGGGCCTTTTAAGGCCTGGTTGGTGAAGTGGTTTGTTGTTCCGCCCATTGAACTCTAGCCAGCCCTCAGCCCAAGTTGTGATTTGGTAGCTATACCAGCTTCTTGGTAGTTTCTATCCATCCTTGCTCCTAACCTTAGTGCAGTTCTTCATGCAGATGCCTGTAGCATTTTGACACAGCAGCACAAATGACTGCTGCTTCCTAACTCCTTGCCTCCTTACTCAGTATCTCTCTCAGATGGCAGCCAATGAGGGCCAAATGCCAATAATGTGTTTCCACCACTGTGTTATGCCTCTCTATCAGGATGACAACTAATAGTAATAAAACTGTACCTGCTGCCATGCAATGCTTACAGCCATAGTGTAACCTTTAGTTTTATCAATTGCTCTGTTCTGCCTTGATTTCTCAACATTTGATTGCCTCTTCCTGCATGCCAGGCAACTGCTTGCCTTCACCCTTCATACTGGATGCCTTTTCTACTGGCAACTCATGGACCTACCTCCTCACACAGTGCTAATCACTCAAACTGCCAGCTATGTTCCCACTGAATCCTCTGTTCACCTATTAAAGCATCTCTTCAGCCTACCGTATATCATGTCCAGTTTATCTGACAATTCTGAGTGAAGGGACATTGAGGCAAAAGACATAGGCTCTTAACCATCTACCAGGACAGATGATTATCTTATGGTCAAGAAATGAGAAGCCAGCCCAGTACTAATCCTGCTAATTACAAAGATTGGACTTCAGCAAAACTACATGTCTGATCTCCACTTTTTATGTTGGCTCACGCATGTGCAGTCAACATATTGGAGTAGTAGCACATTTGGAGGCTCAGTCACTGTTGCATCAGTAGGTGCGTCCCTCATTTCCCAATCAGCCTGCATGCCAGAGCCACACCATGCGAGCGGGCACATCTAAGAAAAGGTCTGCTGCAATGCGAGCAAAGATCATCACATGCAGTGGACCTCCTGATGTGCTTACCCTGCTGAGACAGAAAAAAAATGTGGTGGCACACTGCCAGCCATAATTCCGACTTTGGGGGTGCCTAATCCACCTGTTGGCATGCCCTGTCTCCAATGTATTTGCCGACGGGGGAACCCACTCCCTGTTGGCATAAAGCACTCCTCCCCATTTGTTATATGCCGAGGGGGATGCCCAATCCCCCTCAGCTCTGCCCCCACTTTTTAGGTGCCGATGGGGGTGCCCAACCCCCATCGGCCAAAGCATCTCCCCAAAAACACTTGGTGGCACACTGGGAGCCCACCCCAGCATGCCAAATCCCCATAAAAATAAAAATAGTCCCGCAATTTTTCTTTTAACCTGTGAAAAAAGAAAACAGTCCCTAGCTGTCTCCCTGCCCCCTCCCACAACCCGCGCCCATCCTCTGTGCACCCTGCCTCCCCACACCCCCACTCACCCCATACTTACCTCCGGAGTCCGTCGCGACGATCTTCGGTGGACCAGGAACACGTCTGCACTCTTCAAAGCCAACCGCACACTGAAGACATGCCGGTAAGCTGTATAATGACATAAATAGGTTTTTTTCAACTTTGGTGCATATCTCAGGCATTATTTGGACTTTCTGCACCACATTTTCAACATGGGGTTATTGGGACCCCTCCTCATGAATTCAGTCACTGTCATGGCCTTATTCAGTCCTGAAAAGTGATTTCACGGTCACTGCATGGAATCACCTTTCAGGACTGAGTAACAAAATGACGATGCCACTGTTCATGAGGGGGGCTCTCAAAAAGCCTATGTTGCAAATTTGGTGGAAAAAATCCCCAAAATGGCTGTTTTACAAGCGTGTGTTGCACTGTTTCCACGCACACTCATAACATTGTGCATTTGTAATATTTTCACTCCAGATTTTCATAATTGGCATTTTTCCATGCCTCCTGATGAACAGTACAGCTGCCATTTTACATATCCTGGCTGAAATGTGTTTTCACACGTACAGCGCAGAATAACGCAGTCACTATGCAAAATCAGTTTTCAGGCCAGTTTGAAGAAATGACGATGACACTGTTGTTGAGCAGAGGTCCAAAAATGAATATGTTGAAAATTTGGTGCCGAAAGTCCATAAAATGACTGTGTTACAAGCGTGCGTTGCGCAGTTTCCATGCACCCTTGTAACTTCGCAAATTTGCAATATTTCCATGCCAGATTTTCAACACTGCCATTTTTTTCACACCTCATTTTGAATAGTACAGCTGTCATTTTTGACATCCTGCCCAAAATGTGTTCCCGCACCTGTGGTGCACAATGGCGTGGTCACTGTGGGAAATCAACTTTTGGGACAAATTAACAAAATCACAGCACCACTGTTCATGAGGGGAGGTCCCAAAATGCCTATGTTAAAAATATGCCTAACAAACTCCCCAAAATAATTGGGTTACTGATGTGTGTTGCGCAGTTTCTATGCATGCTCATGACTTCACCAGTTTTTTATATTTTACTCCCGATTTTCAACGTTGCCATTTTTTATGCCTCCTCACGAACAATACAGTTGTCATTTTCCACATCTTGCCCAAAATGTGTTTTCGTTTCTGTGTCGCCAAATGGCATAGCCACTGTGCAAATCCACCTTTCAGCTAACAAACTGATTGTGCTACTTTTCATGAGGTGGGCTCACAAAAAGCCCATGTTGGAAATTTGGAGTGAAAATACCAACACACGCCTATGGTGTTAGGGTTCCCAACTGTAGCACCCCACCCTGTACAGGCTGACAGGCATCAGGGGTGTGACTTGGGATCTTTGGCTGCAATGCTCATGCCACTCCAACCCCACCCACACCCTGCAGCCAGTGACAGGCATCGTGGTGTGCCTTGCACTGTTTGGCCACACAGTTCACCCCATTCTCATATACTGCACCCACCTCAGCATATTTCCTTATGGAATGGGGTAAGTATAATGCCCAAAGACCCCAAAGCACACCATGACACTTGTCAGTGTCTACAGGGTAGGGTGAGGTACAATGCCATGAGCGTTGTAGCTGATGACGCAAAGGCACACCCCAATGCCTGTTGGGCTCTACAGGGTGGGGTGTTGTTGGCGTCACTTCAGTACTTCACTGCCATTCCTATTATGTGTCTCTAACTCCAGCACTACCAATGCCAATGCCAGCTAGACAACATTCAGCATTGACAAATGCTTGTTTAAAGATTCCCTTTTTCACTTCAGCAAAAAAGAAGCAACTGTTTATATTATATACAACTACATTTACAGCCAAGTCTCCTGACAAACCCAGTCCTTAAGATCAGCTACTGCCTAAACCCATAGACTGATACAAAACTTAACTTGTAGCTGGTCAGCAGTCTGTGTCTTATCTTGAGTCCTTAGAACAAAGATCTCCTACTCAATAGCCAGCACACCAACCCTGAGGCCCACACTTCCTGGATCATCCAACCCTTGGTTGTCTGTTTCCAGGCCATTGAATCCTTTCCATCTTTCACCTATAGCACCATAACTCATTTTGATACAGTGCATCCTATACTGTCTCCAGATGGACCTGCTTTTCTGAGAGTCCCTTCATATCCAGATCCACTGCCTTAGTAACAACCAGGTAGTTTGCCTCCTTCCATGCATTATACCTTATCTACTGCCATCACGTTCCCTATTTTAAGACTCATTTTCTCCATACATCTCCTTCCCTACCACCTAATAAGGGATATACTAGATAGATAGGATGTGAACCTCATGGTCTTGTTTGCTTTGTTTCGTGACATTTTAGGAAATTGTGTAATTTCCTGCAGGGACTGCTAACAGAGCCTGAATTTGTAGTGGCATTTAACATGCACTGTAACATTCTATGTGATGTTCTTCCATCCTGCCATGAAGAACTGAACTCGTACTATAATAGTTATGTTGAGGTTGTGCACAAGTAATACATTTGTTTGAGCACCAGATGATTTGAGGGTGATTCATAACCCTCACTATTCATTACCACATTGCTCCTTTATTAAAAACACATCCTGATCAGGGTAGTTCCCGCTTCTGACTTTTTTATTCCTGATCTAGTTATGAGTTACAAGGGGACAATGTCATCATGTATTTACCCATTGCATAAATACATTTTTGGACCATTAGTATAGGGTAGGTCTACTATAAAATTCTGATGCACACAAGCCTGACTGACAAAATCCCAACAGCAAAATCCCAATGAAAAGAAAACACCAACAACACAATTCCTGATACTGTTCCAGGGAGGCTCTGCCCCAGCACCCCTCACAATATATATATATATATATATATATATATATATATATATATAGTGTGTATATATATATATATATATATATATATATATATATACACACATATATATATATATATACACACACACATATATATATATATATATATATATATATATATATATATACCTCAGAGTCTCCATACCATGGGGAATGTGGCTGTCAGGAGGTCTGGATTGTGGACATCAGGAGTTTGGTGTTGGGATTTCATCAGTCAGGATTTGGGATTTCAGGATTTTGTATGGATAGCACAGGGGCCACATGGAAACATGTTTAAACTAGAGTTTGGATCAATCAAGTATTTTTGATTTATTAAACAAAAATGATCTAACCTAATAACATTTTGGAGACATACTGTGAAATAACCAAATGAACATTTTACAGTTTCATGACCACACAGTTTCATGTTGAGGCACTTGTACTTGATTAATGTTATCAGTAAATGAAATAGTTTATGTAAAAACAGTTAAGAAAAGTATGTATACCTCCCTCCAGATAAGCATTGACTTAATCAAACTAGAGTTCCTGCAGCCACCTTACTGAATAGCTCCCTCCAACTTAGAAAATCATACCCTTTGCTGGCTTATAACATGTAAGAATATTTGGGTCAACTCAGCCAGGGTTTGTAGCTTAGAATGCTAAGCAGGCTTCATGCTTCCAGTTTCTGGGTAGGTCACCTCTTGATAGTCGAAGAAAGCATTTTTTTAAATTTATATTTATTGAATTTCAATAACATTCAATGTACACAATACACAAACAAAGTACATGTTTACATACCAAAATATATGCATTGTTTTTCCCTGAGAGAGTGCCAGGTCATATGGCTCACTAATTAGACACTTTTGCCACATTACCATTGTATCTAATAAAAATTAATTGGTTTGTTCCAATAATGCTGTTGGAAAATGAGCCCTTGTCTTGCTACTTATGTTTTTAGCCTGTATCATTCAACCCAATCCTAGTCCTTTCTGAGGTGAATGTGATGCAGACACTGTGAACCCCAAACACACTCTATTGATTGTACATGTAAAAATTAGAAGTTTATTATCAAAACTAGATCAATTCATAGCATTCAGAACATGAGTGCTTATTACCAAACCTAGATCAATTCAGAAGATTCAGGGGAATGATTTCAATCTGGTACAGTGTCTGAGACATGGTTGTTTAACAGACTATATGACTCAGAAATTGAGATTCCAAACAGCTGCTCATGAAGACAAGAAAGGCTAAGAAAACATAGGTGTGGATTTCTTATCTATTGCAAGTCTTGTTTTTCTGTGGTGGTTGATGATTTCACGAATAATTACTCATCCTGTGATTTTCTTTCTGTCTGGTTATGTTTAGGGGTGCTAAGCACCTATCATTAGCTACATTTACATTCCTCCAGATTATTCTGAGGAAGGACTTGCTCTATTGCCTGAGTTTAAGCAATCCAAACATGACACGAAAGAAATTCTTCTCCTGGTTGATGCCAGTATTAATTGGAATGATAAGGCAAATTGGAGATCGTGATCTCCTCAGCTACCAGACCGAATTGCAAGGCTGGTACTGAGTAGAAACATAGACTTTGACAGCAGATAAAGACCACTTGGCCCACCTAGTCTGCCCATTTAAAGAGTCTGAGTCCTTAATAGACTGGATAATCACTTCTAGACATGATCATATCCATCAAGCCCATCCTTTAGGCAATAATTTAAGTGACCATTCTCTGCTTATTTGCTATTATAGTGCTTATAAGCCTCATTCTACTGCTATACATTAACCTCCATATCATTGTCTGAACATTGGTGAATTCAGGAAGACTGTTTCAGAGATTGACAGTTTTTTCTATGAAGCCTTTTATCTTGTCTAGGATGACGGGCAGCTCTCTTAGCCCTGTCCCTACTCCTAGTGACCGATTCAGAGATTGACAGTTTTTTCTATGAAGCCTTTTATCTTGTCTGGGATGACGGGCAGCTCTCTTAGCCCTGTCCCTACTCCTAGTGACCGATGCATGCCTCTCATGTCCCAGGATGATATCCACCATGGAATCCATCCTCCCCATTGTGAGGCCAGAAGGGGGGCCATTCCCCTGGTCACCATATTCAGACCCCCCGAGTTGAGCAGTGGTGAAGGCCACAAGGAAGTAGGCAGGACTTCATCATAAGTTCATGGGCTTATAGGTCATCCAGACAAGAGTAGACTTGAGCCCTTCAAGCTTGTTGGCTGTACTGATGGTTTACTCCTGTGATGCTGCCCTGCAGTAAATATTTATCAAGATGATATTTAAAGCTATTCAATGAATTGCTATCTACAACATCATTAGCTAATGCTAGCTACAACCTCATTAGCTAAGTTATTCTAGGTTTCCACCACCCTCTCAGAAAACCATCCTCTCTGGTTTTCTGTTTTAAAGTGATTTCCCATTAATTGCTTGTTATGTCCTCTTTTTACATTTGATTACACATGCACAAGAAACATTTTGTTACACTAAATGGGAATTGGGGTGTGTGTCATTACTGAGCCCATTGCAGTTCAAACTGGAAGGGGCTTGGCAGTTCAGACCAATGATCAAACACTGTGGTCGTGACACCACTTGTTGCTCGCTGGGCAGAAACTTTATGAACTTGAATGGACTAAAGCCACTCAAATCAGAGAGGGCTTCAGTCTTTTCACTTGCATGAAGCCAGTCAGCAAGCAGCTGACTGGCCTTCAACATCAGGAGCCTGTCAGCCTGTCTGTCTTCTGCCTCTTATGCTGTAGTGCAGTCATTATATAGCACTAGTTCTATGTGATAATGGCGATTTCAAAACTGCAATTGCAGTTAGGGCAAGTGTACTGTACATCACCAAAAATAAAAATGACCGAGGAAGTGTTAAAAACATTAAATAGAAATAGTGGTCCTGGACCTGACGGCATTACCCCTAGATTTCTCATAGAAACAGCTGAGGCTAATAAACAACCCTTGACATTAATTTTTAATAAATCCTTAAAAGAATGTAAAGTCCCCCATGATTGGCTAAAGGCACATGTAACTCCAATTTTTATGAAAGGATGCAGAACAAATCCTAAAAATTATCGCCCCATTAGTTTAACATCAGTTCCATGTAAACTCTTGAAAAAAATTATTAAAAGAATGTTAGAAAATGAACAACAGAGACTTAATATTATTGACAACATACAACACGGATTTAAACAGGGATACTCATACACAACTAACGTTCTGGCCTTTTATAATAACATCAGTCTTGGACTAGATTCCAATATACCAATGGATGTAATCCTTTTAGATTATAGTAAGGCCTTCGACCGTGTTTCTCATAATAAACTGATTGATAAACTTTCTTACTTAGGATTTTCTGAAAACCTAATATCCTGGGTCAATAGTTGACTGACCAGCATGTCACAGCAGGTTAAGATCAACGGAGTACTGTCTGACTGTGAAAGGGTCTCCAGTGGTGTACCACAGGGCTCGGTTCTTGGGCCTATCTTATTTAACTTATACATTTCTGATATGATAATTCAGTCTAATAATGTACTCTCTAAATTCGCCGATGACACTAAACTAGGAGGCAGAATTGACAACATCAATAATTTCCAAAACCTACAAAATGATTTAACCCTTATTAATAATTGAGCCATTTTAAACTAAATGGATTTCAATATAGAGAAATGTTCAGTACTTCATTTTGGTAAACGTAATCCAAAGCACTCATATAAACTTAATCATAAAATTTTAAAAACATCTACAGTAACAGCAAAAATGACCTTTGTATTATAGTGAATAATAAGCTAACTTCAGCAGATCACTGTGACAAAGTAGCTCATAGGTCAAATATATTATTAAGGAGGATTGACCGCACATTTATTTTGAAATCTGAAGAATGTTTGCTTCCATTATACAGAACTTATGTTAGACCTTATTCTGACCATAGCTCACCATTCTGGAATCCACATCTTAAAAAAGATATAGCTAGAGTAGAGCAGATCCAGAGAAGAGCCACAAAAATGGTTTCCCATTTAAAGCACTTGGATTATCATAGCAGATTACATAAACTTAATTTACACTCATTATATACAAGGCGCATTAGAGGAGATCTTTTATTTCTTTATAAACTTGTAAAATCGCCATCTTTAATGCAGGAATGCGGTATACACTACTCTAATAAAAAAACATGTCCCAAGATTACATTTATGCCAACTGGAAGTAAAAAAAGCTAAAACTAACCAAAGATTGAACTATTTCTCAACAAGGGCCCCAAAATTGTGGAATAAATATGATTAACAGTACTACTTTCAAAATGTTTAAAAAAGGACTTGACATTTGGCTAAATGAGTACTTATAATAATGTTCCACAAATTTGTGGCGGGCATTCACAATCAGCCCTGGCCTATTTATGCCTCAATTAAACAAAGTAACAAAGTAACATGCACAGTGAGGCAACTCACTTTTAGTGTTTATGCAGGGGGCTTCACCTCCCCTGCACCACCATCACTAATAATAACAAACTCTGGGGGGGGGTGTTCACATGTTGGGGATGGGGAGAACTGCCAAAAAAAACAACTTAACACCCACTCCAAAAAACACAAACTATTGTGCTTCTCCCCAGCCCTGAACCATGCACCCTCCCCACTGTAGCTAGCCACCCTCACCGCCACACCACACAGCCAGCTCGGTGGCTTCCCATCTCACCACCCCTCACATACCATCCATCTTCTTCCAGCATGCCTGTCACTCTTCCCTTCACCCCGTTCTTCCCCCTTGCTACCCTTTCAGGGTCACTGACACTATAGGCACTGCGACTGAGTTGCTTAAATCTGATTCACTCAAGCTCAGTGGCCATTTTCACTGGATACCTATAGCACTTATGATGTTTTTTCTGGCCCACAGCCACATGAGGGTAGTTCCAGCAACTGTGAATCACTATCAGTAAAACCCAGAGGGCAGGTCTGTCCTCTCACATATTTTGAAAAAATACAGCCTCGGACTTCATCTGCA
The DNA here is from genome assembly GCA_016271365.2 of Neoceratodus forsteri. Classification (NCBI taxonomy): domain Eukaryota; kingdom Metazoa; phylum Chordata; order Ceratodontiformes; family Ceratodontidae; genus Neoceratodus; species Neoceratodus forsteri. The sequence goes on from CM057456.1 coordinate 1,356,826,985, forward strand.
GTTGGAGAGTGCATGTGCCATTTGAATATTTTGGTTCTGGAGGGCTGCTAACCCGGTATGTGCACCTCTAGCTTCCGACTCTGGAGCATGTCACATTAATTGGAAACTGAACTTAACAGCACTGGTAATTGTGACCAAGGCAGGTGAAATAAATACTTGAAGGAGCCTACAATCCGAGAGAACAGCCTGAGGTAATTGGTATGAGTGCCAAGCATCAGACAAGACAATGGTTTTCCACTTTAAAAGTTGTTTATCTTATATGAATGCTTAAATCTGGTACATATTCTGGCCACTAATTGAAAAGCATGCATTTTGAACATACAAACTAAGATTACTCATTTTGAGATATTCCGGGGGAAGAATGAGTAAACAGAATGCCACACCAGGAACCAGTTCAGAAATCCCATCTTTCAGTTTGGAGACCACAAGAATGTTGCAGGATACTGTAGATGGCAGCAAGTGAAAAGTTTATTCTCTGAAATGAGTTACGGAGGAGAAACTTCAAATCCTGAAGCCACTGGTGTGTTGAATTTGAAATGAGTATTTCAGGACTTGGAGAAACTATTAATTGCTGAAATAAATGTATCTTACAATATCATAACCCTTGAAACATATGTTGAAAAAGAACTTGTGCCAAGAGGTCTCAGGTTCTTAAGAACTCCCTCCTGTGGTTTGGAAAACTTCCCATTCAAGGAAGAGTGGGAGAGAATGGACCATGATTGTGCCACTGACTTTTTAAAACTAATTATAAAGGCTGATATAATAAAGTATGAAAAAATAACAAAATAATTAAATGAGGTGAAGGAGACTATAGCTAAATTTAAAAGTGTCTCAGAATTTGACAATTTGGATAACAATCTAATTATAAAGATTTAAAAATAAGAGAAAGTATTAATTGATAAAAAAAACAAGCAAAATTGATAAGAGACCAAAATGACTATCAATCAGGAAATATATTCAGCTGGCCACCTAATGAAAACCAAAGGCAAAGATCCCTAAGCAGAGGCAGATGTAGGAGCAGGAACCACAGGGACAAGAGCTCAGAGGGAGCAAGAAAGGGACCAGTACATTTTTTAGACAAGAGAGGAGTGGATCCAGGACAAGGGACATCTCAAGAAGATCAAAGAAAAGAAGGAGAACAAGATGTGGGAAGAGATGAAGGAGGAAATATAGACTTGGCAAAGAAAAGAGCATTGAGGGACAAGAAAATGCTGAGTTATAGATTATTAATATGTCTCAGGTGGTGCTGACTGAACGCCAAAATTCATTGCTCTCCAAGTGACTAAATTTTGTTCCTACACAAAACCATAATGATTTCCAAATACTTAGACTTATTTAAGTTCTTTTGACAAATAAAACTGAAATATTACTTTTCACGAAAAAACATCATGGGTTTTACAATACATGAAGCACACGATCTGTTAAGTGATCAGGAGACTGAATTTGAACCAAACATTGATGAAATCAATCTAAGGCACCCAGACATTGAAGACAATGTGGAATTATTTATGGACACACAGGATAGAAATAATTTAGAACTTTTAATGGATTTGTTGCAGAATGATGATTCTGAAACCATGGAAACAAAATTCATTTCAAAAGAACTAGAAAAGACATTTTCAAAGGTAAAAGTGATTTCTGTCCTAACACATCTAATAACAGCATTTTGTCATATGAGAAAGTAGTGCAGCAACAGGTTAAAACCCTGCTGCAGAACAAGCAAAATCTACATGGTAGCAATGTTGCCCTCCCAGAAAAACAATCTTTAAAAGAACTTTCAGAAATTAAAGAAATAATTAAACCAGCAGGCTAGGGGGAGAACATTGTTATAATGGACACAGACCAGTATAAAACCATGGTTTGAAGTTATTGAATGTGGAAAGCAACTACACAAGACTAAGTAGACTCTGTAGCCTCCTGAAAAAACTGGACTCGCTACACTGCTGGGTGATGCTTCATAAACCTGATGTTGTTGCCCTGGTTGAAACCTGGCTGTCTCCCTCCACTCCTAACTCTCATGTCTCTCTCCTTGGCTACACTCTCCACCGGTTGGACCGTGTCGGAAGGAGAGGTGGGGGTTGTGCCTTCTATTTGAAGGATTCTCTCATGGGTCTACCCTTCCCCCCGCCTGACCTCGACCATAAGGCCCAGGCACTTACTCTAAAGCTGTCCCCTGACCCTGCTAGAGGCCCAATGTTCCTAACCACGGCCTACATACCCCCCAAGAACCAATCCCAGGCCCTGGGCCCACTAATTGACTACCTTACTTCCCTACCCAACCCCTCGGACCAAATCTTGGTAGGCGACTTGAATATAAACTGGCTTTGCCCCTCGTCCTCCTCCCACTGTGAGGCTTTCGATTCAATTGACCTATCTCAACTGGTCACGCAGCCTACAAGAATAAACCCCAGAGCGGGGACAAGCACCCTCCTGGATGTGGTCTTCTCCAACAGGCCAAGCCGCATCCATAACATCCAAATCCTCCCTGACTGCCTCAGTGACCACTCCCCTGTTCTCTTTAACTGGGAAACCCCTCGGCCCTCATCCTCAGTCAAAACTACCTCTCAGAGGCGGCTTAGACCTGGGGGACTCAAAGGCCTTAAGCACTTCCTTGCCCATACTGATTGGTCCCCGCTGATGAGCGCAACTAACATTGACTTGGCCCTGGCCTTCTTTGTAAACACCTTCAACTTTGCCTGCGACATCTTTGCTCCCATAACTGCTCGGAGGTCCAAAGTGAGACATGTCCCTTGGATCACCCCTGCCCTACTGTGGCATCTTAAGCAACGAGACAATCTTTGGCACCTTGCTGTCGCTACTGGCCGTTCAGCAGACAGGCAGTCCTATGCTGCCGCCTGCAACCAGTGCACCTGGGCCATCCGCAAAGCGAAGGCGGAATACTACCAAGCCTCTCTTACCTCCTCCTGGGAACCCCAGGTGCTTCTGGGACAACATCAAGCAACTGAATGGTCACTCCCAGTCCCCCTCTCCTTCACTTCTCAACATCAATGGTACCGTCTCCTCTGACCCTGCCCTCATTGCCACTCACCTCAATAACTCCTTTACCGACCTTAGCTCAGTACTCCCTGGTAACTTTTTCAGTCCGCCACCTCCTTCTGCCCCACTACCCATCGCCGCCTCCTTCCACCTGCGCAAGCAGTCACCATACAAGAAACTAGGCCATACCTGCTAAAAGCCCTAAAAGGTAACACCGTCGGTAATGACTCACTTGATCCCTGCCTTCTACGTCAGGTCCTGGATCAGGTCCTCTCACCTATTACATGCATTTTCAACAAATCACTCTGTCTCGGACAATTCCCTTCTGCCTGGAAGGTTGCCACAGTTACCCCATCCACAAAGGTGGTGACAGGACTCTTCCGGGTAACTACCGACCTATCTCGATCCTCTCCCCCCTCTCTAAGGCTTTGGAGAAAATTGTGGCATCCCAAGTCTCTGACTACCTTTGTAAGTACAATGTTCTCTGCCCTGAACAACACGGGTTCAGAGCAGGTCATAGTACCAATACAGCTCTCCTGGAATTTTCCAACTTCCTCTATGCCTCCTTGGACTCTGGTGCCCTGGCTGGTGCTATATTCATTGACCTGTCTAAAGCCTTTGATACCGTTTCACATCCTGTCCTGCTCTCCACCCTCGACCTAATAGGCTTTGCCTCTGGACCTGTTTCCTGGTGCACCAGCTATCTCTCCGCCCGCTCCCAACATGTGAAAGTCAACGGTACTCTCTCTGGAACCTGCCCCATTCACTCTGGAGTGCCGCAGGGCTCAATTCTTGGACCCCCTACTATTCTCCCTCTTTCTCAACTCCCTACCCAGCAGTTGTGCGGGTAAGATTCTTCTCTACGCAGATGATGCTGTTCTCATTGCCTCTCACAATGACCCCATGGTGCTACAGAACTCCCTCCAACTAGCTTTTGACTCTACAGCGACCTGGTTCACTGAGCACCGACTTGTTATCAACCTAAAGAAAACAAAAACGATGCTCTACTCCCACCCCCCAAAATAAGTACAGCAAGTTCCCCTTAGCTGTCCACTGCACACCCAATATCTTCATTGACCCTGTGCAGTCCTATAAATATCTTGGAATAACCTTTGACCCTGCAGTTTCATTCCATGGACATATATCTTCCCTAAATTCTGCCGCCAACTCACGGCTAGGCATTCTCTACCGGCACAAGAAATGCCTCCCTCCTGATGCCCTCCGCCTGGCTGTCACCTCCTCTGTCATATCTCTCATTGACTATGGCCTTCCAGTCTATGGTTCAGCAGATCAGACTGCCCTCAACAAGGTTTGCCTTACAGTTAACAAGGCCTGCAGACTTATCACCGGTGCTCCCAGACTCACTCACACATGTGAGCTGTACACCCTGGCTACCCTACTCAACCTGGACGAGCGACTCATGTATCAGACCTGCCAGCTCACCTTCAAAGCCCTGCATGGCCTATCCCCCATAGGCCTATCCAACTCAATTCTCAGAACTGCACCGACCCTGACCACTCGCAGCTCGTCAAGAACAACCCTAGTCATTCCGAGAGCCAGGACCTCTCAAGGGCAGAGGGCATTCCCCTACCGTGTGCCCCACTGGTATAACTCCCTCCCTGCCGGTGTCTCAAACTCACCAACCTTAGCTTGCTTTAAGCCCAGGCTCAGAAACTTCCTGCTTACCTCATGCAAATGCAACTGCCACTAACCTATAAAAAAAAAAAAGATACACTGTTGACAATGCTCACTGAGTGGCTCCCCCCACCCCCCCTTTCCTTCCCTACTAATTCCTCCTCCCCGTCACTCTCCCCCTCTACCCCTACCTGCTCTCCCCCATCCCTAAGTTTCTGCACCCTATGTTATCTTTTGCTTCATGGAGTTTGAATTCTACTGTAACAAAATTGTAATTGAATTGTACCTTCTGTCTCTGTAATTACTGTGTCCCTTGTACTATTGTTCTTATGTCCTCTTTGTGACGAGGTACCTTTGTATATGAGCCTCTGGCTCAAAGGTTTCAAAACTGATGTTTAACTAAATAAATAAATAAGTAGCAACCCAAGTATCAGATATAAAAAAGAGTTGCTAGATTTGTTACAGGAAGTGGTTAGGAATGGGGAAATAACAGAAAAAAAAATTTGATTTTGTGTGGACCAATTCCCCAGTGACCGTTACTTTGTATGCACTTCCAACAGGGTTGATACACAAGGAGGCATTGAAAGGATGAGAAGGATGAGAAGGAACTTGGCAAGGTTGGAGGAATGGTCAGAAGTATGGCAGCTTGGATTCATTGCAAAGAAGTGCAAAATAATGTGCCTGGGAAACAAAAACCCAGGGGAAGATTACACAATTGGGGGAAGGTAGTAACAACAACAAAAATGGAAAGGGACCTGGAGGGTAATCATACCAGATGACCTTAAGGTTAGCAAACAATGTGAGAAGGCAGTAGGGAGGGCTGGGGGGATACTGGGATGTATAGGAAGAGGCATCACCAGCAGAAAACAGGAAGTTGTTATCCCTCTGTACAGACAGTTGGTGAGACCCCATCTGGAGTACTGCATCCAGTTCTGAAGAACCCATCTCTGCAAGGACATAGGATGGATGCAGTTCAGAGGAGGGCAACTAAAATGGTGCAGAGTCTGCAAGAGAAGCCATACGAGGAGAGACTAAAGGAGCTTAATATGTATACCCTTGAGGAAAGGAGGGAGAGGGGGGACATGATGGACACTTTTAAATACCTCAGTGGAATCAACAAAGTCCAAGAGGGCAGCATCTTTCAGAAAAAGAGATGTGCAAGAACAAGGGGACACAATTTGAAGATAGAGGGAGGACGGCTCATGGGCAATGTGAGGAAGTATTTTTTCACAGAGAGGGTGGTGGACGCATGAAAGAGCCTTCCTGAGGAGGTTGTGGGGTCTAAAACTGTGGGAGAATTCAAGAATGCATGGGACAGACATAAGGCAATTCTTGTAGGGGTAGGAAGAAATAGGCTGTTGGTTAACTAGGATCTGCAGCTTATCCTGTAGGTAGGGAAATGGGAAGACTAGGTGGGCCAAGTGGTCCTTATCTGCTGTCAAAGTCTATGTTTCTATGCATAAAAATCTTAGTGACCCACCTGGCAGACCGATAGTGTCTGGGATAGGGTCACTAACAGAAAAAGTGGGCACATTCATTGACTTCTTTTTACAACCACATCTGAGTGGTTTACCTTCACATCTTAAAGATAGAGGTGATACCATCAGGAAACTGGGAAACATTGAATGGTCAGAAAATTACATCTAGCTGACTATAGATGTGGACGCCCTGTATTCTTCCATCCACCATGAGGATGGTATAAAGCCCTGTAAATTCTATCTTGAAAATGGGGTCTTCTCTGAAGTTACACCAACAGATTTTTCTTTTAAAAGCCTTAGACTTTGTACTAACTCATAACACTTTTGAATTTGACAATGAACATTACCTTCAAGTCTGTGGCACAGCAATGGGGGCAGTAATGGTCCCCTCATATGCCAATCTTATTCTCGGCTTATGGGAAGTTACACATATCTCAAATCCTATTGTAAACCCATTTCAGAAGAACATAGTCAAATGGCTGAGATTTATAGACGATTGTCTTTGTACAGTATATGGGATGGAAGCATACAAACGTCAGAGAGGTTTGTGGAATGGCTCAATGAGAACAATCTGAATTTAAAATTCACACATAAAGTGGGCAAAAGTGAAATAACTTTTTTAGATCTTACCCTGATAGGGACTGTCATAGATAAAAAAAAAAATCACAATCAAAGGACATAGAACAGAAACAGCAACTAACTCATTATTAAGATATGAGAGTGCACACCCACGGGGTTTGAAAAACTTCATTTCATATAGCCAGATGCTACGCATTAGAAGAAATTGCACAGAGGATAGTGATTTTGATAGACAGTTGGCAGACCTTAGAGACAGATTGACTACTAGATATTACAAGGAGGAAATAATAGAGAAAGCATACAACGCTAATAGACACAAAAAAAGAAAGACATAGTGGAGAGTGAGCAAACTAAAGAGAAAAACAGAGAGTGGGGACCAATCACTTTTTCTACAGAATTGAATAATTTGGCAGGCTCCATAGGAAACATAGTCTGGAAGAACTGGTCTATTTTGATGGCAGATGAAACAGTGAGGGGGCAGTTGGAAATAACCCCAGGGTCACATTTAGAAAAGCGCCAAGCATAAAAGACTGTATTGTACACAGTAGATTTGCTCACCCTGAGAGATGAAACACAACTACATGGATCCCTAGATGACCAGCAGGAACAAACAAATGCATGAAAGGCAATATATATCAATTTGTAAAATCAGAAAAGGATTGGGGAGCCTATAGGGGCAATTTAGCAATAAAAATCAAGGATCTCATAACATGCAACACAACATTTGTAATCTATTGTCTTTGATGCCGCCATGGACTTGGTTATGTAGGAAAAACAATATGCACATTTAAAGAATGAATACAAAAACACATAAGATCCATAGTGAATAAAAACATGGATAAACCTGTAGGGCGACATTTTTCAGAAATACATGGGGGCAATACAGAAAGTTTCCGGTGCTTAGGAATCAAAGTGGCCAAAAGTGGGGCAAGAGGGGGATAGGAAAAATGCCTTACTGATGCGTGAGGAATATTGGATTTACAAATTAAATACAGTGAGCCCTCATGGATTAAATGAATGGTTGGACTTAAAGCCCTATTTGAGAGGGAGCACTTTGTTAAGCTGTATCAAGCTACGTTGGAAATACTGAAAAAAAAATTTAGTTAAAAGAGTCTCTAACCCCCGAATCTTATCTGTCTCAAATAATTGTATGCATTATAGATTTGGCATTTATGTCCAGGTTACTTCATTAAAAATGCCCCCCACACACACACTTAGTTGTGATCCTGCAATATTGTATATAGACTTGAATTAGGTTGAAATTAAGAAGTAAATAATTTTTTATGTTAAAGCAATTGATGGTCATCCAAAATTCAGTTTTACTCAATAATTATATTTTATCTTCACTATAGGATATACTAAAGCAATTAATTGAACAGATGAAGTTTGATGAAAACCAACATAAATAAATTGATCCCCTAGGGAAATTAGCCTGGAAAGCTTGGAGGGAGATCGCTGATTTGTTATTATGTCTATAAAAAAAATTGGATTCTTAGGTATTGAGAGAAGAAAAAATGTTTTGAAAAATAACATCTATATTGAAAAAGGGTTAATGGAAAAACATTAAAGTAAAATAAAACAAATGTTAACATCTGAATTAAACATATTTCATGCTGCCTATATGCAATCCAGCAGCCTCTCAGTGAAGTAAGACATTTATGATAATACTTTTATGTTAAATGTTTATTTTTTGAATGGTAACATAGTAACATAATGATGTAATTGTCTATGTCATCATATTGGGACTATAAATTAAGGCACCAGTCTCCAAATGCCAACCCCCTGACAAAGCCTTGATTTAGAGATAAAGCGTGGGGTTGGAGCTTGTACCACCTAGGCATCTAAATTGCTGTATAATCTTGAAAAATAAATGTGTGACAATTTTGGAAAAAATACAGCCTCGGACTTCATCTGCAGTAGGAGAGTGCATGCACCTTTGGGATATTTTGATTATGGAGGGCTGCTAACCTGGTATGTGAACCACTAGCTTTCTACTCTGGAACGCGTCACATAAATTGGAAACCCTTCTCTCATTGCTAGAAACTCAGGTGCCCAGTGAACTTTCTGTAGTGTGTCATCTCCATCAGGGCATCACACGCCCGATCTCTGAAACTGAGTGTGAGCACATGTTCCACACTTAACTATGTGGTCTTAGTAGCAGACTGTCAGGCACTTTTTTTCAATTTACTAAGCTTTATTGTGTTTTCAAAATACAACAACACAATACAACATCCAAAATACAGACTTAAGAAACAGGAGTGGATACAAATTGTTGACAACAACAAACCAAAAAAGCCCCCAAAAAATACATCCTCCCACCCTCCAACCCCCCCCCCCCCAAAGCACACCAGGGAAAATCATCTCTGCTAAATGACCTAGTGAGGTATTAGGACAATTATTTGTTAACTATTAACCAGGTACCCAAGTGAGGATGAGTGGGAACAAGAGTCCGGGGAAGACACCTGTTGGGATTCTTGTGGACCAGCCGAGATGGATAACAGGATGTAGAGCAGGTCCCAAAGGGATGGAAAACAATGAGACCTGCCTTGCTGACATGCGATCTGCTTTTCCATCTCGAGTGCCATCAATATCTTCTGATGCCACTCCTTGTATGAAGGGATGGCATCTTCCAGCCCATGCTGACAGATGAGTAACTTCACTGTTATGGCAATCAGAGACGTGTGCTCAATGAGGTCCAAACAGATCCTCAGGAAAGATGCCAGCAAGACAGATCTCAGGGGTAAAGAAAGAGTCCAACCCCAGAAATAGGTCAAGGGTCTGTCAGGCACTTTATAGGTTCTTGGTGGCAGCCCCAGGGATGAGGGCATAGGGGGTGATGGTTTACCAAGAAAGTGAAATGGTTACACCTACTAGAAACTCCCATGCACAGTGAACTTTCTGTGGCCTGTCACCTCCGTCAACGATGGCATGTTCCTGACCTCCAGAACTGAGTGTGAGCGCATGTTCAGCACTTGAACTCAGTGGTCTGAGTAGTGGACCATCAGGTGATTTATAGGTTGTTGGTGGCACCACCAGGATGAGGGCACAGGCAGTGAAAGTTTACCAAGAGATTGAAATGAATACCCCTGCTGGAAACTCCCATGCCCAGTGAAGTTTCTGTGGTCGGTCATTTCCATCAGGGCACACAACTAATAAAGCCATTGTAGAATCAAAATGAGATTGAATCTGCACAAAAAATATTAATTGGTTTCAATTACATATGAACTCAGTCCCCAAGGGAACACATATCTATTTACAGAAGCACTCCACATATAGGGCTCCTCCATAGAGCCCCCAAATTACTAGGAATCCCCTTCACAATTAATAGCCCATACCATGAAACACATACCCTTCTACACATATTATGTACAAGCAGTAGAAGCCTCTTAAAAGGGACACCTCCGTGGATGCCCTATCATCCCCTTTAAGCAGTCATCCCATTTATCAGAAGCAGCCTTTTTTTTCATTGCAACTGGAAAAGACTTTGCTCATGAGACACACACACACACACATTACAGTAACAAACAAAACAGAGAAAACAAACAAAACATCAAGAAGTACTAGATATTACACATTTTTATGATTACTGCTCCTTTTTACGAAAGTGTGTTTGGTTTGGTTTTTGATTTAATCTTTATTTAATTGGTGAAAGCAGCACACTCAACATTAATTAAAATCACTTAGCAACTTTTGGGAGAGAGGAGTTGGGCAGCTGTAAAGCCTCAATAACTTTTATTTTCTCACTCAGTGGGATTTTGACTCTTTTGCTGTTGCTTGTAGATGCCATCCTACAAACCACACACACTCCAGAGAGATGCTAAACACACTCCAGAGAGATGCTAAGCAGGTAGGATGGGAAACAGCTTAAATGCAGGGCACTTAATGAGCACTCAATGAGACATGATTAAATTTTAAGCACCTTTTCCTACACCTGTGACTAGACAATCATTCCAATTAAGTTACTAAACTGTCCCAATTAAACAGAAGCTGGTTCCATGGAATAATATTAGCCAAAAATCAGTGCCCTGGGGATTGTCCCAATTAAGTTTACATCCTCTTTAAACACGTCCCCTTTAAGTGGCTTCTACTGTATGTACAAGCAGCCTCCCTAATCTCTTGACTGCTGGTACCCAGAGCTAGGCATTGTGCTACATTAATACAATGACCCACCTTTGGTGCTACCTGGACTCCCTTTTAGAGTCACCATTTTTTAGCTCTCTCCTCACACTATCTATAAAGCCCCTAACTATTTACATGAGTCATATAAATATTATTTTTCCAGAACACTATATTGTCCAGCATGGATACAGTGTGGAATGGTACAGTTCTATTCTTTTATTGACTACTCAGCTGCATTCATTAAGATAGGGACTTAAAGTGTCTCTGCAGTAGCTTCAACCTTACTGCAGAAACTGGGACATTCATCTCAAGATGCTATACCATGTCCACAAGGGCAACATCACTTCCTGGGATGCGTGCTCCAAACGTAACAAAGCTGTTTCTGTAGCCAGCACAAAATGGACTTCAGCCAGACCCCAGGGCCACCTTCAGTACAATGAATACTTCATCCCAGTGGTCACTAGCTCCTGACCAACTATTTCAACATAAAAGGCAACATGATAATCCCAACTTTGGTGAAATCCCTGGAGGCTTACAGGTTACATTTAACAACTGCTTTAAATGTGAAATGACAAGCTCCCTTATCAGATCATGCCTAGATACATAAAACATGAACAAGCAGCTTGTTTATGTCAAAAACATTCACAATAGCAATCTCCTAAATTGATGTTTTACTGCTGGTGGTTTGTATTTGAAGGCCACAGAATGTAATGAGTTCATGTGCATACGATGCCAGCAAGATTGGGCTGCAACCACCGCTGACATTACAGCCTCTGACTTCACTGATGATGATTATCCTGCTAACTGCACCAAGAGGTAATCACATCATTTCAGAACTGAATTTTTTGGTATAGCTTGCTTCCAATTTCAGTCAATTTTATGTGTATTTTATGTAATGAATACGAATAAAGTGAATGTCTGTTGAATTCTTGCACACCCGACAAAGCAAACCTCCGTGATTTCCCACTCTATGTAGCAACACAGAAACATAGACTTTGATGGCAGATAAGTACTGCTTGGCCCACCCAGTCTGCCCATTTCCCTACCTATTGAATAAGCTGCCGATCCTAGTTAACCAACAGCCTACTTCCTTCTACCCCTCACTATAATTGACTTATGTCTGTCTCATGCAGTATTGAATTCCCCCACTGTTTTTGACCCCATGATCTCCTCAGGGAGGCTGTTCCATATGTCCAACACCCTCTCTGTGAAAAAAATACTTCCTCATGTTACCCCAGAGCAGTCCCCCCATTATCTTCAAATTGTGCCCCCTTGTTCTTGCACATCTCTTTTTCTGAAAGATGCTACCCTCTTGGACTTTGTTGTTTCCCTTGAGGTACCTGAACATTTCTGTCATGTCCCCCCTCTCCATCCTTTCCTCGAGGGTATACATATATTGTGTGACAGTGTTTGAAGCATAAACAACTATGATTTATAATCTTTCCCTTTATAGAGTATGTATTGAATTGTGTGAGTAGTCTAATTTATTTACTATCTGATAAATTATGGTCACAAATAAGACTATTGTCAAAATGAATAACCATTTGACACTCATGCCAGCATGATCATCATAGTATGGTTTCCTTCACAAATGCACATTACGAGGGATTTGTTTACTGCTTAGTGTGACAGGCTGTTGTTGGCAAACAGATACAGGGTATTACTGATGTATATTCAGTGCTTTGCTAGTCCCTCAGTGTACTGCTGTGCTAAAATGAATGTAGTTGAAATTACTTATACAGTTGAAATTACTAATACAGCTGATTTCTGCTATGTATTTGATCACAGTATAGACATAAATATATAAAAACCAAAACACATAATATAGTGTCATGTCTTTCATCCTAAAGTGGTGCATATAAAAACATGCAATTAATTCAGAACCCCCATAACATAAATCATGTATTTCAGTTATTTTTTTGTTGGCTTGTGCATGCACAAGAAACGTTTTGTTACATTAAACAGTATTTTGAAGGGGGGATGTCACTGCCAAGCCCATTGCAGTTCAAACTGGAAGGGGCTCGGCAGTCCAGACCAATGACCAAACATTGTGGTTGTGACACCACTTGCTGCTTGCTGGATGGAAACTTTGTGTACTTGAAAGGGACGAAGCCACTCCAATCAGAGAGTGCTTCAGTCCTTTCATTTGCATGAAACTGGTCAGGAAGCAGCTGATCAGCTTTCAACATCAGGAGCCTGTCTGTCTGTCTATCACTTCTTATGCTATAGTGCAGTCATCATATAGCACTTACAATGTTTTCCGGCCCACAGCCACATGAGGATAGTTCCAGCAACTGTGAATCAGTCTAAGAGGGCAGGACCCTTCTCTCAGAGTATGCCTGTTGGACACTCCCATGCCCAGTGAACTTTTTGTGGTCTGTCATCTCCATCAGCGCAGTGTGCTCCTGACCTCTGGAAATGAGTGTGAGCGCACATTCCACAGTAAAACTCAGTGGTCTTAGTAGCGGACCATCAGGCACTTTATAGGTTCTTGGTGGCAGCCCCAGGGATGAGGGCACAGGTGGCACCAGTTTTCCAAGAGAGTGAAATAAATATGAAGAGAATAACCTGGGTTCTCCTGCTGCTGTCCCTTCTTTGCAGTGCTGCAGTCTAGGGTCAGGAAGATGAATCTGGTGGTGGTGGTGGTGACGATGGAGGTAAGGAAACCATCAAGTGTCAGATGTCTCTGGCAATAGTGTCTCTCTGTCTTTCTCTAGTGACATTAATAAACTGCTCATCTTGTTGTCTCTGGTGCTAGTATTATTTATTCATGCTCTGTTGCCATGCAGCAGAGTTGGATCTCAGTCTGAAGAAAACAAATGAGTATCTCACATGTTGGTTTCTTTTTGTACAGTATAATACTTGTATAGTACTCCATTTTCCACCCAAGGATGAGACTGTACATCAGGCCCAGCTGTGATGTAGTTTTGCTTCTCTTATTTTCCAAAAATTTGTTGTGTTTGTGGGATGTCAGACTTGAATACCGAGAAGGAAGAATTTAAGAAATAAAATCAGTAGAGGATACTGATACCAATGGTGATGGAATGGGGAATACCAGGTGCTGTTTGCCCTATTCCCAGCATTGTAAGGTTAGGCCTTGGTTTAACAAAAACAAAAACAAAAAAAGGGTTTCATAAATGGGATGCCCCCATTTCCCCAAACTGAATAAACCCATTCTGGCAGGGGCACCATGAACTACAGAAGTGGTGGGAGGGGTGGGGGTCAGTTCCAATTCTTTTTAAGTTTGCTTGTGCAAGCGCAAGAAATGTAACTTCAAAAGTTGGGGTCAAAATTTTTTAAAACATTGTTTAACAACCTTTGTGCATAGTGACTGTCAAGCAAATGTTTGGCATTAACAAATGCTTGTTTTCATGCTGTTTTAAATATAAATGTATGTATTGCAGTGCATCAGTATTATTGATGCCTTGTATATCGTTATTAACTCACCCCTGCCCTTCTCATTTCTAGGCCATACAACCCTAGTTCCTCTAGTCGTTTATCGTCAGACATTTACCTCAACCCCTTAATTAATTTAGTGGTTCATCTCTGTAGCCCCACCACTCCAGTAATATCATCCTTGTTTTGTGGTGACCAAAACTGTACACAGTATTCAACATGTGGTCCCATGAAGGCTCGATATATTGGTACAATCACCTCTCTCTTTTCTAGTAAAGTGTCTCGTAATGCATTATATTGATCTATTCCATTTTGAGACAGCATCAGTACATTGATTTGAGTGTTTCAGATTGTTTGTTACCATTTTTCCAAGGTCTTTCTCACTGGTAGATTCTCTTATTTTCAGTACTACCCATGCTATATTTAAATCCTAAATTATTTTTCCTGAAATACACGGTCACACACTTTTCTTGATTGAACCTCATTTTATTAGTGATGGACCAAGGGATGAACTCCTCTAGCTAAGGACTGTCTTCTTGCTAAGGTAGTGATAAAGTGCAGTTTCTAAACATTGAGCTATTTTATCCCCTCTCTACCTTCTCCCCTTCCCCGCATATCTACCTAATACCTAGGCCTCATAGTATACCATGCACTTATGTTGAATTGTGTTACTAAGATTCTTTCCTGCTGATTTATTGTGTTTCTTTCTGTTGAAATGTTTACTCAAATATGTATACTCTCTCAAAAACGTGTTGTATTTAATATTTCTGTATAATTTTAGTCATGGTCCATTTTTTATCACTGGTCACTCGCTATGTTGAAAACGTCTTGTTCTTATATATACTATCCATCTATGTAACTGTCTTCAATTGATTCTCATGCCCTGTCACTGTTAGTTTTGTTATGCTGTATTAACCTTGTAACCTCCTGGGTCATGCTTCAATATAGCCATTTCTTGGCTAGCGCACCTACCCAGTAAACAAAAACTAAATAAACAAATAAAGTGTATATTCTATCAAGATCAGACTGGAACTATGCAGCGTTCTCCTTACTCTCCATCACATATTTCATTTGTGCATCATCAATGAACTTGGATATCCATCCACTTTCACCAGACTGTAGTTCAAAAACATAACTGTTAAATAGAACTGGTCCCAATTACCATGTGGACTAGTGGGGGCATGGCCAGAAAGGCACAATGGTGGTTGTGTCTTAGCCATGCTGTGAATGGCACATCCTAAACATCAGCCCATGAACCTTCCAACTGGAGCAATTTGCAACAATCTTTCTTCCTATGGTATGCAAAGGTAAATGGCAGCAGGCCTACAGAAAAGAAGGCAGGTGAAACTCACATTTGAAGTGGTAAAGCCATCGACAGAACTGTGCCCAGCTCAAGAGGTCAGAACCAGCTTCCAGGACCAAGCTGTGACCGAACAAAACACAAGCATGTCTGAGATGGAGAAGGCTTTGGACAGCATTCTGTTACTATGGCCACAATGCAAATAGAATTGAAGACTGGATTCACTAACTTAACAGTCCAGATCAGTCATATCCAAAATGTGGTCTGCAGCCTCTCAGAGACCTCAGCAACACACACGCTTGCATAGATAAACTTGAGAAAAGAGTGAGCGAGCAAAAGGATACCATCACTGATGTTGCCCAAGATTACAACTCTCTCAAGAAAGCCCTAGAAGAGCTCAGAGCCAGATCGAATGACTGAGAGAGTTGATCATGGAGGTCAAACCTCTGTGTAGTGGGTTTTCCAGAGAGAATAAAGGGGAAGGAACCAGAGAAGGGCCTACAGAAATGTCTTGTCACCCACCTGAAATTGGATCCAACAGCCCTCAACTATGAAATCGAGCATGCTCATTTGATGGGTTCAAAGCCGAAACCAAGAGATTACCCTCGGTACTGTTTAATCAGATACCTCTGATCCACAGGTGGCCTCTTATCTCCCCAGATGCTAAAAATCTCAGTCATACTGCACCTATTGCTCCTTGAAGACACTAACAGGTATGTCTAACATTTTGTAATCAGTGAATTAAGGCGAGGAGTTTGCAGAATGGGGGGTCCACTAAGGATAACAATTAATCTTCAGGGAATGCTCATCCCTATGCAGGTTCCTTGTTTTGTTCAGTATTAACTTTTGATATGTTCAATATTCTTTGTCTCCTTGGGGCATTAGGTGAACAAAGAGACCTTTAGTAACCAGGAGGTGCTTTGCAATGCAGTGGTCATCTTTAGTATGGGAGCTTGACTATAACTGCTGGCATGCTCCCATACTGTAGAAAGGCTGTTTTGAACTATCTTTCATCTCCAACAATGAAAGGTGATGTTGCTTTGTGAGGAAAGATGGTAGGCTTTAGTGCATCCATGATTTATATACATGAACCCTCTTGCACACCCAACCATGCCTGCAGGTGTGGGTATCAGTAGACTGTGTTGGCTGGAAATCGTTGTTGTAATTTGGAGCCTCTCAAACAAGTGTGCCCCCAGAGGAGATTGTAAGCACTGCCCATTGGAGAGATGAACATACAGTATATATGGCAGCCATTTCATATACTCAGCTTGGAGAAGCATGTGGTCATGCTGGAACTGAATTCCTTGTATTGTAAAATGGAACCCAGCTGGAAAAGCATAGCGCTGGAGTCGAACAATGTTCCTCTTTACTCCAAGATGTTTTGTTTTCCTCTCTGTAACTGAAAGTCTGCTCTGATCACCACTCCCTGACTGCATCTGGGGAGGCAGATACCAGTGTGGGAGGGGGAGACTAAAAAGCTGTATCTTTCACTGGGCACATTCAGCTTATCAATAACACAAGGTTTTAGGGCTGATTATAATCAACTTGTTACCTGACAAACAAAGGGTGCCCATCATCTGTGATATAATAATTATTCATACCACCATTAGTTTTCAGGGGAAAATCTGCTGAGCCGAGATTAGTTCGGCAAGAGAGATGAGGGGGAATGGGAAGTTTGTCACGGAGATGCAATGTTTGCTCATATTGTCATCATTGCACATGTTCATTGGTTTTTGGGGACTGGGACAATGTTTGGGTGTCCATGGCTGACTGGGAGGGAGTTGGGAGGGGAGCTAATTTGTGTTAATTGAGGATGAGGGAGGGGGAAGGTGAGTTAAGGGAAATGTTCTTAAGTTTCAACGATGGTTGGGTGAACGTGCTGGCTTCATTGACTCCAAATACTGTTATAGCATGTGAGTGCTGGAACCCTGTTCTAGCTACTAGATGTCTGTCACTGTTAATGTCCAATGGCTAACACTATCAATATCTCCCCATGGAATGTCAGCTCACTTAAAAATGTCATTAAGCATTGCAAGGTAGCAGGGGAGGTCAAAGGGGCTCAAGTCAAGGTAGTGCTAATGCAGGAAATGCATATAAGTATTTTGGAGTCTCAAAAAAAATTCCAGCTTAGGAGGTCAATGGGTAACTTCCAGTTTTTCCTCAAAAGCTAGGAGAGTGGCTATATTGTTTCCTCCAGTTGTACACATCACTATCTGCAACACCCTGCTGGATGTTAGAGGAGATACGTCCTGGCCCATGTTACCTGGCAGGCCTGGGGAATGTATCCACTGCTTCAATATATGCCCAGACATTGAGGACCTGGGATTCCTTCAGTAAGTGGCCCTAGACTTGGCAACATTCTTGGGCCCTTAGATACTGGGAGTTGACTTTAACTGTGTCTGTGCTACAATCTTGGACAAGTCCAGTCCTACTCCTATCCAAACTGCTAAAAATGCTAATGCCTTAGAATACCTGGAGGCTGTGTTTGGCCTGGTTAACGCCTGGAGGCACTGTCACCCCACTGCCAGGAAGTATAACTTCTTTTTACATGCTCACCACTCCTACACCAGGTTAAATCATCTTCCAGTTGGTATACCTCTTCTTACTAGTATATCTGATATGGCATGTTCCCCTATTGTAATCTCTGATCCTGCACACATGACGATGTTCCTCACCAAGACAGGCCCTGTCATACCGAGTTGCCCCTCACAGCTGGATCCAGTGCTCCTTAAAGATCAGACCTTCATTGCCTTCATGTCTGGGGCCATCAAGGAATTTTTGGACCACTACAAAAGGGAGGAGACAACACATGGATAACAACTTCAGTCGCTTTTATGGTGAATGCGCTGTTATGTTTTGTCGCCCATCTTGTGTTCGCTGTTGTTTAGTCGCTGTTTTGGCAGTCACTATTTTAAAGTCGCGATTATTACGGGATACCCTGGTGTAAGGTTCTGTATACATGTCCTAGCATAAAAATTTATTGCAATGGGATATTTTCTTCAACTTTCCCTTTATTTTCTGGGACTCAGCAAGGGTGTCCCTTGTCTCCCCTTCTGTTTAATCTGTATTTAGAACCCCTGTTACAAAAATTTAAGAATAACCCACACTTGGCAGGTGTGCAGTTGGGATCATGGAATTTACAATTATCTGCTCATGCAGATGATATTTTATTGCATGTGACTAATCCTACAGCATCCATCCAGCTGCCTTGACCACTATCAGAGAATATGGCCTGTTATATAACTACAAGCTTAATTTCAAAAAGACTGTGGTTATGCCTCTAAATTCCACCATATTTAAAGTGTATGTCCTTGTGATGGGATTAACTTGGGCTTCAAAACAGCTTAAATACTGTACCTCGGAATCTGCCTCAGGGTGTCTGTTATTACTGGTCCCAGGAACTATCATTAGTTACAGAAGTAGATCTCTGGAAGAAAATCTGCCTTAACTCCTATAAGTTTATTAAACAAGCTAGATTACGACTCATGCAATTTAATATCATGCACAACTTATATTTTACACAATTGAAACTCCATAAACTGGGAAGACTGGCCTCTCCAGAATGCCCACGTTGTGGAGATAACTTAGGTACTTGGTATCACATGTTGTGGATCTGCCCTAAAGTATGGGTATTTTGGTAAGCCATCAGACAGTCGTTAGATCCAATTCTGGGTGTCGGCCCATTATTTACCCCAGAAGTCTGTTTATTGAATTATTTTCCACAGGGTACCATTAAAGCCAGGAAAATTCATATGGCTTTGATTGTAGCCACAGCAAAACTAATAATAATGAGACACTGGAAGGACATCATATCCCCGCCTGTCCTGGAATGGCACAAGGAGATGCTACTGGCACTACATCTGGAGAAGTATATATGTTCAATGCGTAACAGGCATCAGACATACCAGGATAGATGGGGATCTTTAGATGCCCTGCTCACCATTTGGAAACCCTGAAAACTTAAAATAAATAGCTCCCTGCTCAAGCACTTCATGGGGAATACCTGTGAATTGCACTTGGCTCTGGGTGGGTGTGGGTGGGAGATATTATTGAGGGGTAGGTAGGAGGGAGGAGTGCACCCCAACTCTGGGTCTTTCCCGGTTTTTCACTCTATTGTTATTGTTGAGAGTAATCATTTTGTGTCAGACTGATATATATATTGTAAAATGGGGTGATCACTCAGGTTACCCAATTGTAACCCATCTTGTGTAGTACTGTTGTTAATTCTGAAAATTCAATAAAGTATATTAAATAAAAAAATACTGTACCTCGGAATTATTCTTTTGAGAAAAGTGGCACAACTTAAAAAGCTTAATCTTGATGATTTGCTGCATATTATACAACAGGATGTAAATAGATGGAAATCCTTACCATTGACCCTATGGGGTAGAATTAATGTTATTAAAATGAACATGATTCCACATTTATTTTACCCACTTAATATGCTCAATGTACCACTGCCTTTGTCATGGTTTAAACAGATTCACACAATGATTTTGGAAATTATTTGGATGGGTAAGTCACTGAGAAGAGCCTATGTTCCACTGTCAGCACCTAAGGTATTAGAGGGTCTTGAGCTACCACATTTCACTGTCTATTATTTAAGTCAGCCAGGCTAGTAAATACCTCAGATGGCCTCTTCAAAACCCAGAAGAAGCCAACTCCCCCTACATTCCTATTTGGCTTGAGCTTGAAAGAGATCAGATCAAGATGGCTGGTCTGTCTCTTTTGGCTGTGTTTTTATTGCTCATAAGTCCCTTCCTGCATATCTTCATGATTCTGTTATACAGTAGGTAGTTCCCTACGGGTCCATGCTCAGCTATGTAGGCTCATGCACTATAAATATTTCAAGGATGTTTCCCAACCTATTTTTTATAATTCTAATTTCAAAGTTGGTGGCAATGTGCTGACAGAAGTCTGGCTACCCCAGTTTACTACAATTAATGTCTTTTACTTGCTCCAAGAGGGAGTCCTCAAATCATGCCAGGATATCCTCACCACATATCATTTAGGAGATGTGTGTATTTAAAATATTTCAACTTTGGCATGTTTTTTTTTTATTGGTTTGGGTCTTCATCTTGGGTTGTTAATTTTAGTGAGTTTCTGCAATCATTAACTGAAATAGCATCTCAGCCACATGCAGTATCACATCTATAGTCCCTCTTTTTCTCAAGAATATTTCCTAATGTTACCAGGGACTCCCCAAATTGGAATGTGGTCTTTTCCCAACAATCCTGTAAGTGGAACAAAATATGGGAAGATCTTCATAATTATATTTCCCATGATAAGCTCCATCTTATCCTGTTCCACATTTTGCATAATATTTATTTTACACCTCAGAAATTAGTTAAGAAAGGTAGATTAAATTCTCCTTATTGCACTTGCTGTGGACAAGCTGAAGGCACCTTGCTTCATATTTTTTGGGAGTGCCCTAAAGTTGCCCCCTTAATAGATTTGATTAAATCTACGGCAGATCCCCTTCTTGGTTTTGATGAGGTTTCCACCCCAGAAATTTTGTTGTGGGGATTATAGTGGGATTGCCATTAAGGAGAGGAAATTCTATATGGCCTTGATATCCCTCTCTGTTAAGTGGGTAGTTCTCTGCCACTGGTTAGACCAACCTTGCTCACATATCAGGAATGGTTACAAGAACTCTTATTTAACCTTCATCTAGAAAAAATTACAGCTAGTATACATAACAAGCTTCCATTATATAATAGAAAGCAAGTTGCATGCCTTGTACATGCTTTAATTTGCTCTGGAGCAGCACCAGTATGAAAAGCGTAGTTCTTTTCTAGTAGACACATTTCTTTTTTGTATTTATTTATAGTACTTTGACTAAGTGAGGGGTCCTTTGGTTACTCTGTTTTTAGAATGTAATTAGGTTATGGTATGCTATTATTCACTCTGCCTTATATGGGTAGGTTGGATGGAGGGGGGTTAATGTTGGTTGTTTCCTGTATTGTTATGTTACTCCTTTGAAATCAATAAAATACATTGAATTTCAAAAAAAAAAAGAAGTGGTATTGCCATGAAACTGGTCTTTCCCATAAGATTGCTCAACGGTGATCACCTGGCTAAATAAAGATTTTGATTGATTGAAGATTGTTTACTATTTGCCAATTTACCTGTTGACCATTTGAAAACTGAAATTGAGAACTTACATAATATTTCATTTTTGTCTTTATAACCAGTTGTTTATATTTAATCCTTTTTTAATATTTAAACAATGTTGAATTTATACATTGTTTCATAAAACATTTCCAGGTCCTGTTTCTCTTCTATATTAATTGTACCAGACAATGGGTGATCCATTTATGACTTCTATTTTTAGTACATAAATGATAGCTAGGGGAAAATGATGATAAACCATATTAAATTCATGTGTAATATAATCTAACATCAAAGCTACCGAGTAGATGGTATGCAAAAAAGACCAGTTATAGACTGGCCTGGTGGCATGGAGGGCTAAGGCATCAAATGCCTTACCTTCTGCCATGCTGGCAACCTATGTTCAGGAATGAGCACAGGATGCAAGGGGCCAGCAGGTTGGGAGAGGACTGGGCTTCCCAAGGGAAGCTCTCTTCTCTTAAGGAGGGTTATCCAGTCATCTTGGTCTCTGACTGCCACTGTGGGGGGCTCAGAGGTAGTGCAGATTGCAAACAACTCTAATGGTGGATCCACGTTCTGCAGGATGTGCATGCCTCCACACGCATGTACTGATGTGTTGCCATGGCAGAGGTCTGGCAGAAATGAAAAAGTGGAAAGATGGACTTGGAAACAGTTCTAATTTAAAAAATATATATTTTTATTGAAAAGATCATTTAAAAAGTATAAACATTACAACTGATTGGGTATAGTAACAACATAAGAGAATGGCAAAGGTAAAAACAGACTTTATATGCTGTGCATCTAGCCATGAAGTCAAAAATACAGATACCAGCGATAGCAAAATTCATAGAACTAGCAAGGTGGTTCCACATGTTGGAATGAAGAACCATAAAGATGATATGAAGCAGTTTTACACCTCTATATGCCCTCCAGTTGTTCTTTTATTGAATAACCAGTATTCTGATATACTTTTGAACTTTTTTGTTAAATTAATAATCTAATTGTGTGCCTTTTTAACTACCCTGAATTCCTCTCTGCTCAGCAGTTGCTGCTGTCTCTTTTCATACTGCCTGAATATTCCACAACATCACAAACTCCTTTCCAGGCCATTCAGATAAATGGCATTGAATGGGAGTCTGTGATGTCATAGAATGTCTTAGAGATATGAAAATCAAGAGCAGTAGCTGGTGAGGATAGTGGAACTCAATGCAGATCTGAGGTCACCTTAAAGCTACATTATTTATTTACCAAAAAAATCATCAAAGCATATCAGAATACATAACTGGCATGGAAAGGAAGGTGGAAGGGCAGTTAACTATGTAAGAACCATGTCCTATCTCCTTTAAGGTAGAGAGGCATGGCATGGGGGTTGGCATGGAGAGTGGCGAGTATGGAAGGTCATCCATAGACTGGGGATGAGATATAATAGAATAAAGATTAAGGGCACCAAAGCCTATACCATCCATATCCCCCATGACAGATTGTGGCTAGGCCCCAAGCCTATGCCAGCTGGCTGGTTTATCAAGGGCAGAAGTGAATGGAATGCACAACTCTCGAAGGCTATTGGTGGAACAGGCCATTATCAAGAGCTATCATAATGAGATTCCATATTGTAGAGAAGGTCTCTGCTGCCCCGTTGACAATCAGCTGTGCCCCCTCCAGTTTTAGACATGTTTTAAGCTTATACGTCCATTGCTGAATTTGGGGGGAGGGCAGCTGGCATCTAATTTTGTGCTATGGTATTCTTAGCATTTATTACAGTGAGAGACCACAGAGGTGAAGCACCTCCAGTGACATGTATCTTAGGGTCATGTCCAGAAGGAGCTCTAAGGGGGATTTAGGGGGTACATACCCCAAGACCCTTGTCATTATAGAAACACAGAATCTGACAGCAGATAAGGACCATATGGCCCACCTAGTCTGTCCATCTCCCTACTCAGTGTTGACAGCTCAGATCCTATTTATGTTATGCATTTTGCGATGGATGATTTTGGGCTTATAAGAGACCTGTGTATGACATCAGCCCCCTTGAGTGAGCATTTAGGGCATTCTAAGGAGCTGTCATGGTTAATTGCATGAAGCTTCAGTGGGGTAACATAAATCCTGTACATAAAACTGAGCTGACTCTGTCTCAGCTTGTTACTGCAGGAACAGGTTTGTAAGTGCTTGGCTGCCATGGCCGAAGTACTGGCTTTAACTGTGGTGCCTAAATCCTGTTCTCATTTGGCCCAGATGTCTGTTATTGATGGGGTATCGCCACCTTGTAGAATACAATAGAAAACTGAGAGAGGCTTGTTACAGGGTTGGGGACTACACAACTCTTCCTCCAGCAGAGTAATGTTCCCCCAGACATACTCCTGCTCAAGAGTAATGCCTGGTTTGGTCCTCAAGGTCAGGGAAATGAAGAAATCCCCACGGCCAATATTCCATATATTTTTTAATTCATTAAATTCTAACAACCTGACCCATCCATATAGCTGAGCTATATTTCTGAGACCTTTGTGCTGCCATCTTGGTAAACGTTGGTGGAGTTGGGCAGTGTAGGTACCTATTTCCCTCACCACACTCATGAGGCCTGTGCATGGGGAGGATGCGGGCTTAAAGTTTAGTTTCTTATGGGAGGCAATGCAGACCTTGATTGTGGTAGCTGTGGTAGCTGTGAAGGGGTTTGTTACTTGGGGGGAGGATCAGAAGTCCACAGGGCCTTGGAAAGGCAGTCCATGCACAGGTTGATGCCTGATTCTTCTTCTTCCATTGCCATTATTGGCAGGCCCCTCTCCCACTCCCCCTATGTCAAGAAGCTGTGCTGTGTGGCCCAGTAGTAGTGTTAAAAGTGTGGCAAAGTGGCACTGTTGAGCCGGTAGGGGAGATGTTGAATACTCCTGATAGTGCATTTTTCCCATTGCACATGAATCTGTACAGGAGAGAGCTGAGAGTCATCTAAAGTGAGCATGGGTATGTTTAACCGTAATGACTGATACAGGTAAAGGCATTTGGGGAAGATGGACATCTTGATGATATTAATTTGCCCCATTAGGGAGAGAGGTGGGGCCCACCAATGTTCACAGTCTTCTGTCAACTTGGAGACAAGCTGCTTGAACTTTTTACTGTATAGGAGGTAGAGTTTAGAGGAGATGTATACTTCCAGGTATTTAATGTGGTCTACTATTTGCAGATTCTTTGAGTTGTCAATAAGCTGTTTTATATGTAGCTTGCCTATTAGTAGTATTTCTCTTTTGGTCAAGTGTATTTTGTGGCCAGATAGGGAGCCAAATTCTTGTAATAAGGATTGCACTGCTGGGAGGCCCTGGGAAAGATGCACCAAATATAGTAGTAGATTGTCAGCAAACAGGGCAGCTTTATGCACCTAGCCACCACCCTAGAATCTTACAATATCAGGTTGAATACTAATGGCCGCTGCAAGTGGCTTAAGGTAAAGGACATAAAGAAAGGGTGACAATGGGCATCTGTGCCATGCCCAAGGGAAAAGGAGGGAGTAAATTCCCCATTGATCACAATTTGTTCCATAGTGGAAAATACAATGGGCCCTATGCAGGATGTGGGTGGGGGTATGTGGAAACCATGCAAACCCCACCCGTGAAACTATGTACCATGGACAGGCACACACTGGCTGGTATTCACTGTCAGCAGCCACCTGGACATGGACCTGGCCGGGCATCCAATCTGATGCCCGGACTGGAGCACAGACCGGATCACATCTGCGGTGGGGTGCACAATGGCAGCGCACTCCTTGGAAGACCAATGGCCAGTGGTAGTGAGAGGAGGGCACTGCCACTGGCCCTCCCATGATGTGGTCCCCAAGCAGGGGGGCAGGGACAGGGTGGGGGTCTGTTGCTGATACAGGGGGCACTGTACTCCACAACATGCCTGGGTGGCCCAGGACAGGGGTTGGCCGGCGATGCCATTGAGGGGGCCATATCCATGGGCCAGTGCCCATGTGGGTTTGGTGGGGGGTGCCAGGTTGCTGCCATGCACTACTGTGTCCTGGGTGGTGCCGGACAGCCATGGGGTGGTCTGGCAGCAGTGGTCCTGTTGGTTGAGTGGCCTAACTACCCTGTCCAAGTGGTGAACAGTGGTGTGCATAGGGCATGTAGGGGGCCTATGGCAGAGTTCTCCCTGTCATACCCTTCGCCCTCATCTGCACCCCCACAGCCAGCACTATGCACCTTAGTGCATGGCACATAGTGCCAGCCTGCCCCTGGCCTGCCCCGGTGCATTGCTCTTTGCACGGCCAGGCAATCGGGCACATAGGTGCTGTGTGCCTCCTTTGGTGCATCCAGAGCACTGGGCATGTAGGGTGCAGAGTGGCTGCACACCCCAGATATGTGCACATAGCCACTCCATTCCAATAGTACATAGGGCCCAATGTTTATATCCAGCCTATCGTTTGAGGTCTGAGTCCGAACCACCTGAGGGCCTCCAACATGTGCCACCACTCCATGCAGCCGAACATTTTTTATGCATCCAAGGCATGAACCACCACCCTTTGTAGTGCTGACTTATTAGACCAGTGGTAAATTATGTCTAGAGTTCTATGTATATTATCTTTCCCTTGCCTACCTTTACCAACTCTGGCTTGATATAGATAGATGACAGATGGGAAGACAGTTTCAATAAGGGAGGCCATAATTTTAGCCATCACTTTGTAGTTGGCTGTCAGGAGGGCTATGGGTCCATATGAGCACAAATGGTGGTGTCCTTGCCTGCTTTGGGAAGAAGAGTAATGAAAGCAGACTGCATGATGGGAGGACACCACATTCCATGCTTTCATAAAGCATGTCTAGCAGCAGGTCAACCAGGTCAGCACTGCAGCAAACATTTTAAAGAAATTGATAGGGAGCCGATCAGGACCAGGGGCCTGGGTCCTTTCCACCCTTGAGAGTTTTGATGGCATGCTGGATTTCATCCCTTCCTAAAGGGTATTTGATCATTTGTGCATCCAAGGGGTCAATAGGCTTGAGCTGGGCTGTGCTGTGGTAAAAAAGCTGTCAAGCAGCTGGGCCAAAGGAGACACCTCTGAGGAATAAAGAGACTTGTAGAAAGCCCCAAACTCTGCACCAATTTTGGCAGTTAGCACTCCTGTTCAGTTCCCAATCTGGCTATGTCCTATGCCCCTCCCTTTTACGCAATTGCCAGGCCAGATATTTCCCTCCCTTATCACCATCAAAGTAGGCTCCAGATGGATCAAAAGTATGGATTATTCTATACAGGAGTTGCTTAATGAGTTGAATTGCCACTCCAATTTTTGTAGCAACCTAAATAGAGGAGTGGAGGGTTTTGTCAAGTGGGCCATTTCATATGCTTTAATTTTAGATCTAAGTCATGAGAGCTCCAGATCATCAAATTTCTTTTTGTGTGCTGAGAATTAAATGACCTGACCTTGAAAGCCTCCCACCTGTATCCATGGGTATCCCGTAATAATCGGGACTTTAAAATAGCGACTGCCAAAACAGCGACTAAACAACAGCGAACACAAGATGGGCGACAAAACATAACAACGCATACGTCATAAAAGCGATTGAAGTTGCCATTCTGTCAACAAATATCACGACTTACAAATTAGTGATTATACATGGAGAGTAAGGCCCCTGAAAACCCTCACAGTAAGAGGTAGCAAACAAAGAAGGTGGACCTCAAGCAGGCTATGCAGGCAATTTGACTGGAAGTCATGCTTTCCCCCAGTCTCTCCACAGCAGTGCTACATAACTGTAGCATTCAGGTAAGACATTGCCCAGCTGCTGGAGGACTGTGATAGGTGGGGGTCCAGCTCAACTCTCATAGAGCTCTTTTTTTTTCTGCAGTCACTTAACCTCCCTGTGCTCCCAGTCTTCTGGGTTCTGTCAGATCCCCCGACCTCCGCCTCTGTCTCTCTCTAGCCCAAATGCCCTCTGATATTCTCTCTCTCTCTCCCACCCCAAAATGCCAGCATTAGTGATTCTAAAAGCTGCTCTGTGGTACTTGTTCTCCCCATCGAATAGCCATGGGCTCTTCAGAAGCTGCTACTGAGTGATATGGTGGTCTGCCAGCTGTTAGCTGTCATTGAGTGGTGCTGGAATGCCTCTTATATGTGTGGTAGCAAGTGAGAAACTCTGAGGAAAGATTCAGATTGGCTAGCCTGTGCCAGGTTCAAAAGGCGATCTCTCCACTGAAGGCTGACTATATGGGACAGGATGTGATAAAAGGAGAATGGGAGCAATTCACCCATGGTAGCCTGGATTAATCCCCATTCACTGGGCTCAGAGCTGTCCAGATTGTCAGGTAATTCAGGTGGTCTTGTTAGTTTTCTGAATAGCACTGTGGGAACTGTTGGAGTCAGGGTTGTGACTACTGGGGGTGGAGTTCATATCTTGGTGCAATTTTGACACTTTAGCTAAATATGCAGTGCTATTATGCTTGATCGCTAAGTTGACAGTCGCCATTTTGAATTCGCTGTTTTTTACAGCGCTATTATGTGGTTGAGATTTTAACATGGAACCTACGCCAGTGGAGGAATGCAGGCGAGAGGATGAATTTCTCTAAGGTGATAAACAAAAAGGCCCAATTAACCCTATCAAATGCTTTCTCCATATCCAGGGAAACCAGGGCTGCAGAAACACTGGAATCCCTGGACACAGAGAAAATATGGGATCATTTGCGAAGATAGTCAGCTAAAGAATGTGC
The DNA here is from genome assembly GCA_016271365.2 of Neoceratodus forsteri. Taxonomy (NCBI): domain Eukaryota; kingdom Metazoa; phylum Chordata; order Ceratodontiformes; family Ceratodontidae; genus Neoceratodus; species Neoceratodus forsteri. The sequence continues at coordinate 1,356,855,281 of CM057456.1, forward strand.
TGGCATAAAGCCAATTTATTCATGGCTTTTGAGCCCCACCCAGGCCACATTAATCTTAGCAGCTAATGCTTTAGCCAGAATTTTGATGTCACAATTCAAAAGTGAGATAGGCTGGTAACTAGTCACATTGTCGGAGGGCTTACTAGGTTTAAGCAACAAGACAATCATGGTGTCCAGAAGTGTAAAATCTGAAATGCCAAAGTCATAAAGGGAAAGGAAGAACTGGTGCAATAAAGGGACTATTTTGTTGACAAAGACTTTATGAAAATTATGAGTGAGGTCATCTGGCCCTGGGGCTTTATCGAGTGATAAAGTTTTGATGGCATTTAAAACTTTTTGTTGCATTAAAGGCTGTGTCGGACATGCCTGCTGTAATTCTGTCAAAGTAGGAATGGTAATCCAGCCAAATTGACTTGGAGATCTACAGCTGAAGGTAGGTTAAGCAAAGGTCTGTAGAGAAACTTATAGTATACCTTGAACTCATGGGCGATTTCCCTGGGAGATGTTTTAATAGTATTGTCTGTCTCAGTTCTGATAGATGAAATGATACACAAAGCCTCTTGTTTCCAGAGGCGAAAGGCCAGAAAGCACCCTGCTTTTCATCCCAGTCCATTGTGGTGGAGTGTATTTTAGAAATAGAAGACTCTGCCTTCTCATGCAAATACTCTACATATTTTTCATGGAGAAAGTAATTCACTACAAGAGTCCTCTGAAGATTTAGGCTTCAACTGTTTCTCTATCTCACTGATAAAGTTCAAAAGAGTGGAGGCCTCTGCCTCCCTACATTTCTTCCATTTTTGTCACTAAATGAATAAATTCACTTCTGACAAAACACTTGAAAACGCTCCATTCCATATCTTCATTTTCAATGGAACCAGTATTAAGAGAGATAAAGACCCCATCTGTTCGTTAAGCCTAGTTATAATATAATCTTCTTTTAAAAACTGGTTATTTAATTTTCCATACCGTGTTCCGTTGAGCATTGGACAACAGGCAGTGCCTTAACCACACCAGAGAATGATCTGAGGGTCCCGTGGAGCCATATCATAGCCCAGCAATCAACCCAGCATACTTCGGCTCATCGAGATGTAATTGATACAGAAGAAGAGCCATGCACAGATAAATAAAATGAATAATCCCTGACTGTCAGATATAGTATTCACCTGGGATCACACAGCCCCAAGGAGTCTACCATAATACACATGGCACGCTGGGCCAGGGATAGTCTGGCATGTGTTTTACCTGTCCAATCTAAATCCTGTGTAAAGGAAATATTCCAATTCCCCCATGATAATAGGGGGTGTAAGAAAGGGGGTTCCATGGCAGAACCACAAATGTGAAACCGCAACTGTGAAAACATCAATGGCTTGAAGGCGAACCGCAAAGATGGTGACAGTTGTTTTTGCAGCAGGTCCCCCCCTTCACCCTTTCTACATGTATGAACTCCGAGGTCGTAGCACCTCGGGGAGAGGGGAATGCAACTGTAGTCATCATTTTGTTCACCATCAAGCCATCACTGTTTTCACAGTCACAGTTTTTGCATCATGGTCATCACAGACTACCAAGAATGGGAGCTAGGAGGGTGGCCAAATCAATGAAAAATGAGAGTGTATCCACTTTAGGCCTATATACACTACCTAACAGGACCTCCATATGATCTAAAATGCCTTTAACAAAGATATACCTGCCCTGTGGGTCTTCGAGACTCTGAGTGCACTGAAAATTAACATTTTTAGAAATTAGAATGGCTACCCTTTGTTCTTAGTACTGTTACCAGCAGCAGAAACTTGAACAATTGTTTGCCTTCTAAAAAGTTTACCCTCTGATGATAACAAATGTGCTTCCTGAAAGAAAGTATTATGACATTGCTGTTGCTTCAAATGCTTAATAATTTGTTATCTCTTGACCCTGTAGCAAGCACCTTTTACATTCCAAGAGGCATACATGAAAGTGCTAGACATAAGTGTCATCTTGAAAAAAAACAGGTAGCTCACCTGGGCTTCTACCTCTCTGACACAATGGATGAAGTCTCCTGTAGCAATCCTGGTTGATTTAATATCAGTGGAAGGAGACTGAATGGTATCTTTCAAAGGTGCAAACTCTTGTATAAAGTGCTCCACAGTGAAAGCATCAGCAAGAGGGGCAGGCTTGGCTGGCTTAGTTTTAGGTGCAACAGCCATCTTGGAGCACTTAGGTCCCTGGTCCTGCTCTGGTGTAGGTGGTGGGGTGTGATCCACCTCAGTAGATTCCATGGCTAAAAAGCCCTTTAGTGATAAAAATCCCTGTCAGCAGTTCAGAAACATTGTAGATGTATAGGTAAATTCTAAAGAAGTCACTAGTAGGAAGCAGGTCACACAAAATTAATAAAAATAATGACATAAGGCACAGAGTAGTGGAGAAGCATCTGCACTAGGCTAGAAGCATCACGTGGCTTCCGCCAACACCACTTCTGACTACTGAACAAAGTAACTTGACACATTTGATTGAAATTGACACAGAGCTCAATACCACTTTTTGTGGAGCCACACAGATTGATCCATTGGTTGATCTAGCAGATCTTGAGCAGACTGAGACTAGCTGTGGTGGTTCTGGTGCTGGTTTTAAACTTAGATCACTAACGGTAGATACAACTTCAAAGTACCTTTTGAATATGAATTTAAAAACTAGAATGATGCTGGACAATATTGAACCTAAACTCTGTTCTCTTATTGTTGATGTTCTGATCTATCCTCTGTGCATTTTGGACATCCATGTGTTAGCTACAGGTGAGATACCAAAGCTGTGGAAGCAGGTGACCATGGTACCTGCAATTTGCTAACACCATGCCAACATGGTTGTCAAGATAATCACAGCATGCTCACAGTTGTGCTCAAAGTCACTATAATGATCTTCACAGTACCTTGGGCCATGGGGACACAGTCAGTGTACTCTTCTTGTATCTTTCCAAAGCACTTGATCTGGTGCACCATGGTCATCTTCTTGCAAAGCTCCAGATCCTTGGTCTATCTGCATCTGCCTTATCCTGGTTCCAGAATTACATTTTCAATCACAAGAGTGTGGTGTGTACATTTATGGAACACATACAAACAGAAGAAAGAATTAACTGCCTCAGCTGGGACTTGATCCCACACCACCTAGAGTACTGTTCCAGTTGCACTACCAGCTGTGCCACCAATGCAACTGGAAACTGGCCTGACCCGAAGCACATTACTCCTTCTTTATTGCCCAACTTGGTACTGCTGAGATAATTACATTTTCAATCACAAGAGTGCGGTGTGCACATTTTTAGAACACATACCTACAGAAAAGAGAAAGAAATAAGTGCCTCAGCCAGGACCAGAACCCAGGCCACCTGGAATACCATTCTGGTTGCACTACCAGCTGCACCAACAAGGTAACTGGAAACTGGGCCACCCTGGAGTACATTACTCTTTTTCCGATGCACAACCTGGTGTTGCACAGATAATTACAGCTTCAATCACAAGGATACAGTGTGTGTACATTTATGGAACACATACAAACAGAAGAAAGAAAGAAATAAATGCCATATTTCTTTGTCTCTTCTGTTTGTATGTATTCCATAAATCTCTAATCAGAAATGATAAATAAATACATAGTTAGAAAAAAAAGACAAAGTGACTAATTCTATTTACTGATCTAGATGCATAATAGAATATCATACCTCACATACCTCACAACTCACATGTTAGAGCCTTAATGTAAGAGTTTCTTACTAACCCAACTAGCCTGGAATACCAACAAAAAGTAGTATTTAGTTTTCATTGGAACATTAATCCTCACACAGCTCAAAGATAGAAAATATAGAAATTGTAAAGGCACTGACAGCCATAGGATTTCAGCCTAATTACTAACATTTTCTTATCAAAACTGTTGTAAGTCTTTTGTTACACCCAAGTGTCCCAAATAAAAAAATAGATAAAAAGCAAAATAAGAGTATTAAATCATCACGCAGAGAAAGCCATATCAAAGCCATTCCATTTTAGCAAATAAAAAGTCAATTTTCAGTGCAAAGGGATTGAGTTGAACATTGATAGTGTATAGTGAAAGTTTGGTCTGCATGAATTTCCATTCCAGCTGAAACCTTGTTGTAATACAGTTCAAAGGCATGGAATGCAGTACCCTTCTGTGGTGCAACAAGATTGCAGCTGATCGGAAATCTTTGAGGCAGCTGTTTTTTTTCACAGCACTGCCACGTACACAGCAATCAGTTCAAGTTCTGAACTAAAACTGCCAACATGTTCACCGCTGCTGTGGAGTGCTGTGAAAAGACTTTCATTTTAATAAAAAATAAAAATTATACACTATAAAAAATACTGGTTGGGCAACCACGTGCTCATCCAACCTGTGCTGCTACCTTTGGGTTTTGATTATATCAGACCTCTTGAGTTTTTCTCTTTAGGTCTGATGCAATCAGAACCCCTCTATGGTAGCATAGGGTGGTTGTGCATGGTTGTTCAACATGTATTCTCTATTTATTCCAAAACCATCAAAATTGTAATTGGGAAAGTCTTTTTAAGTCTTACTGTTGTAAAGGTACTGCATCTGCACTAGTCAATATTTATGAGGTGTTCTGACCACACAAGTCACCAGAAGTTGTTTCAATGTTAGGACCATCTGTGTCACTAGGAGAAGATTCTTCTTTTATTGCAGCATTACAATTCTGAATAAACTTAGCCAATTCATCAGGGCCAAAGAATAAATAGCTATGGAAGTTACAGATCACTTGCACCTTGGATGGGTATAGAAGGGAACAATTTCTACTGATCTTCTATACCTCAGATCAGAATTAAAGAAATATTTTGTGCATGGCCTGGGTTTGCAGATGAATATCAGGATAGATGCATACCTTGGTATGAGGACACATAGGTACACGCTTTAGCCTTGCTTTCATAATAATTGCCTCTCAATCACTCTCCAAAGCAAACTGAATGAGCCATTTCTCCCCTGCTGGGGAGACAAAAGCCTTTAATTAGTGGGGGCAGAGTCTCGGGGTATGTCCCAAGGTTTCACTGAATAGCTCACAAACATCATCCTAGGTATTTTTTTTCCAGGGACTCAATGAGAAGTGCACCTACATTAGAAAGACTTGTCCTCCAAAAATTATTCCCTAGATTTTTAGTTTTTATTGCTTGCAAGATGCTATCTCACAAGACTGATGAGAGCAAGGCTGAGTTAGATGATACTTTATTTGAAAGTGTGTGATTTTGGTCTTTGATTACAGCTGTAAGCTGATTTTAATTTTTGATTAACTAGAGGTTGACATCATCACACTTTGTAGCGACTGCTTTCTGTTTGCTGTCAAGCTTTTAAATGGCCAGTAGTGAAGTGGAACAGGACTTGTTAATGGTCTCCAATGAATCCAACTTGTCATGAACAGGTAAACTTTTAACTTTGCCTGATTCTTTCATATGTGCTATAGCCTTAACCTTTTTTTTTTTTGTACGGGTTCGGGGCTTGTGACCTCACCTTAGCCTTGCCTGATGGGTCAACTTTCCTAAGGCTCATCGAAAATGAATAACTTAGAAAACAGTCTATAGGGCCAGTACACTCATTTTCATCAGGCTGCGCCTCATCAGAAGGTGAGATGCTGGGCTGCTGTCTTTTCCTTTTTCTCTTTCCTTCATTTCTTTGTCAATAGTTTGGCTTCATTCAAAGGGAGAGTATCCATAACAGCAGAGTTGTAAAACAAAACAGTTTGAAAATGACATTTTCAAAGTTATTGTGCAAGTATTCCTCAGAGTGCATCAGCAACACAGCCCCCTGTGGTTGGCCATCTTTTGAAATCTGAGTTTGGTACAAAAACACTGTAGTCAGCTTTATTGGCTATAAAATTGTTTTCTCACTCATTCTTAAAAAGTGCTGTCTCAGTCCTTACTCCTGTCATTAGTGAACTATGGATCTCCAGTCTATGCCACCACCAATGTCACTAAATTGCAAAGAGATAACATTCTATACTATTCCATGTGCTGATTTGCTGCCTGCAGAAAATTAGCTCAGAATTGATAAAAAAGGCACAGAAAAACTTTCTGAATTAGTGTGTCGACTTTTAAGGCAGAGCCAGGATTGGTGCTGAGCAGTTCTTTGTTTGAAAATTGGCATCAAAATGCTTTGTCTGTTGTAGCACAGTGGCTCAGCCATGCACTTAGATTCGTACCTGACATTTTTGGCTTGCTGATCCAACTGAAGCTCTCGGGAGGGTGACCATCACAACCACTATCCACAAGGGGAGCTTGGAACTGTGGCTGAAATTTTCGGCTTGGGGATCCAGGTGAAGCTCTGGGGAGGGTGACCTGGGAGAATACATACAAAAATTAAATTACAGAGAATGATGCAAGGAAATGGTAAGTTGTGTAACATATATGAGCAAGTTCTTCTTTGCTTCTGCCCCTACTTTGTTATTGGAAAATGCTGGTTTGTCTCCTACTGGACTGTCCTTTAATCCCCTAGAAACCTCTTCATTTTTAAGGCATAAATTTTGTTACAAATACATTAAATCTGATGAAGTTTTCAAATTATTGTCCTCATTGAGAGAAGATGCTGCAAAAGGTATTGACAATTTAGACAATTTTTTACTGAGATCCCATGCTGATAACCTGGCTCATATTTTAAATTTATCCCCTACTACTTAATTTTTCCCTCAGCCTGGAGGGATTCCTTAGTCATCTCATTGCATAAAGGTGGGGGAAAACTCTAGCAGATGATTTTTGTCCCATTTCACTACTCCTTGTTATTTGTAAACTCATGGAAAAAATTGTTCATCATCAGATTTCTGTCTATTTGGCCACTTATCAGGTTCTCTTTAATTTTCAGTCTGACTTTAGGCCAAATCATTCTACCCAAACAGCTCTAGTAGATTTTCATGATTGTGTCTCCAAGGCATTGGACAGAGGTTACCTTGTTGACTCTGTTTTTATCGACTTGTCCAAAGCCTATGATGTATTCAACCACTCACTGCTTCTAACTATTTTACTTTCTTAAGGTTTCTCTACTAATGTAATCACTTGGATTTCTTCTTACTTAGACTGGAGAACTTAAACTGTGCTTTGGAATGGCTGTCTTTCTTCCTCTCTATTACTTCTGGGGTTCCTCAAGGGTTTATGCTTGGTCCTCTTCTTTTAAATCCTTTAGTAGACCATCTACCCTCTGTTGTGGATATCTGATCAGTTGGATTTCACACTGATGATATGGTTCTTTTTATGCTCACAAGAATACTGTAATTATTTCTTCAACTCTTCAGGGTGACTTAGACAAACATATAAACTGGTTTTCTTATAATCTTTTACTTTTGAATAGCAAAAAGACTCAAATTATGTTGTTCGGGCACCACTTTAGTGTCTCCTTGGCTAATTCCTCCTTTTCCATCTCCTTAAACCCACTCAAACTTGTAAGTGAACTTAAATATCTTGGCCTTACCTTTGATTCCTCCTAACTTTTAAGCCTCATATCGACAAAATCATCTCTAAAGTTTGTCAATGCCTGGGACACCTAAAATGCACCAGGCATTGTCTGATTAGTTTGGATTGCAAAACTATTATTGCTGAAACCATACTTCCTATCTTAGATTATGGTGACATCATTTACTGCCATGCTAATGCCTCAACCCTTCTAACCTTAAATACTGTTTATTACCAAATGCTACAGTTCATTTTACAAGTTAAATGGAATAAACACCATTGTGCTTTACTGTCTCAATTAAATTGGTCATTCCCTTTTGCCAGACACAACTTCCACTGGTTATCCCTTATTTACAAGACATTGAATAAGCATACTCCTGTTTACCTATCAGAAAGGCTTATAGTCCCAACTCACAGTTACAGAGAGGTACCTCAATATGATCTTTACTTACCTAAATTTCAAACTCACTTTGGGAAAGAATGTTTTTCCCACACAGCTCCTTTTTCATGGGACAAACTTTCTCCTCAGTTGAGAAATTCCCCTATCCTTGCAATTTTCAAATGTGGTGTGAAAAGAATGTTGCTGCAGGAACAATATATGTGTAACTGTTTAAACCTGTGTTTATGTTTGTATATGTATGTTGTTAGTTTTTTTTTCCATCAGGGCTCCCTTCCTTCTGGACCAGAGGTTCCAGCCTCCTGCTCTGCTTGCTGCCCCACCCCCTCATGCCCAGGCTTATCCTCCCTCAGTGGAGCTACCAGGCAGGTGTCTCCTCCCCAAGGAATACAGCCTCATAGCCCTGGCTTGCCCCCCATAGTGGGACCATGGGAGCGGGACCCCCCAGTGGACTTTATTCCCAGTGGGAATGGCAGTGGAGGTGGGGGCCATCAGTAACAGGCCTGGCATTTTTGCTACTATGGATCCCTGGTGGTGGGGATATGCAGTGATGCCAGCATCCGCTCTGCACCCCCAAATGTGTGGCAACAACTGAGATGGTATTCCTGGCCTCCACTAGAGGTCCATATGGTGCCAGACACTCTTGCCCCCACCCCAGAAGAGAGCAGTCCTTGAGATGCTCAATCCTTCTCCCCCTGGCTGGCCCTCAGACTCCTGAGTCCATCACCAATCCTTGGATGTTGGTGCCACAAGTGGATGCCTTGCAGCTGTGCCAGCGGGCCAGCTAGTATATTGTTATTTTGAATTGACTTTGGATGTTCTGTAAATGAGACTTGTTTCTCACGGAACATACCCTGTAATTTGTGCAACTTTTAATAAATAAATAAACAAGTCATACATGCATAACTATAATGGTAGAAACTAGTGTGTTATGCATTCACCATAAACAATGGGAACCAGTGCAAAAGCAGTAGCATATCCACAGGGGACATGGAGAGTTCAAGTTGAAATAGCTGTCATGTTCATACAATACATTTATTTAGGATAACAATTGTACACATATATTGTTCTCATTCTCCTCAATTGCTCCTCAGTATCTGACAATTTGACACAGTGGACTATGTTGTGTTGCTTGACCATCTCAGGGAGTACTGTTGGGCTTGCTGGCACTGTCATCTGCCGGTTTGAGTACTACCTCATGAACAGGAGGCAATGAGCAGTGGTGGGAAATTTCTCCTCCTCCTCCTCCTCGAGCCTCCTGTGCTGTGGAGTACCTCAGGGTTCAGTCCTGTCACCATTGCTGTTTGCTGTGTACATGCTGCCCCAGGTGAGCTCATTATAAAATACAATGTGGGTTTTCATTGCTATGCAGATGATACCCAGTTGTATCTTTCCTTTGTCCCCAGGTCATCCGATGCTGTGGAAGTGCTAAATAGTTGCCTGGCCAAAATTAATGACTAGATGTCCTCCAGCTGGTTATGACTGAACCATGATAAGATGGAAGTTCTGGTGTGAACTCAAACCACAGGCATGATAGGACTGCCTGTGGTGTGGCAACTGTTTTTTCCTGGGGCCTACACCATTGATGGCTTCCTCTAGGATGTACAATCTGGGTGTGTTTCTAGATGATGGACTGACATTTGAACCTCAGGTGTTGTCCATTGTCCAAAGTAGTTTTTACCATCTGAGGAATATCACCTGGATCAAACCCCTAGTTCTGCCTGAGGACCTTCTTACCATGGTACATGCCTTTGTGATGTCCAGGCTCAATTACTGTAGTGCATTCTACTTCAGGGTCTCTGGAGGCACCCTCTGCCAGTTGCAGTTAGTGCAGCACTCTGTTGCTAGTTTGTTGACGGGACTTTCCAAGTTCAGTCGTGTAACCCCAGTGCTGCATGAACTGCACTGGCCGCCAGTCAAGTGGAGGGTTATCTTCAAGGTGGACTTGCTCACCTTTAAGACCCTGCATGAACTAGGCTCTGGCTATCCATCTGACCTCCTTACACCTGCCGCTCCTATTTGCTCCCTCCTCTCCTCCTCTATGGGCCTCCTCATGCTCCCCAGGATGAGGTTAAAAACTGTCAGTGACAGGGCGTTCAGTGTCATCAGCCCCATCCTGTGGAATTCGCTACCACCTTCTGTCAAGAAGGCCCCTTCAGTAGAGGTCTCCAAGGGCCACCTAAATACCTTTTTGTTTGCTCTGGCATTCCTTGATATACAGCTGTAGAGAAATTTTATCTGATTCATCTTTAATGCTTGATGTCTGCATTTAGTTTACTGATTTTATTACATTTATAATGTTGCTATATTTACATATTTATGCACTGTCCTATCTCTTTGATTGTTAGCATCAGTAAGGCACCCAGAGCCTCCGGGATTGGGTGCCTAAGAAATAAAATTTGTCTTGCCATGCCTTGCCTATATACATACAGTAACAATACAAGCAACCAAGTAGTTCAAATCAATGGCAGGAGTGAGTTCCTGGATGCATTAAGTAGGTATTTATGGTCCCTACTGCAAAATAAGACAGCTGAAGGACATAACTGAATCTCAGATGGGATGGAATTCCATAGCATAGGAGTAATAAAAGCAAAAGGGGGTTCCTCAGCTCTGGTTTTACATTTGGGAATATACAAAAGGGGCACTATGTCAAAATCCCACGACAAGAAACAGCACAGGCAAAAACTGCACTGCACACTCCATGTAATCTAATACCTCAAGGGGTATACACTATGAAGTGGACTGAGGAGGATGGCAAAAGACAGAAGCAAGTGGTTGTGGAGGATTCCATAGAGAACCTCTCCAATAGAGAGGTCCTGAGACTGGGATGGGGGAAGCCAGCCAAGTATGTTATAGAGGGAACAGTGATGTGTTAGTTTATGGAATGCCAGTGTGAAACATCAAATATTATTGTACATAACCTACCACTTAGAGAGAGGTTTTTGTGGCAGCTCTTAGAACAGGATCTCTGAAGAGTAGTTTGGGAAGGAGCATGCCATGGGCAATAGCTACAGTAGTCAGGATTGAGGGGTTAAATTATGACCAGTTTTGTAGGAGTTACCCAGCATGGAGTTGACAGTTATGCAGATACCCATCACATGCAGTGAATAACGTAATGAAGGATCAAGGGTGACACCAACAGATGTGACCAAGTGGACAGGAGTACTGTTGTGGTATGTAATGGATAACAAGGCTGGTCATTGCCTCAGTCTGGATGGTGTCCCGAAAAGCATTGACAGCGTTTTTGTCAAATTGAGTGTCAGCTTGTTATGAGACAGCCAGCTATGTATGAACTGGAGATCAGAGGTGAGGTGCTGGTTTATGAGGGTGGCATTCTTGGAGTCAGTGTAGAAGGCCAAGTCATCTGCATATAGGATATCAGAGCAATGGAACAGACATTTGTTGACCAGATTTATATGAATGGCAAATATAAGAGGACCCTGAATAGATCCTTGGTAGACCTTCATAAGTGTGGAGTCAGGTTCAGATAGGGATGATACAAATTTAACTGTCTGCAATTTACCCACTAGGTAACTTCTGAACCACAGGAGTGCAAAGTGAGATATACCTAGACTGGTAAATTTATTGCAGAGCAGGAGATGGTTTTCAGGGTGGAAATCCTTTGTCAAGTCAGTTATGACAGCACCTGCGAGGCAGCTCCATCCATGCCTGAGGCTGTATGATTGGTGAGAATGAGCAGGGTGCTAGTAGTACTGTGCCCTTTGCAGACGCTATTCTGCAGGTGAAAAGGAGATCATGGGTGGTGAGATTATTGGTAAGTTGGGACCAGATGATTTTACAAGAATTATGTTTAAAACAAGGAGTATGGTAATGGACTTGTAGTTGTTGATGAGCTTATGGTCTCCTTTCTTAAAGACAGGAATTACATTGGAGATTTTCCAGAGGCCAGGCACCTCACCATATCTCAGTGATAAATTGATGAATCTGGCAACAGGAGGGGCAAGTTTATAAGCTGCAATTCTGAAAAGTTTATGCTCAATTCCACCAAAGCCTGCAGAGTTTGAATCAGGAATCTACCTTAGGAGTTTATGGACTACTGAGATGCCAACACTCCTAAAATAAAATGGTGGATGTGCAGAGAGTGGGGTGGTCTGGGGAGAGGAGTTACTGTTAGGTGATAGCATGGATGGGAAGGCATTGGTATGAGATAAGAGGTCAGTGAAAAAACTGTTAGGCAATGGCTATGGTGATACTATTTGTGCACTTAACATTATTTAGTATCATGTAAAAGGGGGAGTGATCACCATTTTTGCCCTACATATGTTTGACATGTCTCCAGAGTAGCCTTAGACATTACAGTACAAAAATGTGTATGTGGACAGTTTATATTGCCTTACCCCAAAGAAATCCATTGGCCAGCCAAACCCCAGTGCTTTGCCACAAGAGCTTTGTCACTTTGCGGTGAACTTAGCTATTCATTATGGGGGTACCACTTTCTTTGCTTTTCACTAGGCCCATTTTACCAAGGTACCCACCATCCTACAAAGTTTCAACAGCATACTAAACTAGAAATACAGAAACATAGAAGTTGACAGCAGATAAGGACCTCAAGGCCCATCCAGTCTGCCCATTTCTTTTTCTACCTTATAAATGTGCCATTGGCCTTTGCTCTGTCAATGGCCTATCTATTCATACTCATCTGTATTGCTCCCTTATGCCTATCCCATGCCTGTTTGAAGCCCTGCACTGTATTTCTATCCACCACTTCCTGAGTTAGGCTGTTCCATGTATCCACCACCCTTTCTGTACACATTACCACTTAATCAGCCTCTCTCTAATCACATGCTATGTCCTCTTGTCCTGCTACTTTTCTTATATTGAAACATGTTAGACTCTTTCACCTTGTTATTGCCCTTAAGGTGTTTGAATGTTTCGATCATATCACCTCTCTCCCTCATTTGCTCTAGGGTATACATATTGAGTTCCGTTAATCTGTCCTCATATGTTTTCTGACGCAGTCCCTGCACCATTTTGGTTGCCCTTCTCTGGACTGCCTCAATTTGGTTAATGTCCTTGTGAAGGTGTGACCTCCAATACTGCACGCAGTACTCCAGATGGGGCTTAACCAGTGTCTTGTAAAGAGGGGTTATTACCTCCCTCTATTTCATTTTTATTTAAGTTTTTGTTAAACAGGTATGCACATCTAGTCTGCGGGTCTACTGTATTTTCAGGTGCAACCTAGGAATTCACAAATACAAAAATGCATTAGACACTAATGCATGAAATACAATTAGCAATATTAGTTACAATTATACTAAATCAAAGACTGAAAAACTAAAAAGAAACTAAATACATTAACATAATAACTAATAATAAGACAGCTTATTGATTTTCAATAGTGTTGATATCTAATAATGGACCATCTAATCACAAAACGAAAACAGGAGCATATTAGTTAATTATGTATGATGAAGAAAGATGACCACCAGGCTAGGAGTGCTGTCTGCTAGCTCCTGAGCTCTTCTGTGAGCTTGTTTTATTTTCTGTTTTGTTAAGTGCTAAAAAGTGCTAACGTTATTTACAATTTATAGTAGGCTTCAGGCTATTTTTAAACTGTATAGTCTGCCTCAGTAGTGTCAGAATTTAGGTTGTTTCACAGTTGTTTTATTGTGTCGTTTTTAGGTAGGGTTAGAGAATTTAAGTGAGACAGAAAGTCCAGTATCCTTTGTAGTTTTTATTTTCTAGTATAATTCTGTGTTTTTACATTTCAGTTTGCCACTAAACAATTTCTTTACCCAGCTTTCCTTCATCTTCAGCAGTTGCTGGATCGAAGAGCTTTGAATGTCCAAATTGTGTGTGCTGCAGCTTTTTCATGTGGCCCTATAGGAAAACATCTACTGTGGATGAATGCTGGAAGGTTTATGGTGGTGTTCCCAATTGTCTGAGACTTGATTTGACGGATGTGTGATTTTTTCCTTCTGGCACTACTAGTGAAGGGTCAACGAGGACATTTAAACTGCTTGTTGTGCTGGTTTGCTTTACAAATAATCTTCTATGGAAAGTGTTAACCCAGTCTCTCTAGTGTGACCAGGTGATGCAGTTGGCCTGGAGGGAGAGATGAAGAGCTGCTGCCTTCCCCCATGGAGTCTGTGGCCCCTGAGACCATGGCACATCCTTCTGTAATCCAGATGACATGGTTTCAGGTTGGTAGGCTATTGTGGTGGTTTCCCATGGGTTTTCAATGCCTCAACCTGTGGAGAGAGTCAGCTGAGTAGTCCACTAGCTGCACACTGTGAGAGAGAGTGGCAACAGGCTGCCAGGGACCTGTTTGACTGGTTGTCCCCCCCCACCCCCCACATTTGGTTGTTTGGTCAGATCATTTTTGTCCCAATCTGGTGAGAGGGGTCTAGTGTGTGCACAACTGCATCTAGCTTCTGTGCACTGGACTTTATTTATAGTGACTGCTGACTTTGAATTTAAACATCTTACCTACACATAGTGGCAGTATGCGTTGAGCCAAAATTCCTTGTATTTCTGTTAAAATACACTTAGTGGAAACTGTTAATTAGTTTTGTTTTTCTCCTTTCCTTTATTTTGTTTTCTAATTTTGTTTTATTTTATTTTATTGTTTTTAAGAATTGTGTGAGTCGGGTGTATGTATTATTAGTGTTTATTGTTGTATTTTGCTTGCATCGGAGTATGACTGTTGGTTACTGGGTGAGCTGAGGGGTTTTAAGGATTGTATTTTAGTACCAGCATAAAATGTATAGAGGCTTTAATATGGAGAATAGGAAAAAGCCACGTAAATTATATTTAGAGCTGATGCAGCTGTGACAAGTTTGCAGTCTGCATATTATGACAGTATTGCCCCGATCTTACCCCGATCACAAATTTATTAATTTCAAAGAGCATTCTGTCAGTATTCTAACACAGACCACATTTCAAAGCATTGCTCAATATCCATCACACTTGGGCTTGCTACAGGTAACTACAGGTCAAGTATGGACTAATGTGCTGCTAATCGGTGTAAGCAGGTATATTATGGGCACTTAATTACAGTTAAGACTTGTGCCCTCAAAACAATTAAGGTAAAGTACTGCCAAGTACTAAGTACTGTAGTTCAAATGTTTTCTGCTGTCTCTTGATCATAACAGCTACAGTATCTGCATTCTTATACTGCCTGCTACTGCCACCGTCTAAATCGAGTAGTTTCAGTGTCTCACTCTACTACTGCCTTCTAATGCTACTGCTACTGTCTGCTACTGTCTAAATCTTGGAATGAGCTTCAAACAACAATGTCTCTCCTAAAGTGGCTGTACCAAGGAAAGGCACAGAAACATCCATTTATAATCATTGAAGAGCTGAAAGAAGATGACCTTGCAGCATCAGCCTTTTCCCCCTTTCCGCTCGCTGAGAGTATTGTGAGCGAACTGCAATGCCAGTCACCCTCTACAAAAAAATGCCGTTCAACATACAATGTTTATAGTACTGAGCAAAGATCTAATGCTGGGAAATATGCCATGGAAAACTACATTATGAAAGCAGTTTGCTTTTTTCACTCTAAGTAAGGCATTGAAGTAAATGAAAGCAACATCAGGAAATTTAAGGCAGACTACTTGGTGAAACTGCAATAATAATAATATCATTTATTATATAGCACAATTCAAAGCTTATCAATGCACTGTGCAATAAGACAACAAAAACAGGATAAAAAGGGTAAAATACAATAAAACATACATTAATAGAATATACATTCAGCAATGATTCTTAAACTTAATCCCCAAAAGCACGATAGAACAAGTCAGTTTTTAAAGCCATCTAAAAGCTCTCCACAGTCTGGCACTCTCAAATCCAATGAGGTAGAGAGTGCCACAGGGTTGGGGCTGCATACATAAATGCTCAAGCACCAGAAGTTTTCAATCTAACCCTGGGAAAGTTTAGCAATCCCTCATCAGCTGAGCTGATGGGATGGAGGGGGCAGTAAGGAACCAGGAGCTCTTGTAGGTAGCCTGAACCCTGTCTGTGTAGGGCCTTGTAGGTCAGTAAACCAACCTTATTTATTTATTTATTTATTTACGAGTTTTACCAGGAAAGCATACTGAGCAACATATGCTCGATTCCAGATGCGTCCTGGGGGCTAGAGCCCAAATACAAAACAAGTAGCACATGTAAGATTGAGACATAACAGCAGCGAGAGGTATGGCTAAACTGCCTTACAGACAATGGCAGAATAGCTGCAAGCAGACAGTTAGAAATACCACAGTGGAAATAGAGAGAATTTACATGAAATTACAGCTAGAAACATCCTTAACATAGAGCATTAGGTACAATGGAGTTAGATTTATTTTGAAAGGTACAACTAGAAGCAAGTGCAGCTGGAGGAGAAATACTTGCGGAGTAGCTGGTTGCGGTGAGTAGGAATTGAAGAGTTTCTAATGGGGGGAGGTATGGCATTCCAGATTAGGGGAATCTGGTAAGAAAATGTGGCCTGTCCTTTAGCTGTGAGCATGAAGGGGACGTGGAGAAGCCTTTGGTCTGAGTGTCTTAGGGCATAGGCTGGGGGAGGCTGTTGTGTTAGGGAGGATGCCAGGTAAGGTGGGAGGGAGAGGGACCAGAATTTAGCAGCGAACCTGGCGCAGTGTAATTGTCTGCGATCCTGGAGGGATGGCAGGGCTAAGGCGCTGTAGAGTGAGCAATGGTGGGTGGATTGAGGGCGGTTGAGGATGAAACGGCAGAAAGAGTGGAATAGGGTGTCGAGGCTGGCCAGCGTAGATGAAGGAGCTATAGAATACACTATGTCGCTGTAGTCGAGGCTAGGTAGTATAATTTTTTGGACTATGGCCTGCCTTGTAGGAGCGGAGAGGCAGCTTTTGTGTCGGTATAAAGCGCCAAGTTTGGGGAGGAGCATCTTATGCAGGGAGTCGATATGAATGGCAAAATCAAGGTGCTGGTCAAGCCAGACTCCTAGGTATCTAAAGCTGGAGCAGTTGGCCAGAGGGGTCCCTTCAGAGTTTGTGAAAGGGGGGGCAGGGGGCTTGCCGGGAGAGTCTTTGGTGGGAGCCAAAAGTTAATGACACAGTTTTCTCAGAGTTTAGGAATAGCTGGTTTGACCGGAACCATGCCTGGATGGCGTTGAAATCCTCCTGCAGGAGGGCAGCCACGTTACTTTTAGTTGGGCTGGAAGCATACAGGACAGTATCGTCAGCATACATCTGGATGGAGGAGTGGCGGCAAGCTGATGGGAGGTTGTTTAAAAATATTGAGAAAAGCAAAGGGCCCAGGACTGACCCTTGGGGGATGCCGGTGGATACGGGCAGTGGGTCTGAGATGTGTGAGGCGATTTTTACCAATTGGACTCTGCCTATTAGATAGTCATGGAACCAGGCAATTGCAGATAAAGAGAGCCCAGCGCCAGTGAGTTTGTCGAGGAGCAGGATGTGGGAGACGGTGTCAAATGCCTTGGCTAGGTCTATAAATATCGCAGTGGTGATGTGTCCGTTGTCCATGCCGGACAGAATGTCGCCAGTGACTCATAGAAGGGAGGTGGTGGTAGAATGAGTTTTGTGGAACCCAGATTGAAAGGGGGTGAAAAATGAAGCGGTGTCCAGATGTGGGGCGAGTTGGGAGAGGGCGAGGCGTTCCTGTAGTTTGGCCAGGATTGGGAGAAGGGAGATGGGGCGATAGTTGGCTGGGAGGATGGGTCCCCCCCTTTAGGGAGGGGTATGATGGTGGCCATTTTCCAAGCTGTGGGTAACTTGCCCAGAGTAAATGAGAGGTTAAATAGTTCAGTGAGAGGGCAGCAATGGCAGGGGCAGATATGAAAAGCATTTTGGCATCCAAGGATGTGGGACATTTGCCCTTGTTTGGGTTTAGGGCTCGTAGGGATCGAAGGACTTCAGCTTGGGTTACAGGCCGGAAGGAGAACTGTGGGATTTGAGGGTGAGTGCTGGAGATCTGGGGAGGGGCAGGGTCGGGCCGGGAGGGATGATAGGAGCACATTGGCGCAGCTGGCGAAGTGAGTGTTGAAAGCCTCAGCCACCCTGCAGGGGTCAGTGATGAGGGTGTTTTGTACCAATAAGGTCGGGGTAGGGGGTTGGGTGGGGGAGAGAGCAAGGATTTTAGTGTTTTCCAGAAGTCTGTGGGGACATTTGTGTTTTCATTAAATGCCGATAAGAAATAAGTCTTCTTAGCCTGGCGAATGATGCGTGTGCATGAGTTACGAAGGGCTCGATAGTTAAGGAGGGAGGCCAGGGAGCCCTGTTTCTTATGGTCTTTCCAGGCATGGTCCCTAGAGTGACAGGACCTAATTATTTCAGCTGAGATCCATGGAAGATGCACCCCTCTGACCTGTTTGGTTCGCAAGGGGGCATGTTTATCCCAGACCCGAAGGAAGTTTGTCTTGAATCCTTCGAACGCGGCATCCAAGGTTGGGGCCAGGGGGATGAATGACCAGTTTATGCGACCTAGGTCCAATAAAAGGGATGGTATATCCAGGGAGTTGTATGTTCTGGTGCGTATTGTCTTGGGAGGGGGTGCCGTGTGCCTGTGGACCTTCCTGATCAGAAAGATCATGTGGTGGTCACTTAGGGAGTCAGGGAGCAGGCCAGCGCAGAGGACCCTGTGTGGGTGGGTGGTGAGAGCCCAGTCCAGTGATCCACCACTGTACAGGCAGCCAGTACAGTTCGTGCAGCACAGGGGTGATATGACTGACCTGGGAAACCCCTGTCAGTAGCCTGGCCATAGTTTTCTGCACCAGCTGCAAGTGAATGATATCAACCCCCAGAAGCCCTAGGTAGAGGGAATTACAGTAGTCAATATGCAAGGTCACAAAGGCAAGGATACACATTGGAAGGTTGCGAGATAGAACAAGGTGCTTAATACAGGAAATGTTCCTCAGATGCTAAAAAGAGGATTTGACTACTGCCGACACCTGCGTATGCTGTGTTAGCCCCTCATCAAAAATCACCCCCAGATTCCGCACCTGAACAGAGGGCATGAGCTGGTTACCTCCAAGCCAAAGCCCGGAGGCAGAGTGTGCACCCGCCCTCTCTATCCCGCAATCCGGATCCACCACCAACACTTCAGTCTTATCGGGATTCAACCTTAACCAGCTGACCCGCATCCAGTCCTGGATTTCTACGAGGCAGCTATTAAAGACAGAGACCGCACTATCCTGGTTGGGTGCAAAAGACAGGTAGAGCTGGGTGTCATCTGCATAACAGTGAAACTTCAGCCTATACCATGTCACAGTGTCTCCCAATGGCAGCAAATACACCATGAACAACTTAGGGGACAGCACAGAGCCCCGAGGAACCCCACATGGCAGACAGAATGAGGCTGAGGAATAAATCTGAGACACCACTCTCTGAGTTCTGCCAGTGAGGAAGGAGCTAAACCAGCTGAGGACCATACCTGACAGGCCACAGATGTCCCTCAGGCACTCCAGCAGACCTCCCATGGTCCATGGTGTCAAAGGCTGATGAGAGATCAAGAAGGACCAAGACTGAACAGTCATACTGATCTCTTGCAATCAGGAGATCATTGAGCACCCGAATCAGAGTGGTCTCAGTATTATGCCTCTTCCGAAAACCAGACTGGAGAGCATCATAGATGTCATGGATGGTCAAATGGTTCTCCAGCTGTAGAGCAACTACTTTCTCTATTACCTTCTCAACAAAGGGAAGGTTAGAAATTGGCCTGTAGATAGCAGGCAGTTTGGGTCCAGAGAAGATTTTTTAAGGAGAGTTGTAACCACCGACTCCTTCAGGGAGTTCGGAAACTCACCTAACTCTAAAGAGCACCAAACTATCTGCCAGGACAGGGCCAATGGTATCTACACACCCCAAAATGAGGCGTGTAGGGCCTGAGTCCAAACTACAGCATGTAGGTCGCATAGTCTGGACAATCCGCAAGACATCAGAGATTGCCGGCCGGTCAAAGTGGACCTAAGAAAACTGAGGTGTAGTAACCATACACTGACCACTGTAAACCCCCATAGAACAGGCTGAATGGATCTCCGCTCTAATGTTGGCCACTTTATTAGTAAAGAATTGAGCAAACTCATCACACTTATCCTGTGAAAATGCTCTACGAACTTGTTGACAGGTTGGACTGCACAACATGTGGGCTGATCGATTCTGAGCCACAGCAATCTCCCTGGACAGGAACTCTGCCTTCTTATGGCAGATTCCTGATTGATAGACTCAATAATGTTCCATCAATCTAAGGCAGTCGGCATCCAGGGCAGATCACCGCCAGCACCACTCTAACCTTCGTCTAACTAGCCTCATCTCCCTCAAGGTCCCATCAAAGCAGGGGGGGACTGAGGGCGAAGAGCAAGGGGGCAAACTCAGATAGGAGTGATGGAATCCAGAGCACCCACCATCACCTTATTATAGGCTTGTACTAGATTCTGTGGACCCTCACTAGCATTCGGAAATCCCAATAGGTCTAACACTACCAAAAGATCGATGGGAGTAAAATCCCTCAAAGGGCGGTATCTGACCATCTTAAAGGGGGAAGACCTATAGGGGGGAGACCAGAAATTGAACCTTACAATGTGATGGTCAGACCATCCTACTGGTTCCACCACCAGGTCAGAGGCTTCCATCCCCAGGAGGAAACCCAGATCAAGTGAGTGACCTTGATCATGAGTTGGAGAGGCAACTACCTGTGTGAACCAACATGTTCATAAGTTGGAGGAAGTCCTGACCAAATTGCGAGAGTTCATCATCGACCCAGGTGTTGAAGTCACCCAGCACCATCAACCTGCAAGCTGTACCCCACCCTACAAACCTACAATGTAGCTTCCCACAAAGCCATGTGGTAGACCACCTTTGCTACTCAGTGATGTTGAGGCAGAATTTAAAAAAATAATCCGTAGCCTAAGGTCTGAGGGTGCAGTTAATCTGGTACTCTGCTTTCAATGGGGAATGGCAGAAATGGGGTCCAGATAAGTGGAGGTTACAGGAATGGGTGACAAAAGGCAGGTGTCCCTTAACATGGGGTGCACATTATCTGGCAACATGCTCCCCCCACAAGTATTCTACCAGGGGAAAACATAAACTTGTCACCCTGCCTCAGGTACTCTGCCAGCTGGTATATCACACAAAGCAGCATCTACTGGGTGAATCAGAAAACAATGATTTCATATGTAGACACTGTTCTAAAACCCCATATTGAATCAATGAAGCATAAGATTGATTTGTCAGCAGAATGGATAGCTCTTCTCATTCTTGATTTGTTCAAGGCTCACAGCACCACTGATGTTCTGGCAAAGTTGGAGGAGGAGTTTATTATTCCTGTCTTTGTCCCCCCAATTTGCACAGATCTACTGCAACCTTTGGACTTAACTATGAATAAACTGTTTAAGGATGAAATTAAAGCACAGTTTACATCATGGTGTTCTGAATTGTTATCCAAACAGCTAGCAAGAGGTGTTACTTCCAATTCAATAAATGTTGACCTCTGAATGAATAACATAAAGTCTCTATATGCACAGTGGTTAGTAAGTGCATTTAACAACATTGCCTTGTAAACGGAGGCTTGCCAGAGGGGGTTTGAGCAGGCAGATATTACTGAAGCCCACACCAAATGTGTCAATGATCATTTGCAGCTCAATATTGACTTTTACAGTAAGCACCATTCTCATCTACCTTTTCATTAAACAGCCTTTAACACAACTGTGGAGGCAATATAGCACAGTGGGCTAAGGCTCTGAGCTAGAGATCGTGAGTCCTAGGTTTGAATTCCACAGCTGCCTAGGTGCATACTGTGTAATCCTGAGCAAGTCACTTAACTTCCTTGTGCTCCTAGGTTGCATCTGGAAACAAGCTTCAGCTTAGTGTGCTACTCCTGGTTAAACAATGTTCCCTTTCTTTATAGTTACCTTGATCACGGTTACTCAAAGGAGTGTCTGTATCAAGAGGATGAGAGGAAGACAGAGATTTCCTTTTGGAGCTTTTATATTTTTTGCTGATTTGTGCTGCTTGTTTAATAATGTTAACATGCTCAGAAAATGTCTTGTAGTCTGTATCTAGTGTATGTTTGGTAACTGCACCATGTGGCTAGCAGTGTCATAGCAACCAGCAAACTCTTAACAACTGCACCAGCAACTGCACCAGCGGTTGATGAAACCCTTGGTTTTTTTTTTGGGTTTTTTTGGTTACTGTCAGCTAGTGTCTGCAACAACTAAGGTACTGTATACCATATTTGTTTTACTGACAGTAGTATGTCTAAGCAGTGAATGTTGGGGTGGGGGGGCAAGTGGGGGAATAGCAGCACACAGTGTTTGTTGCTTGTTGATATCAGCAGCTCTATCAAGGCCAGCTGTAAATAAAAAGATGTTCCAGGATGCCTGATCTACTACGGAATCTAATCACTTAACAGAGGATCCTTACAAACATTGCTAGAATATCTTTTAATTAGGGGAGCAGGTGAGTGAGCGACTGTGTACAAAATTACTAGCTGCTGAATGCATTTATAATTCATGGTTCTTTTTATTTTGCAGCACATTACCTTCCCGCGAACATAGCAAAATAAAGCAAACTGTGAACATTTCCTGTTCTACAGTATAATCAGGCACATCTATACCGGTGACCACCTGCAGCTGCTGCAGAGGACCTCAGCCACTGAAGGGAACTGAGGATTCTGAGAAGGAGAGGCAAACACTGCAGAGGAAGTCCTAGGTATAATAGGTGGGGGAGGATTGGTGTGGTGAGGTCAAGGAGATGCCCGGGGTGGGTATGGAATCAAGATTGGGGCACACCATACCTTGATCCCCTCCCCAGGACTCTAATTTCAATGAGCAGGTAATAGTCCATCTGGCTAGCACTATTTCTCCCCTTCAGGCTGTTCTGTGTAACGCTAGATCACTGAGGAATAAGATGACAGTGATGGAGGATTTCATCATTGATAACTTAACTGACCTTGTTTGTATCATGGAGACCTTTTTGGGTAATGACTTTGAATCTGTTCTGGTGGCATATGTTGCATCTGTGTTTTCTGTGGTGCATTGCTCAAGGAGGAATCATAGAGGGGGAGTGGTGGCCATCTGTTTTAGATCCACTCTGTGACTCACTGCACTTCCCATGAGAACTTTCAGGTCTTTTGAATGTGTAATGGCTAGATGAGGTCCAGGTATCAGTGGCAGGATTATTCTCATCTACTGATCCCCGGGTGGTGGGAGTGATTTTCTGCCAGACTTGGTGGACTTCATTGTTGAACAGGTGTTGGTCACCCCCAGACTGTTGATGCTGGGGGATTTCAATACCTAGGTCAACGATGAATCTTCACAATTTGGTCTGGAGCTCCTCCAGTTGATGTCATCACTTAGACTGACACAGGCTGTTGCCTCTGAAACCCATCAGCAGGGTCACACATTGGACCTGATCTTCTCATCTGGATTTGACATCAGTGCAATCAAGGTTGATCTAGTCTCTTGGTC
The DNA here is from genome assembly GCA_016271365.2 of Neoceratodus forsteri. NCBI lineage: Eukaryota > Metazoa > Chordata > Ceratodontiformes > Ceratodontidae > Neoceratodus > Neoceratodus forsteri. Next base: position 1,356,878,499 of record CM057456.1, read on the forward strand.
GGACCATTATGCAATGTCATTTCAGTGTGGGGTCCCCTGTTTAACTACCCCCTCAGGAGAAATTATCTGGTGTCATCAAAAACATAATTTGGAGCCTCACAAATTCCAGGAGGCACTGTATGTCTTAGGTATATTGCTGCCCTGTGCACATGGTCCTGCGGAGGCTGTGGAGCACTATAATATGGTGCTGATGGCTGCCTTACACTCCACTGCTCCTTATCACATTCATCCCTTGAGCTGCCATCATAGTACACCATAGTATTGTGCTGAGCTACATTAGTTAAAGACTAAGGGACAGAGACTAGAGTGTTTCTGCAGAAGCTCCAGGTCTGTGGAGGACAGGATGATGTTGAGAATTTACTATGCTAAATATCAATGGGCAATCAACCTGAAAAAGGCAGAGTTCCTGTCACTGTCGATTGTTGCAGGAAAAAATCATGCAGCTCATCTCTTCCATACTGTTAACAGGCTGTTACCACCCCCCCCCATCTGCAGTCCATCAGAGCATTTTCTGCTGAAAAGTGCGAGGAGTTTAGACAGTTTTTCACTGACAAGGTGTCTACCATTAGATCTGGAATTTCTTGGAGTAGCCTTGCATGGGTTGGTAGAAATCGTACCTTTTTGATGTAGATCTGCCTGCCTGGGACAAGTTTTGACCTGTGTCGGAGGCAGAGGTGCTATGGGTAGTCTTCAGTTTGCATCCTACCAACTGTATGATGCTGGACCCAGGACCAACATAGCTGATTGTTGGCTGTGGTGAGTTCCTGGGTCTGGTGTTCACAGAGATCATTAATGGGTGAGGGAGGGTATATTTCTATCAGCCTTGAAAAAGGCTGTCATCAGACTTCTGCTAAAAAAGTCTTCCTTGGACCATGACGTTCTAGCAAACTACAGTCTTTCTTTGCCTACAAACCTCACCAGTCAGGTTTTTGGCCCCATCACAACACAGAGACTGCTTCTGTCAGGGTAACTCATGATCTCCTCATAGAAAGAGACTGAGGGCAATGTTCTATCCTGGTGCTCTTGGATCTCTCATCAGCATTTGACACAGTTGACCATGGAGTGCTTTTGGAACACCTGAAGAACTATATAGGCTTCACCGGTACAGCTTTGTGCTGGTTTGAGTCCTACATCTCTGGGAGAATGCAGCAGATAGCCTTGGGGAACTTTACCTTGGAGGCTTCTGCATTGTCCTGTGGAGTTCCTCAAGGCTTGATGCTCACTCCCATTTTGTTTTTTGTGTATATGGTGCAATTAGGGGAACTCATTAGATCGGACAGTGTTGGGTTTTGTTACTATGCAGATGATACTCAGCTGTACCTGTCTTGTTCTCCTGATGATGATCTCATGGCTTCTGTGCTGAGTCAATGCTTGACTGAAATAAATGACTGGATGGCCTCAGAATGGTGATTTCCCAACCTAGGTAAGACAGAGGTCATGGTAATTGAACCGTGATGCTGAAGCTTAGCTGCTGTAGATGGTGTGGTTCTCCCTTCAGGGGGTACCAATTTCTTATAGCAGATGATGCGTCAAAGAACCTGGGAGTCATTTTGGACTGCAGATTGACACTTGAACAGCAGGTGTCAGCTGTGGTCTAATATGGCTTTTACCACCTTCGAAACACTGCCAGGATCAAGCTGTTTCTAGCTCGAGAGGACCTAGTGATGATCATTCATGCTTTTGTCACCTTCAGGTTGGAGTACTGCAATGCTCTTTATCTAGGTTTATCTGGAGGTTTGATGCAACAACTGCAGCCAGTCCAGAATGCTGCAACCAAGATGATACTGGGCTCCTTAGATGATAGTGGGCTCCTCATGGAGTGATCATATCACACCTGTTCTGCATACTCTGCACTGGCTGCCTTTGTGGTGGTTCATCACCTTCAAGATCTGCTTGATAACATACAAGGCCCTACGCAGTTCAGGACTGGACTGCTTGAAAGAGCTCCTGGTTCCTTATCGCCCAATTTGCCCACTCTTCTCCACAGACACAGGCCTGCTTGTTGTTCCTCCTTCAAGACTGAAACTATCAGTCTTCAGAGCTTTTGGAGTGGCTGCTCCAGTCTTATCGAATTCTCTCCCTTCTCATATAAATATGGCCAACACATTGGAGGCCTTCGAAGCCTCTCTGAAAGGCTCTACCATGCCAGTTTAACATCTGTAATGTCGACTGGCATTACAGCGGCAGGAATCACGTTGACCGCAAATCGCAGTCGGCATGATTCCTTGCAGACTCCTGGTCCTGTTTTTCTATCGGGGGGCTTTGCCTCCTAAATTCTCCTTGCGGGGGGCACTGCCCCCGCACCCCTCAACTAAAGGATTGTTAACTCCAGTCAGAGTTAACTCAAGGTGGGGGTGCAGGACCTGGAGATAACATACCCCTGTCTCGGGCATACCATCACAGCAACCTGTCAGCAAGTGTCAATTTTGCTGACAGGAGTGTAATTCACTGTGTTGGTATCACCATATGGGGGGCATACCTCTCTGAAGACCTTCATGTTTCAACAGGCATTTTTTGAGTAATTAATGTCCCTTGTGGTGGATTAATGTACTTTAAATTAAGCTGTATTTTAAACATTTCTTATTTTATGTTGTTTTATGTCTAAACCTTGCACAGCCCTCAAAGCCTTGCTGGATTGGGAGCTTCACAAATAAACTTTGCCTTGCAGTCCCTTACCTTACTTAATTAACAAAATGACTTTTGAACCTGGTCTTATATTAATTTTTAGCACACTTTGACATCAGCTTTTGTGGTTGGGATTTTGTTGGGTAAAAGCCCTGTCTTGTTCATTAGTCCTCCCTCTGTCCAACTGCCACATAGGATACTACTCTGTTCTCTCATGAACTGAAATGTTCAGTCCCAGGTGTATTCTTTCCTTTTAAAAATCTAATGGACAAAAATGGATGACAATTCCTTCTATCATCCAGAAAGACAATAGCAAATCACTTAATATTTTGCTTGGTTCTGTCTAGAGATGTGATGTTTTACTTCGCTGGTGAAGTTTCTGCAAAGTTGCAAAATTCACCTTTGTAAATACCATTTCGCCACTTTACTACTTCGCATTGAGTTTTTCAGGGAAACAGAACTTTTTCAGATGGAGTCAGGCAAAGTTAAGGTGAAGTTAAGGCAAAATTGCAACTTCACCAGCAAAGCTGCATAACTTTTCCTGAAAAAGTGCCACTTTGCCTGCCAAAAACCTCACAGAGTCAGCACTTTGCACTTTGTGAATGTGGCAGACTTCACAAATTATTTTGCAGAACAAAGTTTGCTAACATTCTCTCATGCTGTCTTAGATATTCCCTCATATCTGCAGCTACTGTGTTGACATGCACTCCAAATTTATATATAGACATCTGTTTCATTCATCCATCTCTCATCACTACAAATAACATTTATGCCATTCTTCCACATCTGTGAAACAGAAAAATAGAAGTTGATAGCAGATACGGACCATTTACCCCACACAGTCTGTCTATTTTTCCTTGCCTATAGTATCACCACAGACCCTACTTAATCACCGGCTCCTTCTTCCCCCCATTCTTTTCCAGTAAGATTCCCTTATGTCTATCCGATGCATTCTTGAACCTCACCACTGTTTGCACCCCCACCACCTCTACTGGAAAGCTGTTCTGGGAATCCACATCTGTTACTGAGAAGTACTTCCTCAAACCTCTCCTGAATCAACCCCAATCAAACTTCATTGCATGTCCCCTGTTTTGAGCACCTTTTTTCTGAAAAACTACTTCCCTCCTTTACCCTTATTTACACCCTTGAGGTATTTAAAGGTCTCTGTCATATACCCCCTCTCCCTCCTCTCTTTCAGGGTGTACAGATTGAGGTCCATTAGTCTCTCCTCATAGGGCTTCTGTTGTACACCCTGCACCATTTCAGTTGCCCTCCTCTGGACTGGCACCCCTCTGTCTATGTTTTTTTAGAGCTGAGGTCTCCAGAACTGGACATAGTACTCTGTGTGGGGTTTTATCAGTTGTCTATACAGAGGCAACACCACCTCCTCCTCCTTCTTCTTTCTGATTCTGATACCCCTCTATATACACCCTAGCATCCCTCTAGAGCTCCCAACTGACTTGTTGCACTGCCTGATCACTTTTAGGTCATTACATATGATTACCCCCAGGTTCTATTTTTTGCTTGGTGGTCATCAATGCCACTCCTCCCGTTTGTACTCCACCCCTGAGTTTCTGTACCCTAAGTGCATTATTTTGCAAAGCGTTTCGAACTGAAACACAACTGCCTTACCACTGACCACTCCTCAAGTTTTCTCAAGTCTCCGCACTTCCTTTCTACCCCTTTGGAGTGTCACAGATGCAGATTTTGCAGATTTTGTTGTCATCCACAATGAGACGGACCTTGCCTTCCAGTTCCTCTGCAGTGTCATTTATAAAAGCATTAAAGAGCACTGGTCAAAATATATTTTCCCTCTGTATGGACCAGATGCAGACTTGTTCAGCCTTCAATGGATTATTATTTACCATGACAATTTAGTTTTTATACAAACTTATCCTTTTCTAATGCTTGGTATTTCACACAATGCATTTTAGAATTGGTATATATAGTACCTTATACTTATTTTTGCTCTCTTGTTATTCATTCATTTGAAATTATTGCTCACATTCCATTTTTACTCTGGAGTGTCAAACACATCTTCTTCTCTCATATTACCCATAGTAACATAGTAATTTAAAGTCAGAAGGGACTCAAGATTCACCATGGTCCCCCCAAGCATAAGCAGGGAAGAAATAAGTATGCTGTGCAAACATATGCCAATTTATAGGAATTCCTACTCGCTCTACTAGCTAGAGTACCTGGTGATTCCCTTGGTAAGTGGAAATTGATCCTGACATTCTTAAATACCTGTGCTGCCTTCATATCCACTGGCTCCTCTGATAGGCTGCTCCATAGGTTCACCTCCTTCTGAAGAAAAAGTGCCTCCTAACATTATTCCAGAATTTACCACCCCTGATCTTCAGGGTGTGTTTCGGTATACTTCTGCAGGACACCAGATCAAACATCTCTGTTCAGTCTTGTTGAAACATTCAGTATGTGAAAGACTGAGAGGATATCCTCTCTCAGACTACTTTTCTCCAGGATGAACCTGTTAGGGGTCTCCAACCTCTCCTCACATATTTTATCTTCCATAATGCTGATCATTTTGCTGGTCATGCATTGCACTATCTTGACTGCTTCAGTGCCCATGTTGTATAGAGGGGTCCAGAACTACTCCAGAAGAGCCCGACCAGTGGCTTTTAAAGTGGTGGGGTTACTTCCCCTGCTTTTCTGGTCAACCCCTTCTGATTCAGTCCAACATTCTGCTGGCCTTTCGTAACAGCCCCTTGCCTTTAATAACCCTCGGGTTCGTGTCCTCCTCAACTGCAGCAAAAGGAGCCCCACAATGTGTGCTGATCCTACCTCTGTTTTTCCTCATCAAGTTTAGCAACTTTCATTTGGCTACACTGAATCTTAGGCTCCTGGAGTTGAACCAATTGACCAGCTTGTTCAAGTCCTCCTGAAGGTCATCCCCATCCTCAAAGGAGTTCCTCTTAGTGCTATATGTTTATTTATTTATTGAAATGTTTCACCAGGAAAGGCACACTGAACAACAAGTTGCTTGTCTCATAGTGCAGCCTTGGGGAGAGGGTATCAGGGAAATCATGCATACCTACATACAACCAAACATTAATACAAATTATACAGATGCATGACAGTGTAACAATGCTGAAAATTACAGAAAGTAATGCACATTATAAGTGGAGCAATGAAAATATATATTGTTAACAAACTTGAGTGAACGGATAAGGGCAACCTTCCATTGTACCAGCTTTATCCAAAGGGAGATAAATAATGTTGAACCAGCTAGCAGGTGAACAGAGCAGAGTAAAACATAGACACATAGAATGTGATGGCAGCTAAGGACCGCTTGGCCCACCTAGTCTGCCCATTTCTCCTACCTAATGGATGTGCTGTAGATCCTAGTTAACCAAAAGGTAATGGGAAAAGGGGAATTAGCCGCAGATACAATTTACAGAGAGGAAGTTTTGCAGGGCTGAAGAGATGAAGTGGCGGGACGATGAGTGGTGAATCTGGTGAGGAAGAGTGTTCCATACTTTAGGGGAGCGATGCGAGAAGGCCATCTGGCCTACAGCGGTTGACTTATGAGGAACTACCATTAAATGAGAGTCATAAGATCTAAGGGAATGGGCTGGGGGGGGATGGATAGTGAGGAAGTTAGATATGGGGTGAGCATTGCAAGACGTCTGCTGGTGACTCCAACGTCCAGATCATTGATAGAGATGTCGAAGAACCGTGGCCCTGTACTAATCCCTGAGGGATGCCACTGATTACCTCTCTCCACTTGGAGTAATGCTCAGCTACCACCACCTTCTGCTACCTGCCCCCAAGACAATTGACAATCTACCATGTGTATATCTTGTGTACACTGCCCTGGTTTACTTTGTCCAGCAGCTTGCCTTATATCACAGTATCAACAGCATTGCTGAAGTGCAAGAAGATTGATTCCATATCCAAGCTGTCCATCTCCCTGGTCAACATCTCAAAGAAGGTGATCAGATTGGTTTAGCATGGTCAGCCCCTCATGAAACTATGCTGAACTGAATCAAGAAACTTGGCTTTAACCTAGTGCTTCATTATTCTATCCTTAATAATGCCCTCCAGGATCATTCCCAGCACTGATAACAGGCTGACCAGTCTGTAGTTGCCCTGGTCTGCCCTTGCCATCTTCTTGAAGATGGGAACTACTTTGGCTACTTTCTAGTCCTCCAGCACTACATCTATCCAGACAGACTCCTTAATGATTTCTGCTAGTGTCACCACCAATTTTTCTTTTGCTGTACTATTATCCTAGGGCTATTCTGGCTGCCCATTAGAAGTTACCTGCCTTGCTTTTTGCCAGTTAGTAAGCTACCAGGGCAGAAATGACATCCACTGGCTATATTGTGACTACTCCTGATGTTATGTGCCCTTCCATTGGACTGTCTTCCAACCAGGTCTCTTTGGTGAACATTGAAGTGAAGTATTTGTTAAGCATCTCAACCATAGCCTTTGACTCTCTCACAGCTACCTCTTCCTATGCCTGTTTGTAACTTCTCAATTCCTTCCTTCACCTGCCTCCTTTCATTTATTATCTGGGAGAAGGCTTATGTGTTGTCTGCAGCTTCTGCTGCTATCTTGGCTTCTAGTCCTTCTTTGGCTTTTTTCATTTCTGTTTGCCATTCACTGGAATGAGACTTTGGCCTTCTTTCTACAAGATGGACTGATCAGCAGTTTCCAAGCAGGTATCCAAGTAATGCCTTCTAGTTTTTCTAAATGAAACAATGTATATTCTGCTGTGCAAGGAGACCCTACCCAGTGAATATGTCACCGGGGTTACAGCGCAGGAAAATCTGTGCTGGAAAAACAGTGTGTGACAGTATAGCTACAGGGATAGCATAGCTCAAGTCAGTTAATGCTAACCCTGTAGCTGTCATCATGCAGGAGGAAGAGGACAATGGGAGAACTGTGTGGTGCTTTGCTAAGCTACTCCTGTGGTGCAGGGGCTAGGGCTAGGGCTAGGAGTAGATTGGCTGGCAGAAGGTGCAGATGACCAGGGTTTGATTCCTGGTCCTGCAACTTTTTTTGATTCAGTCCCCTGCCGGCTGTTTTTTTTAAGTTGTACACCCCACCCTGCAGTTTTGACCCTGTGCCCTCCTAACAGAAATATGATCCCTTGAGGTTCCTCCCCATCCCTGAGTTGCCTGCCCCACGCTAGGTTCCTCCCCATCCCTGAGTTGCCTTCTCCCATGGTTCTTCCCCATCCCCAAGTTGCCTCCCCCTGAAGGTGATTATTTATAGATTGGGGCTGTGGGTGGCAAAGGGTGGTCATGGGGGAAGACCCTCCGCCAACACACAGTGTAGCTTTTTGTGTTGTTAATTTGGTATGGTAGCATTCTGTGTTTTTCTGGGCCGTTACCATTCCTTTCACCATTTTTCATCTGCGGTTTTTGACCATGCTGTACTTGATTTCATTTTCTTCACCTAGTGCCAAAGAAAACTACTGTAGTAAGACATTTTGAATAACATTTTGCACAGCCACTTTTCCCTGTGTTCAGAATAAGCCCACCAAATATCGCATATCTGGTGGATTTGTTTCACCATATTGGAATTCCTTATTTTCCAGGTAAAAGTTTAGGACCAGAAATCAAAACAGAATTCTTGGAATAACTTCAGACTCTCCTAAGATGCCAGACCATCTTACAATAGAAATGCTGTCCAGTATATCTGCCAGGATTGCCTAATTTTTATCTAGGAAATCATGTATGATAAAAAAATAATTCTCTCACTACTGGCCCCACATTAATTTTGCTAAGTGCAATACTCTACAAGGCAGATCCTTCATATTTCATCTGCTCAATTGGTGACCTCCACAATCAAAACAGATGGCAAGGCAAAGGCAAGGCACATTTTATTTCTAGGGCACCCAATCCCTGAGGCTCTGGGCACCTAACAAAAACATGAGAAATCTGACAGCAATTAAGATAAAAACATTACAAAATAAATAAAATTCAAATTCTGGTTTTACAGTCATCTATAATAATTAAAACAGTCAGACATAAAATCATTCTGTAAAAGCCAGGCAAAAGAGGTGGGCTTTTAGCCTCTGTTTGAAAGTACCAATCGAGGGGGCCTCCCGGATTGCAGATGAAAGCGCGTTCCACAGGGTCATCCCAGAGACACTAAATGGTCACTCACCGGATGTCTTGAGCCAAATCCTGGGAACATCCAGGAGGCCCCTCGAAGAGGAGTGGAAGGAGTGAATAGAGGCTGCAGGTATCAGGAGCTCTGACAGGTAGCCAGGACCCAGTCCATATAGGGCCTTATAGGTGAGCAAACCCACCTTGAAAAGGACCTTCTGCCTGACCAGCAGCCAGTACAGGGCACGCAGGACCAGGGTCACATGACAGAACCTGGGCAGGCCCATCAACAACTGGGCCACTGTGTTCTGCACCAGCTGCAGCCTGTGAAGGCTCCCTCTCATGACTCTGAAGTAAAGAGTGTTACAGTAGTCGAGCCTAGTGGTAGCAAAGCCATGAACTAGTGTTGGCAGATCCTTGGGTGGAACGAGGGGCTTGATCCTGGTGATGTTCCACAAGTGGTAAAAAACACTCTTAACTACAGATGAGACCTGATATTCAAAGGTCAGCCTGCTGTCCAGGATCATGCCTAGATTATGCACCCTTGGGGAAGCCACCAATGGAAAAGACCCCAGGAAAAGACCTGTGTCCACTCCAAGCTGAAACCCATCACGCCTGCAATCACTAGCACCTCTGTCTTATCCGGGTTTAGTCACAGCTAACTGGAAGCCATACTGCCATTGATTTTACCCAGACAGATGTTAAGCACATCGATAGCACTGGCTGTTCCAGGTGCAAATGACAAATACAACTGGGTGTCATCTGCATAACAGTGAAACTCCACACTGTATTGCCTAATGATCTCACCTGGGGCAGCTTTTACACTGCGAACAGCATCGATGACAAGATCAAGCCTATGGAACTCCACATGACAGAGGCATTGGGGAGGAGGAGAATTTCCCCATCACAACCCGCTGCACAATATTAGAGATACAGGACTCAAACCATCTGATGACAACACCGGTGTGTCCACAAAACTCACAGAGCCAATCAAGAAGCACGACGTGGTCCATGGTGTCAAATGCTGATGAGAGATCAAGGAGCACAAGAACTGACCTGTCTCCTCTATCTGTAGCCTTGAGTAGGTCATTATGTACACTAACTAGAGCTGTTTCTGTGCTGTGTAGCCTGAAAACCTGACTGAAATGGCTCATAGATGTCAAAGGACATGAGGTGATCCTCAAGCTGCAGTGCCACCAATTTCTCAACAACCTTGCTCAAAAATGGAAGGTTGGAGATTGGACAGTAATTCACCAAGACGTCTGGGTCGAGGGAAGTTTTCTTTAGGAGGGGTCTCACCAGCGCTTCTTTCATAGCCATAGGGAACACCCCTTTCACCATCAAGCACTGGGCAATCCTGGTGAACACTGGGCCAACAGCCTCAGCGCATCCCATTAAGAAATGTGTCAGGGCTGGGTCCAGTTAGCAAAATGTGTGTTTCAGCTTTAAGATCACCCCAGTCACATCACACACCTCCACTGGCCTAAACTCCTCCCAGACAGGCAGAGTGCCTCTGCTCCCACCAGTCCAGCCACTGCCAGGTGTAAGCTTCCCTGCAGGAATCCCCAACTGGAAAGACGACACTCTGTCAGAGAAGAACAGAGTGAACTCTTCATACAAAGTGAATGAAAAAGTCTTCTTCAACTGTAGACAGGCAGGATGGAGAAGCCTGTCCACAGTCCAAAAAAGCTGAGAAGGTCTGTTCTTCCCTGTGGCAATCTCCCTGGACAGGAATTCTGTCTTCTTATGGGAGATTGCCTCCTGGTACTCACCATAGTGGGCATGTAGAACCAGGTTCTTAGCCTCCAGCTGGGTCTTCCACCAGTAACACTACAACTTCTGACCCTTGATCTTCATCACCTTGATATCCCCATCAAACCATGAGGCTCTCAAGTGAGAGGATCTGGGTTGTATACGAACTGGAGTGATGACATTCAGTGCTTCGGACACCACCTTGTTATAGGTGGCCACCGCCTCACCAGTGCCAATCGCACAAGCCGCCTCAACTCTAGATAGGTCAGCTAATGCCAGTAGTCCCTCTGGGTGTAAACCCCTTAAAGGGCAGTAGCTGGCCATCTCCACAGGGGAAGAACTATCAGGGAGTGCTCCAAATTTGAACCCTATGGTGCAATGATTGGACCAAGAGATCCAATCAGTCTTGAGGCAATCAACCCCAAGACCCAGATGGAACACCAGATCAAGTGTGTGGCCATGCTGGTTGGTCACAGAAGCAACTGCTTGTGTCAGGCCCAGTGATGACATTAACTGGAGAAGGTCATAACCAAACTGAGAGGATTCATCGTCGACCCAAGCATTGACGTCCCCCCAGGATTAAATACCTGGGGGACTCCAACACCTGGTCAATGGCAAAGTCCGCTACCTCCTGCAGGAATTCTCCTCCTGGCCCCAGAGGGCAGTGAATAAGGAGAATCCTGCAGCCTGCACCTGGACTCTCACGCACAGCAACACACTCAAAAGACCTGATGCTACCAACCGAATGCACCGTGAAGCCCAGGTTGGCTCTGAAAATGATTGGCACACCCCCACACCTGTGATCCTTCCTCGGGCAGTGCACCACAGAGTATCCAGTGGGGAATGGCAGCCTCTAAAACTGGACCAGCATCATCACCCAGCCAGGTCTCTATTATGCAAACCAGATCGACAGAAGAAACCAAGTCCTCAAAAAATAGCTGTCTTGTTTCTCATCAACCTGGCATTGCAAAGCACCACCCAAAGAGGATTAGAGAAGGCAGCCAGTCCTCTAGTTACTTGCCCACTCAGTCTGGTTGGACCCTTGGGTACGGGAACCGCACATGTCTAGCATCTCTCTTGGCCCTGTTTAAACCCAGGGCATCTCCTGTACCTAACAACCTCAATGCTCCTCACCACCCCCTCCTCAGCTACTCTCCGCCAACAATGACATACCCATCTCCTTGAAATCTCAACCTCCCTGCAGTGCCTGGCAGCAGTAGATGAAACCAGGAGGTCAGTAAAGGGGTGGCGGTCATGAAGCAGAGAAGCAGCATAGGTAATTCGTACCTGGCCAAAACCCCAACACATCACTGCCTGGTATGTTTGCCTAAACTAGGAGAACACAATTAAAACAATCTAAACTAAATAAACATAACCATCAATTAATAATCAAAACACAGTTCTAACTACTTATTTATCCATCATTCACACAGCTAAAAATAATAAAAAATCCCCCCTACACAGATACTCAGCAATCACACGCTATCTAAACTCCCAAATTCCACCCACCAAAATCACCTCCCTAAAAATCAGCATTATTTATTGTCCGGGAGAGGAACTGAATGCAATTCAAGGGGAAAACCAAAGTTCAATGCAGCAATATAAAAAGTCCAACAGTGTTAGACAAGTGTCCTGAAATGAAATTGTCAGTCCAAGAAAAACTCGCTCTCACCGAGCTATATGTACCTCCAAATCCCAACAGGAAAATATTTAGCTGATAATAGATGTTGAGAGGAAATCATCCTGGGAGGGTCCTAGTTTAGTAAGTCAGAAAAACTAACCCCAGCAGAACTTTCACTAATGCTGAGGTAGTAAACTGTGAGGAGCAATAATTAGGAATGAACTCACTGGCCCGTAGCAAGTCCAACTTCAACCCCCGGTGCTTCTCTCACAAGCACCGGAGGCAGTCTGGACTAGTCTCCTTCTGATGGAAAATATACTGCACTTGCAACAATGAATGCAACTGGCAGAATGAGATTCATCCAGGCTCATGGACACTGTACAACTTTAGCCATGCTTGGCCATCCACTCACCAACCGAAGTTCATAGCGGTCAAGCAATAATCTATCCGGTATCCAATTCAGCAGGGCAAGCTCACGTTGCCACGCCATGGGCTAGCTCAGTAGTTCTGCACAGTTCTTTCAGGCTTAAGCGTCTCAGTAGGTAAAACAACAGGAAAGCCTTCCAGCACCCCGGGATCAAGTTGGCCCTCAGATTTCACTTTCTCCACATCGAAGGACATTATTCAAATCAGCATAGGTCCTGCAGTACACTCGTCCCGGCCATGCAGAGATCCGTATGCCATATCATCCCTTCTGCTAGATCCAATTTTGCCATGCAGTACAACTTTTTTTCCAACTGAAATAGAATAACTATTTTTCTTGGAAAAATGTTTTTTTCTCTTTCTCAAAGTATTAACTGATTTTTCACCTTGCATGTCTTTGTGGCCTATCATCACAGTAACAGGTTTGCTGGACCATACCATATTATCAATAAAGACAGTGTATCTTCATCATCTATTATGAACTTTCTACATAAACTTAAAGACTTTCCCTTCACAGGTACTTTACCATCAAATCTGTTTACATTCCAGGTACCTCTAACACGATAGCAAACAGTCTTTCCCATTTTCAATTAAAAAAATAAATCAGAAAATTTGCAAACCAATGCAAAACTCCAGCTCCTCCATTCCATGACCTCATCATGATGCAATCTTCTACACACACAGTTGTGCAGGCATACACAAGATTTCCATGTTGTCTACATGCACCACACCACTCTGCACATGTATGGACTGCTCTTTCCTCATATAGATAAATATTTTTTAAAACAACAAAAAAAAATGTAAGTGCACACTATACTTTTCAACCCTTCATGTCACATTGGATGGGAGGGACAATAGCTAAGGGTGCCATTTAGTTCCCCCAAGACTCTGGGGGACAGTACTGGAGGATAGTGCTCAAGCACTACAGCAGGGGTTTTCCTGGTGTAGAGTCCACACCCTCTGCCAGCCCTTCAAACCATATAGCACGTATTATGGGTCATCAGGATCATAATCTTCTCCCCTTTGGCGCCTGCTGGACCACCACATAGTGCAGATGGAGGAATGGGATTCGGTGATAGTAGTCATATCCACCAACACTGCAAATACCACAGAGTATTCTGCATGTGCCACAGGGCCCTCTGCAGCCACTGGTAGCCCAACAGCCCTGTATAGGGCTTCAGGACCCTTTTATGGATTGGGCTCTAAGGATTAATGCACTATTTTGCACAATTTTGCACTATTTTGCACTCCTTTGCTCCCACAATGGCATCTGCATATAACACCTGATGAGAAAACTATTAATATTTCTATGTCTTCCAAAATCTCAATATTAAGAACACATCTACAAAACAATTTTTCATTGTTTCTTCATTCTGTAAAGACACCTGATAGCTTAATCATGTAACAATCAAACAATACCTTTCAGACATTAAAATTCACCTGCATTTTCAAAATTGCACATGTCCATAGATCTTGGCTTGACCAAACTTGATCGATGTTTATCTTCCAAGTGTACTGAAAACCATTGCAACACCTGAGCCGAATGAACATCCTATAAACTTCAGTGTATTTGTGTGCCTATTTACTGTTGTCTGTTCTAGAATTTCTAACCAGGAAAATACCTGCTAATCCAAACAGTTATGATGCTCAGTTACTTCAACTTTGTAACACCTAGAGAATTTTACACTTCTTTTTCTGTAATCCTACCAAACACATTTGTTTCTCAGGTCTCCCAAACCTATCTACTGAGTCTTACATGCTCCATCTATAAACATCTCAGACAGACTGGCAGAAGACATAATTTCAATCACCTACTTTCAAACTCACAATAATCTCTGTCCAGTATCCATAACTGATACATTTCTGACCACCAAGACATACTCAACATATTCACAACCTTTGTTCATCACTAATTAAGGTTATATTAGGATGACGCCATGGTTCGACAGCCATTTAAGGACTGCCATATCAAAACTCGGTCTCAAACCACTTCACAACTCAGAAAATTTTTTCACATAGAACTACAGCTTCCATTAAGAAAATCACTCTTCTCATCGTCAAGATTCTGTAACACTGGGCATATTCTGGCTTTGCAGCATACAATTTAAAACACATTTGCAGAACTCCACTCCCTCATTGGTCACTCTCCTCCTAAGTAATGCCTGGAGGGAAGGTACCATAAGGCATGGGATCACAAGACGTTTTCCCCACCTGAGGAGGATTCCTCACCTTCATACTAAAGGTACAGTATTTTTGCTTAAACATCTCTGTGAGTAAAAGGAGACTGAGTTGCAGTACTAATTCTCTTTGTTTTTTGAATGATGTCAGTCACCCTCATTCATCTGTTTTTATTGACAAGATGGACAGTGCTTCTCTTGCACCTTTAAGGAGGGTAGAAAGTCTTTACTGCAAGACTGGAGAGTCATGGCTAAAATCATAGATACATAAGCACAATGTAATATGCAACCACTGATCCAGCAAATTAATAAAGCTTGGATTCCAATTTGGTGGGAAAGCAGATCCTGACTTCATCCATCAAATCCTCACCTCTCAAAACTTGGGGTGCTAGTTTGCAGAACCCCGTTCCTCCCAAACTTTTCATCCATTTCTCTGGAAAATGGAGTAAAAATGGAGCAGATAATTAGACCAGATGTTAACTCTCTAACCCAGATAGCAGCTATCTAGCCCTAAATGTTTAAAACATTGTGACTCAAAATGCAGAAAGTGGAACTATCCAGTCAGTAGCCATTGAAATGGATACTACACTACCTTTCTCTTATTGTGATCAAGGCATGAGAGTCACCAGGTGCTAAAACAATGAACACCCTGGGACATATTTTCCATGCACAGAAATAGCACAAGGTCTCTCTAGTCTGTGGTAGTTGGAATTTGTGCTATGTTGGGGATTTTGTAAATCCTATAGAGCTTGCATGATTTTTCACACAACTTCTAATGGTAAAATGTTTGCTCTTTGGACTGTAAAGCCCTGAACTGTAGCCACAGTTGAAATGCATCTTCAAGTTGTATCCTCTGTTTTGCTATTTGAACTGACCATACCCCCAATCCTCCTAAATGAATTAATAATATCCCACCATTTCTTTAAGTAAACAAATATATCTTATGATATAGTAACATGCTATTGTGTTGGCAGATGTGATTTAGAGCCTATCTTGTAACCTCCTTGCCACATTGCAAGTGTAACCCCTAGGTGGCGTTATCCCATGGGCTACTACCCCTGCCTGCTTGGCTAGTAGCAGGTTAAGGGGCCTAGGTTCTGCAATGGGTGCCTCCACCCGGAGGTATGGGTTGGTAGTGGTCAAACCTGGGCACAGCCCTCCTGGACACTGTAACCCCCCTCTTTCCCATCTAGTGGCCTTAGCAATATACAATAATCAGTTTCTCAGTACCCCTTGTGCACCATACAAGTACCCACACTGTTTTCACTTACCACGAGGGCTGGTTCCTGTGTCTCGACCCTGGGAACCCCCTGTAAAACAAGGTTATGCACAGCAAATAGCAACAGTACAGTACTCTTGGCACAAACTGGAACCACAGTCTAGTTAAATGCAGAAAAAGTCAGATCTGATTTATTCATGGGACTTGATCAAGGAAGGGCATAATCAGGTTGATTTGCTTAAAGGCTATATTAATCAAACAGTTATGCATGCGCTTTAAGTCCCCCACAGTCACACCTCTTGTACCAGGTAGGGAGACAATGGCTATAGCCAGAATGTTGCAGCTGGTTGGGGCCCTGTGGATGGAAGAAAGCAACATGCACAACACACACTATTTATAATCCAGAGCCAGAGGGCTCAGTTCATGAAAGAAAAAGCAACCAGACAATCAAATGACGACACTTTAGATTTAGCTGTTGTTGCAGGGAGCTACCCTGATGTTTACTTACGATACCCAATACTGGACACAGGCAGGACGAAATCGAGACTGCAGGTTGTTGAGCTGGATTGCCCGGAGAAGCAGGGCCCACATGAATCACTGAGGCGTTGTTCCTGTTCAAGTGTTGAGCAAGGAGCTGATCCCCAGGCAGGTCTCTCATTGATGGCTTTCTCTGTGCAGTGGGTAGTCAGGCTGGGCCAGTGTGTTATGGCCCAGGCCCAATGGAGATGATTTTGGATTCAGTCCATGGGGCTGGATGCAGCTTCCAGCAAGCAGAATACAGTTCAAACCACAGTGGGGAACCAAATCACGACCCACTAGCAGCACACAGCACATTTACATGTAAGAAAATTCTAATGCAGTTTCCAGCAAGCAGAACACAATTCAAATCACAGTGTGGAACCAAATCACGACCCACTATAAGCACACAACACATTCACATGTAAGGAAATTCCACTGTACCAGGCAAAAGGCTCTCCGGTTGCAATTACAGAGTCTCTGCACAATCCGGGAGTTCAGAGGTGGCTGGAGGTCCAGACAGGCCGATCACATTCAGAAAATCTTTGGTCTTCTTCAGGTAGGAGCCTGATCACAATTCAGTGGCTTACTTCGCTCTCCAAGTTCAGATTCAGTCCAAAAAAGGCGCAAGTTCCCTCTAAGGGACAGCAGGCAGGCATGCAGGCCAAAACTCAGGCCTTTCCACAGTTCTCCCACATGCATCAAGGCTGGGGCTGCTTCTTGAATCATTCAAGCTGTTATCTCTTCACTTCCCAACTCAGATCTAACTGAAACTGCAAGCAGTGTGGGACTTTCCACAAGATCCAAAAGGTTTGGTTGGCTGATCTGTCTGTCAGTCACAACAAGGGCTCCCCCTCCAGGTTATTTTAGGTGCCAAAAGCCCAAAACTACAATTACTACAAGTTTTGGCCCTACCAATCCCCTGTAGGCAGGCTGCATTTCAGATTCCCAAATGTACTGATTGGCCCATTCTGCAGTCTGGGACTAAGATGATGGAAACAAACAGAACTGTCCATGCTGCAAAAGAAGGCAGGTTTGAACAAACTGCAATATTATTACTACACTAACAGTTGATCAGCAAACAAGTACATTTTCTAACAGAGCTCCCTCTCAGATTAATTATGACTGCAATCCAGGCAGCTCTTAAAGAGACAGTACACAGAGGCTATACAGGCTCTCTCTGGCAATCCCATTTAAACTGCTAAAACACAGAACACCAGCCTGGCAGTGAGCACTAAGGCAAGCTCAAGGAAGACTTTTTGGGAACCCCCTTTTGTAGGGGGGTTACACAAGGACTGTATTAAACTGGAGTACTTACCTGTCCACCTGTCCAAGCTTATCAAACAGATTACTAACCCTAAGCATGTGCTCAGGAAACCATCTAACTGTGCTATTAAAGTTTTAACATTATTAGTTTCCCCTACCTTTACTGTATGGGTTGTTCTATATGTTAACAACTTTTAGTGAGCTGTAATGCAACTTGTGGTTTCCCTTGTGCAGTCCCTCCTTAGCTTGAGTGTAAATCCTATAGTGCTGATTGCATTCACCAGCTCAAACATTTGAGAATTCTTTGCTTTACCTGTTCCTTTTAATATTTTGAACACTATGATAATGTCCCATGTTAACTTTCCTTTCCAAAGACTAAGTATTATGTTTACTGACTGTCCAAACTCTTTTTGTAACTCTTGCCCCCATGACAAGAATATGCTTGGTGACCCCTGTACTATACATTCTCAGTCTCATCAGTGTCCTTTTTGCACTGCAGTACCCAGAGTAGGACACAGGAAGGAAAAGAAATAATTAGTTTTAATGTTATATATTGCCTTTCATTCAATCTGCATGCCATGGTATATTTATTTATTGAAATTTGTTGACTGGGTAGGCCTACTGAAATGAGTGTCCCTTTTCCAGGGGTGACCCAGAATTAATTACAAAACAATAACAAAAAAAATACACATACAGGATCAAAATGTACAGAAACCAGATTAGAAAATACAACAGAACACACGTGTGAAGTCATAGAACAAATCCACCACAGAACAAAAACAGGATTAATTACAGTTTAAGTTATATTGCATGATCCGAAAGCAGGTAAGAGTATTATGGTGCTGTGACAACATGGATCTGGCTAGCATACTGGGGGCAGACCATGTCAAAAGCTTTGAAAAGATCAGTGAACATAGCTAATGTGAAGAGTTCCTTATCTGTCCAAGTAAGGATGGAGTCAGTGAGCCAAAAGAGAGAGGTGATAGTGAAGTGGTTGAGCCTGAAGCCAGACTGGATAGGGTTGAAGAAGAGGAGTCAAATAGGAAAGTGGTGAGCTGGGAGTGGAAAACGTGCTTCTGAATCTTGTAAAGGCCAGGTAGGAGGGAAATAGGCTGGTAATCTCCTGGGTTCAAAGTGTCACACCCTTGTGAAGAGGAATAACTAGCAATCTACCAGGCATGGGAAACTGCTAAGGAGAGGAAGAAGAGCTTTAAGAGTGCAGAGATGGACCTGGAGATGAATGAACATTATAACAATGATATACTGGGTACTGCACCCTCAACACAGCAGTACAGCTACCGCTTGTGATGGTGGTGACCAGAGTTTGGAAGTGAGCGCAAAAAGCATTGGGGGTCAGCCATGGTAAGAGGATTGAGCATCTGAGTAGATGGACACTCTCCTTCAGGAAGCGAGGGAGGGATGGACATGCAAAATGCAGTGTCAGGAGCCTGCAGACTACACTGAGAGGGGCAGCATGCACATCAGTGCACTGGCCTTGCCGGCAACAATGAAGCTCAAAGTGTGCTCTCTGTAAGAAGGGTGTAAATGGGAAAAAAAACAATAGGGCTGCTCGTCAAATGAAGTCACCCCCACCCCCATGACCAGTTCAGGATATCATCTCCACAAGACCCCAGAAACAGTTACAAGATGTGCCTTTGCCATGGAAATAAGATATAAATAAGGCACTACTGCCAAGAAGCTGTACATCAGGAACCTACCTCAATGGGCAATCTGCAGGAGGCAAATCACAGTGAGATGGGGGCACACTGAGAATCCTAGAGCAACTTCCGGGACCGTGCTTCTGAGGTCAGTTAGGCTGCACTGGCAAATTGGTAGGAGGTCCATGCTGATGCCAATCAGATGATAAGTAGAACAAAAAAAAATATTGATATTCCGGGATTGCCCAACTGAGCTGAGAGATATGAACATAGGAACATATGAAACAATTAACAGAGGAAGGCCATACAATCTATTGAATCTGTTCTGATACAAAGATTACATTGGGCCCCATTCCCCTCCTCTCCATGCCTGAACCTCCCCTTTACCCTATCCCACCCTCTCTTAACCCACCCCCCACTGTCTTTTGAGTGATGACATCAATTGGGAGTTCATTCCATCCAGACACTACCCTCTCAGTAAACAAGTGTATTCTGACCTCCTTCTTGAATCTTCCTCCTGTCAGCTTAAGACAGTGTCCATTAGAGGTCTTGTTATCACTGAGACAGAAAAGATTCATACTCATGCTGCATAGTCATACTGGGTGATAGACAGAAGATGGCTTGAGGCCCATTATGTCTGTCTATTCAAATTAGTAGGTCCAAAGTACCCCTCCATTGAGAAGATGATTATCGTATCTATTTTTGAAAATATCAATACTGTCACTTAGAATTATATCATTTGGCAGACTGTTCCATAGCCTACCCACACGTTGTGAATAGGTGTTAAGTCTCCCATTCCTCATGCTATATTCTAATCTAATTTTATACTTATGTGATCTTAGCCTTGGAGGGTTGCTATGAATTTCAATACCCAGCTCTCTCATGAGTTCTTTATCATTCATTATTTTGAACCTCATAAGTAGAACCCCCCCACACACACACACGTCTGTGCTCAAGGTGATACAGCCCTAGGTGGGCTAATTTGTCTTCATATATCATATGCCTCAACCCCTGAATCAACTTTGTTGTCCTGTGCCAGACCCTCGCCAGATTGTCTATATCCTTTCTCATATAAGGACTCCATAATGGCGTGCAGTAGTCCAAATGAGGTCTAATAAAAGCTGTGTATAAAGGTATTATGCAATGTGTATTCCTAGATAAGGTTTTTTTTAATGGCATTTATTATATGGTTAGTTTTTTGCACCAGTTTAGTGCAATGGCTACTAAAGTTCCTGATCAATGAATATTCCAAGGTCATTTTCTGTTTCTACTTTCTTGATTAATTTAGTGTTTAAGTAATAGCCCTGTTTATTGCTATGTTTCCCCAGATGTAGAATGGAACATTTATCAATGTTAAAAAGCATATTATTTTTTACAGTCCATTTTTCTATTTTATCTAATTCATTCTTGAGTTTACTTCAATTTTGGTCTATGTCAACAGGACCCCCCAGTTAGATGCTGTCAGCGAACTTGACAATCAAGCTATTTATGTTAATATGTAAATTGCTGATAAATATTACAAAGAGCACTGGGCCCAATACTGAACCCTGTGGGACCCCACTGATCACCTCCCCCCTCAGAGTAAACCTCCCTTATTCTCACTCTCTGTTTTCTGTTGTGCAGCCAGTTCTGTACCCATGTTATGATTTTTTTTTATCAACTTGTACTATTTTTAATTTTTAAATAAAGCACAGTGTGACACCTTATCAAAGGCTTTTTGGAAGTCTAAATAGACCATGTCAACAGGCACATTATCATTTATATTTTTGTTCACTTTCTCATAAAAGCATAGTAAGTTAGTAATGCATTATCTGTTCTATTTAAAGCAGTGTTGTTTTAAGTCATTATATCTATTTTTTGTGAGGTTTTCTTCTAGTTTTATTTTTATCAGACTCTCTACTATTTTACTCAGTACCAAGATCAAACTAATTTGTCGGTAGTAAAACACTACAGATTTATCAACTTTATTAAATATAGGAACCTCTGTTGCCATTGACCAGTAGGTTTAGAACAAAAGGTTATGATGCCCATGAAAGGGAACAATTCCCTGGATCTAGTATTGACAAATGCAGATAATATCCTTGATGTTTCTGTAAAGGATCACCTTGCCAACAGTGACCATAATATGGGTATATTTTCATATACTGGAGGTTGCAGTATCGACACAAGAGTAACATATGTCAAAAACTACAATACAACTGACCATCAGAAAACAAAAAACACACTAGGTAGTATCAAACGGGAGAAAATTCTAACAACTCTGACAGTTGACAGTTGAAGACTGTTTATTTATTTATTTATTTTATTTATTTCAGTTGCAGATGAATACCTTTGAGCCAACAAGGCTCTTTTACAAAGGTTCCATGTCAGGTAGATGACAAACAAGAATTACAAAGGTTCCATACCAATAGGACAAGAGACAAAATTACAGAGGTAGTTTGATGAACAATGCAGGAAGAAAGAATATTGACTAGCTGTACAAGTAGGCGAGTAGGCTATTACATTGAAGTCATATAGTTAGCATTATTAAAGCATTAAAGGAATGGCATGTGCCCAATAAGAAAATCAATAAAAAAGAGGAAAGGTGCCATTATGGGTGAACACAAAATTACAACAACAAATTAAAAAGAAAGATAGAGCTTATATTAATTACAAAAAAAGCAGTACTAGCACAAATAAAACACAAATAAAGCTAAATACAAGAAAGAGTTAAAACTCACTAAACAACTGATAAAATAAGAAAAGAAAAAATTTAGGATCTCTTGAAACAAAGATAACAATAAATCTTCCTTTTCTTATATTAACCCTTGCTGTGCCACGGACTGATATATCAGTTCAAACTTCTTATGCATTCTAATTCTTTTGGCAGCCTAAGGGTTAATCATTTAAAATGGGGAGGCACTTCCATTGGACCTTTGGTCATAAATGGAAAATCAATCAGTAACAGCTTAGAGGTCACAAGTATATTTAATAACTATTTTTGCACAGTATATAACAAAATTAATGGGCTCCCTTCAAACAAGTCCTATTCAGAGTCAAACATCAAAGGGTTCGATAACTCTGAAGTATTGAATGCTCTAAATTCTATAAATAGTAACTCACCCTCTGGAATTGATGATGTCCACCCCAGGTTCATAAAGGAACTAGCCAGTTCACTAAGTATCCCATTCAGAATACTTTTTAATGAATCTATGTTTTCAGGTGCTGTGCTCTCAGATTGGAGGAAAGTGGTGGTGGTGGTGCCTATCCACAAAAAGGGTAGCAAAGGCATTGGCAGACAACAATAGGCCCATTAGTCTAAACTTTATTCTGGGAAAAATCTTGGACAGTCTAGTCAAACTTAGATTTGAGGCAGAAGCAAGTGAGGAAAAACCTTAGCGATATTACACAACATGGCTACACTCAGTGTAGATCCTGTATTACTAATCTCATAGCCTTTTATGAAAACATTAGTGAATCTCTTGACATAGGAACCCCAACAGATGTCATATATAAATGGACCTTAAAAAGGCATTTGACAAAGTGCCACACACAGAATTGATTGATAAATTGGAAGGTATGGGGTATAGTGCATATCTAGTTAGGTGAGTGCATTCATGGTTGAGTAGACGTACACAAAAAGTAAAAATTAATGGACAGCTCTCAAGTATAGGAATAGTGATGAGTGGAGTACTTCAGGGTTTGGTGCTGGGGCCAACCCTGTTTATCAATGTCATCAGTGACCTTCATTTGGGTCTGCAAAATCCGGTTGTAAAGTTTGCAGATAATACTAAAATCTGTTCTCTTGTGAGTACTGAGGCTAACCATCAGTCATTAAAACAGGACTTACAAACAATAGAACACTGGGGAATTGATAATAAAATGGAGTTTAATGCAGACAAGAGTATGGTCATGCCTATTGGCCAAAATAACCCAGGACTTGCCTATACACTTGAAGGGATAAGTCAGTACAACAGGAAAGAGACCTTGGTGTTTTAACTGAACATACATTTTCCATGCAAAGCCAAATAATCAAAACCATTCAAACAGCTAATAACTATATTAACATCATAAAAAAAGGATTCCTAAGTAGAGATGATGATTGCATATTACTTCTGTTCAGGAACTACATGCATCCACAAGTTGATTATAGTTTGCCGTTTTGGTCACCCTACTTGGTTAAGAATATTAAACTTGTTGAGTCAATGCAAAGGCAAGCCGCAAAACTCATCCCTAGATTTAGGAATTTAACATATGACCAGCACCTCTCCGAACTAAATCTTATGTCATTAGAACTGAGAAGAGCTAGAGGGGACCTTTTACTATTACACAAGATAATAATAGTCATAACCCCTTTAATTTTCAATTTATAGTAAGAACTGTCCCTTAACTCTACAATCTCACAAAAAACAAATTGAGATCCCTATGGTTCGAATTAAAAGGAGGGATAATTTTTTTTCATAAAGAGCACCAAGAGCATGGAGTAGGCTTCTCCATAGTTTGGTGGATATTACTAAATTTGAGACTTTTGAAACTGAGTTAGATAGAACATTGGGATTTTAAATTTAAAATGCCCACATAGTGTGGGCGACAGAGAACTATGGGCTCACGCCTTCTATCTGTCTTCAAATACCAAGTTACCAAGTTATGGGGATCACTCCTGTATTGAATGATGTATTATGTAGGTGTGACAAGGGGTCTGCTATATATTCCCTTAGTTCCTTCTACATTCTAGGGTGAAACATATCTGGACCTGATGTTTTATTTGGTTTTAATTGGGGCAAAAGTTTTAAAACCTCTAGGGTGCTAAATATGTGCTGTTCTATGGGACCTAAAGGACAATTATTACTTTTCCCAGCTGATGTACCTGTACTGAATACTGAACAGAAGTAACTGTTAAAAGTATTCGCTATTTTGGATGGATGTTTTGTTTCTTTACCTTCAATATTTATGGGTCCTACAGTGGAATCTGTACCCTTTAAATCATTTATGTAAGCATAGAAGCTTTTCCCATTATCGTTTGTAAGTGATATGCAAAATTCCAATTTGTGCCTTTCAAATTTAATACTTTTTTTTTTAATTTTTTGAGTTCTGATCTTTGTACTGCAATGGTGTGATCATTCTCAATTTCTTTTGCTTCATTAAATGCCATTTTCTTTTTTTACACTGTTTTAGTATTTTTTTCAGTACACCACATAAATATTATGCATTTCTATTACACAGACATCAATCTGGCATAAATTATTTCTTCAACTGTAAAAGCTTATTTTGCTTTAGTATGATCCGCATTTCATTCACATCTTTGTTTTGAAATTATTTTTTTCTGATCCCATTTCTCTAGCTTCTTTTTAATTTTTTGAAGGTGTGCTTTATTATAATTTTTAATTACTGTCTTCCCAGACTCCCTATACACAATTAATTTAACATCAAATTCAATAATATTGTGGTCACTGTTGCCCAGAGTTTCCCTTATACTGTTACTCTTTACAGACTCAGGTAGGTTAGTAACTATTAAGTCTAGAGTATTGTTCCCTCTCATAGATTTGAAGACCAATTGTGTACAGTAGTCCTAAATCCAATAAGGCTTTTATGAACTCCTTTTCCATAGTAGATTTGATGTCATCTAGGGACACTTAATGTGTGGGTAATTAAATTCCCCCACATTGGTCACATCTCCTTCTTCTGTGATAAGCTCTGTCTCCTGGTTGAGTTAGAAGTCCTTGCTATCTAATATATTAAGTGGTCTATAACATAACCACAGAAAGAGGTTTTTTTTTTTATTATTATGTGTATTAACTTCAACGAACAATGATTCAGGATATGCAACACTCATAATTTCATCACGCACAGAGCTTCCTATTACACTCTTAGTATAGATTGCCACTCCTCCTCCTTTTTTCTCAGCCCTATCTTTACTGCACAGTGTGTATCCTTGGATATTTTTGTTCCACATGGTTTGCCGATCCCACCATGTCTCGCTTATAGCACATATGTCAATATTTCCATTAACTACAAGTAGTTCTAGTTCTAATTTCTTAATGACGTTTAAGCTTCTGGCATTTAATGCTGTTATATTTAGTCTATCAGTTTTTGTTTTTGACCTTCCCCATCTTACTCTTTCTGGTTTTACTTGATATTAGTGTGGGTAAATTCCCACATCCTCCATAAACATTTAGTTAAAATTTTTGTCTTTAATATATTTTATTCTGGTTCCCAATTTTCTACTGTTGAATTTGTTAAGGTGCAGCCCATCATAGCTATAGTAACCTAAGTTGTTAGAAAACTCTTCCCAATGCATTATGCAAGTAATGCCTTCCTAAAGTGTTAATCTTCTGACAATTGTTTATATTTCTTATTTTGATATTCTTTCTTTTTCTAACCCATGGTACTGGCAGGATTTCTCAAAAGATCATATCATACTTCATGCCCTGAAACACTTTTCTTATGTTCTTGAACCCATCCATTATCTCAGACTCATCTTGTCTGTTAATATTGTTTTTTCCTATGTGTAATATTACTGTTGCTATGATATCTCTTTCCTTTAATATGTTTTGTACCATGTCCTAAATTTCTTTAATTTGGTTCCCTCTGGCAGTATATCTATCAGTGGACTTTACTATTGAGTCACCAAACATGTATATTTGTTTTGTGTTATTTGTTGTGTCTTGCTTAAGTGTCTCATTTGTTGGTACTTTTAAACTATAATTATCAGCTATGTTATTTTGTGTATCAGGGTTTTCAGTATATAAGTTTGCAGTTGTACAACTGGGGTGACAATATTTGTTAAATCTGTTTGCCCATCAGGGGCATATCTTTCCATATTTGAAATCTGTAGTAATGGTTGGTAGGAATTTGGTAGGGACATGTTGAATCCTATAGCTCTTCTGCCTATTTTTAACTTTCTTTTTTCTATAGTCCATATCCCTTCATCATCACTGTCAAGCTCTCTATCTCTTTCTTTTATGAGTCCTGGTTTAATTTATGTGCGTGTTCAAATCAGTAGTTGTACTTTCCTCAGTTTTGTCAAGAAGAGTGTGTTGTTTCAGTGCTACAAGTTCCATTTCTAGTTTGATCACTTTAATTTGAGATCCTTAATTTCTTTGCACTCACTGCAAGTGAAAGCAGGAAAGTCATGTGTGGACATTGTACTAAATTTCTCACACACAATTTTTTTGGTGCCAAGTTTTCCATTTTCAAGCCTTACTATTCCAGAATCCATGATTTCTCTAACAATTACCCTGCAGGTGAAGTTGCGTTGGGTTGTCCCTATACTCTACAGACCTTATTCTTGAATTATATAATATGTTAATTTTATTGTAACACTAACAATATTTCCCTATATCCCAGCATACAAACAATTGCTTCTGGCCTGTTTACCTATTGGTACAAATAAGTAAACAAAACATAAACTGATGGTGCCCCTTACTGTTCCTAGTTGCCAAAAATTAATTGATCCCACCTTTTTTAATCTTACAAGAGCCATAGAATTTTTTATGTCCCGGAGTTCCTTCCTCCTTTACCAAGCTTGCTTTTTATTGTATCTTAAGCCCTTTTGGCTATCAGGTCTTTGTGTGTCCCCTCCATAGAATATATCATAAAGCTTTAGCCTGACTTGTTCAGCCCCATGACACCTCATATCCATCTTGTTTATACCTTTCAGGTGCTTGAAGATTTTTAATCACAGCCCCTTGCTCCCTCCTTTCCTCTAGTGTGTACATGTTGAGCTCTCTCAGTCTGTCCTCATATGCTCTACCCTGCTGTCACTGAAACTTAGTTGTCCCTCTCCTGTCAACTGCCTCAAGCTGGTTGATAGCCTTTTCAGGTTGGGGTTCCAATGTACTCTAGATGTATATGCTGTAAGGATCTGTACAGTGGCATTATAATCTCCTGTCTTCTGTTCTTTAACACTCTAGCAATACAGACTAGCATTCTGTTTTCCTTGGCTGCTGCATTCCTACACTGCATGGACTGTTTAAGGTCACTGGTGATGGCTATCCCCAAGTCCTTCTTCTCTTCTGTTTCAGTGACCTTGTCCCCTCTCAGGCTGTACTCTGCCCTTGGGTTCTTCCTTCTTATGTACATGACCTTGCACTTCTTCACATTGAACCCCAGCTGCCAGATGTCTGACTACCCTTCCAGATTAGCCAGGTCCTCCTTCAGGTCCAACACTGCTTCATTTGAATCCACCCTCACACAAAGCTTGGTGTCATCTGCAAAAAGGCAGACCTTGCTAACTTCATCCCCGATGTCATTTATGAACACATTATACAACACTGGGCCAAGCACTGATCACTGTAGGGCACCACTTGTAACTTCCCTTTTACAGGACAGTCCCCTCCCCAACCACTATCTTGTGGATCCTACCATTAAGCCAGTTTGCTACCCATCTGGTTACTTTGTTTCCTGCCCCTATGTCCTCCAACTTCCTGATCAACCTCTAGTGTGGTACCAAGTCAAAAGCTTTGGTGAAATCCACATATGAATGTCAACTGTCTGACCCTTGTCCATTACTTTTGTCATCCAGTCAAGAAGATAATCAGGTTGGTTTGACAGCACCACCCTGACATAAACCCATGCTTTCTGTAGTCATGTAACCTGTTGGTTTCAAGAAACTCTGCTATTCTTTCCTTCAGAATAGTCTCTATGAGCTTACACACAGTGGCGGTCAGACTGATCTGCCAGTTGTTCCTTGGTTCATCCATGGGCCCACTCATGTGACGTGGTACCACATGCAGGGTCCATTCATGCTGCACCACCCCCTTATCCAAAGAGCTGTTGAACAGGTCCACCAGTAGACCTGCCAGCTCTGCCACCAGTTTCCTCAACACTCTTAGGTGAATGTCATCTAGGCCCAGGGGGTTGTTTACCTTAAGGGATATGAACCCATTCCTAACCCTTTCCTCCATTATCCTTTCCTCAGCCATGGTCCCCCATACTCCTGCCTTCCTCCCTTGTGATGTTGGTCCATCTTTCTTTAGTAAAGACAGAGCAGAAGTATTGGTTCAAAATTTCTGCTTTGTCTTTGCTGCTGTCCCCCTCATCCCCCCTCATTTTTTTGGCTGTACTATACCTGCCTTTGTTTCTTTCTTCTCACTGATTTTCCTAAAGAAAGCATCCCCCCTCTTTAATCCCATCTACTGTTTGCAGCTCCTCCCTAACATTGGCCTGCTTGACTGTCCTACAAACCTCCCTAGCTTTTTCCAAATAGTCCCCTTCATCCTCATCCTTCTGGGACTTCCTGTACATCCTCTATGTGGCACTCATATCCTTGACTGCCTGACTCTCCTCTCAAGTGAACTAACTAGGTTTCCTGGCCTTGGAATTATTTTCCCTTCTGTTTTAGGTATGTGTTGGTGGCTACCATGAGCCCTTCCCTGATCACTGTCCACATTTGTTCCATACTCATGTCTTCCTCAAGGCTACCTAAGTGTCTCTTCAGAATCTCACCCATCTTACCATAGTCAGCCTTCCTAAAATCTAGCACTTTTGTTATTGTGCTTGGTATTTATTTTCCCACGTTGACTCGGAACAAAACCATCCAGTGGTTACTGTTCTCCAAGGGTTCCTCCACCATGATGACCCAGACATGATCCTCATTTGTAAGTACTAGGTCCAGGGTGGCTTTCTCCCATGTCAGTTCAGTTAGTTCCTGAACCAGTAACCTGTCTTGGACTGTGTCCAGTAAAAGTTGGCTCCTGGTACAGGTGGTAGACAGGACACTCCAATCCACCTTAGGCAAATTGAAGTCTCTGATCACCACCACCACTTCCCCCCTTTTGTCTGCCATCCTGATCATGTTACCCAGCTCCCTGACCCTTTCTTCATCCTAATTTGGTGGCCTATAAACTAGCAAAAGCAGGAATTTGCTGCACTCCAAACTCAGGCTTGGAGTCACTGAATGAACAAAATTGAGCTTCATCAGAGGACTTTCTGACAAAGCTCCACCTAGAGCAAAGCACCAGGGCATCTGTACCATGAGCGTTCTAGCCTTGTCTGGGAGTTTTACCAGTTAATGCATATTGTGCAGTAAATCTTTTGATTGCATTTCTGCCTGGAGAAGTTTGTTCATTTAGTGACTCCCAGCCTGAATTTGGAGTGCAGCAAATTCCTGCTTTTGCTTATTTGTCTTTGTTTGGGTCATCTGATCCCATTTACTGCACCCAGATCGTACACCAGGTGAGCATGTGTAAACCCAGTCCTCTCTGGCCTATAAACTGCAACCAGTCTTACTTTCATTCCTGCTATTGCTTAAGTTTGTACCCACAGTGCTTCTATTTACCCATTCCCAATTTCCTCCCTAGTGGCAGTAATACTGATGTATAGTGCCATCCCTCCCCCTTTCCTTTCTCCCAGTCTTTTCTGTAGAAAGCATTACCAGGAATGGAGACATCCCAGTCATAATCAGGGATAGTCTAGGTCTTGGAGACCACTGCCAGCTCCACATTTCCATTTGCCATCATGGCCTGCAGGTTGACCATTTTGTTCTTGAGACTTCTACCATTAAGGGACACCACTCTCCACCTTTCCTATTTCTCTCCCATCCTTTTATACCAAATGCTTCCCTTATCCTCTGCTCAATGGCCTTCCCTTCCTCTTTTCTCCCCCTTGCTTTCAGTCATCTCTAGCCCCCATCCATTCCCACCATGATCCCCCTTCACTGTCATCCCTGTGTCATTTACCTGAGGGGAGTGTTTTTCACTCCTTCTACAAAGAAATCCCTCCCAAAACCCCATCCTATCAGATCCCTCTGTGTACTCTACCAGGGTGGAGTCTGTCTGCCCCCTCTTCCGGGGAACATTGTGTGCTGTGACCCTTGCTGCTCCCCCCTTTCAGTTTAAATTTATACTCCTGTTTATGTATTCCCCTAACTGGTCCACTAGTGGCCTAGTTCCCCTCCTGCTTAGATGCAATCTATCAGATGCTTACAGGGTTTCTCATCCCAGGTTCCCCCTCCAGTCCCTTATTTATCCAAACACCCCCCCATACCATTCCCTCAGCCAGCCATTGAATTCCCTATCATTTGTTTCCTGAGCTCTGCTGGCTCTAGGTACAGGCAGCCCTTCTGAGAAGGCTACCAACCTTGGCACCCCCCTGCAGGCCTGACCCACTAATGCAAACCTCTTCTGAATTATCCTTACCTTGCATCTAGCTATGTCATTGATATCTAAGTGAATGACCACATGTGGCTTTTCCCCAACCCCTCTGTGACTGGGCCTAGGTTCAGTTCCATGCATTCTGTGTTCATTCTCAGGAGATACACAACTCTCCTATCTTGCTGCCCCCAGTCTATCTAATCCCTTTCACTATGGATCCTCTATGATTATGACTCTTTCTTGGCCCCTCCCCTCCATCTTCCTGTTACTGAATCTACCTTTACCTGTCCTATCTGACCTACTGTCCACTATTTATGCACTCCAACTCCCTTAACCCCTAACTCTTTCCCCTCAACTCCTGTCTGCCTAACTCCCCCCTCTTCATGTCTAATCCCTCATCCACTCCAGCTCTAATTGAACCCTGTCCCCTCTTGTGTCTCGTGCCTCTTCCTCTCCTTTTGTACTTATCACCCCCCACTGCAGTGTCTCCCAACCCTCTGCTACAGAAGTGAGCCAGCTGGAAGATAGGTGATATGGTGGATGGTTTATATAAGAGGATGAGCATTTCGATTCCCTGAATACTAGGAATCAGACATACAAAGTACATCCACTAGGTGGAAAGGCAGTTCATTTCCTATTGGCTACCTGATGTTATCTTCGCCAAAATGGAGTGGCAGGAGGCACGATTTGAGAAAGGAACCAGTTTATTCAGCAATGGACCACAGGCTAGGGAACAGGAGAAAAAAGGGGAATGACAACAACAACATGAAATACTACTACTGTTATCTTCCTAATGCCCTGAGGCCTTATACTAATACTCTAAATTCCTATATGAGGAGGACAGTAAAATAATCAGCTGTAACAGCTATGCTGTAAGAGCATCCTATCTATACTCCCTGTAAAAGGGTGACTCTACAGCAAGATTGACAGAATGGATCTACAGTACATTGTAAGAGCATCTTATTTCTAATTCTTGTTCAGACTTCTACTCTAACCCTGAGGTGCGCCTCTAACTGTTACTTAGATTTCACACTATCAGTCATTCTATATGTTACAGGAAGAGTCTATACATATGATGGATAGCAGTTCATGTACGTCTGATTTTCTCTGTCATTGAGAAGAAAGCGTAAAGTAACTCAACTGGCTTTCCAGTGTAATTCTGAGAACTTTTGTGGGAAACTAAAGGATGCAGAGAGGATTTAACAGGCCATGAGTTCTCGGCCATACCCCACTTCTCTAGGGTCACCGGAATACACATGCAGGATCAAGATTTCTTTGGTTAAGAACCCACGGAGGGCTGCCAGAATGGGGACACACAAGATCCAGCTGCAGTCCACTTCTGGACTGCCAGGAAATGTGAAACAATGCAAACCACCCAGCCACAATCCACTTCTGGATTGTCAGGTGAAGGATTCAATGCAAACTACCTGGCCACAATCTGCTTCTGGACTGCCAGATGAGAAGATGAAGAAGAAGATACAACCCACCTGTGGACTGCTAAATGAGAAAATGAAGACGATCACCCTGCCACAGCCCGCTTTTGGAGTGCCAGATATGAAGGATGATGCAAACTCCACTGGATACAGAAGTCTGGATAAGGAAATCTCTGGATGTCAGAGCACGATGATCTTCTGGGCCTCAAGGCCAGATAAGTCAAGGGCACACACAAAAACAACAAATCGTACGTCGAACTTTGACCAAGTACAGGGTCCAAGGCCGGACGAGCCAAGGGCACACTGAAAACAACAAACATATCATCACTCAGTGGACTGACACTGATGATTTAGATGGTATTCTGCTGTGGACATGAGAATAAGAGACGGATGGCAGATTCTGCACTGGGTCAAGCTGTACTTGGGAAACTGTAAGAGGAAAATAATAAACCGAATGATGCAACTTTGAGATGACTGCAGCATGGTTCTTCGTGGAGTTGCTGTTGGCTGCTTCCAGGATACACTGGAAGATGATTCCTGAAGAATTGATGAGGGCTGATGGGGTTGCACCAGGGTGAAGTGACTCTCAAGCTTGTTGAAGACTGATTCAGGTACTTTCCCACCACTGAAATGCTGGCACAAGACAATGCAAGACAGTTCTGACACTTAATAATGTTCATAGGATGAATAGCAATGCAAGAAATGTCACAGTTCCTACTGTAGTGGTCAATTATACAGTCTCAATGTCCAAACCACAGTAAATAAACAGGCACTTTTCTCTACTGGGTGAACCCTAGCTTCAATGGACCTAACTACGAGGGGTCCCTTTAGCTAAATTGGGTTCTCCTGTTACTGTGGATATACTACAGTTGGGAATTGGCTCTCTGGAAGGCTATAAACTCGGATGTCTGACCAGGCCCTTTTAACACTTGTGGGCATACTTGGCTAGCTAGGCTACTATTACACCTGGGGTTGATTATGCTACTGGGGCCATATAACATCTGTGGGCCTAAATGGTAGCTGCAGGTCCTGGGCCTTGTGTTGCCCCTTTAAGTCTCTGTGGCCTTCCCTTTGACCAGACCCCTTTAACACTGGTGGGCCTAAATTTGGCTTTTAAGATCTGGGCCTAGTTACCCTGTTTGACACATGTGGGCCTAACTTGCCCTTTTAAGACCTGGGCCTAGTTGCCCTGTTTAACACCTGTGGACCTAGCTGTCCTTTTAAATGCTAGGCCTTTAATAGGCCTGGGAGACCTGTGGGCCTTTCCTCTGGCTAGAGCTATCTAGCTGGGCCCCTTTAAGATCTGGGCCTTTCTTGGCTGGGCCCCTTTTAAATGCACTGGACCTCCTGTACTGGCTGGGCTCCCTTAAAATCCCATTTGGGCCTTGCTGCCCTTTTAAAACTCTTTTTGGGCCTTTCTTGCCCTTTTAAATCTTAGGCCTGACTGGGGCTTTTCTGTCACTCTTTTCTCCCTGGCCCGCCTTGTTATGCCCCCTTATGAATATTTATGGCCTCTTCTATAGCCTTTCTGCACATTGTTTACTTTTGCTGGCATAGCAACCTAGCTTGTTTTATTTATTCTGTGCTCTGTGATTTGGGCACCTTGACTGGAGCACACTGGGGGAACTGAGGATTACTGGGGAACTGTAGGGGGATCCCCAACTTTGGGGTATGACACTACTGACTAGCTGCCCCTCCATCATATGTGTTCCAGCTAGACTCCTCTATCCCTTGCAGTACTCAAAGGTTGGAACATATTCATTACTGGAACCACCATGGGTGCTCCCACCACTTCCTTCCCCCTCTGAACCCATCTTCCCTCCCCACAGTCCTCCATCACCACTATTTTGGCATTCTCACCTCCTGAGGCAGTGGGTCCCAGTGCAATTGGCCCCCACTCAGTCTAATCATTGATCCTACCATAGTCTGGCCCAGCTCTCCTGCTTCCTTACCAATATTCCCAATACCTTCCTTAGCAGCTGCACCTTAGCCATCAAAGAACCTAGCTTCCTACATACTGGGCAACTCCCTGCCTCACACATTGTTCCCAGGAACACTGCAGCCCCACACCCCCTACAGCACACTACCCTCCCCTTCCTATCTCTTGAAGCAGCATTTTATTTCAAACACTACACCACCTGCCTCCACAGTCCTACCCTATATCTTACCAGCTCCAATCAATATACCCACGTGCCTTTGCAGGCCTACCCAAGATAGGGAGTAGTACCAACAGAAATCCCACTTGCCTTCATAAGCCTACCCCAGATAAGGAGTAGCATCAAACAGTAACCTCACCTACTTTTACAGGCCTACCCCAGATACAGTGTGGTACCAAACAATGAATGCATATGCCTTTGCAAGCTTACCCTAGATAAGGAGTGTCTCCAAACAATACCAAGCCTACCTCCTCAGGCCTACTTGGCCTGTTTGACTATCTTCAAATGTAGACTCCCCTTCCACTTTTTGCCCCTCCTCCCTTACCTGTCCTCAACTGGTCAGAATCTCCTGCAGCCTACATTGTGCCCTGTGGATGCCTTGAAAACACCACTTATTAAGATGGCACACTCCTCCTTCTTGGCACCTATGCTTCTGGGTCACTCAAGTAAGGGGTTACGTGAAGTTCTGGGATTTTAAAATTGGGCTGCAGCCACATCATTGACCAGCTGTAGTCATATGTTCACTTTCACCAGTAATGGCACCAGGTTCAGTTGCCAGTTTACCAGCCCCCACCCCATCCTGCTACAGCCCTCTCCTCCATCCCCCCACACAACAGCAAATGGAGTATAGTTTGTTGTTTAAGCCCAAAAAGTCTAAAAAGCACACATAGCACTCTCCTTAAGCACATTGACTGTGCATGTCTTGGTTACAGCTCGGCGGCTGCTCAAATCCCCTGACCAGTGGAGAAGGACAAACAAACAACACTCTGCACTGCCTTTTGAATTACCAGACTGCAGCTGCACTATTGGCTAGCTGCAGTCATGTGTTCATCCCACCAGAAATGGTGCTGCTGCTTTACCCACCCCCACTTCCTCCCACTGCCACCCTCTCATCCCCTCTTCCTCCTCCTACTCCTCCTCCTCCCGCTCCACATCTTGTTTGTCATGAGGGTCCTGCTTCTACCCAATTTGTAGTTGAGCAAACTGGAGCATTGGGAAGTCATGTGACTTGCCCAAACCAGGTCACATAGTAAGGCAGCACAGGATTTGATGACTGGGGATAATGTTCTCTTATAGTACATCACTGTTCAATGTTCTAACGACTAGACAGCATGTCCATCACCTTATGTTATTAGGACATCACCATAAACAAAAAGAAGCATCAATACATGTCTGACACATCTGACCTTGCGTTCTATAAATAAATCAACCAGGACATTCAGGTAAAGAAGTAATGCATTATATCGATTTTGAGATTGCTCAATATATTAGCGGGGAATGGAAAATTGTAGAATAACTGCAAAGGGGCAGACTAAGACCTTCAGCCAAAGAGAAAGAGTGAAAGCAAGATTTCTTTAAGGAAACTTTTGCCAGGTATGTTTAAGGATATATTAGTACTTGGAGTGAGATGACTCAGTTTACTTGGATGTTTGGGCAAAGGCAGCCTTTTCCTGGCCAGCTCATATCTGAGTCATTTAAACAGTTACTCTACCACTGCTAAATAATGGATAAAACACTCACAGCTGAGTATCTTTTAAGGATATTTTCCTTTCTGTTTATTTCTTACTGAAAACACAGAACAGATAGTTGCTTTGTTAATATTTTTTGTGGCATCACTTGTATATAATATAATTATAAGTACTTGCAACATATTGGACAGAACATATGCGCTTGCTTGTTACCAATCCCTAGACAGCCCATGTTTCATGTTCCACAGGAACTTCAGGATTTGGCTGTGGTAAACCTATCAGTTTGATGTATGACTAAAACCACTGAGGGTGTGTTTCACTAAACCCTGAGTATCCATAGGTCAGTATCAGGCTCTGATTAAGATTTTCTGACTCAGACTGTGGTGGAAGAATAAAGACACAGTCTGTTTCACACAATGGCACAAAAAGTCAGCCAAAAATGGCTTATGATCCATGCATCTTGCAATTAATCACTAATTCTGGTTTCTATGGCTACCATGCCTAATATCATGTACAGTATCTTAAAGTATTGTAAAAGCACCTTCTCATGAATGTTTGTTGAATATTCATACTTGAGACACTCCAAATACTCAGTATATATATTATTTGTTATTCAACTGAAAGGATGTAAAAAAAACCACCATGCCAGCTCTCCCGATATAGCCAGGGTTAGTCCCTTGACCACAACCAACCCCCCTTTCGATCCTCTATGATAATGTGCCTAGCTCAGTGATGCTATACAGACTGCAGTCCCATTTCTGTGCTGTCTACAGCCAGCTGTCTGTCTCAAACAGCTTGTGCTGTGGAGGGAGAGACAACCAAATGGCTTGGATTTATTTTCAGTCCACAATCCACATCATAGATCAGTAGTCAAGGGGCACCTCTGGAACTAATGTTTAATTAGCCCATCATGGCGCTTGTGGGGGTTCCGGTTAGGGAGAGGGATAAGTTTTAATGATTGTATAAGGGGCACTTGACTGAGTCACTTGAAGTTGTCTAAACTGTACCCCACTGTGGATTAGAAATTGAGAGAGCATACTATTAAACAAAGTTCATGAAGTTGCTGAACCTTTAAAGGACCATGAGGAACTGATACAAACATGAATTTGCATAACTAATTTGCATATCAGAATGCAAAGTTTCACACTGTAAAAGCTTAAAAGCATCACAAAATCATAGTGTTTTAAAGTTTAGGTGTGGGAAACGTATTCTAAAGGGCAATGAACTATCTGAGCACCCAAAAGGATTAACATTTAAACTCACCATATTTGAAAGAGTTGCAGATCCCACTTATATAAATACTAACTGGGCCTTTCTAGTTATGAAAGGATGATGAGCAATGATTCATTTGACGGAAAAAAAAAAGGAAGAATAAGGTAAGATATTAATTATAAAATGCAGTGTACAACTAGCCATTCATTAGAAAACATTGAGTTTATTAAAAAAAATTCTGTTGTCATGGTAAATTGCTTAGTTGTGTTATAAAACAATTAACTAGATCGGGGTGGAGCAGTGGACATAGTCAACCTAAATTTCAGTAAGGTGTTTAACACCATTCCACTCAGGAAACCAGTAATCAAGTTGTGAGGCTTATGAGTGTACCAATGGTGGTAAACTAGATTAAGAAGTTGGTTAAGGGATAGATGACAGGGGGTGATGGTAAATGGAGTTTATGACACAGAAGGGAGCGTGATCGGTGGAGCCCCTCAGGGATCAGTGCTGGGACTGGTCCTCTTTAATATCTTTATAAGTGACATTGTACAGTAGCTGAAATGGAAGGTATGCCTCTTTGCAGATGGCACCAAAATTTGCAAAGGGGGAAACTACAGGGGAGTGGAAAGGATGCACATAGACCTGAAAAAACAAGAGGGACTGGGCAAGGGTATGGCAGTTGCAATTCAATGCCACAAAGTACAAATTAATGCACTTAGGGCACAGAAACTGGGGGGGAGGGGGTGGAGTACAAAATGGGTAGAGTGGTATTGACAACCACCAAGCAGGAAAGAGACCTTGGGGTAATCATATTAGACTACCTAAATGGGGTCAGGCACTGTGACAAGGCAGCAGAGAGGGTTAGTGGGATGCTCGGGTGCATAGGGAGGGGTATCAGCAGCAGAAAGAGGAAGGTGGCACTGCTTCTGTATAGATCACTGGTAAAGACCCCACCTAGAGTACCATGTCCAGTTCTGGAGGAGACCACATCTCCAGCAGAATGTAGACAGAGTGGAGGTGACAAGGGGACATGTTATGAAGCTGGGAGGGGTACATTCAGGAAAGATGTGAGGCAATGCTTGTTCACAGAAAGATAGGTGGATTCCTGGAACAGCTTTCCAGTGGAGGGACTCTACGATGCCGGTTCGACAACTTCGTTGTCGACCGATGTTACAATGAAGGCTTATGTTGACCACTATTGTGGTCGGCTTAAAATCGTTCACTACAGACTTTGCTTTCTTTGGGGGGCTTCACCCCCAAACCCCCCATTCAGTGGGCTCTGCCCCTGCACCTCCCATAACTAAACTAATCAACTCCAAGTTGGAACTGATTCAGGGAGGGGTGCAAGACCCCCAGAAAGCAGTGCCGGATCCTGTGGTGACAGTGCAGCGACCTGTCGATATTGTTGCTGTACTGTCATTTGCAGTACAGGTTTCACTATGCAATCAGCACACACAGTGGAGGTGGTGGGGGCAAAAACAGTGGTGGTTTCAAGAAAGCATGGTATCAGCAGAAGGGAATCATATTGGAAAGGAAGGGAGGCTAGTGAGAAAGAGTTGTAGATCAGGCACAGTCTGCAGCAATTCTGTGTGGATAGGGAAAAATGGGCAAATTGGATGGGCCAAGTGATCCTCATTTCCCATCAAATTCTATGTTTCTATGTTTAGGAGTTGAATAGATCCACTTCTGTTTTTTATGGAGTGCAGAAATCCTTTGAGAATAGGGGTAAAACAAGGTTGCCTGGTGAATTAACCAATATTATGAAAGCAGGGTATTTCTAGTCATCACAAATACTGATGGACTGTATTCATGGAAGTTCTTTGGAGGAATGTAATTATCTTTCTTGGACCTTTATGAACCTTTATGTTCAAGAATTTTCATGAACACAGTTTGCTCATTTGCAGTCCTTGCACAGTTCATGAACATTCATGAACATGATTGCTGAACATTGATGCACATTCATGGGCTCAGTTCATGAACTGTTCATGAATAATTCATGGGTCGTCAAGAACAGTTTATGATCACTTTGCCTGAGTGTAGCCCTGGCTAGCTGAAGAAGGGAGTAGGGCATTTAATAATAATAAAAACTTTATTTATATAACGCAATCTCTAAAATCAAAGTGCTGCACAATTCATAAAAACAATTAAAAGAACAAAATATAATATCAAAAATAGATTAAGATCAGGTAATAAAATACAAAACAAGCAGGATCATATGACCAACCTAGTCACCAAATGCCTGGCAGAATAAAAGGGTATTTAAAGCTGTTTTAAAGCTCCCCACAGTCTGGCACTCTCAAATCTGACAAGGCAGAGCATTCCACAGGGTCGGGGCTGCAAACATAAAAGCTTGTGATCCAGAAGTTTTCAACTGCATCCTAGGGATCTCTAACAATCCCAAATCAGCTGAGCGGAGTGAGTGGGCGGGGTAGTAAGGAACAACATTACAAATACCAAATACTGTATAGTGAATAGTGTCCTGAATACAAATGCTCGAATATTTGCACCTCCCTACTTGTGAGTGTCCATTTGAAAAAGCTGAACTGCAGTGGAATATTATGAGAGACATGACATCCTCTGAAATTCTCTGTGTGTTAATCACTTATATTATTTACTGTCTGTGCACCACCAGTGCAAGGTGACTTGTTTAATGGCAAACAATATGATTTTTCCTTTGTATTAGGGCTTGACTATTCCTAAATGTGAGTGGATTCGCTGATTGTTATCAGATGGGGATTGGATTAACTGTTGTGAGAACACTGGCATTTTGCTGAACTCTGCCCTTTAACTATGCCATGCCTTCACAGGATTTGGAATTCTGGGTTACAAATCTGGGGCCCTGCAGCCAAAATGTTTGCATACAACATTTACCCAACGACACAAAAATAAATTGTCTTGTTTTACTTTCAGTTGGTAGCATCTTGTATACATCCGTCTGATAGAGTTCTAAGCTGGAAGCAGTTTGTCGGGTAAGAATGGGTTTAATAGGCCCAATGCTTCCCTGGCAAGGGATCGGCATATTTGGTTGGTATGGTCCATATGTGCATAAAAGGAGACCCACAAGTGGTGCAGAGCACATCCCAGTTGCGACACTGTATGGCCATTGGGGTCAGGCCAGAGTTGGAGGTTTTGTACCTTGATAAAGCATTTGGAAATAACGTGAAATGCTGGGGTATTGTTTCAAGTTTCTGCCCTCAGTTTCAGTTCTGCACTCATTCCAATAAAAGTGCACATGCTGCATTAACCTTTGAGATTTTTTACTTATGACTGCCCCTACTAGGACTGTGAGTGCCAGCTGAGATGTCCTTGTAGAAATGTCTGCTTCATTTAACATCCCATGAACCTGCTCTACTTACAAAAGAACTGAAGCCTGGACTCAAATCGAGGCCCTCACAGCTATGCCTGAAAGGGTGCTTGAGTGTGGTGCAAGGGAATCATTTCCTGTTGAAGCTGGGGTGAGAACAGGTGTTTGTCAGGACTCAGCCCCCCCCCCCATGTTGCAGAGACTACTTACTGAAGTAGTTTTGGTACCAGGTGGACATTGCTCTGTGCAATATTTGGGATGTTTTGTGTCAGGATTTAAGACTAACTGAATGAACTATGGGTGCCTAAGTAAGCACCCCTCACATAGAAGGTGACTGTTGGTGCTAGCTTGCTGGCACAGCAGTTTTGCTACTGCTTGCTGTGTCGATAACTTGGATTCAGGAGTGAACTTGAGGCTTCTAAGGTTGGCTGGGAGGAAGATGATCAAACATTAGATGAACTGCTCTCCACATCTTGGGTGGCATGGGAGCTATGCTTGGCATTTACGTGGTCCATAGCAGTAGCTGGATAATACACCACTGAGACCACAATTTCAGGGGCAGAGGTATGGTAGATGTCCAGCATACTGCGTACAGAATGGTGCACAGCACTTGCACTGGCATCATTGCATGCCAGCTCATGTTCACCATGAGGAAGGGAGGAAATGGAAAATCATCCTGACTGGCAGGATGATTCTTGAACCCCTCACAGGCCCTGTACTGGTGAATTGGCATGGTTCCAACCAGACCCAGTCTGGTGGGTTGAGCTTGGCTCTCTGCCATCCAGCCTTGGGGGAATCTGGAGCTCTTAAGTTTGGGGATGCCAGAGCTGTGGGGAAGGGGAGGGATGGAGGGGAGAGAAGCCAGCCAGGTCTGGAGGAGAGAAAATGAATAATGAAAAAAAAAGAAAGGAGCTGTTGTGCTTGGACTTTAAGCTTTTTATTGTGACTGGTGATTGAACTGTGTCCTTGCCAGGGCATGTGGAGTAGTTTGCTCTTATTTCTTGGCTGATCCTGAAGGTACTGCTTGACATTGAATAAAAAGTGCAGCACTGTTATTTGAAAGCAGCTATGTCTCCAGCCTGATTTTTTTAACAGTAGTTGCCAACTGGGCATTCCTGAAGTGCATGTGAGTTTGAATTATGTTTTGCAGTCAAAACATCCTGAAGGAAGTAATTCCTTTCAATGTTTAATCCAGGGTTCCCCAAAAACCAAGTCATCCAGGCGTTACCCCTGACAAGTTTGGCAGTTAACAACTCTGGCCAGGCTTTTTCAAAGTCATGGGGAGCTCACCCCCAATTGGGTTCCGGTTACAATGCTGTCACTGCTAATGCAGCTCCTAGGAACAAAATGAGATTTCAACAATCACAATATGGTGGTATGCAGGATAGTTACAGGAAAAGTAAACTATAACAAAACTTTAAATCCCCAACAGCAACATAAATAGAGTTGGCTGGTGACAAAGAAGCAGAGGTTTAAAATATGCAAATGTGCAGTGCTACACTGAGGGAGGTCAAGAAAATCACAAGAGGAGAAGAGTGTGGTTCAGCACAGGAAGGTTAAGTGACCTGCTCAAAATCACATAGTGACTAAGTGGCAATGGTGAGATATAGTGGGTATCCATATTTACAGTTTAATGCTCTAACCTGTAAGTATCGCCTAGACTGGTAATAGTTTTCATCAACGATGCAAAGCCATTGTGAAACAAAACCCATTTTCTGCCATTGCCCAGTGTTCTCTAGACATCAATGCCCAGTGTTTAGCAAAATCAAATTCAGGGAAATGATTCTCTGTCTGTCTTATCTATGCTACAAAATGAAATGGATTCAGCATAGTCAAACTATAGAAGTGAGCTGGGCATCTTTTCTGTCAGATTTACTCTTACATGGAGAAATTACACAGGGATTTTTTTTCCACAGTAGTACTGAGTTTTCTTAAATCCACATTGCCTGTAATCATAGCCCCTGAGACTCATTCATTGTTTCCTGAAGGGAAGACAAGATGATTGATTTGGCAGTGTGCTTTCTACTTAACCATTGGGTAAACTGCAACAGGCACTCAGCTATTTAATTTTATCCAAATACCATGATGCTGAAAAGATGCGTTGCAGATAATAAAATTTGAACAATATTAGAAACAAAATTATTCATGCTGGAGAATGTAACTGTTGCTTTGCTGAGTAAAGTTATCAGAGCAGCTCATTTTCATTGTACAAAGTAATAAGAACCTGAGACAGATATCCATCCATTTGTGCTAGGGCTGGGGGAATTGAGCAGATTCTTTTGTGAAATTTGAGCAAAATTGTTTGAATTCCATGAAATTAACATTTTGCAAAATTTCATCAATATTTTCAGCTGATTATATAACTCAGCTGTCCTTTAATTTAGAAATCAGAAAAGTGATATTCACACTGTTAGAGTTTGGTTCAAAGGCTCTACCAAATATCATGAGAAATTGATATTCACACTTTTAGATTTGGGTACCAAGACTCTGACAAATTGCATGTCATGTTGATGTGTTAGCTCGAACATAGTGGGGATTAAAATCTTGCCATTTCTTTCTTTGTGAAAGTTCACACAATGCTGACAACATTTCCAGCTAGTTATAACTTAGCTTTCCTTAAAATTATAGACTGCCACATTTAAATGAATTCTGCTTTTCACTAAGCTAGAGGCCTGAAAATTGACATGCTCAACTGTAGATTAATACTCACAGAAACTGCTACATTGACTGACATTTGGACACAGTGGTGGAGGACTTGTGATTTTGAATTTTTGGGGTCTCAAAATCTGGCAGCAAATTTCTTTGTAAGATTCCATGACGAAGTCCAAAAATATTGTCCTGCGTCATCCTCAGCCAGTGTTGGAGCAAGATACCTGTCCTGCACATGCATAATGTTACTAACATACTAAAATGCCAGCAGAATAGGCCTAACGGTCTTTCGTGTCTGCTCGTTTGGTCAGTCCCCAACCTGGGTGCTGACCTTGCTGTCCCCCTCGCCTTCTCTGGCTTCTCCCTTCCCAGTTCCGGATATTCTTGCTGCATTGGATTTTGCTTCCAGAACCCTTCCCCTGTACCTGTCCCACCCTGTCTTGAACCCCCTCCACTGTCTCTGCCTCCACCAGCCCTCTAGGCAGTGCATTCCATGGCTCCACCACCCTCTCAGTGAAGTAGCACCTCCTCCTTTCTCCCCTGAATCTTCCCCCCTCCAGCTTCCAGCCATGCCCTCTAGTGGCTCCTTCCTCCTTCCTTCGAAGCACCCCGACTGTTCCTCCCCTATTTACCCTCTTCATGTACCTAAAGCCCTCTATCATGTCCCCGCGGTCCCTTCTCTCTTCCAATGTGTACATATTTAGCCTCGAGCTTCTCCTCATAGGTCCTGTCCCCAAGCCCCAAATCATTTTGGTTGCCCTCCTCTGGACCCTCTCCAGGAGGTTAATGTCCCGCTTAAGTGTGGCTCCAAACTGCACTAGTACTCAGGTGCGGCCTCACCAAGCAGTTATACAGAGGGAGTATCACTTCCCTCCTTCTGGAGGTGATCCCCCTAGCAATGCATCCCAGCATCCTGTTGGCCTTGGCTGCTGCCCTCCTACAAGTCTCAGAGTTGTTCATCTTGACATCCACCACCACCCCCAGGTCCCTCTCAGCCATCGAGACTTGTAGCATTTCCCCCCCCAGGGTGTACACTTGACCTGGGTTTCTGGCCCACAGGTGGAGTACCTTGCATTTCCCTGCATTGAACCTCAGCTTCCACTTTCTAGACCATCTTTCCAGAGCCTCCAGGTCCCCCTGTAGGGCCACCCTCCCCTCCTCCCCATCCACCACCGCCCCCAGTTTCAAGTCATCTGCAAAGAG
This sequence comes from Neoceratodus forsteri, assembly GCA_016271365.2. NCBI lineage: Eukaryota > Metazoa > Chordata > Ceratodontiformes > Ceratodontidae > Neoceratodus > Neoceratodus forsteri. The sequence goes on from CM057456.1 coordinate 1,356,922,334, forward strand.
ACTCATCTCACTCCTGATTCCTGTTCTTATGTCCGATACGTAGGCGTTGAACAGAAGGGGCCCAAGGACTGATCCCTGTGGGACCCCACTAATGACCCTCCTTGGGGATGAGACTATCCCACCAACTACGACCCTCTGGGTCCGGTCCTGGAGCCAATTGCCTATCCATCTGATCATCTGGTGCCCCACCCCCATTTCTCCCAGCTTATCCAACAGGCCCACGTGAGGAACAGAGTCAAATGCCTTGCTGAAGTCTAGAAAGAGGACATCCACTGGTCTACCCAGGTCCAAGGCACTTGTCACCCAGTCATAGAACTCCACCAGGTTTGTCTGACACGATTTCCCGGGATGAATCCATGCTGTCTATCGTCCAGGCACCCTGACTTATCCAGGTCCCCTAGCCTCTCCTTGACAATGCCTCCATCACCTTGCCCACCACCGAGGTCAGGCTGACAGGCCTGTAGTTCCTCCACCTCCCTTGATCCCCCCTTGTGGATGGGCACTATATGCACCACCTTCCAGTCTTGGGGCACCCACCCTGTCCTCAGAGAGATGGTGAAAAGCTCTGCCAGGGGTTTTGCCAGGACATCTGCAAGTTCCTTCAGCACTCTGGGATGTAATTTATCCGGCCCCGGTGCTTTCTTGTTTTTGGAAAGGTTGTGTCAACTACTAAATGTAGCAACATTTTGTAAGGTTGTTTTTAAATTGTACAGGCATGTACTGCAATTTAAGCAGTTACTTATTCATGAAAGCTTATGAACATTTTCCAAACTTTGGATGCTTACAACTCTGTTGTCTTTAAAGGTACAGTATAGAACTGAGATTGGCATGCTTACCCAGTGTTGGTGGGTCCTAAACATTTCAGATCTGGAGAGTTTGTTAAGTACCAAGGAGAACATCATAGATCACTGATTTGCTAAATTTCATAAACAATTTCAAACGTTTCCTAAAATATAATAGAAACATAATAGGTAATGTTGCCACAATTCCACTGGTGGAATTTAAATTTTGCAAAGCACTAATCAGCACTGCATTTGAGTTGCATGCTCTCCTAATTTCCCCAATCAGTTGTACATCAAGCTCTACTGAGCTGTATGGAGTCCTACGGTGCACACCTGGGTACCTGCTGTGCTCTCATTGCCCTACCTATACCCAAATGGTCTCTGTGGCCCTGTTTTCCCCCTTGAAATTCTCCTTGTGCTTCACAGTGAAACCTCCCCTTAAATGAAAGCCACTTGATCCCTTAACTGTTAGATCCATATCTTTAAAACAGCCTGAATCTTCTTGCTTTCCTGGTCATTATCATCTCTCCACTAGGTCTCTGTGAATGTCACTAAGTTCTGGCTTTTCAAGTGCAACAGGCTCTTTTTTTACTTTATAATTTTTTGTTGAATTATATATATAAATACAGAATAAAAAGTTATTTGTAGTACAACAAATAATAAATCAGTACATGTCTGAAAGCTTAGATATACCATTTTTTGCATGTAGAAGGTATAAACACATGAGCTTGATTCTCAAAGGGATATGCCTGGTGTAACTTGACTTGCACCAAAAAAAATGGTGCAAGTAGCATGTTACACCAGGAGTTGCAACATCTGGTATTCTGCAAAGCAGCCTGCGTCATGTTGTAGGCTGCTTGCACCAAAGTGGACTTACGCCACCAGTTACACCCTAAACCCCTTCTGAAAAAGTGCTAGGGGGTTCATGGTAGCTGTTGCACCCTATTCTGGAAGGGCAGCAACAAAGTCCCCAATTTTGCTATTGTAGAAGACCCCCCTGGTGGACATCCGTCAATGAAAAGTTACACCGGCAAATTGCTGGTGTAACTAGCATCCACCAGGGTTGTGTGTTGATGGCCCCAATCCACCAGTATGTGCCACCCCCCAGCCCCATCCCTGCCCCACTAGACAGCCCCACAGGGCTAGAAGATCCCCCCACCTACTGTAAGAGCCCTGCAGGGCTAGGGGAACTCTCCCCACAGCCACTGTAAGAGCCCAGCAGGGCTAGAGTTCCCCCCACACCTCCTGTAAGTGCCCTGCAGGGATAGATGACCCCTCCACACCTACTGTAAGTGCCCCACAGGGATAAAGGACCCACCACACCTACTGTATATGTCCTATGCCCTATGGGAATAGAGGATGCCCCTCCACATGAAGTGACCCAAGGATCCCCCCATCTTGAATCCTGACCTGTACCCCAAGTCATCTGTATACTGTACAGTACATCCAGTATGCATACCGGACATTTCCTGGTAGTCTAGTGGCCCCAACCCCTGATCCAAGAGTGCAAGACCACCCCGCTCCCTCCACCACCACCCATACCCAATCGGCAACTGCCAAACCCACCCACACCACCACAGCCAGCCACTGACTGAGCTCCCCTAAGAATGTGTACTGTAAAATGTACACACTCAGGGAATGACAGCAGCTGTCATTCTCTAAGTGCGTACTTATGGGTATGGGTTGCGGTGGGAGCGGGGTGGTCTTGCGCTGTTGGGTGAGGGGGCGCTAGACTAAAAGGGAATGTCTGGTATGCTTAATGTATGTATTGTACAGTATACAGATGACTTGGAGTGTGGGTCAGGATTCGAGACTGGGTGTCCTTGGGGCACTTACAGTGGGGGAGGTCCTATAGCCTTGACAGGCTATGTTAACTCTTTCTGGGGGATCGGGGCATGGGGGGGAACTTGCACCTGCCAGACAGTGGTTGTGGCTTGCAATAAGCTCACCAGGTCTGCCCTCTGTTCAGCGTACCTGGTTAGATGTCACAAGTTGCACTACTTAGGCACGAGGACCATGCCCCATCTGGAATTGGGCTCAGAGTCTTTGCCGCAACTGAGTTTGGCTCAAGTCACCTTTGGTGGCAGCATACACCATTCTTCTACCCTGTACTTAAATGCATTTTAATTTTTCAGTCTTTATAAGTTTCCAGAAGTTTAGAAAAGGGGTCCATATAGCATTATATGAGCCCTATTTTTCCTGCACCATAAAACAGATTTTCTCATTAAAGGCTGGTTTACTGATATATTGAAGCTATTCTTGTGTATTCACCATGTATGGGTTTCTCCTGAAGGAGAGAATTAGTTTCTTAAGTCCAAGAGAGGCTGAGAGCATCACATATCATGCTTTGTTATGTAGAACATATACAGTAGTTGAGACCATTATTCTAATATGCAGAAATCAGTTAAGCAAACAAATGGGCCCGGATATTCAAACTGCATCTAAAAAGTGTGCAACAGCAGGACCAAGCGCAAGTCCACTGCGCCCATGTGCAAGAAGTGCGATATTTAAAAACTACGCAGGTCAAGGTGCGCCTGCAGCACACAACTGAATATCATGCCACCTGCACCATAGCGAAATCAGGGATGTGCAGTTCTGCAATTCAGATGTGCCATAGCGCAACGAGGGATGCTCAGTGGAGCAGTCCAGATGCGCCACAGCACAATCAAGGATGCCCCGTGGAGCAGGGCAGCAGTGCAACAGCACAACCAGGGATGCACAAGGACAGGATGCAGGGGCCCACCACCCATGCCACAGATGGGCAGAGGAGCACACAGCAGAACAGACATCGCCCCCCACACCCCATGCACTGCACAACCGGTGGAGAGCTGGAATAACCACCGGCCCATGGATACCAGCAACCAACCCACAGCTGGGGCATGGTGCCCCAGCACATCCCCTGGCAAGCTGTGACTGGCACACAAGGAGGGCTGACCACCCCATGCCACACCATCCCACCAATGCAGAGCACACCCTGCACCACGATCCCCATACACCCTGCCCAGGAGTAGCACCAAACAGTGCAGAACACCCCATGCATGCCACCACCCCCACTGTGACAATGCAACCCTGTGCACCATGGAGCCATGCAAGGCAGCTCCACCATGTGCACCCTGCAGTGGGTGGCAGCAGACAGCGATGCAACAACTGCATACACAGTGCCACCCTGCACGTCCCCCACGAGGTACAGCTGAGAGACCGACCATGCGTTGGCACACGAGGTACCCCACATGTGACAGGGCATGCCCCGGACCCCACCACTAGTGGTACAGCACCCTGCACACCCTCCCAAGGACACATCCCATCCCAGCACTGGCCACAACAGCCAGCATAGACACACACAGTGTTGCATGGAAGCATGTGCCACACAGGATGCAACACAGTGCATGGACAAACAGCCACCCATACCCAAGGGCACACCAACACAGGGACACAGTAGTGGGTCAACCAAGCCACTGGCATGTGGCCATGGCAGCCGTGTACACAAGGCCAGCACCCCTCCATGGCACAGGTGTGCCAGCCACCCTGCGCAGGCACCATGAAGCTGTATGCCACCAGCATGCGGCCAGAGCACAAATGACAGACAGTGGAGCACATCCCCTGCAACAGACACAAGCAACAGCATGGAGGTGGGACAACAACATCGAGGCCACAGTGCCACTGGAGGCAGATGTGCACCATACTGGTGATGGTAGGCAACCTGGCATTGTGCCGGGCACAGTGGTTGTCCAGCATGGACAGCCACCACTGACATGCCAGCAGACCGTGCATATCACAGACATGCAAGGGTGTCAGTTTCACAGGCCATGGACGGTCTGACAGGGGTGCCATGCACACAGTGCATGCACAGTAGACCACTGCACACAGGCATCCAGTGCACAGAGAACAACACACAAACCACAGACAGTGACCAATCCCCCCAACCACACCATAGGCGGTTCCCTTCTGGACACACACACATGCCCATGCTTGCACCACCCCTGACACCATGCACACCACTGCAGCTGAGCACCTGTAGCCCACTGCAAATCAGAGACCACCACAGTTGTCATAACAAAATGTATGTATTAAAATATAAAAACACTCAAACATATGTACAAATATATACAAGGCAGGGGGAAAGGGCCACAAACCAGGTGGGGGCGGGCATGGGGCAGGGGTGTATAAATGGGAGAAGGAAGAAGGGGTGTGAGGGTGGGTCCAGGGGGGTTATGTGTGTCAGGGGATCATGGAGGGCCTATTTTTTGCCCCTTATTCACTCCTGTGTCGCCTCCGGGTGCTTCTCCTCTGGACCCCGTGCCGCTCCATCTGCTCCAACAGTGCCAGGGATACCTGTGCCAGCTGCAGAAGCTCCTGTATGCCCTGTTCCAGGGCCATCCAGCATTGTCCACCTAGGACAAGGGAGCAGAGTCAATAAGTGTGTATGTTCAGCACCCTGAAGCCCACTCATTGTGCATGGCATACAGCCATGTGCCACACCCCTGTGATGGTGTGCAACCACCCACAGTGACCGCATCCACAAGACCTGCCTACCCAGGTACCCACAGCCATGCGGACCACTACACACACCCACCGCCCATGTCCCACACAGCACCACCATGGCCGTACAGTGCCATGGCTATGCGGTGCGAAGGCAGTGGCACAGCCATGTACCCGGTGCATGCATGGACCACCGTTGACGCACTCCCAGACATGCAGTGCCACTGGACAGTGCTGACTGTAACAAGTTGCATGCATGGCAGTGGTGTCAATGGATGGTGGTCATGCCCCGCTGTCCACCCTGTTACACAGCATGCATTAGTAATCATGGATGTAAGACACTCACCATCATCAGGCTGGTCCCTGGGCCTCTGTCGTCCTGCATCCTTCCCAGCCTGCTGGTCCTCTTGGCGGTGCCTCCTCTCTCTCACCTTCCGGTGCTCCTCTGGGCCTAAGGTGCAAACATGGAGAGAGGAACATCAGTATGATCTGGTAAACAAAGTCCTCCGGCCCCCGTCTGTGTGCAATCCCACACAGCCATAGCCATCCACCCCCCCACCCCAATACCACCACCATGGCCAACACTGGACGGCCCCCCCATGTGCTGGACACATGCAACCATGATACCCGTACGGACGTTAACAGTGTATGGATGGGGCACCTACCTGGCCGTGGCACTGTGCCCCTCCTGGCACGTCCCCACAGGTGGGCAAGCCTTTCCAGGTCCCTGTACCGGAGGTCCCTGTACTGGTGGTGACACTGCTCAGCCATGCACCCAATTCCCATGGCCTCCTCCAGCACCACCGCCACCTCCTCCCATACTGCACTCCTGGCCCTGTCCAGGGGTGCATCACCATAAAGTGCCCCAGCATGGGGCTGTACAATGGCCACCAAATTGGCAAGCTCAACCTGGCTCCACACAGCAGCCCTCCTCCATGCCATCTCTGCAACTAGTTGGAGTCAAAATGGTGCTCAGTAGCATGGTCCGCCACTTGCAGATGCTGCACGGTATAGTGCTGCCATTCCCTATCACGCTGTCACTGAACAGCGCAATACTGGTGCACCCATGTGGAGGCATGGTGCCTAGGGAGCAAAGGTTGGGCACAGGGTCAAGGGCCTCTCCCACACAGACCGCCACAGCGCGATTGGAACTCAATGTGATTGGGTAGTATGATTAGGTGCCTGTGTGCCACCTCCTGTAGCAGCCTACTGCGCTGTGGCCCAGGTGCGCCTATGGTGCCCCAGTGCCACAGTGCCATATGTGTGAACAGCGCAGCAGTGCCACTGGCACAATGGTGGCCGTGCCCTGCAATGCCTCCCGTGCACAGCACATCAGTAGTGCAGCAGGCATCTGCATCATCACCCCGGGCATGCACAGTTCGGTGTGTACTGTGCATGTCACAGAAATGCACCCTTGCCTGAGCATGTTCAACACAATTGCGCAAAGCGCAATAGCACGATGATATGCAAATCAGCTAATCAGCCATTCAATGGTGCTGATACTGCATTTGCATCCACTTAAAATTGTGCCTCACCTCATTTGCATGCGTTGCGGTATAAAAATGCGACATTGGGCTGCACTGGCTATAGTCGGTTACTGCAGTCTATTGTGGTGAGTTGCATGCTGTTTGGGAGTGTGGACTGTGGTGTGTGGGACATGCATGGGACTGCACAGTCACAGGTAACACCTGTCATTCTCACAGGATGAATAATGAGCGATCATGAGGTGGAGGAAGAGGAAGAGGAACAGAGACGTGGGAGGAAGAGGAGGCCTAACTTCACCAAGGCAGAAACAGATGCCCTGTTTGAGGCCTACCTTGACCAGGAGCCACTGCTCAGTGGATGGCGGGGAACACCACAGGCCCATGCTGCTGCATGGGAAGAGGTGGCATGTGCTGTCAACCTGCATGGCAGCCACCAGCAGTCCGTGCAGGAGTGCAAAAAAGAAGATGACCACGGACAGGTGGAGGATTAAGGACAAGGTGGCTGCCATCAGGGCAGCACGGTCTGTGACCGGTGGGGGACAGCTGGACGTGCAACGCCTGACCTCACAAGAAGAGCAGGTTGATGGCAGCACGCAGCATTGTGCAATCGAGGGTGTTCCAGGTGGTGGATTCCAGATAGGTGGTAGCCCGTCACTGCATGGTAGGTCCTGGTCTGTCAATGGGGGGAACAGAGTAGGGCAGATACATTAATGCTACTGTGTTCCGTTACAGCTCCTGAGCATCTACATGGGTCAGCAGTGGTGGGCTTGTCCACTGAGGGTGGTACCATGGACATAGAGGAGGGGGCCCGTCCACCTCCACAGGCATATGAGGGTCAGGGCGACAGTGGGCCCGCCTGGACATCTGGACTGATGTTGGTGGAGCAGGTGTGGAGGAGGCCCTGCCCGTGTCCCAGCATGCCAGCGTCCATGGATGCCAGCATGCTGAGACTTGGCTGGTACCAGATCCGTCACTGATGATGATGGAGCTCACTTCATGGACAGTGATACGTGTTGGCCACAGGATGGCCACACAGCAGGTGATATCACGGGCATGGCCATAGGTGGTGTCGCCGTGGAGGCCTGTGTGACATCACAGTCCCAGCCTGTGTCTGTCTGCACCAGTGGGGCAGCACTGGTGTGTGTCCAGGACAGTGGGGCTGTTGCGGCCACTGCGGTGGCACCGTTGAGCCCTGGAGAGCGGCAGCTGGAGGGGCAGTGTCAGCAGTCGGCCAATGGCCATGGGGGTACAGTGTCAGGGGGCGATGTCAGTGCACCACCTGTGGACATGCCCAGGCCTGGCCCTGGTGTGCAGCGCCAACCCTCAAGGGGTGCTGCCCATCAGGGCCGTGAACACTGTGAGGGACAGCATGTCAATCAGGCAGATGACCTCTTAGAAGAGCACACCCACATACTCCAAGAATCAGTCGATCATCAGGTGCGGCTTGTGACAGCGGTGGATGCACTCAGTGCGGCTCTGCACCAGGCAGAGGAGCAGCACAGCAGAGACACCGCTCTGCTCCTGGCAGGGATGAACCAGATGCGGGAGGATGTAATCACTGCCATTGACAGGCAGACACAGGCAATCACAACTGTCATGGCCACAATGGGCACACAGTTATTTGCCCATGTGTCACAGACACCGCACAGTGCAATGTCCACCCCCTGTTCCTGGCATTGTGCGACACCCTCCTTGTCGACACCGGGTTCAGCTGTGGGCATCCCAAGCATGTCTGGCGTAGGCATGTTCAGTGTGCTGCAAACCCCTGCGCAAGCATGGTCGTGTTCATGCAATGGAACCCCTGGGGGACCATTGGTGCCAACCCATGAGGTCATTGGTCAGCCTGTCACTGCTGGTGGGTCTCAGCAGGGCTGCCCATGCATCCGTGGTGGCCGTGGCACTGTGGCACGTGACTGACCTGTATCCCAACATGGCTTCTGTCTGATGCAGCCCAGTGTGCATTGTTTTGTTCAACGTGCAATGCACAGGTGGGGTACCCAGCCCTGCACGCACACACACGTTCCATCTGCACACCCTTCCGGCTGCTGTCCACTGTGGCATGTGCATGATGATGCCTGCGTTGTGCTGTCCACCACTGTGCAATGGTGCCCAGTGTCTGACACACGCACAATGACAGGCACTTGGCTTGGTGGTCTGTGGATGTGTGTGTGGCTAGGGGGTGGTGGTTGGGGTCGGCGTGCCTCCTACTCTTTGTGCATGTCTTGTGAGGTGTGTGTGTGTGTGTGTCTGTGTGTGTGTGTGACTGCGTGCCGTGTTAGACCTTGCCCATCCCTGACGGCGTGTGCGGTTCCATGCTTGGCCAATTCCCTTTATGACATGCACCACTGGGGTTTATCCATGCATGTTTGTGGGTTGTGCCTTTGCCACTGGTGGTTGCACATGGCCCCATGACTTATCTGGGTTGGTTGAAGTGCTCCTCTGTGATGGTGTCCTGGTGCAGCTGTGCCATCCAGATCAGTCGGGGGTCCCTTCGACCAAGGGGGGGACTGCCCATCACCATCTTCACCAGCGTCCTCATCTTCCCCATTGCTGTCCCCCTCTTTGACCTGTACAGCTATCCCACAGTCGTTGGCCATGTTGTGCAGGATGCAACAGGCCAGGAATAGCCTGCAGACTTTTGAGGGGCTGTACTGTAGGGCACTGCCAGATGTTTCCAGGGAATGGAAATGTGCCTTCAGCATCCCGAACACCTGCTCGATGACATTGCGTGTGGTGGCATGTGCCTCATTGTAGCGTTGCTGTGATGGGGTTGCGGGCCACTGGTATGGTGTGAGCAGCCAGGGACGGAGTGGGTACCCATGTCACCTGTGTGTAGAGGGTGGATGTTAGTTTGGTGATCAGCTTCGCCCTGCCTTGGGCCATCTAGGCCAATACCCATGTCACCTCTGACTATGCCCCTCTCAAGCTCCATGTCTTTCTGCGTGCTTTGCATATTCACCCACTAGGTGGCCAGTGGGGATGTCCCCACTCTCAAACCTGTGGCACAGTGTGGACTGGTGCCAGATGAAGGCATCATGTGCTCCCCCAGGGTGTGTGGCACAGACATTAATTATGCGCCCCCTGGCATCGCACACCACCTGGCAGTTGATGCTTGCATACCCCTTCCGATTCATATATGAGGCCCCTTCGGGGCTAGGTGGTGTGTGGATGGCCACATGGGTGCAGCCTATTGCCCCGAGCATGGCAGGCATACGTGCTACCCTGTGGAAATCCTGTATGCTTGCTGTGCGCTCTGCCAGTGTGCTGGGGAAATGGATGTACTCCGTAGCATGTGGCAGCAGTGCGCTGAGGAATTGGGTGAGGAGGCGTGACAAGGCCAACTGGGTTATGCCTGTTGTGTTCCCTGTTGGTCTCTGGAAGGTACCCGTGGTGAGCAGACACATGCAAGCTGTCACTTTTGTCTCCACTGACAGAGCATGGCTCCGTCATGTGGGTGCCTGCATCACATCACTGCACAGCTCACAGAGCCACCTCAGAATCACCCGGTTCAGGTGGTACCAGCCCATGATTTCACTATCAGTGTACAGCTTGAAGCTGGTGCGGGCTTGGTACTGCCTGTTGGGATCATACCACAGACAGGCCCTTCCACGGCTGCCCCCGCTACCTGCCTTCTCACCCCGCTACCTGCCTTCTCCCCCCTCATAACTGCCTCCATCTGGATGGTGGCACTAGCCATGTCCTGGCTTGTGTACCCCCGGCAGCTGTTTCTGTGTTCCCCCACTGTCCTTGCTGCTACTCCCCCTGCACCGGGAACACCTCCCTGTAGTGGCCTCAGTGCTCTGTGGCACTTCCCCCTTTTGACCTGCATTGTGGCAGAGGCTCCCCACACCTTCCCTGTTCCTGGGGGATCCAGGTGCTCTGTCTCTCTCCTGCCCTGTCCTGCTCCCAGTGTTTGTGTGCCTGTGTGGCTGCCCACAGTTCAGCAACATGTGCCTTCCCTGTAGCATTCTTGCACCTCTCTTTTGTTCCTTATTATTTTGTCTCATTTCCGCTATAGCGTAACTTCCGCTTGCTCCCCTATTGTGCTTGGCGCATGTTGTTGAATATCGTACCGCGCCATTTATGCATGGTTCCTCCCCTTCAGTTGTGTGCATGCATTCATTATCATTAGCGCTCTTAAGACAGGATTTGGGGGCGCATCTGCCTCCCGCTGAATAACGCAGAATTGCACATTTTCGGACTTGTGCTGGCACATCCCTGTTGCGCATGGCACAACCCTTTTGAATATCTGGGCCATGTAGTCTTAAACTCTTTTGGCATATCATAGCCACTTCTTCCTAGATGCAGTATGTCTTATTTTTACCCATGACCACAAAATGTGTGTGTGAAATTAACTTCTTCTGCATTACATCTCCAACAGCTGCCACTTTGTTCTTTTGTCAGTTTTTTAATGAATTCTGGTGTGCAGCATAGGTAATGCAGAATCTTGTATTGGATAAATCTTCCTTGAATATCTCATGAGGCTTTACATACATTCATCCATAGCTTACTCCATGTTTCTTAATCAGTCTTAAAGTTTAGTTCCTTTTCCTGCTTTTTTTTAGATTTTACTGTAGGTTCTTGTTGTAGGTTATTTAGATTCTTGTATATTCTGCCTGTTCCCTCTTTCCTTGATGCGATTCTTTGGATTTGAGACCACTCTTTATCTGATCTAGAATCACCTTGCAAAGTTTCATTTTTGCTCTTTCAGTCAGCACGGTATTGGCTGGATACGCGCTTTATCTGAGAAATTAGTTAGTAGTTCATTAATAATGGGTACAATAACAAGTCTAATTTGAAGTCAATGGGAAAATTCTATTCTCCTTAACTGAAATTCATCTTTTAGTTCTTCAAAGGATTTAATAGTTCCTGTAGGATACACAATTTCCCCTGACTTGTATGCATTTCCTTTTTCCATCTATCTTCATTTAGCATTTCTCCTTCAAACTTGAACATTGAGTTTTCTCATGTAGGAATTGGTTTCCACAGGAAGTTAGTCCATTTTTTTTATTCTTTTGATTAATTTAACAGTGTGGAATAGTGGGGTGTGAGTTTAATTTTCTAGATAGCTCAATATTGAAAAAGTATCCTAATATTTGTGCATGCAATAGTGCTTTTTTATATTCAACCCATAAGGGTGTACTAGAAGTATTACTGGGTTCCAGTAAAAAGCTTGATTGGAGTGCAACAAATGCCAGGTGATACTGTTTACAGTTTGGAAGACCAAAACCTCCTTTTTCTCTTGTCTGACTATTTTTTCCTTTTTTTTAATTTAAGAATAAGCATGGTTTCTTTTTATTCCAAATAAAGTTTTGGAAGATCCTTTGAATTTTAGAGGACCAGTTAAAGTGGATTTTAACAGGTAAAGTGTTAAGTAAATAAGAATTTGGGGTGTACAGACTATTTTTAAGGCATTTATTATCCCCTTATAGATAAATATAAGGACTTCCAGCTGTTGAGTTCATGCTAATTTTGTTTATCATTGGAGTGATGTTATTCTTGAACAGGTCAGTGACGTTTTGCCTTACTTTTAATCCTAAGTATATTATTCCCTCCAGAGCAACTCTGAGGGGAAATCTTGAGTGTACTTTAGACTTGATTGGTGCCTAGGTTGTTTTGATTGAGTGACAGTATTTCAGATTTTTCCCATTTTATAGTGAATCTGATATTTTCTGGAAGTCCTGTAGTGTTTGTTTCCATTAGAGATAATATTAAGTTAACTGGGTTTTGTAGAGAGCAGAATATTTATTCTGTTTTAATTTTTCTCTATTTTCTGGATCAATTGTTTGATTGCTAAAGCAAAGAGTCCAGGGGATAGAGAATATCCCTGTCTTGTCCATCTTTAAGCTGGAAAGATTCAGACTTAACTCCATAACAGCAGTTTTAGGTTCTTAATATAGAATGTCAATTCAGTCTCTAAAGGACTCTGGTAATTCAAATTTTCCTGCTACAGAATTTAAGTATTCCCATTTTATGGAATTACATTTTATAGTGGCATCTCAAGAAACTAGAGCTGCATTTTTTCTTTGTCTTGAGCTTGCCAAATTTGATGAGTGTGATGCCCATACGTTTGGAATCAAGTTAAAACTGTTGCCTCTCCATGCTTCCTTACTATCCAGGGGGTCTCCTCTCCTAGTGCTACCCAACCTTGGTGTTCTTCCCTTGGTGACTCCCTGCATCTGACTCTTGCTTTGGTGAACTCCTGTATTTCCCCCCTCGCCTATCCTCTAGTTTCAATCCTCTGACTGCCTTGTCTGTTCTCCTGGCCAGTACCCCCACTTCCTCCTGGAGCAAGTGCAAGCCCATCTTAGATGTGAAGACAACACAAGCCCAAACTGGCCTTCCAGTTACTCAGAAATGAGATACTCCCTCTTGCAACAGACCTTGGCATGAGTTAGCCTGCCTATTTGTTCACTATCATATCTCAAGGTCCCCTAGAAACATACGAATATTGCAAAGGATCACCCTGGATACCTTTCCTTGCAGGAACATCTCTTCTTCTGTGAATGACCTTCTCATGTCTTCAGGACATGTACTCCCTAAGCCATTAATACCAATGTGGCAATGATAACCGTCTCCTCCCTTCAGGTTCATTTTCTGTCTCTAGATAACATACTTTCACTCAACCTGTGCTGTAGGCAGGCAAATCACCTTACCTTTTCTACCACTATGGTTATATAATGCCCCTTCACCTCATCCACTAACTATGACGTTCCTCCCCCCCCCCCCCAAATATTGCATTCTTGCAACACCATGCCATTTCCTTCATATTCTGTGGCAGGTAAGGTTGGTGAATGGCTGTGCAAAATTCAGGGTTGAGGATTCTGCAAAACTATTACAAAATGTCATGCTTTTTGCAAACGTATGCAAACAACAACCTTTTCATCTGTTAATTTGTACATTTTAGGCTACTTATACTTCAGGACTCTTTATGCAAGAGATTTGAAAGTTGATACACACTCATTTGCTTTCTGGGTCAATGCACCTGCTGTATTCATAGATATTCTGTTATCTAGTTTTAGAGTTGCAGGGGCTTAAATCTCACTGTCTACTTACTTACAACATTTTGTAAAAATTGTGAGAAACCTTGACTGCTTATACCTCAGATGCCCTCAGAGCTGCAGGTCTAATAATTGTCATGCATACCCTTTGTTGGAGGTTTGAAACGTGTACCAAATTTTTTGCCACTTTGTTCAGTTGTTTTTGTTTTTTTACTTATTCTTTTTTTCCACCTTACTGCCACAATCTCTCCACTCTCTCGGAGTCCCACATAGCCACACACACACACACTCCATTGCCGAGGAATCTGCTCCTAGAGTGCATACAGTGCTACTCCTGTAATTCTAGAGGCCTGGATAACCTCATGGGTGGGGTGAGGATCTCCCTTACCTCCCTCAATGTTCATGTGAGTGTGCGCTTGCACATCGGAGTCTGCCTTGGCTGGAGGGATCATTGCCTAGGATTGACAAGGATTTTTTCCTTGTTCTCTTGTGCCCTCTTCTGCTGACATCGGCTCTCAGGGATGGCCAATGAGGTGGAGGCGCAGTGAGATGTGTCTCCACTCAGGGCCCTTGGCTGACATCAGCACCTCTCTTCTATTGGCTTTCCTGACTGCAATGCCAATACCTAGGTTCACCCAGCAGATGACAGTAATGCGACGGGCTAGCTTACAACCCTCCCTGAAGAGGGAGAGCAGCCATCTGGTGCTCAATCCTTCTCCCCCCTGGCTGACCCCCAATGACCCAAGTCCGTCACCGAACCCAGGTCACCGGTGTAGCACGAGGTGTGGCATCCAGTGTCTCAACCCTCAGCGCCACTGGGCCAGCTGTTTGTTTAGTTGTTCTGAAGTTACATGGGTTCACAATGATGCAGTTTACTTATTTGCAGAATTTTGTGAACATTTCTGAAATATATAGTGGCATATAACTTGGACACCCTTAGAAACACAGGTCTGATACTTGGTAAGCATAGTTTTTTTTTAAAGAATAGTACACCCAACATGCAAAATATTGGGCACTATGCACAGACATTTTTATTGCCTATGCAACTCGTATCCACAGCATGTAGGCAACCTTAAGTCAGCATGTCTTGCAGCAAGAGTCCAGTGGACCACCACCAACATGTATAGAAGGGTTGTGCACCCCCTGCACACATGATCCTCCAGCTGATCATGCAGCTACTGTACATACTGCAGATGGCCCAGGGTCATGTCTGTGGGTGTGCCTGCACTCTGTGCCCTTCACAAAGGTGCAGAGTGCCATGGAAGAGGGTGCATGATATGACAGCAGGGACCCTGCTGTATATGTTGCATTCCCTGCAGGTTGATGGATGATGGATCCCCCACATAATGTGCTGCTCTAGCCCTCTGGCCTGACAGAGAGGGCTGTGGGCAGCCAGTCAGGCACTTACTCATAAACATTGTTGTTTGCTGTCCCACACCATCCCAGAATCCCCTGCTCATGCAGAGCAGAGGATCCACTATGGAACCCAGGATGGGCATCCAACTGGATGCCTGCCTGTGTCCCTCGATCTGCCACCCATGATCATGCACACTGGGGGGGGTAGGGCCACAGACAGGTACCCTGTGGGTATACATAACTGTGCATTCCATGCACTCTGCACCTGTCCAAAGGCTGGGTATGCACAAAGTGTGTGTACCCGGTATATGTTCATGCATAGGCCCCATTGTGAATATAGGTATGGTAAAGTAGTTTACAAATGGGATAGAAAAAACTGCAAATTAAATTCTGGCAACATTTCAGAGAAGAGGAATTATTATTTCTGCCCAAAATTCACTGACAAAACTTTTGCACAGCACTTTAGCACCCTAGTCTCAAAGAAAGTTACAAATCTTCACAATTTGTACACGAGGACTTAATATTGTAGTATTCAATATTTCATCTGTGGCTCCATGGTAGAAATGAGACCCCCACCCCCCAGGTTGATACAGGCTAAGAGTCATTATCTTCTAATATACATTCTTGGAATGTGCAAGCCCCAAACATTATTTATCAAATACCATGAATAAAAGAATTCTTGGTGATTACTATGTACTTTTCCCAGCTCAAGGTTATTTTGGTAAAAATGATGAGGTTAAAAACCTAAAACCAATTTAAGAACCCTCTACCCCTCCCTAGTGGACAGGGCTAGTCCTGTGGCCACCCCCAGTCATTTCATGCCCTCCAACCTCTCTTCTATTCTCCCATAGACACATAGGTCCAGATATTCAAACTGTGCCACAAAGTAGCACAATAGCAGGAGCAGGCACAAGTCCAGTGCACACATGTGCAACACTCATGATATTCAAACACTGCGCAGGTCAAGATGCACCTGCAGCACACAACTGAATATCATGCCAACTGCACCATGGCGCAACCAGGGATGCACAATGGCACTGGTCTGATGCACAATAACACAACCAGGGATGCTCAGTGGAGCAGGGTAGCAGCACATCAGCACAACCAGGGATGAGCAGGGACAGGATGCAGGGGTCCACCACCCATGGTAGATATGGGCAGAGGAGCACACAGCAGAAGAGACATCACCCCGCAAACATCCCATGCACCACAAAACCTGAGGAGAACTGGAAGAACCACCAGCCCATGGACACCAACAACAATCCCACAGCCTGGGCATGGTGCCCCAGCACACCCGTGGCAAGCTGTGACTGGCACGCAAGGATGTCTAGCCACCCCATACCACACCATCCCACAAATGCAGAGCACACCCAGCACCACACTCCCCATACACCCTGCCCAGGAGTAGCGCCCAACAGTGCAGGACACCCCATGCATGCCACCACCCCCACTGTGACAATGCAACCCTGTGCACCATGGAGCCATGCAAGGCAGCCCCACCATGAGCACCCTGCAGTGGGCAGCAGCAGACAGCGATGCAACAACTGCATACACAGTGCCACTCTGCACATTCCCCCGAGGTACAGCTGAGAGACCGACCATGCGTCAGCACATGAGGTACCCCACATGCAACAGGGCATGCCCTGGACCCCACCACCAGCGGTACAGCACCCTGCACACCCTCCCAAGGACACACCCCATCCCAGCACTGGCCACAATAGCCAGCACAGACACACACTGTGTTGCATGGAAGCATGCACCACACAGGATGCAACACAGTGCTTGGACAAACACCCACCCATGCCCAAGGGCACACCAACACAGAGACACAGTAGCGGGTCAGCCAAGCCACTGGCATGTGGCCATGGCAGCCTTGTACACACGGCCAGCAGCCCTCCATGGCACAGGTGTGCCAGCCACCCTGCGCAGGCATCATGAAGCTGTACACCACCAGCATGCAGCCGGAGCACAAGTGACAGACAGTGGAGCACATCCCCTGCAACAGACACAAGCGACAGCATGGAGGTGGGACAACAACAGCGGAGGCCACAGTTCCACCCAAGGCAGATGTGCACCATACCGGTGACAGGAGGCAACCCGGCATTGTGCAGGGTACAGTGGTTGTCCAGCATGGACAGCCACCACTGACATGCCAGCAGACTGTGCAGATAACAGACATGCAAGAGTGTCAGCTGTACAGGCCATGGATGGTCTGACAGGGGCACCATGGACACAGTGCATGCACCGTGGACCACTGCACACAGTCATCCAATGCACAGGGAACAACACACAAACCACAGGCAGTAACTGATAGCTATGCCCACACCATAGGCACTTCCCCTATGGACACACACACACGCCTATGCCTGCACCACCCCTGATGCCATGCACACCACTGCAGCTGAGCACCTGTAGCCCACTGCAAATCAGAGACCACCACAGTAGGCATAACAAAGCAAATGTATTTTTTCAAGGTACAAAAAACTATATACAGCTATGTACATGGGGGGTGAGGGCCACATACCAGGTGGGGGTGGGTAAGGAGCAGAGGTGAACAAATGGGAGAGGGAAGAAGGGGTGTGAGGGTGGGTCCAGGGGGGTAGGGTGTATCTTGGGGCATGGAGGGCTTAGTAGCCACCCCACTCCACACTCCTGTGTCGCCTCCTGGTTCGCTGCCTCTGGACACCATGCTGGTCCAACCTCTGGAGTACCTCCAATGATGCCCACACAATTTGAAGGAGCTCCTGCATGGCCCTCTCCAGCCGCACCAGGCTGCCATCCACCCAGGACAAGTGAGCAGAGTCAATAAGTGTGAATGTCCATCCCCCTGCAGCCCACCCATTGTGCATGGCATACAGCCATGGGACATGCCCCTGTGATGGTGTGTGACCACCTACAGTGATCGTGTCCACATGACCTTCCTACCCAGGTGCACACAGCCATGTGGACTGCTGCACACACCCACTGCCCAAGTCCCACACAGCACCACCGTGGCTGTATAGTGACATGGCTATGTGGTGCAAAGGCAGTGGCACAGCCATGTACCCGGTGCACACATGGACCACCAGTGATGCACACCCACACATGCAGTGCCACAGGATGGTGCTGAGTGTACCGTGTGGCATCCACATCAGTGGTGTCAATGGATGATGGCCATGCCCCGCCACCTACCCTGCGACACAGCATGCACAGAATAACCTGGAAGAAAGGCACTCACCTTCATCGGCCTGATCCGGGAGCTGTTGCAGGTTGGGCCCAGTAGCCCGTGGCTGTTGCCCAGCATCACTTTGCTCCCGGCAGTGCCGTTCCTCCCGGACTCTGCACCACTTCTAAGGGCCTAGGGTGCAAACATGGAAAGGGGAACATCAGTACAAACCAGTGGCAAAGGCCCCCCTGGGTGTGTGTGATCCTGCACAGCTCAACCATGCCACAACCCCACCACCACCACCACCACCACCACTACTGCCCACACTGGACGGCCCACCCCCTCATATGGCGAAGAAGCCAGAAGGGGAAGGAAGGAAACATATTCAATTCAGTGCTTTAGAGTAACTGGTAATTGCTATTTTTCTTTTAAACTTAGATTGTGGGCATTTAGTGACACTATACTTTCTTTGCTGTCTTTACTTATAATTGTTTTTGGGCTGTTGAAAATTTAAAACATAGTGGTGGTGTAATTCTGTGCTGTCTTTAATTGCTGCAAATTTTCACCCCTCCTCCTTCCCCAACTCTTAATTATATGCCCTGATAAATCTGATTGACAGGAGCTAAACACAGGAATAGTAAGGGTGTAGTAGGAGGGCATAAGGGGAAAAGCCCACCCTCAGCACAGCAAGTGTTTTGACTCATTTATTTATTTATTGGTTTCTTTTTCCTTTAAAAAAAAAATATCTGAGGATTAGTGACAGGATTTTTAGTACAGTAAATTAATAAAAAGAGAACTAGGAGAGCTTCAGTAGCGGACAAGTAGTGGAATTGCAGTATAATGTGGGGAGTGGTGCAATGCAGTGGCTGTGGGGCAGCCATATTCAGGCAGACCTTCTGGACACTGAGGTGCTGCCCTATTTGCATGCATCTCTCTGGACTGTGGGATGAGGTAGCCAGACTCAGAGCAGAAGTAAACTGGGTCAGGAGTACCATCACCCCTATCCAGGGACCACCCAGTCCAATGCAGCTGCCTCAAAGTATGCCGAGAACGAGGAGCACTTGGATGACAGTGGGCTCAGGGAGGGTTAGAGCAGTCAGACAGAGGCACATCCCAGATCCTATTCCACTCAAGAACTTATATGCCACACTGGCAAATGAGGACAACCAAATAGAGGTACCCAGAGAAGTGGAAGGAAAGGATGTGGAGGTTAGCCAAGGAGGTGACCTCAGCGGGGAAAGCAGTGGACCCCAGAGGAGGAGGAAGCGAATCCTGGTGGGGGACTCCATCATAAGAGGGATCCAGCTAGGAACACAGGAGGGGGAGGACAGGGAGGTGAGGTGCCTACCAGGTGTTACGGTATGGAGGGATGGAAGGAAGATGCTGGGGATCACTGGGAAGGCAAGACGGAAGGGTGAGCTGGATGTCATTATCCACCTAGGTACTAATGACCTGGCAAATGGGAGCCAAAGGAAGTTCAGGAAGAGTTTAGGAAACTGGGAGGGTCTCAAGCAAGTAGCTACTTCTGTCACTTTCTCAGAAGTACTACCTGTGAGAGGCAAGGAGAGCATAGAGTGCATGCACCAGGAACTTTAACTCATGGTTGAAGAACTGGTGCTGTGAGGAAGGGTTTGGATTCATTGGTGACTGGGGACCCACCTGGAGGGATGGAGGTTTGTTCAAGCCTGATGGCCTGCATCCATTCTGGAGGGGAATCCAAGCACTCAATGATAAGTTTAAATGCTACATTGACAAGCATTTAAACTAGCAAATGGGGGTGGCAGGCCAACTTGCTCACCCCCCACAGCTAGCAGTGGAACCAGTGAACCAGAGGAGTGGCTATCTCTGCAAAGCAGTGTGCAAAAGATGGAGATTAGTGCCCAAGAGGTGGATAAGCAGAAAAGGGGCAAAATTCAGCAGAAAGGCAGACAGCAAGGAGAACCAGGGATAAATGACAACCAAGGCAGGGGCTGGAGTAGAACAGTGAAGCAGTCTAGGGAGGTCAAATCATGGAAAGCCATGTGTGCAAATGCCAGGAGCCTTAGCAACAAGATGGAATATCTGGAGGCTGTCATGGTACAGTCAGACCTGGACATTGTGGCCATCACTGAAACCTGGTGTAATGATAACCATGACTGGGAGATGGCCATACCTGGCTACAACATATTCAGAAGAAGACAGAGCAGGCAGGAAGGGAGGAGGAGTGGCACTGTATGTGAAAAAATGACATAAGGGCCACAGAGATCCAGGAGGAACAAAATGGGGAGAGATACTGTGGATTAAGCTGGAAAGGAAAATGGGGACAGCCATCCGCACAGGTGTGGTCTATAGACCACCAGCCCAGGAGGAAGAAACAGATAGGAGTTGATGCTAGCCATCCAAGGATGGCAGACAAAGGTGAGGTAGTACTGATTGGAGACTTCAATATTCCAGACGTGGACTGGAGCATCCCAGCAGCAGCATCAACTAGGAGCAAATTTATCCTGGACTCCTTCAGGATGCCTTCCTCAAGCAACTGGTCATGGAACCAACCTGGCAGAAGGCAATACTGGACCTTGTCTCACAAACAGGGACAGTGTGATGGGGGTAACAGTGGGGAGCACCTGGATAACAGTGACCACCAGTCATTGTGGTTTGAAATCACAGAAAGAGCAGAACCAAACCACACAAAAACACGTATCCTGGATTTTAGGGGGGCAGACTTTGGGAAAATGGGGAGATACTTGAAAGAGGCATTAAGTGGAAAGGGACAGGAATCAGGGGTTGAGGAACAGTGGTCAGTATTTAAAATGGGGATTATAAGAACAACAGAATTATGCATTAAGCAGGTTAGCAAGAGGAAAAGGAAGAGGAGACCATTATGGTTTTCAAAGAGGTAGCAAAGAAAGTGAAAGCCAAAAATATTGCATTCAGGCAATACAAAAGACACAGGCAGAAGAGGATAGGAGAAGTACCAGGAGAAGCAAAGGGAGGCAGGGAGGTCAGTAAGGGAAGCCAAAGCTCAGACAGAAGAACACATTGCAAAATCAGTGGGCAGAGGGACAAAACCTTTACAGGTACATAAGTGAAAAAGAAAGACAAAGGGGATAGTGAGACTGAAGGGGAGGATGGAGCCACGTGGAGGATGACAACAGTAAAGCTGACATATTGAAAGGTATTTCTGCTCAGTCTTTACTGAGGAAGAGGGGGTAATGGGTCTGAAGGGAGTACAAGGGGTGAGAATGGTGCAGAAATGGACACAAGTCCCTTTACACGAGAAAGGGTCCTGAAGGAACTGGAAGTAATAAGAGTTGATAAAACAATGGGGCCAGAGGGTGCACCCAGGGTCCTTAAAGAACTAAGAGAGGTGGTGGCTGAACCTCTGGCTATCCTGTTTAGCCAATCACTGGAAACAGGGAGGTACCAAAGACTGGAGGACAGCAGATGTAGTCCCCTTATACAAAAGTGGGAACAAAGAGGAAGCAGGGAACTACAGACCAGTCAGCCTCACCTCGGTAGTGGGGAAGATCATGGAAGCACTACTGAAGGGAGATTGGTGGAACATCTGGTTGTCAATGGACTACAAGACCCAAGGCAGCATGGTTTCACCAGGGAGGTCATGTCAGACCAACCTCGTTGAATTTTTGACTGGGTGACTAGGAGGTGGATCAGGGAGGGCAGTGGACATGACCTATCTGGACTTCAGCAAGGCCTTTGACACTGTGCCACATAGAAGACTATTACACAAACTGGGAATATGGTGTGGGCAGGACAGTAGTGTGCTGGATAGGTAACTGGCTGGGTGGCAGGACACAGAGGGTGGTGGTAAATGGCTGTCACTCCACAGAAGGAAGAGTGACCAGTGGGGTACCACAGGGATCAGTGCTGGGACCAGTCCTATTCAACATCTTCATCAGTGACATTGCGCGAGGATCTAGAAGGCAGAATTTCACTGTTCGCTGATGACACAAAGCTCTGTAACAGAGTAGACACACGAGAGGTGTAGACAGAATGAGAAGCGACCTGCAGAAACTTGAAGAATGGTCAAGGGTTTGGCAGTTGAAATTAATGCAAAGAAGTGCAAGATAATGCATATGGGGCACAAAACCTGGCACAATATATCAGTTGGGGGTGAGGATATAGCATGCACCAAGCAGGAAAGGAATCTTGGGGTTGTCATCTCTGATGACCTCAAGGTAGGAGAAACAGTGTGACAAGGCAGCAGGTAAAGCAAATAGGATGCTGGGATGTATAGGCAGGGCATCACCAGCAGGAAAAGGGAGGTCATAATTCCGCTATACAAGACACTAGTGAGGCCCCACCTGGAGTACAGTGTACAGTTCTGGAGACCATACCTATGTAAGGACATAGACAGGGTAGAAAGGTTCAGAGGGGGCAACAAAGATGGTGCATGGATTGCATCACAAGTCCTATGAAGACAGGTTGAAGGAACTGAACATGTACTCCTGGAGGAGAGGAGGAGAGGGGATATGATAGAGACATACAAGTATCTTACAGGGAGGAACAGGGTGCAGGAAAACACTATTTTTAAGTGAAAAAGATGTTCCAGGACTAGAGGCATGGGATGAAGTTGGAGGGAGGACGATTCAGAGGAAACGTGAAAAGATTTCTTCACAGAACGGGTGGTGGACAAGTGGAGCACCCTGCCAGAGGAAGTGGTGGGGCTGAAACAATCATGGGATTTAAGAATGCATGGGATAGACATAAAGGAATTCTAGAGGTCAGGGTAAGGGGCAACAGACTTCTAGGAAAACAAACTGAACTTACAAGCTCAAATGGGCAGACTGGGTGGGCCATAGGCCCTTATCTGCCGACACTGTCTATGTATCTATGTATCTATGTATCTATGACACATGCCCACTGCGATACCCGTACGGACGCTACCAGTGTATGGATGGAGCACCTACCTGGACGTGGTACTGCGCCTCACCTGGCGCATGCCCATAGGCAAGCAAGCCTGTCTGGGTCCCTCCACTGGAGGTCCCTGTAGTGCTGATGACACTGTTCCGCTGTTCTTCCAAGTCCAGTGGCCTCCTCAAGTGCCACTGCCACCTCCTCCCAGACTGCACTTCTGGCCCTGTCCAGGGGATCATTCCCAAAAAGGGCCCCAGTATGGGGCTCCACGATGGCCACCAAATTGGCCGGCTCCAGTTGGCTCCAGACAGCAGCTCTCCTTCTTGCCATCTCAGCTTCAGTTAGGAAACCAAAATGGTGCTCTGTAGCGCACTTCCACCATGTGCAGATGCTGCGCGGTACAGCGCTGCCATTCCCCATCATGCTGTCACCAAACAGTGTGATAGGCGTGCACCCATGCGGATGCATGGTGCCTAGGGGGCAAAGGTCAAGCACAGGGACAAGGGTCTCTCGCACACGGACCGCCACAGCGCGATTGGGACTCCCTGCATGAAGTGCGGTTGAGTGCCTATGTGAGATGCCCTGCAGTGGCCTACCATGCTGTGGCACCATGGTGCCTATGGCACTCCAGGGCATGAGCACCATACATGTGAACAGTGCACTAGCACCACTGGTACAGTGGTGGCCATGCCCTGCACTGCCTCCCATGCTCGGCATATCAGCAGCGCGGCAGGCATCAGCGTCAGCACTCCGGGCATGCGCCGTGAGGTGCCTACTGCCCACGTCACAGAGCTGCGCCTGTGCCTGAGCACGCTCAACACAATTGCGCAAGGCGCAGCAGTGCGATATTCAGCCAGCATATGCAAATCAGCTCATCAGCAATTCCATGGTGCAGCTACTGCTTTAGCATCCACTTAAAGTTGTGCCTCACCTCATTTGCATGCCTTGCACTATACAAATGCGACATGGGGCTGCAGAGGCCATAGTTTGGTATTGCAGTCTGTTGTGGTGGGTTGCATGCTGTTTGGAAGTGTGGACTGTGGTGTGTGGGAGATGCATGAGACTGCACATTGAAAGGTAACACCTGTCATTCCCACAGGCTCTATAATGACCGAACATGATTAAGAGGAGGAACAGGGATGTTGGAGGAAGAGGAGGCCCAACTTCACCCAGGCGGAAACAGAAGCCCTGTTCGAGGCATACCCCAACAGGGAACCACTGCTCAGTGGACAGTGGGGAACACCACAGGCCCGTGCTGCAGCATGGTGTGAGGTTGCACATGCTGTAAACCAACGCGGCAGCCACCAGCGGTCCATGCAGGAATGTAAGAAGAAGTTCGGCATGGACAGGAGGAGAATTAAGGACAAGGTGGCTGCCATAAGGGAATCACGTGCTGCAACCGGTGGTGGGCAGCTGGATGTGCCACATCTGATGCCACAGGAGGAGCGGGTGGCCAGCAGCATGCAGTGTTGTGCCATAGAGGGCATTCCAGGTGGTGGCTTCCAGACAGGTGGCAGCCCATCACTGCATGGTAGGTCCTGTGCTGTCGCTGTGTGGGAGGTGTGGGGAATGCCACAGGGTAGGGCGGAGACATTAATGCTACTGTGTTCCCTTACATCTCCTGAGTGTCTACATGGGTCAGCAGTGATGGGTGTGTCCACTGTGGGTGAGGCCCTGGACACGGAGGAGTGCTCTTCCACCTCTACAGGTGTCTGAGGGTCAGTACCACCGCATACCTGCCTGTCTGTCCGTACTGAAGATGGTGGTTCTGGTGCAGACGAGGCCCTGCCTGTGTCCCAGCGTGACAGCAGCCATGGACTCCAGCATGCTGGGACAAGGACTGGTGCTGGATCAGGCACCGATGATGATGGATCACACATTCCAGACAGTGATAAGTGTGGGACGCAGGATGGTCCCACAGCAGGGAACGGCATGGGCGTCGCTGTGGGTGGTGCCGCAGTGGAGGTCTGCATGACATCACAGTCCCAGCCTGTGCCTGCATGCCCCAGTGGGGCAGCACTGGTGTGCATCCAGGCCAGTGGGGCTGTTGTGGCCCCTGCAGTGGCACCGGTGAGCCCTGGTGATTGGCGGCTGGAGGGGCAGTGCCAGCAGTCTGAAAATGGGTATGGGGGGACAGTGTCAGGGGGCAGCATCAGTGCACCACGTGTGGATGTGCCCAGGCGTGGCTCTGGTGTGCCGCGCTCATCTTCAAGGGCTGCTGCCCAGCATGGCCACGAACACCGTGAGGGACAGCATGCCGATCAGGCGGATGACCTCTTTGATGAGCATAGCCGCATACTCCCGGATTCAGTGGATCAGCAGTTGCTGCTTGTGATGGCGGTGGACACACTCAGTGTAGGGACCATGATCTGCTCCTGGCAGGGATGGACCGGCTGCGGGAGGATGTGATCACTGCCATTGACAGGCAGACACATGCATTCACAGCTGTCATGGCCACAATGATCACCCAGTTCCTTGCCCATGCGCCACAGACACCACGCAGTGCCATGTCCACCCCCCCATTCCTGGTGTCGTGAGACACCTTCCATGTCGACACCAGGATCAGCTGTAGGCATACCGAGCACGCCTGGCGCAGGCATGTTCAGTGAGCTGCAGACCCCTGTGCAAACACAGTCGTGTTCCCGCAGCGTCACCCCTGGTGGACCATTTGTGCCACTCCATGAGGCCAATGGTCAGCCTGACATGGCTGGCAGGTCTTGGAGGGGCAGCCCATGCATCTGTGGTGGCCGTGGCACTGTGCTGTGTGACTGACCTGTCTCCCACCATGGCCACTGTCTACCGCTGCCCTGTGTGCAGTGTGTTGTGCACCGTACGATGAACGGGTGGGGTACCCAGCCCTGCACACACAGTCCATGTGCACACCCTCCCAGCTGCTGGCCACTGTGGCGTGTGCATGGTGATGCCTGCTTTGCACTGTCCACCAGTGTGCAATGGTGCCCAGTATCTGAGACATGCACAGTGATGGCCACTGGGTGTAGTCATGTGTGGACCTGTGTGTGGCTAGGGGTTGCAGTCATGGTCGAAGTGCCTTCTACACCTTGTGCATGTCTTGTGGTGTGTGGGTGGGTGTGTGTGTGTGTGTGTGTGTGTGTGTGCGTGTGCGTGTGCACGTGTCGTGTTTGGCTGTGCCCATCCCTGATGGCGTGTGTGGATCCATGATCAGTCCCATTCACTTGCTGCCATCCACCACTGGGGTTCGTCCATGCCTGTCTGTGGGTTGTGCCTTTGCCATTGGTGATTGCACATGGCCCCATGACCTACCTGTGTTGGCCGTAGTGCTCCACTGTGATGGTGTCCCGGTGCAGTTGAGCCATCCTGATCAGGCAGGGGTCCCTTCGCCCAGAGGGTGGCTGCTCATCACCGTCTGGACCGGCATCCTAATCATCCCCATCGCTGTCCCCCTCTTCGACCTCTACGGCTATCCCACAGTTTTTGGCCATGTTGTGCAGGATGCAACAGGCCAGGAATAGCCCGCAGGCCTTCAAGGAGCTGTACTGTAGGGCACCGCCAGATGTGTCCAGGCACCAGAAAAGTGACTTCAGCATCCCAAACACCTGCTCGATGATATTATGTGTGGTGTCATGTACCTCATTGTACCGTTGCTGCGATGGGGTTGAGGGGCACTGGTATGGTGTGAGCAGCCAGGGACGGAGTGGGTATCCACTGTCACCTGTGTATAGAGGGTGTACATTAGTATGGTGGTCTGCATCGCTCAGCCATGGGCCGTCAAGGCCAGTACCCATGGCACCTCTGACTATGCCTCCCCCCTACATCTGCCCATGTCATCATGCGTGTTATGCATACTCACCCACTAGGTGGCCAATGCGGATGTCCCCACTCTCGAACCTGTGGCACAGTGCAGACTGGTGCCAGATGAAGGCATCATGTGCTCCCCCAGGTGAGTGGCACAGACATTGGTTATGTGACCCCTGGCATCGCACACCATCTAGCAATTGATGCTGGTGAATCCCTTGTGGTTTATGTAGGCTACACCATCTGGGCCAGGTGGCATGTGGATGGCCACATGGGTGCAGTCAATGGCCTCGAGCACACCAGGCATACGTGCTAACCTGTGGAACTGTTGTATGTGAGTTGTGCACTCCGCCTGTGTGCTGGGGAAATGGATGTACTCCGCAGCATGTGGCAGCAGTGCGCTGAGGAATTGTGTGAGTAGGTGTGACACGGCTGACTTTGTTATGCCTGTTGTATCCCCTGTTGGTCTCTGGAAGGTGCCCGTGGTGAGCAGGCACATGACAGCTGTCACCTTTGTCTCCATTGACAGAGCATGGCTCCGTCGTGTGGGTGCCTGCATCTCATTACTGCACATCTCACAGAGCTGCCTCAGGAGCACCCGGTTCAGGCGGTACCGGCCCACAATCTCTGTATCAGTATACTGCTCGAAGTTGATGTGAGCTCGGTACCACCTGTTGGGGGCATACCACCAACGGGCCCTTCCATGGCCGTGCCCCCCTGCTGCCTGCCTTCTCACACCCCTCCTTACCACCTTCATCTGTATGGTGGCACTGGCCATGTCCCCGGCTGTTGTTCCTCCCCTGGCAGATGTTGTCCCGTTCCCCCGTCTGTCCTCTTTGCTGCTCCCCCTGCACCGGGTACACCTCCGGCCTTCGGCTGTCCTACCTCCTGCCACTGCCCTGACTACTCTGCAGCACTGCCCTCTCTGTCCTGCACACTGTCTCAGGCTCCCCACTCCTGTCCTGTGTGGTCACAGGTGTGCCCTGTCCTGCTCTTTCTGTCTCGCACACACTGCTGCCCTCTTAGCTGTTGCTGCCAGCTTGCTCCCACCTCTGGCTTCCCTGTAGCGTTCTTGTGCCTCTCTCTTGTTCCTTTTTATTTTGGCTCATTTCCACTATCACGCAACTTCTGCTAGCTCCCCTATTGCGCATGGTGCATATTGTTGAATATCACACTGCGCCATTTATTCATAGTTCCTACCCCTATGGTTGTGCATGCATTCATTACCATTGCACTCTTGTGCATTGCAACTTGAGAGGCGCAGCTGCCTCCCGCTGAATATCGCACAATGGCATATTTTCAGACTTGCGCTGGTGCATCTCTGTTGCACATGGAGCAACCCTTTTGAATATCTGGGCCATATAGTATAAGTGATGGGTTCCTTGTACTGTGCCAGAAGCAAACCATGTCTTTTAAAAATGCTAAATCATTAATCTCTCAATATCTAGACTCCTTCAGCCCCCAAAGGGCACATTGAAACAAGTTAGACCCCATTCGTATCCCAATCAATGATTTGGTTGGGACCAATAGTATTCAAAATTATGACTAGTTCAGCCAGCCCTCACTCTATAATCAACAGGGTGCTTTAAAAATAGCCTAAATATAGTCAACTGGGATACTGTCAGAATAAAAAGGGCAGTGAGACCTCTGAAAGGACAGTAAAAATGCATAGGAACAACACAGCAGACATTGTAGACTCATTGTCTTTTATCAGTGAATCTATTTATCAGGCTGGCTGCAGACATCTGCCGTGCATGTGACCAGAAGGGAGAGATCGGTGGTCTGTGCCATTGATGGTGCTGGGCAGACTAACAAGTCATTCAGCTTAATGTAATCAGTGATGCAGATTACTTTGACCTTTACCACTTGTTCATACTTTTCCATTTTAATTTCAGTTTTCAGTTTTTATGATGGGATGCAATCATTGAGCACAGCTCATTTGTAATGGTATCCCTGCAGTCGGCATGGGGTCATAAAGTCACATGACACCAACACGCAGCAATGTACTGCACTGTGAATACAGCAAAAACATTGCTGTCTAACAGACAAAGTGCTGAAATGCATTTTGGAGACAAAAACATGTGTTTTCTTTTTTATCTGCAGGCGACTTCACCCCCCACAGCCCCCATCATAAGTGTCTGTGCCCCCAAATCCCCCATTCAAATAATCAATTCCGGGGGGGGGGGCCAACATGAGGAAGGGAAGAAACACAGCGGGGAGAAAAAAAACTGCACAATGCAGTTTCCAAAAGGTCTGGGACTGGGATTCAAGCCCCGGTCCACAGATGCACAGCATCCTCCTGTACTGCTGCAGTTCATCCCACTGAGCCACAGTGGCAGCTCTGCAAGCCACCTCCCAAATGGAGGTCTTCACCTCCACTGAACTTCTCCTCCCCACCCACGTGCAATAGGGTACATAACCGTGAATACAACCTATCTGTCTTGCGGGGTTGTGTACCCTATAACTCTAGTGCACAGTGCAATGTATTCTGTGCAGTATTCCATGTGCGGTATTCTCTGCAAGATATTGACCTGGTAGGCCTGCAGTCACATATCAGTTACAGTAGTAAATCACATATCAACTACAAAAAAAAAAATGTGATATAGGATCATAGGCTATTATGAGTCTGAAATCTATAGGCCTATATGACTCACCTTACATTAGCCAGAAAAGGAAGTGATTTTATCACCTATGTATTTGTCAAGACCTGCTCTGAAGGTATTCCGTGAACTACTTTCTACTACTTCTGTTGGCAAACTGTTCCAGGTGTTCACTGCCCTCTGATTGAATCATGATGCTTTTTTATTTGTTTTATGTAGGTCACCTTTTAATAAGAGGTTATGTAATCTAGTTTCCCTATCTGTTGTCTTCCTCTCCAGCCCGAGACATTCAAATAAATCTTCATTCTGAAAAGCTTTGTAGACTAGACACAGTAACAGTATCCCATATTTAGGCACAATACACATATTACAATTACTGAACATCAGTACCCTACTTAATTATACTAAAATGCCAGCAGAATAGCCCTAACGGTCTTTTGTGTCTGCTCGTTTGGTCAACCCCCACCCTGGGAGCTGACCTTGCTGCCCCCTTCTCCCTCTCTGGCTTCTCCCTTCCCAGTCCTGCTGCACTGGATTTTGCTTCCAGAACCCTTCCCCTGTACCTGTCCCACCCCCTCTTGAACCCCTCCACCATCTCTGCCTCCACCAACCCCCTGGGCAGCGCATTCCATGGCTCCAGCACCCTCTCAGTGAAGTAGCACCTCCTCCTTTCTTCCCTGAATCTCCCCCCCTCCGGCTTCCACCCATGCCCTCTATTTGCCCCCTCCCCCTTCCTTCTGGGCACCCTGACTGCTCCTCCCCTATTTACCTTAATTTAATTTCCATGAACCCTGTACAAAAAATAACCATTTAACTCTGGAATTAACTTTCGAACCACAACTTCACCCTATTTAATTTTGTATTTATTTATTTTGTATTTTCTTGAGAGCTCCCTTAGCTCTGATGGTAGTTGATCCTAAAATTGTGGAATCATGTGTCTGAAAGAATACATTGATCTGGTTGTTCTGTTCCTGGGTACAATTAGCTCTAAGGATGCAGCATTCTGTAGGAAACATTTCAGGGTACATTTTGCAAGGTGACACCTCAAGTACTCTGGTACTTAGCCATATATATATTTTACAACCAAGATTATTTTATGGAGTTTTTGGGGGGGCTGGAAAGTGAGATCCACCTCAATCTTTTATAAAGTTCACAGTGGTGTATATTTTTGGAGCATTCTAATACTAACTGGGCTATGCATTTTGTATGGAACATCCAGATGGTGTAACCTATCTTTAGAAGAGTAATCATATAGCACATCCCCATAATAAAATAATGGAAAAAGTTGTGCCATAATGGTCTTCATACAACGTTCAGGACTGAGACAATTAGGATATTTGCATTGTAATCTTGCATGAATTTCAATTTTATTTGTCAGCTCATCAATATGAACATTATCAAAGCCGCTATACTCTAACCAGAAACACAGATATTTGTAGGTGTCAACTTGCACTAAGAAGGTGACATCATCTGCAAACTGCAAACATTTATAACGTTAGGATTAGGGAACATCTCAACTTTGAGAAAGATGCAAAGATCATAAGTTTGGTTTTTCCTGCTTTTAACATAATTTGGAGCATGAAAATAAATTTTGGAGTCTAATAAAACTATTTTGCTGCTTCTCCTGAACCCCTGTGAAGGATGCATTGGGGGCATAAATAACCATTTCATCAGAATATAAATGGTAAGCTATGTTTTCAATGCAGTCTCACAGTTCCTTAAGATGAACGTTAAACAAAAGGAGACCAAAAACTGAACCTGTGATACACCTCTTCAAATTGCAGACTCTTGAGATGTTCTCCCATTTACCATACTACAATGTTTATGGTTGTCAGAAAAATAAATAAACTACCTTAATGCTTTAGTTGTTAGCCTCACCATCTCTAATTTACTCAACAGGATCATGTCATTACTGTACATGGAGAGGTCAACAAAGATTGCCTTGGTATGCTTCCTGCAATCTATAGCTTTGATGACGCTATCTAAAACCTTTAACATGGAGGACATGTTTCTATGCTCCTTTCTGAAACCAGACTTAAGGACATCATAATGCCCACGCTTCTCAATATAATCCTGCAGTTTCCTAGCATGTGATCATTCACAAATTGTAGACATACTTGGGAGGAGGGAAATAGGGTGAAAGTTGTTCATCTGACAAGGGCTGCCCCCTTTAAAAATGGGGACAACCCTGGCCAGCTTCCAACCCTGAGGGACAACATCAGATGCCAATGACCAGTTAAACAAATAAAGTAAAAGTTCTGCTATCTGGTAAAGCAGAATACTTCAGTAGATGTGAGGACAACTCAACAGGTCCAGTACTCTTGTTACCCTTCAACTAAAGTAGTGTTTCAGGAACCTCATGTTTTTGAATATCATCACAAAGGTCTTAATATTTTGGATGTTTCCATCAATTGAAAACTGAGCTGCATTGCCCTGCTTAGGAAAAAAAATTTCCAGAGTTGACAAAGAAAGAATTAATATCATCTGCAAATATATCTCCTGGGATTTGATGTCCCTTATCTTTCACTATTTTTATGTTTACATTGGCCTTCATGCAGGAAGCCACAGAAAGCCAATGCGTCCCTGATACATAGTCCATAGGCTCAATTATGGCTAAATGTCATGCAGTAAAGGTGGTGTGGAAATGCCATGCATGTGCAACAAGGAATTCTGTGCCACTTCCACACCCCTGACCCACTCTGGGTGTAGACCCTGTACATGGCTAGTGGAGAGGGTGTATGGGGGCATGCCAAGGCTATACACCATGCAAGACATTCTTTTTCTGTGGAAAGGGTGTCCACAGTGGGTTCTATGGCTATGCTAGCCAGGACCTAATGTAAACACCTAATGGCACCTATGTGCCCCCTCCTGCCAGCCACACAGGGCAGTGCACATTGCATCACCCCAACCAATCTGCTATCCCCGGCCCTCAGAGCATACCTGGAGAACTGGGTAGTATGCCCATGTTGCTGGGCTGGGAAGTACAGCTCAGTAATCCCCTTTAAGAGATATGCCAGTCCCTGGAGTACTGGCCATATCCCACAATCCCTTGGTACCTCACAGAGTGGGGATCCACTCCCACGGCACCCAGGCCATTTGAATGGATGGTGATGGTTGATCACTGGGCAGGCCCTACCATGGGCTGATGCACCTAATTGGTTGGGTGGTGGCACCAATGATGCACCCACTGGGTACAGGAATATCGCGCAAGATGCATGCCACTACAAATGTGGGACAACATGGCTCAGTGCTCTCCTTTTGAGCATAACTGAGCCATGTTTGTGTATAGATGCCATTACTAGTACAGTTCCCATTTAGGTTTTTTATAATTTATTAGAACATTTTGAGATCACCTGCCTCCTCTATCTTCTTCCTAAAAAGGAATGTTTGGTATTCCTTACTTCCATTCCATATTTACTTCCTGCTTTCCTGTATAGTTCCCAGTCTCTAAGTGTCTTATTGTTCTTGGCCTTGCTCCACAATTTATCCTTTTCCTACCTTCATTTCATTAGGAGATGGGAATACCAAACTGCTGAATTATTTTTCAGTTTCCTCAATTTTATTGTCATGTGCCTGTCACAGACATGTTTTTGGGCATATGTTGTGTCTGTGGGAAGGTGCACTCTGAGTTAAAGAGAGGGGACAGCAAAGCTGAATTAGCCAGGGTTTAGTCTACCGCTGGTCACCACAGAATCATGAATTGGGGTCAGGAGGGGGCCTAACTTGTTTTAAATAGTATTTTGAGGTCACTGGAGGTCAGGCTAATGAAGATGGGTGCATTAAAAGATGTGGTTGTATCATGGCTTAGTGCCAGGAGCCCAGCTTTTCTTTAATTACAGGTGTATGGCCAGTCTGTTTGTGCATTAGTAGAGATACTGCTCATGACACCAGTGTCCCAGGTTAAAAAAATGAGTTTAAGTTATCAGGGTCCAGCTGGGGGATGGACAGGGATTAAGATCCTCAGCAGATACTGTCCCTCCTCTGAGGAGGGAGGGTTGCAGTCTCCACTGCCACACCACCATGTGGGTGACCTCAGGTGGTGTGGTGCAGCTGGAGAGCAATGTGGAGGGGTGATAACCTGGTTCCAGTGCATGGTCATACAAAAACATTAACATACTTGCTTTATAGCTCATGTTTTCAGTTTCCCTGAGGGTGAAACTGGGGCCTCAATGGAGAGATAAGCCCCAAAGAAGGTGTGTGGTGGGACTGGCAGGAGTGGGTCAGAAGGGGGCTGGTCGCTTGAAGGAGGGTAAACAGAGTATAGAAAAATTAAAACCTCAATTGCTTTTCTTAAATTCACCACTGATACGCTTTGCAATATGGATGAAGGTTTGCTCACAGGAGCAGTATTCATAGACCTTACCAAGGCTTTTGATCGTGTTGATCATCCCCTGCTTCTGTCCACTCTTCATAGACTTAACTTCTCACCCACAGTGGTTGCCTGGTTTAACAGCTATCTGTCAAATAGAACCCAAGTTGTTAAATTCAACTCCTGTCTCTCACTGATGAGACTAACATTAAGATTGGAATACCCCAGGGCTCTGTTCTGGGACCCCTTCTTTCTTCACTATACATAAATAATAAAGATAATGCCCTTCTCTCTTGCTCAGCCGTACTCTATGCTGATGATCGCGTCCTCTACTCCAGCACAGACAATGTCAGCATGATAAACACATCCCTCTCCTCGGACTTCAAGAATGTGCAGACATGGCTGAACTAAAATAAGCTTATACTCAGCACAAAGAAGACCCAAGCCATGCTATTTGGTACTGCCCCCAAACTCAGGGCTTGCAAGCAGACCCTCATGGTGTGTGACTCAGGAGGGTCTCACATTGAGTTTGTTGCAACCTTCAAATACCTGAGAGTCCTCCTCAATCAGTCCCTTGATTTCAGCTTGCACATTCAGTCCACTTGCAAAGCAGTGAATGCCGAACTAGGAACTGCCTACAAGACTAGTCACATGTTAACACCATCTGCCAAGTTGGCCAGTGTCAGAGGTATCCTTCTTCCTGCCCTGACAAATGGTGTCTCCACCTTTGCAATTGCCAATAAAACTGCTCTTCATAAATGGGACATCGCATACAATAATATATGTCATTATGCCTCCTGTTCCCATTGCCTCAAGCACCACTGCCGCCTGTACAGTGACTTAGGCTGGCTCTCCCCATCTGCATACCAACTATACTCCTTAGGCTCCCTTATAGATTCGATAATCTGAAATCAGATCCCCTCCTTCCTTGCAGCACTACTTGTACCACAGACACCTGCCTAAGGACTACACTCGGCAAACAAGTCTCTGTTTAACATACCTAGGTGTCTCACATCAAAAGGCTCTGGAGCCTTTCATTACACTGCCCCTACCACCTGGAACTTCCTCCCTCTAGCTCTGCGGCAGGCCAGCTCCCATCCAATCTTTAAAAAGGAATTATGTCACCATCTATCCCTGGACCTCTGCACATGCTTTGATCCCACTTAATTCTATTTTCTACCTCCTCATAAAACACAGTCCACCACCCTACTCCTCCCCCCTCTCTCCCATACTGTTTCCTTCCCCATTCTTGCTGGCAAACTCTTGTCTCCCATACTACACATCTCGGCTAAGATATCTGCTGCTTAGATCTCACCCTGCCCACCTCTATTATCTATGTTTTCCTCGGAACTCTTTCTCTCTACTTACAGCACTACAGTACTTTTCAAAAAGCTATGTATCCACAAACTAAAATGTTTCTTTTATTTGACCCCCAGCTCTGCACTTTATGCTATTTCTATGTACTGAGTCTTACCTTATGTTATGCTGCTTGGTTGTATGTATTATCTCTAGGACTGTCTGATCTGACCTATATCTAATTTACCTGTAATGATGCAATGCATTTGTCTTTCAATTCTGTATGTACTCTCCCAGGACATGCCTGAAAATAGTCATTTTTGGCTAATGCACCTACCCAGGTAACAAAAACTAAATAAATAAATAAATCTCAGTCTGTAAGGCTACCCATTAACCCAGCGATCATGTTGTGCTGCCATGCATGTGACCCAAGCAGAGGTTTTAATTTTTTTATCCTCTGATTACCGTCCTTCCACTGACCAGCCCCCTTCTGACCCACTCCTGCCAGTCTTATCACAGATCTTCTCTGGGTCTTATCTCTCCAGTGAGTCCTCAAAGGATTATGCCCTGTGGTGGGACCTTCTGGGTTGTCCTAACCCTTCTGGAGAACAATCCAGATTACTTGGAAAAGGTGTCTTGTCAGTGCTGTGGAACATGTGGAGAAAAGAGCATCATCTAGCCATGGTGGGAGTATTTTTCCTCTTGGGATTTCTCCCCTTCATGCAATATTCCACCATGCATGCACAGAGAGACATGCAAAAGTATATCAGCATCTGAAGGCAGGACACCCACCCCCAAAATATGCATTCCCACTGTTACAACCATCTGGCTTCCCCCAGTTTGCAGGCAAGTAATGGAATGCAGTTTCCCCTCTCCCTGAAGAAAGGGGGCTTTCCTTGAGATGCTCAAGTCTTCCCACCCCAGTTAGCCTCCAAGTGACCTTAGTGCATTTCCGAAGTTATGTCACTGGTATAGCAGGTGGTATTTCTACAGCGGTGTTACCAGGCTGGCAGGACAGAGAATTTTTATTGTCTTTTTGAAAATTTGGGCTGAATATGAGTACTGAGAATTGAGTATTTAGCATGCTGAGGATGAATACTTGTCAAGCATTTAAAAAAAGATACAGTATTTGCACATGCTAGTGTATTCATTGGCCTGAGTAAGGTCTCAGTTCAGTTTATAGTATACTTGGCCCTGTCATAAAAATAGCATTATAACTGGCAGTGATTGGCACCCTTGTTGGCAGTGCCAGATCAGAGGGTAATTGTAAACTGGGTAAAACATCTGAATTATCTCTTCCCTTACTACAGGTGGTACCTCCCGAGTACATTTGAGTCTCATTGGTGAGACTGTGTATGGCTATTTCTAGGACTGTTGCTATGACTGCCGTACAGTACCTGTCATGGTCAAATAATGGACCTTTCCAGCACTTTCATGATCATAAGAAAATTTTATACAACTTTTAACCCCTGAAATTGGTGCAGACATTTTACAGTTTTATGCAGGATTGTAACTGGATGTAACTGAATGTAAGCTAAAATATGGGGACCTGTTACTTAAAAGTTGACACATCACATGTTCTGTGTTGCCATGCTAAATTTAAATAAGTTTGTACAATTGCAATTGGGTAGTACTCAAATGTACTTATAAACATGTAAGGGAAATTCAGCTGTGCTCACTCAAAACCTTTCATTTTTCAGTGGACCTGCCGATCAGTGGAAAAGGCCACCCTAGAAGGTGGTGAACATTGGCTCTGTAATACAATTTAAGATCAAATATAAAACAAAGGGAAAAGTTCTCAGCACTCGCCCAAAGGGTGCTCCAGCTACTGAAAAGCAGCAATGCACAAAAAATAATGAGCACTCCAAAACAGTGTCAAGCAAACACAGTTTATTTCACACAATGCTGACAGTGCAAAACAATTCAAAAAAGCAGATTGGGTGCTCCAGTGCATGCTACAGACAATGGATAATAGACAATCCCATACATATCAATAAAAGATGCACCTTCTTTGGGGGAGGCAAGACTGGGTTGTAACTGCTCTATACTGTATTTAATCACCATTCATGTATATATGTAAATCATTTTATATATTTCAAGATACAAGGATTTTTTTTAGATGGAGCAGTTGCATGCTAGAAAGTATTTTCCGTGATAGTGTGACAGAAAAATTGTGAATTAAAAAGCATATCAAGCAGTTGCAAACATCACTTCACATTAGAAGAATTAGCAAATTCTTAGTACAGTAATCATAAATAGTTTCCATACTTTGATATAACATGAACCATAACAGAACACTCTAGTAAAGCTCGAGAATGAAAGAAAGTCAGAGCGCCAGCTTTCCAGTGATGTCTTTTAAGTGCCTCAGAGTACCCATTGAGAAATTACAGCTGTGTCTTCTGGCGGTTTCTGAATGACTGGATCCAAAATAATGCAACACCTGGTCCTGAAAGATATTCTGAATAGCAGACTGTAGGTGAATAAGAAAGAGAGACATATTAACAAACTGTTGAATTAAAAAAAATATACATATAAATACCCAAAGCACACAAAGAGGCACAGGTGGGGATCATAAAGGACGCTGAAATTACATGTATTCAAGATATACCAAGCAGCTGCTTCCCTAGCTACAAAATAATAGCACATCTCATCAAAGACCAGGTCATTATAAGGAGTAAGAAGGACATATGATATGAAAGCACATGTATAAATTCTTGAACCCCATAAACACTCATGCAATTGTCAAAATTTGTTTCTGCTAGTAAAAGAGCTTGATCTATCCTCAAGAAGGATAAAAGCATTGGCAGGAGGGAACTAAACATACATTAACAACTACTAAACATTTTTCCATTTAGGTAATATATTCCCATTTGAAAATAAACACAAAATAACCAAATATTCCTTATCAAATACTGAGGGGAAAGTCAGTCACATGAAGCACCAGAATACGGTGGGAACTGTAAAATCACTCCCACACCATCTTTGTCACAGCTGCCACGGGGTCAAGAAAGGCTTTTGCTGCTCAGGATTTACCCTCTCCATGCACCTTAAAGCACTGACAGACTCCTCAAATGTTCCACCTTGGGAAAATCAAAAGCTTCAAGCTGTTTCTGCCTACTTCTGGAAACCACCAGTCAAGGGATTGATCTTGTGTAAGCCATACCTTCTCCACCAGAAAAGACCTATCACAAGTTGCCAGCTTTGTCCTTTGGACTTGTTTCTCAAGAGCTCTGGGGATTTAAAAGTCAGTCTCACCACTTCTTTTTCCTGTTGGATCTCTGGGACACAACAAATGGGCAAGTGCCATGTGTCACGAACCCACTCCTTGGGGCCAGGCCCACAGAGCTCACAGTGCCCATCCCTAAGTACAGTCTGTGACAGGGGGAACAGGAATACCCTCCACACATCCTTCTAGAGTGCTCACTGAATTCACAACTGAACACTCACCATGAGGTCCCAGAGCTTCCTCTCTAATCTGGGTAAGGGTACAATACAGTCTCAAGTCTGTAGCCAGGGGAGAACCTTCCTTGGTTGCTGTACTGGGGGGGGACTCAGGCATTATGAGCTCTTTGGGGCTGTCTGTCATAACTTTGATTATGCCTTCTCCCACGGGTGGTGCAGCGACCGAGTCCCCCCTTACAGGCACCTCCCGAGACCTATGTATTTCCCCTACTTTAGGAACCCAGGTTACCTTCCAGGATTCTAATCTTTGGTAGCAGTGATGGCACCTTTAGCAATAAACAGGCTTGTCACAAACTGAATTAAACATTCCCACAATTCACACACACAATAAAATTTCTTCTAGGCTGTAGTTTAAAAGCAAACACTTTTACTGATGATTAAATAATTATCATGCCAGACTTACAAACAAAAGATTCAGAAATTTGGCTGCAGAATAAAAAAAAAAAGAAAAAATCTACCAAATGCACTGTTAAATTTAACTGGCTTATTTTTACCTTGTCTATAGTGAATCAAAGTCTATAAAATATTTGAAGTCTGCAAAGTCCCTTTTCTTTTTGTAGTCACTGGTCTTCAGTGTATGTTTGTGGCAGTCTTGCTTTGTGAGTCAGGAAGAATGACTACTACAAAATGCTGTGCCAAAATGCTCAGAGTTTCTCTTTTGAGGGGCTTTTTTATAGCCCTGGTCCAGCAGTCTCTGGTTAGCTGGTGCCCTTATAATTTTAGGTGAGCAGGGGTCTCTCTTGCTCTTTCCAAGTTTTAAGGGAATCAGTATTATTATTAATTAGCTAGATTTCTTATAGTTCCAATATCCTGGCTAGCCTTTTATCCCTGTCCTTCATGCCACATGATAAAATGTAAAGACTAGACTTCCAGAGTGCATGTTCTCCCAGATCCTGTTTCTCAAAGTAATTTGCTTTGAAGTGGAAAAGTTTATGATCATAGGAGATGTTTTTCTGTCTGCCGACAATTTATGACCCTCTTTCTTTGATCAGCTACCCCAATCCTCTTTGAAATGTAATTTCAGTTTCCTGTTAAGTAAGCCTTTCCCTGGCAAAGAGGAATATCAGACATTTGCAATACATTCTCTCTTTCCTGTGACCTTTTCAGTAAAACTGTGCATCCTTCTGTTAATTTCAAAAACAGATTTAAGTGACACTGCTCAACCGGGTCTGGTGCTAAGCTACAAAAAAGGCAACCAGCCAAACAAATACCATGGCACAAAAATGAAGCAGCACCAAGTGTGTTTCTGCAAAAATATCTTTTTACTAACAAAATCGAAAAATACAAGCAGAAAATGAACACAGCAGTAATACAAACAGCAACTAGACACCCAGCACTTCGACTCTTAACAAGTCTTCATCAGGGGGTGAAGACTTGTTAAGAGTCGAAGCACTGGGCATCATTTTAGTGCCATCCTCCTGTTAAGCCTTATCTCTTGGCCTGTTTGAGAATTTACACATAACCAAAATCACAGAAAAAAATAACAGAGTTATGACAGCAGTGACCAAATCACAACATCCCTCCCTCCTTAGACTGAATTTATGGGAACATGCTCTTATTGTATGGTAGATTTTCCATAATTCTGTTACTGTTCCAATTGGTGAGATAGGTCATCTGCATTTGCGTTGGCTGACCCGGCCCAGTGCATAATTGCCATGGCATAGGACTGCAGAGCAATACTCCATCTGAGCAGCCATCCAGTTGTCTTGCCCATTGGATTTAACCACACCAGGGGATTGTAATCAATCTGTATCTTGAAGCACCTCCCATAGAGTTATGGCTCCAATTTCTTCAGGACCCTTATCAGAGCAAGGCATTCCTTTTCAACCGTGGAGTATGCCTGCTCCTAGGGAAGCAGTGTCTTACTAAGGTACACTATCTGTGGTCTTTTCCCTGATTTTGTGTCTGGCTGAGGACTGTTCCAATCCCCACATCTGAAGCATCCATCTGTATTACAAACTGCCTAGTGTGACCTGGACTGGCCAATACAGGGACACTGCACGGTGCTGCTTTTAGTTGTGTGAAGGCTCATTCACAGGCTGGCTCCCAGTTTACCTTTTTGGACTGTCTTTTCTTTAGCAAGCCAGATAGGGGAGCTGTCTGGGTACTGTAGTTAGGCAGACATTTTCAGTAGTAATCTGTGGTCCCTAAGAAGCTCCTAACCTGCCTCTGGATTTCTGGCATAGGCCATGCCTCTATTGCTTTATTCTTTGCTTGATTACAATGAAACTGCCCCCACCTCACTACATGGCCTAGGTATGCAACCTCCGCCATAACCGCCTGGCACTTTTCAGTCTTTTCAGTGAGCTTTGCCCTCTGTATTCAGCCCATTCTTCCTTTCAACTGGTACTGAAGATGGCAATATCATCCAGATAAGTCACTGCATCCTCTTCTGTATGCTGCAACACCTGGTTGAGCAACCTTTGGAAGGTGGCAGGGGCATTCTTCATTCCAAAAGGAATTACCCGGAATTCGAATAATCCTATTGGAGTGATGAAAACTGACCATTCCATAGCTCTGGCAGTTAGCTTCAACTGTCAGTACCCTTCCGTTAAGTCAGTTGTGGTAAGGTATGTTGCCCCTCCTAGTTTGTCTAATAGTTCATCTGTCCATGGTATTGGGTGGGCATCAGACTCTGTGACTGCATTTAGTCCACGATAGTCCACACAAAAGCAAGTAGAGCTATCCGGCTTGGTGATGAGGACTACGGGTGAGGCCCTGGGACTGTGGGATTTCTGAATTACCCCTAAATTCAGCATTTCCTCCGCCTCCCTCCTAATGTCATTTAGCAAGGCCTCAGACACCCAGTAAGCTGCCTGCCATAGGGACGCTTGCATCACAGTGTCTACATCATGTGTCCCTAAGGGGGTTCATCCAGGCTTGGCCATAAACAAAGGGGCAAAGTCCACTAAAACCTCCCTCACTTTCTGGGTCGGTTGCAGGGTCAGCTGGGGTGATAGCTGGATTGCCTCCACAAATGACTCCTGCTTGCTTTCTTCTGGCAATTCCAGGAGGGAGTCTTCCATGTCTGTCCCCTCACAAATACTACACACTGCAAATACCATGTTGACGTTATTTGCATATGGCTTTATCATGTTGACATTGTACATCCTATGGGTATGTCTTCTGTCAGGCAGTTCCATAATGTAATTTATGTCGTTGATCTGTCAGACTGCCATATATGGTCCATGCAACTCGGCCTGCAGCTTGTCCTTCTGGACTGGAATTAGGACCATTACTTCCTGGCCTGCACTACACAAGCGATCTCTGGCTCTGCAGTCATACCAGACTTTTTGCTTCTGTTGGGCAGCTGACAGGTTGCTTTGGGCTACCCCCATAAGCTCCTTCAGCTTCCAGCTAAACTTATGGACATACTCCACTGTGGGAGTCCTCTGAGTGGCGTGCTTGCCTTTCCTAGTCTTACTAGATAAAGTCTAGGGGCCCACACACCCTATGTCCATATAAGAGTACAAAGGGGGGAGAACCCTGTTGACTCTTGAGGCACCTTCCTGTATGCAGACAATAGGTGGGGAAGGTATTTCTCCCAGTTCCTCCCATGCAGTTCAGCAAACACGTGGAGCATCGATTCTAGGGTACCATTAAATCTTTCTATGAGCTCATTGGCTTGTTGGTGATAAGGTGCTGTGCATCTCTGCATCACCCCACACTTCTCCCACAAACACTTCATCAGGTCTGACATGAAACTACCCCCTTGATCAGAGATAACCTTCTGTGGAAATTTGACATGGGAGAAAATTCCTAGCAAAGCATTTGCCACTTTGTCTGCCCTAAGTGAGGAGAGGGCAACTGCCTCTGGGTATTGGGTGGCATAATTGACCACTGTCAGGATAAACTCTTTCCCAGAGGAGCTTGGGGCATTCAAGGGTCCCACAATATCCATTCCTACCCTCTGGAAAGGCTTCTTCACAATGGGCAAGGGAATTATGGCAGCTTTGGTTTTACTACATGCCTTCCCTATCTGTTGGCACTGGTGACAAGACCTGCAATATTCCTTCATCTGCTGGGTGAAGTTGCGCCAATAGAAATTCTAGGCCAATTGCTGCATGTTGTGAGTGATGCCAAGATGTCTGGACATAGGGATATCATGAGCAATCTTGAGCAACTGCACACGATACCCCTTGGGAACGACAAGCTGCCTGCCCATCACCCTTCCCTCTGTCCTTACTTCCTGTGTATACAACAGTCCATTGTCCCAAAATACCCTATGTTTCATATCACCTCGCTGTGTCCTGTCAGATTCTGCACAAACACTCAGCCTCTTCAAACTAGGTACAGTCCTCTGAGCAGCTGCAAAATCTTCACATTTTCCCAAAGCATGGGACATGTCCCCCCTCAGTTCCTAAACTGGGGTCCATAGCTCTAGCATCAGGGCATTCAGAGTCACTGCCACCCCTTACCTTCTCACCATTTGTTATCCCTTCTTCCTCAGAGTAACCTTCTGTAGCTGTTTTGTGAACAGCTACTTGGGGAAGTCCTACCTTCTTTCACTACTGTCCATGTCAGGAGACACAGGCTGAGGACCAAGCCTCCTATTCATTTCCACAGGGGCTTCTGTGGGGTTTAGGGAATTACAAGGTGCCTTAGCCATCTGACTATGGGTAACCATACACACCATCCCCTGCTGTAGACTATTCCCTATAACAACATCCAGGGAGAGACTGTCTGCCACTGCCACTTTTTGCACCCTCTCTCCTTTTTCACCCCAATCCGGGAGTACACTAACTAGGTTTTCTCCTCTTCAGTGAATACCCTCATGGTTACAAACTGATTAGATAAAAGCTGTTCAGGCCCAACCAATCATTCAATCAATCAGTCAATCACTTTGTTTAACCAGGCATAAACACCATTGAGCAAGCTCATTTTCAAGGCGGTCCTGGTCCTGACCAAATCCCCATTTACCAGGGTGAGAGATGTCTCCATGTCCCTTAACCCATGGGTTTGCACCCAATTTACAGTAAATGGGTGTATGTGCTCCCTCATGTTTACAGGCATGCTTTCAGAGATACAGAGTTCACCTACTGTACCTCTGTTCAAGGGTCACTTTGTACATTCTGTTCCTTTTTAGGACATTGTCTAGCAATATACCCTGGCTGTTTACAAAACCACGGTTCATCTTTTTTTTTATCCAAGAAATCCCTTTTTGGTAACTTGGGGCTTCCCACTTTCTGATGAGGCAATGAGGGTTTTAGCTGCCCTGAAGGCACGCTTTTCCCTTTTTGCCCTGCCACACCTGCTCCCCCACTTCCTTTTAGAGCAATCCTGCTCCTGGCATTGTGATCCGTGAGCTCAGCAGCCTGCTGTGCTGTTTGTGGG
The DNA here is from genome assembly GCA_016271365.2 of Neoceratodus forsteri. Classification (NCBI taxonomy): domain Eukaryota; kingdom Metazoa; phylum Chordata; order Ceratodontiformes; family Ceratodontidae; genus Neoceratodus; species Neoceratodus forsteri. Next base: position 1,356,966,210 of record CM057456.1, read on the forward strand.
TCTCAGTTCTCTAGCCAGGTTTTCAACTCTGCTGGGCAAGCCCAAAAGAACTGCTCTGGTGACACAACCTCCTCAATTTTCCCCACAGAGTATGCTTCCACCCCCTCCCACCAGTGTTTTAAAAACTGACATTGCTTTGTGGCGAATTCCTCAAAGCCCATGTCAGGACTTTTTCAGAGTTTACAGAATTTAATGCTGTAGGCCTTAGGAGTTAATTCATACTTTTTTAAGTAAAGCAGTTTTAAGTTTCTCATAATATTTACTGTCCTCATTGTCCATTTGGTCTATCATCTCATGCCCTTTTTCAGTAAGCAGTGGGGATAGCTGAAAACTTCAGGCCTCCTGGGTACCTTGGCCTGGATATAGACCTTTCCAAATGAAATCAAAAATGCATCCTTATTCTCCCCCTCTTGAAATTCAGCTATTAATCTGGAATTTAATTTATACCCCAGGCTTGGAGTTTTAGGTTCACCCCTGCTGCTTACCTCCTCTGGCGCTGGTCATTGGAGTCTTAGTCTCTCCAGTTCAAACTCTCTCTGGCACTGCTTTTCCCCAGCCTTTCTTTGGTGCTGCTTTTCCTGCATCTCCATTTCTTATTTTTTCTGCTTGAATTCCCTCTGCTGCTGGGCTTTGAACTTTCTCTGCTCCAGCTTCAATTTCCTCTACTCCAGTTGCAGCCTTATTCCTTTCAGCTCCAGCTCTGTGGTGGCCTTCCCCTGGTGAAGTGGCTCTGGGTTCCCTCTGGTCTCACTGTCCTCCTCCCTGGGCCTAGACACTGTGATGGTCCTTGGCACCCCCATACCCAAATTCTGGTCCCTTTCAGTCACTGGCCATGAATTGAGGTTCTGGGCAACTGCTTGCTCATTGGCTGCCATGAGAGCCTCCATGAGGTTCTTTTTGATTTGCCCCTCATTCTGGACCCCTTTTTCTTGACACAACTGCCTTAGCAGGTATGCAGTGTATTTACTGTAGTTGGAAGCCATCTTCTTCCCTAACTACGGCTAGATTAACCTACACCAAAAAAAGGAGGGTTGAGAACTTTATACTGTAACCACATTTTTTTTTCCAAATCTCTGCCTGTTTATCTGTGGATAGTTTACAGTTTATCAATCTGATACACTGGCCTCAAATCTGACCTCTATGCCTGTGCCACCAATATCTCTCAGATCCCTCCGCTATGCCACCAGATCTGTCATGAATCCACTCCTGGGGGCTGGATCCACTGAGCTCACAGTGCCCCCACCAAAGTGCAATCTGTGACGGGGGGACAGGAATATCCTCCATGCATCCTTCTAGAGAGCTCATTGAGTTTATAACTGAACACTCACCATGAGGTCCCAGGGCTTCCTCTCCAATCTGACTAAGGGATAAAGGTAAAATATGGTTTCAAGTCTGTAGCCAGGTGAGAACCCTCCTTGGTTGCTGTACTGTGGGGAACACCCAGGTGTTATGAGCCTTTCAGGGCTGTCTCTCATAACCCTGATTGTGTCTTCTCCCATGGGTGGTACAGTCACTTAGTTCCCCCTTACAGACCACTCCAGAGACCTATGTATTTCCCCTTCTTTAGGCACCCAGATTCCCATCCAAAATCCTAATCTTTGGTAGCAATGGTGGCACCTTTAGCAATAAACAGGCTTGCCACAAATTGAATTAAACATTCCCACAATTCACACACACAATACAGTCTCTTCCAGGCTGTGTTTTAAAAGCAAATGCTTTTACTAATGACTAAATAATTATCATGCAAGACTTACAAACAAAAGATTCAGAAATGTGGTTTCAGAATAACCAAAAAAGGGAAAAAAACAAACCAAATACACTGTTAAATGTAACTGGCTTATTTCCACTTTGTCTGTAGTGAATCAAAGTCTAGAAAATACCTGAAGTCTGCAAAGTCCCTTTCCTTTTTGTAGTCACTGGTCTTCCGTGTATGTTTGTGGCAGTCTTGCTTTGTGAGTCAGGAAGGGTGTCTACTGCAAAATGCTGTGCCTGAATGCTCAGAGTTTCTCTTTTGAAGGGCTTTTTTATAGCCCTAGTCCAGCAGTCTCTGGTTAGCTGGTGGCCTTATCACTTTAGATGAGTAGGTGCAAGTTTTAAGGGAATTGCTATTATTAATTAGTTAGATTTCTTATAGTTCCAGTATCTTGGCTGGCCTTTTATCCCTGTCCTTCCTGCCATGTAGTAGAATGTAAAGAGACTGAGGAAGTTCCCAGAAAATGGCACTAGACTTCCAGAATGCATGTTTTCCCAGATCCTGTTACTCAAAGTAATTGGTTTGAAGTGGAAAAGTTTATGACCATAGTAGATGTTTTTCTATCTCCTGACAATTTATGACTCTCTTCCTTTGATCAGCTACCCATACCCTATTTTTTTCTGAATTTCTATTTTATCCCCCACCTCAAGCCGTGGCACTGTCACCTGACCAACCACCACATCGCAAGCTTGGAGGAACCCGTCCATGGAGCCGTGGCTTACCCCCCCAGGTGAGGACAGAGTGGGAGCAGGTAGCAGGGACCCTAAAGCCACCCCCCAGCTCCATACCATCTAGTTTACTAGGTTTACTTGGTTTGTGTTGACATTAAAAGGCACAGGGCCCATCAGGAATGTCCCCCACACTAGTGGGTCAGAATTACACCAGTATGTGCGTGTTGTAATAGTAATCATCCAGGGCTTGTTTGAAGCATTAAAATCCTTTATACCAACAATGAATGAAGGTAGTCTATTTCATACATTAATATTTCTAACTGTGTAAAAGTAATCTCTTTTATTAGTTGTGGCATTAGGTACCACTAACTTTCTATTGTGAGTTCTTGTATTATTCATAGCAGTACTATAAGAATGTCCATAGCTGCTACTAAGATCCTGTTTCTGCAGGATCTTATGCAAAAGAAATAGATCACCCTGTTGACATCTGATTTGAAGGGAATGAAGTCCAATTGTAGCTAATCTATCGGGATATGTCATGAGCTTTAATCTAGGAATAGTTTTAGTAATAGATTGTTGAACTCTTTCCACCCTTTCAGTGTCTTTAACTAGATGAGGAGACCAGAATTGTGATGCATAGCCCAAATGTAGATGTACATAACTCCAGCATAGAGGGATGATACATTGTTCTGTTCCTGTAGTAAAGGAGTACTTAATCCTTGAAATCAGCCCCATTGCTGTTTTTGGAGTAGCTGTACAATGATTTGACAAGTTTAATTTATTGTCCACTAGAACCCCAAAGTCTCTTTCTAAGTTTGGATTTTTTAGAATTGCTTGGTTCAGTATATAAGAATGATTGAGGGTTTTGTGTCCAAAAGGCATGACAACACATTTATTGGTGTTAAAGATCATTCCATTTCTCATTGCCCATGATTCACATTTCCCTAAGTCTTCCACTAATGAAAAATGTTGTGAAAGATTATTAACTTGACCTCCTAACTTGGCAGCATCTGTAAACTTTATTATACTGTTTTTTTTAAGTCTCTGCCACTTCAGATATAACAAAGGTTAAATAATATTCGGCCCAACACAGATCCCTGAGAGATACCTCTGCTGACTTTTCTCTGGTTAGACAAGATATCGTTGATATGAAAACTTTGATAACAGTCAGTAAGTCAACAATGAATCCACTTAACCAAGCAATGGTTGATGCCCAGATCTGATAATTTAGCTATTAGGGAGTTGTGTGGCACCTTGTCGTAGGCTTTGGAGAAGTCCAGAAAAATAACATCTGAAGGAACTCCATTGTCCAGATTTAAACTGATGTTGTTGTGAAAGGTAATCAAGTTGGTACAGCAGGACCTACCCTTTGTAAACCCATGTTGCTTCAAGTCACCCATATCATTTACTTTTAATAATACTTCTAATTGTTTTTTGATTAATTTCTCCATAACCTTACAGCAATGGGACACCAAGGCTGATAGGTCTTTAATTCTCTGTCTGCCCCCATTGCCTTTTTTAAAAATCAGGACATCGATGGCTGTCCTGCAATCCTGGGGAATGTATCCTTCCTTCAATGAAAGATTGTAGATTATAGATAAGGGGTGCGCTGCTACTGTATGTGGGCAGTATGTTTAAGAAATAAAGAACCAATATTATCTGATACAGGACTGGATCTGATCTTAAGTTTGATTAATTCAGAAGAAATATCATCATAAGTTATGAAATGTATTTTGTTTGCATCTGTGTTAATATGGAACATATTATCTACTTTAGGGGAGAAGACTGAACAGAAATAGTCATTGAAACTATCAACTATAGAATTGTCATCATTTATAAAAGTATTATCATTGTAAATAGACCCAACGGTTTTTATGGATGTCCTACAGTTGTAATTTATGTAAGCATAAATAAGTTTTGTATTCTTACTATGAGCAATTTTGAATTCCATATTAGCCTTGGCTTATTTTATGAGATTTTTTATTATGCTAAGTGCTTTTTTATAGGCTAATTTATTGGCTGCAGATTGATTGCTTTTAAGTCTTTTAAAGGTTTTTTTTGTTCAATCCTAATCTATCTTTTTATGCTCGCATTCAACCAAATAGGTACCCTACCCTTGTTATTGTATTTTTTCTTGATAGGGACAAATTCATTTTCAATGTTACACATACTGTAATCTCCTTAAGCTTTATCCAAGCAGATTCAGTTGAAAGACCATGAAATATGTAGTCCCAGTCTATGTTATTTAAATGATGCATAATAGCATCACAGTCAGCCATATTAGTCTCATAGTGGTAGAACAATTTGTTGTCTAGCAAGTTGTTACCAAATACTCCTAGATCATATTATGGTCACTGCTACCTAAAGGATTAACTACCTTGATGTAGGAGAAGTTTTTGTAAATTTTGGTAAGAAATAAATTCAAGATATTTTTTTATTATGGGTGAGTTCAGTTACAAGCTGTTGGAGCCCATTTTCTGCACAGCATTCTGCAAAAGATTGCTTATGTAAGGTAATGCATATGAAGTCTGACCAGGTTATACCCAGTAGTTTAACATCTCCTAGAGTAATCACTTCCCATACTCTGCAGCTGTAATAATTTCTTGAAGTAGGGCAATATTGCATGAGTCAATAGATTCAGGGGGTCTATAACAGCAACCTAAAAGTAGTTTGGTCCTATCTGGAAATGATCATTTGACCCATACAGTCTCAAGCTCGACCTCTATATTTATACTAAATTGATGGGATACTGCAGGAATGATATTATTTATATAGAGGCATACAGTACTCCTCCTCCAGACTTAGAATCTCTGTTTTTGTAGAAGAGCTGATATCCTTCAATATCTCTGAACCATTCAGAGGACTGGTCCCACCATGTTTCAGTTATTGCCATCACATCTACATTGTGTAATTTACAATAGGCTTCTAGTTCTGCTAACTTTAGACAGTTTAAGCTTGCATGTTAGCTAAGAGAATTTTACATTCTTTTTCTTTACTGGCTGGTGTAAGACTGATTTCAGTATAAGCCATATTGCTTGTATTAGTAACCACCACCCCCACAATTCAGTTTAAAGTTTTATTACAAAAACTCTCAATCCTTTTACCTAACATAGAACTTCCATGTTTACTCAAATGGAGACCATCCCAAGAAAATAAATTAGGGAAGTTGTGGAAGTTCTCCCAGTGTGTAATACAGTATTACTTACTTACTTACTTGGTATGAAATAACAGAAGAAGGCAAGAGCCTATCGAGACTGTTTCCCACACTATGTGGGACATTATTTATCTATTATCCCTCAACCAAACATCTAATTTGTTTTTAAAGACAGTGGCACTAGTTGCCTCTACCAATTCTTGTGGCAATTCATCCCATACAATGGATGCTGTTATTGGAAAAAAGTTTCTCCTTTTGCTGGTTTTATAAGTTTTTACTTCAAGCTGTTTATTATCCAGTCTTAGAACATGTCTCCTTTTGGAGAGTGTTAGACCACATTTTTTCCATTAGATCTGGTGAATTTATTAAATTAAAAACCATAAGCATATCACCTCTTAATCTTCTAGTTTGAAGAGAGAAGAGACCAGTAGCTTTTAATCTGTTCTGATAATCCAAGTTTGTTAATCTTGGAATCATTCTAGTTACTCTCCTTTGAACCTGTTCAACAATTGCTATGTCTTTTTTTTGGTTTGAATTCCAGAAAGAGGAGCCATAGTCTAGATACGGTCTAATGTATGCCCTATACAATGGAATAAGGCATTGTTCAGTGCGATTAACAAAAGTGCGTTTTATTTGCCTCAAAAGACTATTGGTCATGCAAGCAGTTCTAACACAGTGATCATTTGATGTAAGTTTATTATTAACATATATCCCTAAATATTTTTCACAGCTTGATGAGTGAAGTGGTAGTCCATTTATATAATATATCATTTTTGAATTATTTACACTGAAATGCACTACTAAACATTTGTCTTGATTAAACTGCATACGATTTTCATTTGCCCAAAGTGTTAATTTTTCCAAATATTTCTTTAATGCAGAAATATTTTCTTGATTATTAACCTTGCCCCCCAATTTAGTATTATCTGCAAATTTAACCATGAAGTTATTTGGCCCTGTTTGTAAATCACTGATAAAGACATTAAACAATGTTGGTCCCAAGACCGATCCCTGTGGTACACCACTTGTCACACTACCTGAATCAGACAAGATATCAATAATTCTGACTCTCTGAGAACAATTTGTCAACCAGTTTAAAGTCCAGTTGACAGTATCAGGTGACAAACCTAGATTATGCATTTTAGTAATGAGTTTTTCATGTGAGACTTTATCAAAAGCTCTACTAAAGTCAAAAGAATTACATCAGTAGGGATACCCACATCTAGTAGAGTACTTATATTATTGTAAAAATATATCAGATTGGTGGTGCAGGAATACTTGGAAGTAAACCCGTGCTGATTTGAATCATAAATTCCTATTTTTTTACAATCTTGATCTATTAGAGATGCCATTACTTGTTCCATTAATTTACCAGCCACTGAGATCTGGCTAATTGGATGATAATTTTGCACAGAGCCTCTATTGCCTTTTTTAAACATGGGAGTAACTATTGCTGAATGCCAATCATTTGGTACAATGCTTTCTTGTAAGGATTTGTTGAAGATAATTGACAAAGGTATAGAAATATTTATAGAGGTTTCTATCAGAAACCATGGATGAATATCGTCTGGGCCCAGACTAGTATTTTTTTTTTTTTGATAGCCTGTATAATGTCAGTTGGATGGAACCTATGGTAATCTACATGGTGAACTTTAAATGTACAAATAGGTGATTTTTGAGAGAAGACAGAACAAAAGTACTTCTTAAAGAGATTCGAGGTTTCTATATCAGATAGAGAAGAGCCTTTGATTATAATGGGACCAATGGTCTTTGATACACATTATTTACTATTTATATAGGAGACAATATATTTGTGACAGTCTTTTGTGTGGGCTAGTTTAAATTCTAGCTTATTTTTTGCCAATTTAATAGAATTTTTTACGTTTTTCACAGACAGTCTGCATTTATGTACAGTAATAGAGTAGTTTTAAATGGAACAGAACTATTCTTAAGTTTCCTAAAAAGTTTAATTTTTATTTTAATCTGATTTTTAATTGTCTTGTTGAACCAAGGGGGGAATTTTTCCTTTATTATTAAATTTCTTCTTAGATGGAATAAAGGTATTTTCCAAATAATGTACAATGTTTTTAAAAAAGTCCCAAGTTTGTTGTGTTGTACAATTAAGAAGATTAGATTCCCAGTTTATGTTTTGTAAGTATTCATTGATTTTAGAAAAATTTGCATTATTATAATTTTTTGTACAGTATAACTTCCTTGCTACTGGCCAATGGTTAACCTGTTTGATTTTGTAAGTAATAGTAGCTGTTGCTCTGGGGACTGGAAGAATTTCTGAAAATCAAACTTGAGCATTATTCTTAGTTAGTATTTCACCAATAATAATATACTTTTTTTTCACTGTCCTCAAGTCTGTAGTGGCTCACATTATTATTGCCAGCATGGATGATAGCAAGAGGGGAACCACCTCCATTACTGAGAATGGAGTTTACCATAGTGGAGATATCAGATATAGTCTTCCCCTGAAAACTGCTACAGGTCCTATTGGACTTATCCAGATTACAGATAATGCGATCAATATGTTTAATAAGAGTCGCCTAAAACATATGTTTGGTGTAGTTGAAGTGCTTGAGGTACAGATTGGTCTAACTTCTCATTTGTTGTTGTGGTAACACAAGGTCTGATTTTCTGATCTTGTCTTAAAACGTGTGCCAGGTGGGGATTGAGTATTATCATTAATATCAGTCATCTGCTCAGAACCAGGCAAGTTAATACTAGCTATGGGCTCAGCTAGACTATGATCATGGGAATGGGCACTATCAGCACTATCATGATTAGTATCTGCCTTTTGGTCTGATTCATTGGAAGTCTCAATATCCATATCATCATGCAATACATGTCCCTCACTTGGCCTACTAGTACCTGGAATTTCTAGTGTAGGGTTTATACTAGCTTGAGTGTGCAACAATGGGACAGCCTCAGTGACTATGTTATCACACTCAAGGCATGAAAATCTATTCTCAGTTGGGATTGTAAAGTTCATAGCTCTATGACCCTTTTTATTTTTATTTCCCAAAACTGTGGTCCAATGATCTTCCATACTATCTGATTCCTCTGGTTCTCTCACTCTTCTCTTGTAAGCCCTAACACCTAGAGTGGTCTTAAGAATGTCTGCCGTGGCTTGTGAGGCTATACCAAATGTACTGCAATTTGTAGGAACTGGGGGCTGCATAGCAAGAGACACCTGATTATCTAGTTGATTTTCAATGATGGTCTCTAACTTTGCTTTGCAAGAATGGATTTCCTTCTCCTCTTTAATAATGTAAAGACATTTTTTGTGAACTTCTATTCAGTGTCTGGCAAAGCTGTATCCGTTACAGTGTACACAGAACATGGCTGACATATGTAACCATAATCCCCATCCAAAGGTTTAATTAAAGCAGCAGTGCAGTGGAAATGGGCTAAAATTTTACCCCACCTTTTTTCCTTCCTAATTGATGCTAAATGTCTTCTGGTTTATTTTGGTGGTGAAATTTTCAGTTTCTGTATTCATTTTAGAATTTGTTGAATTTTCTAAAGTAATTATTTCTCAAAAACAAAAAAAAGAAGGCCATCTCATTTTTGCATAGAAATAATATTGAGGACCCAAGGAGGGTTAGAATCCAGACAAAAATGCTAATGTGCCATACATCACATAGAAAGCATCCAGAAAACCCAGATTAACAGTTCTGCCAATATTTTTCATAACCACAGCAGAAAATTAGCTTTTTGGAATAACTTTTTTCATTGCACTGCTGCTTTAAGTTTGCCATTATTCTCAATTGCAGCACAGGAAGTGAGTATACATCAATGTAAATAAGTGATGGACTGAAGTAAAATGAGGGCCCAGAGGTTAAGTTTAAGACCATAGTAAACTAAAGTTGCCACCAGTTAGGTCATACACTTAGCTGCCTAATAATGTTCTGCTTAAGTGCTACAATAACTGGATTACTCAGATTGAACTCTTCTTACCGAATGAGTTGGTCCCACACTCTGTTTCACCTGCATGCACCACAGACACCTCAGATACATGCAAGATGCACTGCACAGGTGTTTGCATGCATCTTCATGCATGCTTGCCCACACACACTTACCCCACTCATGGAATGTGCAATGTAATGGTGTCTGGACCCAGAAATAGCATGGGTCACATGACTAACAGCCCTGGCAAGTCTCAATGTCTAAAAACCCCTTTAAAATAAATGCAGCTGTAAAGGTGGTGGAACTACTCACTAGGTGAGTACTGCACTGCTGTATGTTAACAATAACACACCCTAAAAAAGTCTACTGTGGTCACACACATGTTGGACATGAAGATGTAGTTCTAGGAGGATATTCTGAAAACTACAGTCCCAGACTACTTCCTGATTGATCAGCCCTCACACAGTAGCAATATCAATTATACACAGGTTCACTGTTCAAAGCACACACACTCAGGAGGTTCTCGTTGGCTCTTCCAGTAATGTGTTACCACTTCAAGAGTGGTCTCACAGCTTGAGGACAGTGGCAATGACTAGTCTTGTTGGAGCCTTCAATCCAAGCCACACCTGCTGGTGGTGAGGGCCTATCTAACCCTCTTGTCAGTGTTGTGCTGAGTTGAGGCATTTTTCAGATGTACGCCCCGGAGACGTGATGTGCACTGACTACAAGGTTTATGCCAGCGTCCATCATGCTCCACCCTTCTGTGTGGCTTGGGCATACTGAATCTCCAGCCACCACTAGAGGTCAGTTCTGCACTGAGCCAAGGCTCGTCCCACCCCCCCAGAGGTGACACGTAGTCCATGGGATGCTCAAGCCTCCTCCCCATGGCTGGCCCTCTGACAACCAGAGCCTGTTCCTGAACTTGGGTCACCATCATCATGAGTGGTAGCACTACCACTATGCTGGCAGTCCAGCATTACCCCAAACCTCTTGAAATGTCATTTCAGTTTCCTGTTAAGTAAGACTTTCCCAGGCAAATAAGGATGTCATACGTTTGCAATACATTCTCTCTTTCCTGTGACCTTTTCAGTAAAACTGCATCCTTCTGTCAGACCTTATTTCCTGGCCTGTTTGGGAATTTAAACATAAGCAAAATCACAGAAAAATAAAACAGAATTATGACAGCAGTGTTACAGCAATAGCCAGATAGCCACACCATAGTCTTCTTACAGCCAGAAAGCTGCACAGCCACCATGGTGACCAGAAATTGCATGATAAGCAATATGTGATGCCATTTTGAAGGCCAACCCTTTTGGAGGTTCTTATTACACAAAGGGAATTGTACTGGAAAAAGCTGAAGTAAAGGCCAAGCTGCCTAACTCTGCTATCAGTAAGTGGGTTAGAGTTTAGCTGATCATGAACAGCAAGATGATCACAGTTTGTGACCCCAGTGGTGGGTGCTTGAACTTTATTAAGGAAAACAATAAAGTTCTAGTTGTTGGTTTTGGTCATAAATGTCATTCCTTTGATGATATTCCTGGCATCTGCTTCAAGGTGGTGAGAACAGCCAGCATGTCTCTGTTAGCACTGTACAATGGCAAGATGGACAGACCTATATCATAAAATATTTCTTTACTGACTGGAATGAACAATAAAAAAAATTTCCATTTGGATAAAAAAAGCCAGTCCTGCTAACCTTCCATTAGCAGCTGCTGTAAAATCACTCCCACGCCACATTTGTTGCAGCTCCTATGGGGTTGAAAAAGGCTTTTGCTGCTCAGGATTTGCCCTCACCACATTGCACAGAACTGCCAGACTCTTCAAGTGTTTCAGCATGGGGAAACTGAAAGCTTCAAGCTGCACTTGCCTGCTCCTGGAAGCCACCAATTGGGGGACTAATCTTGTGTAAGCCATGCCACCTCCACAAGAAAGGGTCTTTCACAAGCTGCTAGCTTTGTTCTCTGGACCAGCTTCTCATGAACTCTGGATAAAAAGCTAGTCCTACCAGCATTCTGTCGGCAGCAGCTGTAAAATCACTCCCATGCAGGCATTGTTGCTTCTCCCACAGGGTTGAGAGGGGCTTTTGTTGCTTGAGATTGCTCTGCCCCACACTGAACAGCACTGCAGCACTCCTCAAGTGTTCCAGCTTGGGGAAATTAAATGCTTCTAGCTGCTTCTTGAAGCTTCCAATTGGGGGATTGATTTTGTGTAAGCTGTGCCCCTACCACCAGAAAGGGCCCATCACAAACTGCCGTCTTTGTTCCCTGGACCAGCTTCTCAAGACCTCTGTGGATTTCAAAGCTGGTCCTGCCAGCCTTCTGCCAATAGCAGCTGTAAAATCACTCCCTCACTGCCTTTGCTGCAGCTCCCACAGGGTTGAGAGGGGCTTTTGCTGCTTGGAATTTGCTCTCTGCCACAACTCACAGCACTAACAGAATCCTCAAGTGTTCATATTTAGTGAAATTAAAAGCTTCAAGCTGCTTCTGCCAGCTCCTTGAAGCCACCAATAGGGGGACTGGTCTTGTGTAAGCTATGCCTCCACCACCAGAATGGGTCTATCAAAAGTTGCAAGCTTTATTCCCTGTATCAGCTTTACAAGGGCTCTGAGGATTTAAAAGCCGGTCACATCAGCCTTCTGTTGGCAGCAGCTGTAAAATCACTCCGAGGCTGCCTTGGCCACAGCTCCCTTGGGGTTGAGAGGGGCTTTTGCTGCTCAGTATTTTCTCTCCTCCAAATTGCACAGCACTATAGGACTCCTCAAGTGTTTCAGTTCAGAGATATCAAAAGCTTCAAACCATTTCTGCATGATCCTTGAAGTCACCATTTGGGAACTGTTCTTGTGTAAACCGTGACTCCTCCAACAGAAAGGGCTGATCATAAGCTGCTGACTTTGTTCCCTGGACCTGCTTTCTAACCTTTAAAATGCCTGCATATTAAGTAGTCCTCCACACTGTGGTGCAGAGCACTAAGAATCACAGCACAAAGGACATCTACCTGAAAGGGTCTGCATCTAGTCAGCTGTGAATCAGCCATTGGCCAGCCAGAATACCCCCACAGAATGCCACCCACAAGCCTACCTCCAGCTTACTCTGAATCTGAACTGTCAGTGTTGTTCCTCTCATTTTGTGTTACACTTGCTAACTGTGCTTGTGTGGGCCCCACACCTGCAATTGGGACATTTGGACTGCATCTACTCCATTTCCCTGCTTGTGCAGTCTGCTAGCTCTCAAATGTCTTGGTATCCTAGCTAAACTATGTCTGAGTATACCATTATTTACAAATTCAGCTTATATAACTGTTGTGACTCACTTTATCTCAATTGTGGTCACCACATAGGAAAGTAGAATTAAACCAGCTTGAAAATGTACAATGGAAATACACTAACCAGATAAAGGGTATCTGTGTCATATGAAAATAGACTAAACTCCCTTAAATGAATGCCCTTGGCCACACAACATTTAAGGGGTGGACCTGCTCTTCATGTATGACATCATGCAGGATCCTTTTCTTCTGACAGAACTAGGTTTCAATTTAAAAATAACATTCATTCTACTAGAGGTCATCCACTGCAATTAACTGGTAAACAGTTTAACCATCTGAACTGCAAATACTTTTATACACACACAAAATTATTAATCCCTGGAACAACCTACCACTTGAGGCTATCACCAGTAAAAATAAGGAGGAATTTAAAAAATGACTTGATAATCTCATCTTATTAGAATATAAATTTCACTACTACAGATATTAGTTCGCAGGAGCAACTATGAGCTTTACTAGCCTCCCAGCTCCTTAACTTCCTTCGTGATACTTAGTGCTTTTACCAGTGTTGCTTTAACATGTGTTAGCCTACCAGATCATATTTTACCACTTATTTAGTTAACTCATTCAGGTCTGGATATGCCTGTAGGTGGTGTCTGAAAGCATGGCCACTCGGGCCAATAACGACTGTAGACGTACTCTGCTGACTTTCACTCAGGTCTTGAAACTTCGGAGGAAGTCAGCAGTTTTAACCTAAATATTAAACAAACCAAACTGCTTAGAATTGATTGCATAGCACTGTTAGAAAGGTAATGTTGTGCTGAACAACTTTGCTGCCGATACTTTGTCTTTCACGTATACTTTAGGAGTTATTCACATTTGTTTACAGTACGGTGTGCATGGCTGACCATTGTCTCTCAAGCCTCACCTAAGTACCTTGAATAAATCCAAAAACAACCACAGCTGTTTGCATTTTAGTTAGCATAAAATGAAAACCGAATTGATTACAATTGATTACATAGCACCATTGGAAAGGTTTATTTTATTTATTTATTTATTTATTTATTGAATTTTGTTGACCTGGTAGGCCCACTGAGACTAAAAGTCCCTTTTCCAGGGGTGACTGGGAGGGGGGATACAGATGGTAAATAACTGAAACTGAACCAGATTAAACTGTTGGTGGTATTTATTAGTGAATAAGGGAAATTTGGCCAGGACACCTGGGAAATCCCCCTACTCTGTAGTAGAGGGTGCTGTTGCTGCTGGACATGGCAGCAGTCAGTGTGAGCCTGGAGAAGGAGGTGGATGTGGAGGAGGCAGGAGGGTTCATTCCACCTCCTGCTTCTCAAAGGCCTGGAAAGTGGTGGGCAGGAGTCCCTCAAGTGGACATCAGTAATGGAAGTAGTGCAATATAGAAATCAGCTCAAGATGATGATGGTGATGAATTTCTAAGGTTGGAATGTCAGAGATGACAACTAGTGGAAGTAATAGCACATCAGGAAGCTTTGTTGGCTAACTAAAATGTACCTGAGGCTTTACAACAAATGGCAAAGGAACAACAAAACCTGACTTGGGTGAAGGAAGCTATTTCGGAGGATGAACAGCTCCATAGTCAAATAAAGCTTGGAACTCTGCAATCAGAACTTCCATATATCAACCCTAATGGTTCAACAACAGTGAATACTAATGAACAGAACTATTCCTTGACAGACACTGACTTTCAGCTACTTCCAACAGCTGATGTGGCAGCATCAAAGGCTTTGGATGCTGCATCAGCTCACAGTGCCCCATGCTAGGATTCTGACTGACAGACTATTCAACAGGTCCCTGACCCACTTGCGATCATGGACAGTGCTGAAACATGATCGGTAGATGCAGCGCTGTCTGCTGCTGACTGGGAGAAATCAAAAGATAGCAGGCAGTGGGTTTCAGGTATGTCACCTATTAAAATGCCTTTAGTAAACCAAGAAAACAATACTGATTTGGTAGAGATTGTTTCCCTATTACATTTAACCCAAGACTTGACACTAGCACAGCAGCCAGTCTTGCTTTTGTCTGAGCAGCCAGTTCCAGATGCTCCCCTAAATAAGAAACCCGAAAGTGCTTGTAAGACCTTATATAAGGGGGTCTTGAGCAGTGTACCTGAGTGGGTATACATTGGAAAAATGTTATTGAAGGACTCCTTACATTTCTTTGCAGCAGAGATTTATACTGTCATACATGTGTCAGGACAGCATACGTATGACATTAGTTTTAAAGCATCTAGCAGCTTGGAATGATTTTGGAGGAGAAATAATGACATCAGAAACACTCCACTTTGGGCCCCCTTTGAAGCCATACCCCTCACTAAACCAGTGATTAAACATGTAACTGTTTTGTTACGAAATGAGGGGGTGAGCATGAAGGATTTAACTTAATGGCTGAAGCACAGATATACAATTTTGGAGGGTCCAACAGCAATCTTTGACAGTGAACAATATTGGACTGGGGGGTGGAGATATAAAGTTATGCTTAAATCTGTTGGATAAGGCCTGCAGCATCTTCCAAACTCCTTTTTCTTATGGAGAGATAGGGGGTCTTGTTTAAAGCAGGCCAGCCTAAGGCCTGCTTTAAATGTGGGTCTGAAGGCCATATCAGTAGTGTATGTGACAAAGTATGCTGTTCTCTCAGCAGTGAGTTGGGCCATGTTAGTGCGCAGTGTCTCAATGAGTTGGTTTGTAGTCTGCGTGATGTGAAAGGGCATTCATATCAAAGCTGCTCTTGGGCAGCACATAACACTAACCCTGGGGTGGATAGTGAAGAGCAAAGACTCTTAATTGCAGTAGCTAAGAGGCAGCAGACAGGGACAGTGTGTCCTCCCCCTCCCTCAGCTCCACAGGCCCAAACAACAGATCCTCATACTGACCGTGTGGTGGACCTGCCCTCTCCCTTCCCTCCAGATCAGCCCAAGCCAGAAGTCAGCAATATGGAGATTGTGTTTTCCCCTTTGTAGAAGGATGTGGAAATTATGGTTCCCCCTTTGCTTAAGGAAACAAGGAAAGGCACACTGGCCCGGAAATGGCTGGACAAGGTCATACCAGCCTCTAAACTGGATAAAACTCAGATTGTACCTTTACAGAACAGGTACGAGAACCTCCCCAATGCAGATAGTGACTCTGAGGAATTTTCTGATTCTTCTTCACTGGTCTCCATGGGAAATGTTGTTTCAGGCATAGAAGAAGAGCCCCCTACAAAGCAGCAAATGGAGAGGAGAAGCAAAAACCTAATGTTAAATATAAAACTGGGTTGGGCACGAGGAGTGGGGTTATGAGGAAATGACTGCTGTATGAACAATGTGTTTTGTTCTCTTTTTTTGTGCCTATTCTTATGTCCCTTCTTTTTCACTCAATTAATGTCAATAGCATTAAAAGTTTTAAGAAAAGGGATGTGATTTTTTTCAGCTTTGCTTATGCGACAGCCGGGGATTTATTTTCTGCAGGATACTAGGTTGCATACATTGTTGGAAGTCCAAAAGGCTACAGCTTCCTGGTATGTAAGCCCATTATACTGGTCCATAGGGACAGACCAATGTTCCGGGGTGGGGATCTTGTTTCATAGTCTTGATTTTACATGTATAAAATTGCTGGATCTGATACCTGGTCGGACATAATTATTAGAGATTTGCTATCAAGGGAAGCTGTTTCGTTTGATTAATATATATGCGATGCAGATGAAGGCTGATAGTGTTTCTCTTTTTAAACTCATACAGCCATATTTACACACAGCACAGGCTGTAATTTGGCGGGGGGGGGATTTTAATTGCGGTTTAGATAAAAGGGATACGGGACCACATAAGAAAACGTTAAAAACCTTTTGTGATTTGAATTGCTTACATGACATATTAAACAAGGCAGATTTGCTTGATGCCATGCTTTTACGTCTTAACACAGTGGTTCCCACCTTTCATAAAGGTCCTCAGTCTACAAGGATAGATTTATTTTTTATATCAAAACACCTGCTTATTGCTGAAGCTGCTATAATGGCAGTAGAGTTCTCAGACCACTCATTACTTTCCCTGGAGATAGGACTCAGAGTTAAGGTAGGACAGGGAACTTGGAAATGTAATTCCTCATTGCTGAACAAAGTGAACTGTTGTGTACAAATACAATGTTTCCTATTCGCAAAAAAAAACTTTATTTTTTTGTATGATTTGCCTATTCAATGGTGGGAAGATGTGAAGTGTGAACTTACAATGCTATTGAAAAGTTTAAGTAAAAAAGACAAAGATGCACAGTATTTACAATATTTACAGAATAGAAAACAGTTACAAACTTTAATTTCTCTTTCCCATACTTCTATGCATAATTATCAAGATCAAATTTTACACATAAAGGAAGCAATGTTTAAATATCATGAGAAAAAAGCAGATGGGTTGAAATTTCAACAAAATTTTGGTTTGCAGGGTACAGTTTTGACGGTCTGCCCATATGAAGCCTGCAACTTAAGGGCACAGGGAAAAAGAATGGATAGCTTGCAGGATTATTTAGGGCAGGTGCATACCGATCCTGGTAAACTTACTGAGTTGGTGACTACATATGCCACAGCTTTTTTTTTCATAGAAAGAAATAGATTTAGAGAAAGACTGACAGTTTTTTCAAGATATAGAGATTCCAGAATATCCTGTAATGTTGGCACAAGAAATTCTGGTAGGGACTGATTCATCAGAGACTGTGGATGCATTTAGAACACTACCTATAAATAAATCTCCAGGCATAGATGGCCTGACAACTGAAATTTATAGAATTATCATATAATTTTTATCTGAAGAGCTGGCTAAAGTTTTTAATTGATTGTTACAGACTACATTACCACTTACAATGGCACAGGGCTCCTCGGTATATCTACATAAAGCAGGGAACAGAGAATTATTGCAAAACTGGAGGGCCATTTGTCTGTTAAATATAGACTTCAAGCTTTTAACCCAAAATGTGAATGTAAGACTACTATGTATAGAAGATTATGTGATTAGCCCAGCTCAAGTGTGCTCAGTCAAAAATTCAAATATTTTAGAGCATTTGCTTTTACTAAGAGAAATAATTACCAGAAGTAATCAGAAATAAGTGTTGTTTTTTTTTGTGTTCTTTGGATCAGAGCAAGACATTTGACTTGATCAGCCTTGCATATTTGTGGGAAGTACTACACTTTTATAAAATTCCACAGCAATTTGTAGAGTGGATATGAGTATTATATAAAACGGCAACAGTCACACTGTTAATTAATGGATACACAGGGCTAGTAATACCCATTAAGAGAAGAGTCAGGCAAGGCTGTCCCCTCAGACCACTCTTATATGTGTTCTGTATTGACCCTTTATTATGGAAAATCAATGCCCATACAGGTATCCAATCTTTACAGTTAGGTACATTACAGAGCCCAAATAAATGTTTAGCCTATGCAGATAATTTATGTGTCCTACTACCACAGGAAGCTGCAATTGCAAAGGCTTTGGAAATTTGTGAGAATTATTTTATAGTATCTGGAGCAAGCTTGAATAAAGCAAAGTGTCAGGGCATCCAGCTGGGGGTACACCTACAGGAGAAGCTACAAACATCAGGAATTCCTATCTCCCAGCAGCCAATAACAATTTTAGGTTTATACTGGGGTAAGGGGGATCTAGATATATTAAACTGGGCACCCAAACTGGAACAGGAAAATATTATGGTATCCAAGTGGAACGGGTGGAAACTTAGCAAGAAGAAATGGGTACTATTATTCCTTTATGTAAGCAAGGTTTATCCGCCTCCTAAGAAAATGGAAGCCAGTTTGTTGATCCTGTTTTTCAGCGCAGTTTGGGGTAGCCGGCTCAATCCGATAAAAAGGAATATTACATACTTACCATGTAAGTTAGGGGGTCTAAATATGGTTAATGCTTTAGTATTTTTTTATTGTACATTTATCTATGCAAATATTAGGCCAATGTTAGTTAACCAGGATAAGGTATGGGTCCTATATATGTACAATACAGTACACATTTGGTTTCGATGTTGGGAGGGATCCAGGGTATTCAAATTGAAACAAGATCCAGCCCTCCCAAATTTTTACAGAGAAATTTTCATTAAGTTAAGAACTTGGCAAGTTACTAGCCAGATGGTAACTGGCAATAGTAGAACATTTTTATATAAACATATCATTGATAACAGCTTTACAGAACTTGTGACTTTTCCTTTACGGTCACTGCATTTGCAAGAGGCACACTTGGCTTTGCTGACAAGCCCAAGGGTCTCATTGAAAATGGGGGACTTTCACTGGCTCAGCTGCCACAGCAAGATACATGCAAAGGGTAACCAAAAATATAAGCAGCTCACAGAAAGATGCTGCATAAGGCCAGAATGTGTGCAACAAGAGGAGACTGTAGAACATTTATTTTTTACATGTACTTTTATAAAAACATTTTGGCATGCTCTAGCTGAACATTGGTCTGCCCCTATTTTTTCCAGTGACAAGTGAGGAGCTTATGTATGGGATTTACCATACAGGGTGGCAAAAGTTCCATGAGAGTACTTTGAATATTATATGATTAGTGATCAAATGGTATATTTGGACAGTCAGATGTGACTTTAGGTTGCAACAAAAAGACACACTGATTAATGCAATAATCATGAATGTTACTAGAGAACTGTGTAGCATTTTTAGTAGAGAAGAGGATAATATTTTTTTGTGATCAGTATTAGAAGCACATTGGAGGAATCTACCCTGGATAACCACTTTTGTTTTTTTCCCCCAATTGTTTAACCAGGTGAGACACACTAAGCTGAAAGCTTGTTTACAGGTGCAATCTGGGGGCACAGGGATGTTAAGTGACTTGCTCAGGGTCACACAGTATGCAAATGGGGGCTGTGGGATTCAAACCCAGATCTCCAGATTTGCAGCTCAGAGCCTTAAGCCACTGCAGTATACTGCCTCCCTAAACCGCTTCTGATTTTCCTGTTACATGATTGTATTTGTTTTTGGTTGTTTTTTTTTTTTTTCTCTTGGATCTCACTCTACCTATTGTTTTGATGCTGAAGTAAGCTTATTATTTTGCTTTTTGTTGGCTCAAATTTTGCTTGTATATTTATTTTGTCTGATTTATAGTTCTAATAAACTCCCCTACTCTCCAGTAGGGGGACCTCTGTCTGGCTGCTGCAAGATGGATACTTTGCAAAAGACAGCAAAGAGGAAGGATGCAGCAGTGGTGGGAGAGCAGGCCTCCTCTTCTGACCACTTAATTCCAGAGGCTGTGGAAATAGACCAGCAACTGAAGAAATCAAAGGCACCTGTTGGGGAACCTGAAGGAAAAGGTCAGCAGGATGGTAATGCTAAAAAAGAAGGTATTGTAGACATGGATATGGATGCTATGGAAATAGACAGTGATGAGAATAATGAGGAGTTGAAGGAATTATTTCAACAAATTCAGAAAGAAGAACTACTTTATATACAACATAGATCTGACTTATAGCAAAAGTTATGGGCTGTGCAGCAAATGCAAAGAAAGATAGCAGAAAATGCGATTGCATCTGATAATAAGCAGCTTACTTGTGCAGATGGAAGGATTAAGTCTCACACTCAGTTTGGCTCTGTTTCAGGAGAGGAGGGCCCGCTTGCATGTTTGGCAGCTGGCAGTGCAATCAGCAAAATAACTGAGTACTGAGGGCCGCGTGGGTCCATACCTCTTCTGGTGGATCAGCCCGGAGAAACTGAACATGTAGAGAGTCAAACGAAACAAATGAAGGAGGCAAAAAAAAGAAACAGCAGATGTAATCACTGAACCAGAAGCAATACAAACAGAAACTATTGAGAATAAAGTAGAGACTGTTGCAGAATGAGCAGTATTAGAAAAAATGCAGCAGACCGTTTTGACAGTTGAAGGGGTCACAGCTGACAAGCAAAGCTGTGACATAAAAGCATCAAAGGAGAGACAGACCAATGAGTCAGCACTACACTCCTCTGATAAAGGAAGAACGGTAGAAGCATCGGAGGAGATAATCCACAATGCCTCATCTATGAGAGGTCCTCCTAACCAAAAAAAGGCTGTAAATACTATACTTGATCATAGCAGTGAGAAAAGTGAATCTAATAAAGCACTACCAACATTAGGCCTAAGGAAGGGATGGGAGGGAGTACCAGGCCTACACCCCACCCACATGCATGAAATCCCTCGTGCCTTAGAAATGCCTCTAAAAACATCAGGATGGAAGAGACTTGAAACTGGACAATGGTTCCCTGACCCAGACCATATCCCAATACCTGGAACATCAACTAAGCTTGTAAATAATAGTTCCAGGTCTAACTTTATTACTGGTATGGATTTAGATTTACATGCTGAAGATCCTCAACCCTGGCTTCAAAATAATTTGAACTTGCCAAGACTACACACTGTGTCTAGTTCAAACTCAGGGGATGAGTGAATGAAGGGTTTCCTGGGAAGAACAAATGGACTTAGAAACAACACCCCCCTGCTAGACAAAATGCAAATGACCAAGCAAGATCAAACTGGGAGAGACTTAGATTTCAAGATACTTTCTCACAGCATCACCCACCTGTACAAAAAAGAAATGATGTGAGACTACAGTACATAAGAGGGCTTGGCACAGATTCATGACAGACAATATGTGGGGAGACGCCTAATAAAAGAATCATTAGGGTACTTCACAAATGAAATTTACGCATTAATACATATTTCAGGGGACAGTTTGTAGGACATCAGTTTTAAAAAACCCCAGGGGTTGGACAGATTCTGCACACAATATGAAAAATTATGATATACAGCACATTGGCTCCCCTTTTGGGCCATACCATTAACAAAACCTACCATAAAGTTTGTAACTATATTATTTCATACAGAGGCTATTGCAGTACATGATATAACATATTGGTTACAACAGTGCTGTGAGGTTTTGGGTACTCTACAACCAATATTTGATGAAGAACATTTCTGGACTGGGGGTGGAAATATAAGATCAGGCTGCACTCTACCAACAAAGGCCCAGTGCATCTGCCAAACAGCCAGTTTTTGGGTAAGGAAAGGGAACATTGTTTTTATCTTGGTCAGCCCAGGACTTGATTTAAGTGTGGTTCAATTTCACATTTGAGTACTGCACGTGATAGGCCGAAATGTAGCTTGTGTTTATCATATGGTCACCCTAGCTCTGAATGTCAAGAAGAATTAAGGTGCAATCTGTGTGACGAGTTAGGTCATGCATATTGTACATGTACAATGGCCACTCACAACAGGTCAGATCATCCAGACCAGGACAATATACTATTTGAAGCACAGAAAAAAATATTGATGCACACAAGAAACAACAGAAGGAGTCTAAGGGTGAACAAAACACAGATACACAAACAACAACTGGAAGGGCAGACCAAAACACTGACCCAGTAGACCCCACCAGCGACAGCTCCTCCTGTACAAGAGGAACCCCCCCTGGATCCTGGGGTTACAACAGCATAAGGCAAGGAACACAAGATCCCACCCATAGCACCCACTTTACAGGAGGAGGAAGGTGATGGGGTGATGCCCCCACTGGCTATGACAGTAGTTTCAAAAAAGAGAGCATTAAAACAAACTAGGCCCAAATCAAAAATGGCAAAATCCTCCTCTCCAGCTCAGACAATTTCTGTTAGCAACAAGTACAAAATCCTGTATAATGATACACAAAACTCAGAACAAGGAGTTTATTCAGAGGCCTCTTCCCAACCTCAACACTCTTCAGACTCAGAAAATGATATAAAGCTATGAACAGAGACTCACATGTCTAGAAAAGGGAGATCTAAAAGATTAGGGACCAGAACCAGGAAAAGTACAAGACTGAGCACCCCTAGCTAAAATCTCCTTCCCTCATGGATAGGTCACCTATATTAAAAATAACCACCCTAAACACAAATAGTACAAAAATGCTCGGATACATTTGGTCACACTATCCTTTTTAAAGAAGTGTGAAGCTGATATTTGCCTTCTACAGGATACTAGGCTGAGCTCATCTTGGTTAGTACAAATAACCCAAAAAATGTGGCATTGGGGCCCCTCATATTTCCCATTTTGGACTGACACTTGTGTTGGGATGGGTATTTTATTTACAGGTGATTATTTCAAGATTACCAGGATTGTGGATATCCTAAAGGGAAGCACTTTATTAATTAATTTTTCTGCCCGAACAGTAGCATGAAGAATAATAACTATCTGTGCACCTATAGGGAAGAAGGAAAGAGTTGAATTGTTCAACACTGTTAAACCCTATTTATTTACAACAAAGCACATCATATGGGGTGGTGATTTTAATTGTGTGATTGCATGACAAGCCAGGGGAGTTAGTACAGAAAAGGATTTTTTCGATACAACTTGTTTAAAAAACATTATTAAAACAATAGGACTGCAGGATGCATATAGAACCCTTAATGCTAGAGGTGGGCACATGTTTATTAAAGGTAGACTATCCAGTAGGATAAATTTCTTTTTTTTTTCAAAACATACGGTGGTACAAGATGCTAAAACAATACCATGTTAAACATCAGACCACAATTTAGTAACAGCTATGATAGGTCTTCAGGAAAAAATTCCCTATGGAAAAGGGTTTTGGAAAGTGAATATAAAGATATTAAAAGAACAAATGATTATTAAGGCTGTGCAAATACCTTTTTTCGAATATTTGGCCGAATATTCATTATTCTGTGCCGAAATATTCGTTATTCAGTATTCATTATTCAGATGGCTGGGAGGGGGGTATTTAAAAATAAAAGAGCACCCCCCAGGCCAACATTAAATAAATCTTTTTAGCCCTGGTGTCTAGTGGTCCCATCCCACCCACCTGGCTGATTGCGGTCAAAATAAAGAATCCCTCCACCCCTGCCCAGACTCTCAGCATTATCCCCAGCCCCCAGCCCCAAATGTATAAAAATTAAAAAAAATCCCTAATTTCCCTGGTGTCTGGTGGACCCCCCACCCTATCAGAAAGTGCCTCCCACCCCTCTTCGCCCCACCCACAACCTCAAGTGGGCCACTGGCACAGCCCTCCACTCACCTCCATGGCCAGCAGCCTGACTGAGTTTTCAATGAATGAGTGCATGCTTGTACTTGTACAAAAAAGCTTCATCACTAGCTCAGTCCAGAGCCGCCATGGAGAATGAAAACTGTGCCGGTAACCGCTGAGGGTAATGGTGCGGGGTTGGGCCTTGTTCCAGGGTGTGGGGGTGAGAATCACGGTCGCAGGAGTGGATATTTATTTTTATACATTTGGGATGAAGACTGGGGTATTGCTGAGGGTCTAGAGAGGGGGTATTCTTCATTTTTGATTGGGGATTGGCCAGGGGGGTGGGACCACTAGACACCAGGGCTAAAATATTTATTTAATGTTGCCAGGAGGGTGAGAATGACTTGTTTTCCTTGCAGACGGCCGAAGACCAGCGAAATAGTGGACTATTCGATATTCGGTTCTGAATATTCAGATAGCCCATTATTCATGGTATTCAGAAAGTAATATTTGGTATTCACACAGCCCTAATAATTATAGCACAAGTTAAAGACCTCCTACATGCCAGAATGTCAGTGGCTGGTTTGGAAAATGACCTCAGTATATGGTGGAATAACACAAAAAGTGAGATTCAAAAAGTGTTATCCTTAACAACAATAAAAAAAACACACAGACCTGTATAAAAAATACCTTTCTTTATGGTCTCAGTTGGCTAAAGTATACTCAGTAATTAATACACAACACATAAATTTAACCAGCCAAGTAAAGGCCATAAAGAAAGAGATGGAGGCTATACAATAGTCAAGAGCCAACTCATTGATGGTAGAACATAAAATATGTATGCCAGGTAAAATTACATTCGGGGATGCATTTGAGAGCTGCACTAAAAGAGCAGAACAAAGGACTTTGACATTGGTTAAAACAAAAGAAGGGCAAGAAGTATTTTCAAATTCAGAAATATTTAGAGTAGTCCAAACATACCTAACAGAGATGTACACTATGCCCCTTAGTGAGGAAGAAAAATAAAGGAGTTTTTGAGTTCTTTAACAATACCTGTAGTTCTGGAAGATCTGGAAAAAAGCTTAATAGCTCCCATAACAAAGGCAGAAATAGAATGGACCATAAAAAGTCAAAACAATAATACTGTGCCAGGCCCAGATGGACTGTTGCTGTAATTTTATAAACAGTTTAATGACATTAGTGGAAATTCTTGTAGAAGTATACAATTGGATACTGTATAATAGAACAATAAATTACCAGCTATGCAGAGCAGTACAGATTTTTATTCATAAGAAGGATGATTGAAGAGATCTCCAAAATTGGAGACCACTTAGTCTATTGAACGTAGATTTAAAAATACTAATGAAAATCCTTACAGCCAGATTATCAGAAACAGTGCCATATTTAATATCTGTTACACAGACATGTTAGGCAGATCACAGATAATCTATTACTAATTAGAGAGTTGGTGGAACAGGGAAAAGAAAAGGAAATCTCAGGTTACTTGCTTTCTCTTGATCAAGAGAAAGCTTTTGACAGAGTTCCACATACATTCATAGAGAAGGTTCTGTGGTCCTATGGGATCCCTGAACAGTTTTGTGGCTGGATTATGATGATTTATGGACAGTCCACAGCTATTCCATTGATTAACGGGCATTTAGGCTCCTACCTGAAGATAGGTAGGGGCATTAGGCAAGGGTGCCCGATGAACCCATTATTATATTTAATCTGTCTGGACCCTTTACTAAAATATTTACAGAAAGATGATAACATAAATTATAAAATGGCAAGAAAAAAACTAGAAATCTCATTGGCCAAGACAGATCAGCTGACTGTACATTAATTCTTTGTATACGCACAGTCATCCTGGTCCTAAACCACATTACACAATGAGCAGATCAGTTCTCCTACAACCAGAACTATCTTCCATCAGTCGCCCTACAACCAGAACTGATCTTCCACCACAAACATGGTCACTACCTTTACACTGTAGAAACCTTTAACTGAGCCCTAAAATTAAAATTATCTTAAATATAAAATAAAACAAATTAATTAAATATAATTTACCAGATTGTGACACTCTCATTACACACATAAACAAATTAGAAACATTAAGTATTGTTTATAGTTTTCATTACAACTGTTTGTTTGCTAAGAGTAAAAATCCCCCTTCTATCTTTACCTGCTCATCCGGGAAATCTCTTCTGCTTTCCCTGACAAGTGAAATAATGGAGTCTCTGGCTCTAAAACAGGCCTTTGTTGTCTGTGTGTACAGTATGTTAGTAGAAGAACATTCTGCTAGTAGAACTGAGCAGAATTTTGAATCCCTGTATTCCATGGTAAACATTCCATGATAAACAGGGAAAAAAACAGAATGAAGAAAGTAAGCAATAATACTATATAAACAAAGAGAAAAGGTGGTAAATGACTCACCGTGCTGTTTATCTTTTAGGACAGAGTGAGTAGTTCATGATGCTGTCAGTGAGTAAGGCAGTTTTGAACCATGATCAAGCTTGCAGCACTGGGGAGCTGAGAAGCCTCTGTTATAGCTTCCTTTTAGTTTTGCCTACAGAGTGAGGCAACTGAAATAAAATAAGGGGGCTATGTGTCATACTTAGAATGAGAAAAACAGCATTTGTGAATTGTCGTGGCTGGCAGGGGAATATAAAGCTTAAGTGGGCAGGGAGGTAGACACTGTATAACACTACTTTAATCTAGCACCAATAGGCTGAAGGACTATTTTATGTTAAAATCACAGGTTCACTTACATTTTTGCTTATTTAAAAATGTGTTTAAAATTAAAAAAAAAACTGCTTCTAAAAATAAAGGGACATTTTATAAGTGCAATAAGACACTCTGGGGTTGTACATTATGGTGTGATAACTGCACTCCTAGGGATGACCAGCACTCAGCCTCTGGCCTCGTGCCTAACTACACCCCTAGAAGTGCAGTTATCACACCGTAATGCACACCCCGTTGTGTCTTATTGCTTACAGATATCTGTCCAATAGATAAATCTTTGGAAATTAAAACATTGGCCTACACAGATGACATGTGCCTATTTTTAGCAGATCAAAACTCATGTGAAAAAGCATTACAAAGAATAGATCAATACTCTGTTATAGCTAGTGCAAACATACATAAAAGTAAAAGCACGCTATTTCCCTTGAGTGAGGGAACTGAAATAATTGAGTTCCTACAAGGTATACCAGGCACTATAGAACTTTTAAGGTATTCAGAATCATTTTTGGAAAAGGAGATAATGGGCAGATAAATTGGGAACAAAAACTACAATTTGCACAGAATAAAGTCAACAAGAGGAAAACATGGCAACAAACTAAGAAAAAGAAGGTTTTATTGGTTAAAACATTCTCATTACCCATTTTTACATATCGGAGTGTGGTATATCCAATTCCAGTCAGGTTTGAAACTACATTATTAAGCTTAGTGCTCCAAGTCTCATGGGGTAGCCAGCTGAATATGGGTAAGAGGAATATTTTATACTTACTGATACAGCAAGGTGGACTAAATTTAGTGAACCCAGTAGCATTTTATTACAGTATACTTTTCTCTGCAAACATACTAGATCCTACACAAGTAAATTCAGCTGTTTGGACAATATATTCTTCAGCATGGATGTTACCTTTATTCACTAAGAGGAGGAACCAAGAGAACTTAAATACAGTAATAAAGATATGTCCAGAGCTTATTAAACCAGTAATAAAGAAAATAAAGCAGTGGAAGATGACAGTAACACACATTATACAGCAACCAAGGAAAAACATATACAATACAATACAAATTAAGGCATTTGGTATTACCCCAACATTTAGAGAAGGGTCTGAAGAGAATAAGGGGAAGGTATTGCAGACTTTGCAAGACAAGTTGATACCCCCAAAGATGTGGAATATAACATGGCTTAGCAGTCATGGCAAACTTAATGTACGATGGAATGCAAAACACAAAAGTCAGGCAGAAAGAATATGTCCAAGAACAACATGTGTGGCCCAAGAAGAAACCATGGAACATTTTTTCATTTTTTGCCCATATGTACAAAACTTCTGGCATGAACTGTCCTTGAGATGGGAAGATGGGGTATGGGAAACAGTAACTTATGAGGAACTGATAGGTGGGTTTTCAGTTGAAATTAGGGGATAAGATAAAGGGGTGGTACATCTAATTTTCAAATGTATTAAATTTGTATTGTGGCAGGCAGACTGCAAATTTGTACTACAACAGATAGAACAAGATCCTGTGCAGCTTGTATTGCAAGTAGAACATGAAGTAAACACTCAATGTACACATGAAAAAATAGTTTGCTAAAGAATGTATGGTTAGATAGATGGAAAAATGTACCATTTTTGAAAGATAAAATAGGATAAAGGAGAAAATGAAATAGGAAATACAACATGCCTGTTATAGTTTCAATAAGTAAATTCATTTGGGAAGTACCATTATTATGTCACATTCTCTTGTTGTTTCTATTGAATGATGAAATGAATGTATATTATTGTTGTGTGTTCTTAATAAAATATTCCCCTACTCTTTTCAAGAAGTGCCATGGGGTCTTTAACATTCACCTGAACTACCACCAGAACAGGCAGATGAGACCTCGGTTTAACGTCTCATCTGAAAGACGGCACCTCAGGAGTGCAGCACCCCCTCATGGTGCACTGCAGTGTCAGTACTGGGATATTTACCCAAGTGTCTGGTATGGGGATAGAACCCATGGTCTTCTGATCTCCCAGCCTCAGAAGTGAAAGTGCTACCTGCTGAGCCACTGCCATTTGTACGGAACAACTTTGCCACTTGTACTTTGTGTTTAGCACTTATGGTTCAAGAGGTATTCACATTTGTTTGTGGCATGCTGATTATGGCTTGATTTTGCTTAGAAAGGCCCAGGATGTAGTGTTAAGAGTATACAGGACACAAGTGGTGGAACTCTCACAGAGCTCTTGTCAGTCAATCAATCAACCACACTTTACTTAACCAGGTTATATACCTTTGAGCAAGCTCATTTACAAGATGGCCCTGGATGACATAGTGAACATATACAATACCATGGTAATGAGAACAAGACTGACAAGGCATATACACAGTATTGCATCTAAACAAGTAAAAAGATGAAGACTTTTATAGGTTGTGGTACCACATGGCAGCACCTGACAACATACACATACATTTTACAGAGTACATATATTGCATCACAGCATGGATATAAAGTTACTCATAATACAGCTGTATAGACATAGTAACCAGAAAATACATGTGCAGCATAATACACTGAAAGGTGGGGGAGTGTGGGGAGGGAGGGAAGGAGGTAGTAGCAGGGATGTAGACGTGTGAGAGATGGGATAACCGGCTAAGTGCAGGGAGTTGCTAACTGTAGGATTTGAGCAGTTAGTGATGACAGGTGCAATTTTCCTTCAAAGCAGATGATATCAAGGACTTAAGGGTAGATACACCCATGATGGTGATAAACTTTAGAGACTTCTGCAGAGCATTCCAAAGGGATGGAAGAGCAAAAGTGATAGCTGCAGCAACATGTCGAGTTCTGACTTTAGGGACTTTGAACATTACAAGTGAGTAGTGCCTCAAGCTGTGTGACCCCAAACTTCATGTAAAGAGATTGGAGATATATGAGGGTAGTTTATTAGTAATTGCTCTGTGAATCCAAAGACATGCATTTCCCTGCCTCCTAGCAGTAAGGGAGGTCCAGCCTATCATCACATAGAGCAAGCAATGGTGGGTGTTTAGAGGAGCATTGGGGCGAATCTCAAAGCCCAATGGTAAAGGGTGTCAAGTTTAGTTAGAGCTGACTAGGGACAGTGTCTATACAGAATGCCAGTATAATCTAAGAGGGGGAGAAATGTAGATTGGACTAGGTTCCTCTTCACCTTGAAAGTGAGAAGGTGTCTAATGTGATAAAATACACCCAGGCGCTGTTTCACTTTTTTAGTCAATTCATCCAAGTGAATTATGAAATTAAGCTTACTGTCTAGCCAAAATCCCAAGTACTTAAATTTGTCCACCATTTGAAGTGGTTTGCCAAGTAAGGGGTAGTTCGTAAGGTTTTGAATAGTCATGGTTGGTGAATCAGTTTGGGAGGAGATCAGCATAGATTTTGTTTTTTTTAGTGTTAAGGAGCAGTTTAAGATGTAGAAGGGTTATGTTGCAGGATGTCAAAATCATTCTGTAACTCCTTGTATGCAAGCTCAGAGGAGGAACTAGCGGTGTATACCACAGTGTCATCTGCTAAGAGATGCACCTTTGCTATATGAACCTTGGAGTTTAAATTATTGATGTAGATTGCAAAAATAATAGGACCCAGGACAGAGCTTTGTGGCACTCCTCGTGGAAGAATTTTAAGTGAGTAAAGGTCCCTTTGAGCTTTGATTTGTTGCATTCTGTTAGTAAGTTAACAAGTGAACCACTTTATAATGATAACATCAAGACTGAGGTGATGCAAGGTGGGCAAAAGCAGATCGTGAGTGACGGTATCAAAAGCCTTTCTTAAGTCTAGAAACAGTGCATACGTATACATTTTTGAGTCCAGTGAGTTTTGTGAATCTCTAGTTAGTCTTGTGGTGTGAGTGAGTTAAGTTTTCAGGTTTGTCTGTTATCTTAACTTGGTTTTATTCTGTTACAGGGTTTTTATTGTATACTGCCCTAGGCCAGTTATGCCAAAATGCTGTAACTGTGCTCATCTGCACTCTTTAGCTAGTCACCAGCATTGCTGCTGTGTTAAGTAGTTTATGGTTATTGCATTTCACTTTCTGGATGCTATGCACCTTGCCCTCCTCTACTTTCTCCTTCACCCTCACCTACCTCCTTCCCCCTGTCACCACTCTTTTTACTCTCTTCCCCCCACCTGTATGTCCCTCACCATCCTTCTGTCCCCTCCACCCCTCCTATTCACTCTGGTCACCTCTCCTCCCCATACCTGAACCTGGAGTTTCTTCACTGTGCCCTCTGTCCCTTCCCCACTCCCCCAATTGCTCTCCTCCCCGATCCAAGGGACGTAAATCCCACTCCATACTTCTGATTATCATGCTCCTCCTTCTATCTGGTGATGAGGAACTAACCTGGTCAATCCCTCCCTCCCTCTGCCCACCACCTATTCTACTCTCAAATAGTGAGATACAACTTTTGGGTATTAAGAAGGTGTCTTTAGGCCCGAGGGACAGGAACTGGGAACAGAAAATTGGCAGAGGAGAGAGCTTTTGGATTTATAAGGTTGGTTCCTGTGAAGGTACAGGATTAAATGATTCTATTGATATGGCAACTCATGGCTGCATGAATGGTGCAAGGACAGAGGATACCACTATACAGGAAACTGGCAAAACTTCTGGGAAAGAGCCTTTTTTTAAATATGATGGACTGCACATAAACAGGGAAGGTGTGCAAGCACTTGGACAAAACTTTAATGTCTATGCAGGTTATTTAACCTGAAAAAGGGGGAAGATGGTGATGGCTCACACCCCCACCATCGGTGGGCTTGTCATCACTCCCCACAACTCCACAGGTGCACATACACCAACAGAAAGGGAAATGGTGTCAACAGCCATGTCGACCACAAAAGTATCAATTACCAGGCCCGAAAAAAACAGCAACCTCTATGACCTATGGTGGAAACAGCAAATTGAAACAGTCCAGGAAGAGGGCACAACCTCATACTAAAGGTTATGCGCTTTCCTGGAAGGCGATGGTTGCAAACACGAGAAGCCTAACCAACAAACTGCCCAAACTCATAGCCATCATGGAAGTGGAAGGTTTGGACTAGGTAGCTGTGACAGAAATGTGGTTCATGAAAAACCATGGCTGGGACACAGCTATATTCAGATACAACCTGCTCAGGAAGGATAGGCAGGGTAGAAAAGGGGGGGGGGGGAGTAGCCATCTACATTCTGGAAGAAATAAAAGCCAGTGAGGTGCAGGGACATCCTGGGGAAACTGAGTCACTGTGGCTAACAGTAGATACTGGCAAGGGAAAAACCTTCAAAATTGGTGTCATTTACAGGCCTTCTAATCAAGGAGAGAAAGGGGACACAGGCCTAACAGAGGAAATACACAAAATGACAGACAGAGGTGAAGTGTTACTGGTGGAGGACTTCAACCTCCCAGATGTAAACTGGAGCACAGAAACGGGGGCAACAGTGAGCAGCAGGGACTTCTCATTGTCACTACAGGTTACAGGACTGAGTCAACTTGTTAAAACCCCAACAAGGGGAGATGCCATTCTCGATCTGGTCCTCACAAACACTGTGTGAATAAAGGAAATCAAAGTGAGATGCCATATGGGTTACAATTGCAGAGGACACCTGCCACTCAAAGAGAAAGGTGTCAGATTAAAAAATAAATGACTTCCAGAAAATGAGAACCAGCATTGCAAATTATCTAGTTGAAGCAGAAGAGGATGAGGTTGATGTCATATGGGGGAGACTTAAGGCAGCAATCAAGACAGCCACAGACCAATGCACCAAGAGGATCAGCAAAGCAAAAAGAAGAAGAAATCATTTATAGTTCTCTAAAGAAGTGGCTACCGCAGTCAAAGAAAAAAAGATGTATAAGTTATACCAAGAAACTAAAATGGAAACAGACTGAGATTCATACAAAGAAAAAATGAGAGAAGTCAGCAAAAAAATAAGAAAGGCAAAAGCCCAGATGGAAGCAAAAACAGCAGATGGGACGAAGAGAGGTGAAAAATCCTTCTTTAGATACATCAGGGAAAGAAGGAAGGCAAAAGAAGGTGTAGTAAAGATTGCTACCATGAATGGGAAAACAACAGAAGATGACCCAGAGAAAGCAGAGATCCTAAACAAGTACTTCTGCTAAGCGTTTACTGAGGAGGACATGGTTGATGGCCCAGCATTGACAAAACGCAACACCCCTGGACCAGGGGTCAACACTAGCCCCTTCACGGAGACTGAAGTACTGGAGGTGCTGAATAAACTAAAGGTTGACAAGGCCATGGGGCCAGATGAAATGCACCCCAGAATCTTAAATGAACTGGCGTTGGAATTAGCAGCCCCACTGGCAAAACTTTTCACCAAATCCTTGATGAGCAGAGTGGTACATGAAGATTAGAAAAGGGCAATAGTGGCCCCACTCCACAAATCAGGCAATGGGGAAGAGTCTGGAAAAACAGATCAGTAAGCCTCACATCTATAGTGGGGAAATTGATGGAGACGCTACTAAAACAGAAAATCATAGCATTCCTTGAAGCTAGCGGTCAGCAGGACCCCAAACAGCACAGTTTCACAGAAGGAAGGTTATGCCAGACAAATCTGCTCGAGTTTTTCAACCGTGTCAGAAAGGTTGCAGATGATGGTGGGGCAGTGGATGTAGTCTACCTAGACTTCAGCAAGGCCTTCGACTTGGTGCCACGCAGAATGCTGGTAAAGAAGTTACATCATACAGGGGTTGGACCGGAAGTAGTTAGATGGGTACAAAATTGGTTACAGGGCAGAACCTGGAGGGTGCAGATCAAGGGAGCACTATCACCAGAAGGTAGGGTGGACAGTGGTGTGCCCCAGGGCTCAGTACTGGAACCTCTGTTCTTCAACATTTTTATAGCAGATATCACTGATGGACTGGAGGGAAAGTTGTGCCTGTTTGCTGATGACAGCAAGATATGTAACAGGGTCGACACCTCAGAGGGAGTGGGAAAGATGGAGGCTGACCTCAGGAAATGTGAACAATGGTCTGAAATATGGCAGCTGAGATTCAGTGCCAAAAAGTGCAAAGTCATGCACATAGAAAAAAGAAATCCAAAAAAGGCGTATTATTTAGGAGGGGAAAGACTAGCTGCCTCCAACCAGCAACTAGCTGGATCTAGGAATAATAATCACAGACAACTTGAGGGTGGGTAAGCAGTGCAAGAAGGCAGAGTTGAAAGCCAGCAGAATGCTGGGATGCATTGGGAGGGGAATCATGAACAGGAGGAGAAAAGTGATCCTGCTGCTGCACAGATCACTGGTCAGGCCTCACCTGGAGTATGGAGTCCATTTCTGGAGGTCTCACTTCAGAAAGGACATTGATTGGGTGGAGTCAGTGCAGAGTAGGGCAACAAAAATGATCCAGGGACTGTACGAGATGTCCTACGTGGAAAGACTAAGAGAACTGAACATGTACTCCTTGGAACAGAGGCGGAGGAGAGGAGACATTATCGAAACATTCAAATACATAAAGGGCATAAACAAGGTACAGACACAGGAACTATTGCACTTCTTGAAGAACAGCAGAACCAGGTGGACATGATGTAAGGTTGCAAGGAGGGAGGTTCTCCATCAACACCAGGAAGTTTTTTTTTCATGGAGAGAGTGGTAGACACCTGGAATAGTCTGCCCCGTAGAGGTGGTGAGGGCTAGCACAGTAGTAGGATTCAAAAATGCATGGAATAGACACAAGGGAGCCCTCATACAACCAGCTAAGACTGTCATAACAAGTCTAGAACACTGGGCAGACTAGATGAACCTGGCGGTCTGCCGTCAACATCTATGTTTCTGTGTTATTTGTATGAGGAATAAATGCCATATGGTTCAGGTTTATGGTAGCTCTTCAGTTTTTATAGTTGTTATGTTATTCATGTTGGTTAGATACAATATATGTCAGCTAATAGCTCTCAAGTTCATTGAATGTTGTCACTATAATATATTTTCTCACTGATACATATTTTTTTATAAAGTATAGTTTATTGAATTTTATCAGAAAGATAATAAGACAAATGTGCAAACTGACAAGCCATAACAATAATATTAATAATAAACAAGCATTTGTCAATGCCGAATGTTTGCTTGTTGGCATTGGCATTGGTGGTGTGTGCCTTTGGGTCGTCACGCATAATGGCCACACCATTTCACCACACCCTACCCTGCAGACACCGACAAGTGTTACGGTGTGCCTTGGGGTGTTTGGCCCTGATGCTCACCCCATTCCATCAGGAAATACAATGAGATGGGTGCAGTATAGGAGAATGGAGTGAACTTTGGGGCCGAAGAGTCCAAGGCACATCTCGAAACCTCTCACTGGCTGCAGGGTGTGGGTGGGGGTGGAATGGTATGAGCATTGCCGGTGACAATCCCAAGTCACACCCATGAGGCCTGTCAGCCTCTACAGGTTGGGGCGTTATGGTCAGAAACCCTAACACCTCAGGCGTTCGTTGGTATTTTCATTTAAAATTTTCAACATGGGTTTTTTGTGACCCCACTTATGACCAGTGGTAATATCAGTTTGTTAGCCAAAAGCTGATTTTACACAGTGACTATGGCATTTGCACCACAGGTGCGAAAACACATTTGGAACAGGATGTGAAAAATGACAGCTGTACTGTTCATGGGGAGGTGTAAAAAATGGCAATGTTGAAAATCTGCAGTGAAAATAGTAAAAAAACTGGTGAAGTCACAAGCATGCGTAGAAACTGCTCAACGCACACCCTTAATGTAATTACTCTTGGGATTTTTTTACAGCAGATTGTCAACACAGGCATTTTGAGACCTTGGCTCATGAACAGTGTCACTGTCATTTTCTTAATCTATTCCAAACAGTGATTTCCCTCAGTGACCACGCATTTCTTCGCAGAAAGTGTGAAAACACATTTCGGCCATGTTGTGAAAAATTACAGCTGTACTGTTCATAAGGAAGTGTGGAAAAATGCTAATGGTGAAAATCTGGACTGAAAATATTACAAATTCATGAACTTCCGAGGGTGCATGGAAACAGCGCAATGCTCGTTCGTAACACAGTCATTTTATGGACTTTTGTCACCAAATTTTTAACATAGCCATTTTGAGACCTCTGCTCATGAACAGTGTCACTGTGATTTTCTTAATCTGTCCCAAGCATTGATTTTGCACACCGACTGTGCCATTGTGCGCTACATGCGTGGAAACACATTTTGGGGGAGATGTGAAAAATGACAGCTGTACTGCTCATAAGGAGGTGTGGTAAAATGGCAATGTTGAAAATCTGGAGTGCAAATATTAAAAATTCGCAAACTTACGAGCGTGCATAGGAACTGCGCAATGCACACTCTTAAACCAGTCATTTTTGGGAAATTGTTCACCAAATTTTCAACATAGCCATTTTAAGAACTCTGCTCATGAACCGTGTCACTGTGATTTTCTTAATGTGTCCCAAACATTGATTTCGCACACCGACTGCACCACTGTGTGCTACATGCGGGGAAACACATTTTGGATGAGATGTGAAGAATGACACCTGTACTGTTCATAAGGAGGTGCTGTGAAATGGCAATGTTGAAAATCTAGAGTGCAAATATTTAAAATTTGCAAACTTACGAGCGCGCGTAGGAACTGTGCAATGCACACTCATAAAACAGTCGTTTTGGGGAATTTTTTTCCCAAAATTTTCAACATAGGGTTTTGGGGCCTACCTCATGAACTGTGACACTGTCATTTTGTACATCAGTCCCGAAAGGTGGTTTTGCACAATGACCATGAAATCACCTTTCAGGACTGAATAACAAAATGACAGTGCAAGAATCATGAGTGGGGTCTAAAAACCATGTTGGTGGTGGAAAAATCCAAAATCTTCCTGAGATATGCATCAAAGTTGAAATAACCCTATTTATTCCATTATACAGCTTACGGCATTTCCTCAGTTCGCGGTCAGCTTTGAAAGTGCAGACGTGTTCCCGCTCCACTGAAGATCGTCACGCTGGACTCTGGAGGTAAGTATGCGGTGAGGGGGGTGTGTGGGTAGGCAGAGTGCGCAGAGGGTGGGCGCGGGATGGGGGGTCAAGACAGCGAGGGAATGTTTTTTCTTTCTAGGTTTTTTTTTTATTTTAGGAAGACAACGCGGGACATTTGCCATGCTGGGGTGGTCTCTCAGCGTGGCAGCTGGAAGTTTTTTTGGGGGGCAGTAGAGCCGAAGGGGGATTGGGCACCCCCATTGGCCATAGAGAGGTTTGCCATGTGGGTGTGGTCTCCCAGCATGGTACCTGGAAGTGTTTTGGGGGGCAGCAGATAGATGTTTGCCACACTGGGGTGGGCACCCAGCATGGCACCTGGAAGGCTGTTTGGGGGGGCAGTGGAGCTGACAGGGAATTGGGCACCCCCATCCGCCTTACAGATTTTTGCCATGATGGGGTGGGCTCCCATCTTGTTACTTGTTTGGGAGGGAGAGGAGCTGTCTATGACAGCTTTTTCACTACAGTGCCGACTGCAGGCACTTCGCATACTGCCGACGCAGTATGCATATTTATTTATTTATTTTATTTTTATTTATTGAAACAATCGGATTACAACCTTTGAGTCAGGGACTCATTTCCAAAGGCTCACGTCAGAATACAAAACATACAAGGGGGAAGGACATTGAGCATAGTTACAGATGGGGGAGACACAGACAACAGGGTATATGCATTAAGAGTTACATATGGACAGAGTACTATAAGTAAGGCAGCAGACAGTGCTCCTAGACCTATACAGATTTGATTTGTTAGACCTATACTACAGATTTGATTTGTTAGACCTATACAGATTTGGTAGTATCTACAGTTTTGTAGGGAGCGTAAGTACTTCAATGAGTAGTACATTAACAAATCTATGTAAGGCCTAATTGCTGGTAGGTGATGAGCTGTCGGGAAACCAACATTGTCTTAGTACACAGTGGTGGAAGTGGATCAGGGTTATCTTAGCCCAGGGACAGCTGGAAGTTTTTTGGGGGGGCAGAGGAGCCAATGGGGGATTGGGCACCCCTGTTGTCCATAGAGAGGTTTGCCATGTGGGGGGTGGGCTCCCAGTGTGGCACCTGGAAGTGTGTTGGGGGGCAGCAAATGGACTTTTGCCATGCTGGGGTGGGCCCCCAGTGTGGCACCTGGAAGGCTGTTTGGGGGAGCAGTTAAGCTGATGGGGAGTTGGGCACCCCCGTCTGCCTTTTGCTGTCATAGACAGCTCTTACATTCATTAGTGCAGTGGGGTTGCGCCTGCAAAAGGCAGCAAGGCATTGGAAATAGGAGGCACACCTACTTAATTCCTCCTATGGTGGCACTATGTTTCTTGCACCTGCATGCAAGCAAACATAAAAAGGAAAAACAAAACAGCAACTTCCCCTTACCCACCCCCTTCCAGAATTGCAGAGCCTCAGGTCTAAAATACAATATAGGAAATTTATTCACAGTTATATGGAGAACATGAACCTTAATTAACTTGTACAGTTTATAATAGGAAGAAGTGTCTCCAATGTATCCCAGCAATAATGGTAAGTTAACATTTGTGATTAAAAGAAGTCGTTATCTTTTCTGTACTTAAAACAGCCAAAATCTCCTTCTGCTGTTCTAAGAGTGTAAGGCTTGTCTGATCCATCCAGTGGCACAGTATACTGTACATTTCTTAATCACCATAACCATTAAACTAAAATGGTATTTGCGATTCCCCAGTAAGGGCTGCAGTTCAGAACCTAACAGTCATCTTTTCCTTGTAAGGGTACCATCCAGGCATAACACTGGGTATAGAACTGCTTGGACCACATGTCATAGGGTCTGGGCTTTGGGACAATCCTACAAAATGTGGAGCAGGGTACCCTTTCTCTTCTCACATCTAGTGCATAAAGGTGAGTCAAAGAGATCCCAGCTATGCAGCTTCTTGGGGATGTGATAAAGATTTTGTACTACATGTGCAGTATATTGAATTGCATTAGGCAATAATCATCTAACATAATATATTTGTGCATGTTCTTCCAGATTTCCTTCCACTGGTTTACAGTAATTTTTTTGCCCAAAGTCAAAGAGCAGTAATTAGAGAGAAGACTGTATCTGGAGGAAATGGAAGAACAAAGCATATGATAAAGATTAGAAATAGCATGCTGTTGCATAGCCAGCTCTCACAGTTCTTTTATAGTGAAAGGGAGTTCTGCAGAGGCCACCCATTTCCCCAGTGCCTTCGCTATCATATGATGTACATGTACACATAAAAAGGGAGAGATGTCTTCTCAGGCAACCCCATACATAGAAACACAGAAACATAGACTTTGATGGCAGATAAGGACTGCTTGGTCCAGCCAGTCTGCCAGTTCCCCTATCTACTGGATAAGCTGCAGATCCTAGTTAACCAACAGACTAATTCCTCCTACCCCCCACTATAATTGCCTTATGTCTGTCCCACGCATTCTTGAATTCCCCCACAGTTTTTGACCCCATGACCTCATCAGGAAGGCCGTTCAATGCATCTACCACCCTCTCTGTGAAAAAATACTTCCTCATGTTGCCCCTGAACCATCTCCCCTCTATCTTCAAACTGTGCCCCCTTGTTCTTGCACATCTCTTTTTCTAAAAGATGCTACCCTCTTGGACTTTGTTGATTCCCTAGAGGTACTTGAAAGTTTCCATCATGTCCCCCCCCTCCCTTCTTTCCTCAACAGTATACATATTAGGCATCTCTAATCTCTCTTCATATGGTTTCTGGTGTAAACATTGCACCATTTTAGTTGCCCTCCTCTGGACTGCCTCCATCCTGTCTATGTCTTTGTGGAGATGGGGTCTCCAGAACTGCATGCAGTACTCCAGATGGGATCTTACCAACTATCTGTACAGAGGGCTGACAGCTTCCTGTTTTCTACTGGTGATGCCTCTCCCTATGCATCCCAGTATCCCCCCAGCCCTCCTTATTGTCTTCTCACATTGCCTGCCTATGTTTAAGTCATCTGATATGACTACCCTCAGGTTCCTTCACATTTTTGTTGTTGTTAGTGCCTTCCCCCATCATTGTGTACTCTTCCAATGGTTTGTTGTTTCCCTGGTGCATTACTTTGCACTTCTTTGCATTGAATCTAAGCTGCCATACTTTTGACCATTCCTCCAACCTTGCCAAGTCCCTTCTCATCCTTTCAACCCCTCCTTGTGTCTCAACCCTGTTGCAGATCTTTGTGTCATCTGCAGAGAGGCATACCTTTCCTTTCAGTCCCTCTGCAATGCCACTTATAAAGACATTAACGAGGATCAGCCTCAGTACTGAAACCTGCGGTACCCTGCTAGTAACTCCTCTTTCTTCAGAGTGGACACCATTTACTATTACCCTCTGTGTCATGTTGTCCAGCCAAGTTTTTTACCCAGGCTACCACCCTGAGACCCACTCCCAAGCTGGCTAACTTGTTTATTAATCTTTTGTGTGGGACTGTGTCAAATGCCTTGCTTAAGTCTAAGTAGACCATGTCCACAGCCCTTCCCTGGTCTACTACTTTGGTCACCCAGTTAAAGAAATATTTTAGCTCCATCTAATATGACCTTCCCACTGTGAATCCATGCTGCCTTGGGTCCTGTAGCCCACTGGCCTCAAGGTACTCAATAATTCTTTCTTTCAGAAGTGATTCCATCATTTTCCCTTACACTGAGGTCAAACTAACAGGTCTGTAGTTTTCTGCCTCTACCTTGCTTCTACTTTTGTGAAGGGGAATCACATCTGCCTTCCTCCAGTCCTCAGGTACCACACCATCCTCCCATGATTTGTTAAAAAGAGTAGTCAGTGTTGTCATTAGTTCTCCCCTTAGTTCTTTCAGAATTCTGGGGTGAATCCCGTCAAGCCCCATTGCCTTGTCCACCTTGAGTTTCAGGAGTTCTTTCAGGACCCTTTCTTCTGTGAATGGACTGGTATTGACCCCCCTATTCAGAGTGCTTCTATTGTTTGGTTAAGGTATGTCCCCCTCCTCTTCTTTTCTAAATACTGAACAAAAGTATTCATTCAGTATCTCTGCCTTTTTTACTGTCACCCTCTGCCTCCCCACCCCTTTATTAGGCCTCACTATCACTTCCTTGGCCTTTCTTCATTCACTAATGTACCTATAAAAGGTTTTATCCCCCTTTTTAACTTAGTTGGCTCTCTTTTCCTCAGTTTGGGCCTTTGCTATTCTGACTGTCTTCCCCGCTTCATTCTGCTTTAACTGATAGAGGTCTCTTTCTTGCTCCTTCTGTGATTCCTTATACTTTTTGAATGCTATCTTTTTTTCCCTAAACTTCCCTGCCACCTCTTTTGAGAACCATTGTGTCTTTTCCTTCATTTTGTTTTCTTTTTTTGCTTCACACAAAGGCTTGTTGCCTCTGTGATGGCAGTTTTGATTTTGCCCCATTGTTCTTTCACCCCTCCTTCCTGCCCTTTTGCTAGTGCATTCCTTATGTACTCTCCCATTCTGCCAAAGTCAGCCCTCCGAAAGTCCAGTACCCTTGCTTTTGCATGGCTTGACTCTATGGCTGTGTTTATTGTGAACCACACTGGTGGTCGCTTGTTCCCAGATGACTTCCCACTTCTAAATCAGAGATCCTATCACCATCCCCATTTGAGAGTACAGGATCTAAGACTGCTGCCTCCCCAGTGGGTTCCAACACTAGCTGCTTGAGGCATGCCCCCTGCAGGGCATCGAGAATGACTCTGCTCTTGGATGTGGGTGCAGCAAATGTGCTCCAGTTATCATCTGGCATATTCAGGTCGCCATCTACAGTATCTCCCCTTTTTCTGCCATTCTAAGGATACCTTCTATTATTTCCTTGTCCATGTCCTCCCCCTGAGATGGGGGTCTGTATACAACCCCTGTGCAGATTGTAGTGCCTTTTCCAGTCTCCAAGGTGACCCACAGTGCCTCCTCTCCTCATAGTTTACTCTTTAGTTCCATTGCTTTGATTCCTTTCCTTATGTAGAGAGCTACTGCTCCTCCTCTTTTACCCTCCCTGTCCCTCCTATGAATTGTGTACCCTGATATGTTGACATCCCAGTCATGGTTCTCTGTGTATCAGGTTTCTGTGACTGCCACAATATCCAGGCATCCCTCTTCCATCAATGCCACTTGTTCAGGAAGCTTGTTACCCAGACTATGGGCATTGGTACTCATCGCCCTCCATTTCTTGATGGCCTTACCACTTTTAGCCGCATCCCTGTACTTACTGCCTTTGCCTTTTTCTCCATTTACCCCTGCCCTGTTTCCTACTGACCTCTCTACCCTGTTTTGTGCTGGGAGGCTTGGAATTCCCTGCTCCTTTTCAGTGCCTCCCACCTTCGCTAGTTGAAAAGCTTGCCAGTGAAGCACTTAAACCTATCACCCAGGATCCTGGTTCCCCTCCTGGACAGATGCAGACCATCATGTCAGTATAGACTTATATCTCTACAGGTGGACCCCCTGTCCCCAATGAAGCCAAAACCCTGTGCTCCACTTCAGTTTTTCAACCACTTAATGAATCCCAGGGTGTGGAGTACCCTAGCCTCACCCATGCCATAGACAGGCAGCTCCTCCGAGAAGGTTACCATGCATGTTACTTGTCTAAGTGCCCCTGCCCAACTCCCCAAACTCCTGCACAGCTCTGATCCCATTCCCAGCTAGGTCATTTATCCCTAGGTGGACAATGACATCCCATTTCCTCTTCTGTGCAGCTGCTCTGGTGATCCTGAGGATTTGCTTCCTGTCCCTCCATGCATTGACACCAGGAAGGCCCCTTACCTCCCTCACCTCTCCCTGCCCCAGTTCTACCCCCTAATGACTGAGTTCCTCCTCAGGAGTTGTTTCCTTCCCCTGTGGGATCCCATTCCACCCTCCTGTGGGTCTCCTTTGTGGAGGTTCCCAGCATCTTCCTTGGTCTTCACTGCAGGTGCCTCCATTGAGGAACAACACTCCTCCAGAAAGGCATATGAATTGTGGAGAGGTAAAACTGGAGGGATGTGCCTCTGTTCCACCACCCTCACCCTCCCTGAGCCCACCGTAGTCCAACCACTCCTTATTTTTGGCAACCTCTGAGGCAGCAGTAGCAGTCCTGGTGTTCCCTGCATGGGGGAGGAGATTTCCCAATCCCCTGCCAGGTCCTGGGTGGGGGAGGAGGTTTTCCTACTCTTTGCCAGATTGGCCTGGAGATGTGAAAGATGGAATACATCTGTTGAAATTGATAGACATTCATCCAACTA
Organism: Neoceratodus forsteri; assembly: GCA_016271365.2. Lineage (NCBI taxonomy): Eukaryota > Metazoa > Chordata > Ceratodontiformes > Ceratodontidae > Neoceratodus > Neoceratodus forsteri. The sequence continues at coordinate 1,357,008,848 of CM057456.1, forward strand.
ACAGTCCACAAGAAAATGAGAGAACAAAGTAACCCCATTCTCTTCCCAATCCTATTAATAAACAGTTTTTAACCCCCTATCTTGAAACAGGGATTTCACCACATGGAGTGGTCCTTTGGGCAACATAGAGAAAATCTTGGAACCTAGCACAGCTGTCTATATATAAACACTGAAACACCTATTAGAGAGTGAACCAGTGCCCTAGATAATTTTTCAAAGGCCATATATAATAAAGTATATCATGGGCTGAGCATATATCATGCTCAATTACGGCCCATTTGCAGAATATAGCTAATACTCTCTCCATCAAGCTGCATATTCCCTCTATCATATCGGGCTCCTTGAGCTGCATGACAATAAAAAAGAAAATCCAGCAAACTAAGACCCCCAGAAGATTTATCTTCAGCCAAATCCAGATACACTAGCCTAGGTTTCTTTCCTTTCCAAAGGAAGGAAATGAATATTGTTAGGATGAAACGAGACCAGGTCATGGGCAAATAAACTGTGAGCATGTTTAAAAGATATAAAAGATGGGGAAGAATATCAATTTTAACCATGTTGATACACCCCCATTAAGAAAAGGGGTTGTTCTGCCATCTGTGTAGCTCTTGTTCAATGTATTGCATCAAGACAGTAAAAATGTCTTTAACCATTTGAGAATGGGACGAGGAAATCTGGAGCCCCAAATATTGAAGCTGGCAAGAAGACCAGGAGAGCTCTAGATGCTCCAAGTCCTGCTTCCTTGTGTGATGGTTTAAGGACATCACTGCTATTTACTTTAGTTTGTAGAGGGATAGAGTTCCAAAAGCATGTACTGTATCTGCTCCAGCACACCTGGTAAGGAAGTGTCCAGGTTTTTAAGATGTAACAAGATATCATCAGCATACAAAGGTATCTTATAAGATTTTCCACCAAGTTCAAGCTTTTGATATCAGGACATTGTAAAAGGTGTTGATCCAAGAGTTTAAGGTATACACTAAATAAGAATGACAACAGGGGGCAGCACTGGCGAGTTGCATTCCTTATGGGGAAGCCAGAAGATCAGATCTTGTTGCACCATTTCTTTGCCATGTGGTTAGAGTAAAGGAACTGGATACAGACAACAAATTCTGGAGGGGTTTTGTAATGTTCTAAAAATAAAAAGAAAGTTCTTCAAGACCTACTCAAATGCTTTCTCTGCATACAGGGAGGCCAACACCACTGCTGCATATCTCTCTCCCTGGATATAGAGAGAATATGAACATGTTTTTATAAATGGTCCAAAGAAACCCAACCCACCAAAAAGCCCACTTTGGTGGCACTTATCAATGGGTCCAAGACCTTCTGGAGGTGAAAACTGAGAGCTTTAGCAAAAATTTTGATATCCGTATTCAGCAATGAAAGTGGGTGATAGTTTGTTACCAAGCTGTCATCATTACCTGGTTTTGGTAGCACAGAGATGAAAGCTTGCAGCATTGATTCCTCCATGGACTCTCTTTCATATGCTTCGAGGAGCATCTCCCTCAAACATAGAAGGAGGAGATCCTGTAAGGATTTGTAAAAATTGCCAATAAACCATCTGGTTCTAGGGCTCTATCCATGGATAGTGAGCCCAAGGCTTGTCAAAGTTCCTTTAAAGTCAAGAGCTGTTTAAGAGCTCTTGGCATTCCTCTGAAAGGAATGGCAACACAATACTTGCCAGCTATTCTTTAATCTCACTGTCAGAAGACATTGGCTTGCAATGTTATAAAGAATTGCATAGTTATTAAATTGAAAAAAAAAAGACTTGCATTACAATTTTGGAAGGCCTCCACGATATCTGATGACTTAGTCAGGGTCAAGGGTGACCTCTCTCCTGTTGCAGAAACCCAACAGTGTGAGCTGTTTCTTGATTTTTAAGTCATAAGGTGAGAAGGCAACCAACCTTCTCCCCATAAGAAACCTATTTAGGTTTAGCACAAAAAAGCACATTTTCAGCTTGTTCCTGATTAAGTTCATGATACTGTTCCTGAGAAATCACAAGTTGTTGTCTAAAAGAATCTGTTCAAGAATGGGAGAGCTGGCACTCTGATTCTCTGATTTTACGGAGGATTGAGGCAACCTGAGCAGCTTTCCAGTTATTATTCTGTGTGGCAATATGAATAAGCTCCCCTCGCTTCCGTGCATTTATAATTGTGCCACAGAACATGTAACCTGGTCACATATCCTTGGTTTTCATTAAAAAGAAACATTTTCTGTAAATGTTTTTGATCCTTCAACCACCTCTTTAGAATGCATGAGGTTATTATTTGAGCACCAAATTCTATTGACTTCCGTATTGATATCTAAATATAGCTCAAGCTTTGAAGGGGTGTGGTCCAAAATAACTTGTAGAAGAATTTCTGCAGCATAAAGCCTGGGGAGGAGAGAGTGACTAATAAAAAGTAATCACATCACAAACTAGTTTGGTGGGGATTCGAGAAAAAGGTATGTTTCCTGCTTGAAGGATGTAATGTTCTCAAACGGTCTATAGGATTAAAGGAATCACCTAATTCTCAAATCACTCTTTGATTAGGTGATATGTGCACCCAAGAGCAACCTGAATGGTCTAAATCTGAATCCAGTGGGATATTACAATCCCCAGCAATGATCATCAGTATATGCAGCCATTTTAATAGATGGCATAACAATTGAGAAAGAAAATGAGGGTCATCCTGTATGGGGCCATAGACTGAAGCCAGCACTACTTCATGCCTCTCTACAAAACCATGCAAAATGATATATTGACCCTCTGAATCCTGGATTTCATGGAGCTAAGAAAAAGAAAGGGGATGAGATATCAGCAGTGCCACCCAAGCTTGTTTAGAATTGAGACCTGCGCTATAGACTTGTCCAAGCCAATTTGGTTGCAACAGTGGAATATAACAGTCAATAAAATGGGTTTTCTGAAGAAAAGTAATATATTGGGCATATTTTTAAGATGGGTAAGAATGTGTGATCGTTTTAACAGAGTTAGGTCCTTTAATGTTCCATGTTATAAACATTAAATGGGTCTTAATCATTCAGCAGTAAATAAAAGGAGGTAAAACAAAAACTGGCTCCAACATGAGCACCCATGCAAGAATCCTTCCCCTCAGTAAAATCTGCCATGGTCCCCATTAATAGAATACAGCTGTGCATCTGCAGACCCAATACATGATATTACTAAAGGCCTTCCCACCATCCATTATTTTTGGTGTTGGTGGGTGGATGTGGGATCATGCAGGGTAACAAATGATGGCAATTTGACCCCATTGCGGGAAATTATAGCTTGGGCAATACATTTGTAGTTATGTCTCCTTGGGGATACATGATTCCTATGCTCAGCATGTAAACTCTGATTTTGTTTAGCACAGAAGTGTTCAATGTCGTAAACGTGAAAAAATAACTGCAAATACCAAAACTGCAACCCAAAAACAGTGAGTGTACATAACAGTGATCTCTGTAACAGTTAAAACAGTGCCAAAAATAACTTTCTATGGAAAAAGTCGGTACCCCTTCCGGGGGTTGACTTCATCACCCTATAATATATATTACCAATGCGCATGGGATGCAACTCTGGGATGGGAGAAACTTGGGAGGGATATTCACCAGATGGAAGCTATTCAGGGAGTAAGAAAGTTGGGAGGAGGAGATTTCACATTCCAACTCTGGGGGCAGAACTGGGGGGCAGATGACGGGAGATGCAAAATACAGCACAGCAGTTAACAATTAAAAAAAATAGAATATAAAAAATAAACACGAGGAACAGCCAGCCTTGAAACCAGGTCTGGCAAACTTAGCAGACACACAGCCGATGACTCTAACCACTAGGCTACACTAGCACATCAACAGCTCACCCAACAGCAGCCAACTTCACTAGTAAGTGTCACTGAACTGCCTCACTGAAAGACACGCTCACTGCAAAAAACCATTTCACTCACATGTCATTCGCTCTCTTGCATTCACTCAAGTTGCCTTGCCCAAATTAATTTGCCATTTTTACGGGATACCACACAGAAGTATCAGTCACTTGCTACACTTTCTGCTACTTGTTAGGAAGATGCACCAGGGACTTCAGTGTTTTTAACAGGGCCGGGAATCAGTCTATGGGGGAGACCACAGGTCACAAGTTACTATTCTGTCCTAGACAGGGACAGTGATCAGATGGTGGGGGGGGGGGTCCACTGGACACCAGGGACTTCCTGTCTATTACTGGAGATGGAGATTGGTATCGGGAGGTGGGGGGGTGCCACTAGCCACCAGAGACTAGCTATGTCATTACTGGGACAGTGATCAGAGGTTGGGGGGACCAGTAGATGCCAGGGAGCACATAATTTTCATGGGGGCTGAGGACTGGAGACTGGGGAGATCACTGGGTACCAGGAAATCTTGATGAGTTGCTGGGGCCGGGGATTAGTGGGGACCACTGATCACCAAAGCATAATCTTTTTTGTACATGGCTGGGGATCGGAGGATGGGGGGGGCCACTGGGTACCAGGACATTATGTTCTGTTAACGGGGATGGGGATCAGTGGACGGGGGGACCACTGGACACCAGGGCCATTTTTTACTTTACTGGGGATGGTGATCGGTGGACGAGAGTGCCACTAGATGCTAGGGGGCTTTCCCCAACCACCAACTTGGTTGTTGGCTGCAGTGGCTCCAGCAATTACTAGGGTTGCCTGGAGTAAGTTGGAGTTTTGCATGCAGTGATAGTGCTGCTCAAAGTGGCCTACACCATTCCTTTCGTGCAGTGCTACTGTGCTGAATATTGCATTGTGCAGTTATTCCGGTCCCTGCCCCTCCCTTTGCCCATCACATACATTATTTTGTTTTGCATGCGTTACCAATGTTAGCATGCGTAAAAGCCCCCTTTGAATATTGTGCATAGGTGCAAACCTTGAGCAAACAGCGTGCAATCACTTTGTCCACTGGGTAAAGATTTGAATATCTAGCCCACTGTATCCAGCGGTTATCCCCCCAGTAAGTTTACCTCCACTCCTGGCTTGGGACCACAGTAGTCAAGCATGCCCACAGCAGTCTGTGAGGTTTGAGTTGCAGTTACATTCTCCTGGCCCCACATAATGCATTGATCAGTGAAAGGAGTTGGGGCAGGTTGGACTGGTTTTAGTCTTTTGGTGGGTCCTGCAAAATTAATTACAGGGGTCACCATCCAGTTATCTTTTTACATGTGGCCCATGTTTTTTGGAATTAAAATACCAATACACACTTAGGTTTTGTTTTTGTTTTTGTTTTTTGCTGCAGCTGAGCTGCAGGAATTCAGGCTCAGGGAAAGACTGCTCAGGGTTGCGGCAGTGTGGTACAAGGGGAGGGCAATCTTGGCTGCTGTGCACCCTATCGGCCCTGGGAATTCTGAAAAATGTGAAAAATTCCTGTCTGCAACTCAGCACTATTCTATTTTGCTGATCTGGTGTAACAACCATCTTCTTAATATCAGAATTATTATAAGGTTCTCACGAATGCTGAAATCTGATTGGCTGTCAGCATTCTGCAAACCTTATGTTAATTTCCTTATTAACATACTTGTAGAGCCTGATCACTTGAGTATTGCTTTAAAGAATCAAGGTCCTACTTATATTTGCAGCATTCTATGTCTAGAACTGATGGCAACCATTAGAGCAAGGCTGACAGTGCCAGAAATCATTTACCCATGTTTATTAGAAAGGTCAAATTAAACACTGAACAGCTACTTTTTCCTGTTTTTATGGCTGAGCTTTGTTAGATGATGGGATACAGCATTTACTAAACTAAACTCTTTTGTAGGACACTCTTTTGAAGTACTGTTACCAGCGGGGCTAAAGAAACAGACTTTTGAATTTCAATTATGAATAAAAGAGTCACAGCACAGCTAAGTAGAAAGAATCCCCCCCCCCCACATGCAGCAGACTCACTGCTGACACAGCAAAAGAACAGATTTGTTTTCTTATGTAAACCTTTGGCATAGGGACTATTTTATGTCAAGGGTTAAGAATAACTAAAATAAATACTGTATGTCATTAGAAAATGGCAAGAAAAACTGAACCCAATTATAATAATAGCAATAAGGTACTCCCAGGGGTTATGTTACTGTTCAGGTTAGTCACACCCTGGGGGCAATATGGCACTTGGCTGTGCCTCATGCCATATTATGCCCCAGGGAGTGATTAACTAGAACATTAACATAATCCCTGGTCATACCTTGTTGCTTAATAGTCTACTTAGAACAATAATTATCTTGAACACAATAATGTTACAATAAAAATCTAAAGAAAACTGTAGCAATCACTAATGAGAACCAAGGACTTCATCGTGAGAACAACAACATTTAATTTGCCCCACGTGGGCTACAAAACCCAGTCCTTGCAATATTTCAGAGTCCAGTGGTTCAGTCAGCAAGAGCCCTACACATCTGAAAATTAGGGAGACCGGTGGGAGAAGTGTGGCCTTCCTGGAGTTCTAGTAAATATTAGGATCTGCTTGGTTTCAAGGATAAGTTTTCATCGACTTAAAACAACAAAATAAATGGCCTCTCCAAGCAAATGCAGCCAGCAAAGCCTAATGTTTCAAATAAAGAAAAAACAATATACACAAACCAAATCAAAATTCTGCTGCTTAATTTGTACACACACCAAGAGTTCTTTGCAGATATATGAGTTGATTAAACTCACACGTCCCCAACCAAGAGTTTTTTATGCATTTACAAACTGATTTAACTTACAAGGCCCCCATCTCAATGATTATCCAGCCGTTACTCTTTTGCAGGATGTACTTGTTGATGACACTAAAATTCAAATAATAAAACAAATATGTTAAAAAAAAAATTATTTGGCTTATGGAATTTAAGGGAGGTAAAAACCACACTTACTCTGCTTTTTTCTAGTATATGTATAACAACTTGCACCACTCACTGAGTGTTCACACTGTACGCTGCTGTAAGATCCCTGGATACAAGGGCATCTTAGTCCAATGGTTCTTGCTATAAGAGCAGTGTGTGACATCAGCTGCACAAACCCTATTTGAGCCAATCAGATCCCCACATCTCTCTAGATACAACATTTTAAATCTTAGAGGACCTAACCAATATTAAAAGTAAAACATTACAAAAACTTCCTATAAAACAGAAATGTTCATTTAATACAACTGGATTAACCAGCTTTAAAAAGAAAGTGCTCTCACAAGACTTTAAAATCTAAACTAAAAATCCATTAGTCTGGGTTTTGCCTAGCCACCATAACATTTTGGGGGTTTTGATGTGCAATCTGATGCATTTTGGTGTTCATTTGTAACAGAACCTTTTACCCTGCTACCTCTTCCCGGCCCAGTAAACTGGATGGTAGACTCCACTCCAAAGTCCCTACAATCCAGCATGTTGCTCCGACCCCCTTCCTTTAACTTAGCCAGCTGCTCCACAGGAGGGCCCTTAGTCCTTCTCCAGCCCAACAAGCTGCACCCTAGTCCCCTCCCTAGAATCTACAGCCCTGCCCCTAGACAGCAAGCTGTACCCTAGTCCCCTACCTAAAATCCAAGCCTTCACACAGCCCAGTATATTGCCCTTTCTGCCTGCCCAACTTCCGACCACACCCCAGCAAGTTCCACTCTAGTCCTCCCCAACCTCTAGATCTACCACAAATACACTAACTAAACATCCCCCTCCAACTACACACATACACAGCCAGACACACTAGAAACCCAATATAGTAGATTCTAAACTCATGAACTGACATTAAAATGGATCATAACTGTCTTGCATAACAAGTGTTTACATTGAGTTGGGGACCGATCCTGGATCATCCCACCCCACAATTTAAACATTTACATAGAAACATAAAAACATAGAATTTAATGGCATATAAGGACCACTTGGCTCACCTAGTCTGCTCATTTCACTACCTAATGGATAAGCTGCAGATCCTAGTTAACCAACAGCCTACTTCCTCCTACGCCACGCTAGAATTGCCGTATGTCTGTCCCATGCATTCTTGAATTCCCCCATTGTTTTTGACTCCATGACCTCCTCAGGAAGGCTGTTCCATGCATCCACAACCCTCTCCATGAAAAAATACTTCCTCACATTACCTCTGAGCTGTCCCATTATCTTCAAATTGTATCCCCTTGTTCTTGCACATCTCTTTTTCTGAAAGATGCTACCCTCTTGGACTTTGTTGATTCCTTTGAGGTGCTTGAAAGTTTCTATCATGTCCCCACTCTCCCTCCTTTCCTCAAGGGTATACATATTAGGCTCCTTTAGTCTCTCTTTGTATGTCTTCTGATTCAGACTCTGTGCCATTTTGGTTGCCCTCCTCTGGGCAGCCTCCACCATGTATATGTCTTAGCAGAGATGGTGTCTCCAGAACTTCATTCAGTACTCCAGATGGGCTCTCACCAACTGTCTGTACAGAGGTATAACTACTTCCTGTTTTCTACTGGTGATGCCTCTCCCTATGCATCCCATTATTCCAGCAACCCTCCTTACTGCCTTCTTACACTGCTTGCCCAACTTTAGGTCATCTGATACAACTACCACCAGGTCCCTTTCCATTTTTGTTGTTGTCAGTATCTCACGCCTCCCCCCCCCCCCCATTGTGAACTCTTCCCTGGATTTTGTTTCCCAGGTCATTACCTTGCACTTCTTTGTGTTGAATCTAAGCTGCCATACATTTTGACCATTCCTTCAACCTTACCAAGTCCTTCTCATCCTTTCTACCCCACCTTGTGTATCAACCCTGTTGCAAATCTTTGTGTCATCTACAAAGAGACATACTTTTCCTTCCAGTCCCTCTGCAATGTCACTTATAAAGACATTAAAAAGGACTGGACCCAGTACTGAACCCTGCAGTACCCCACTAGTAACCCCCCTTTCTTCACTGTGGACTCTGTTTACTATTACCGTCAGAGTCCTGTTGTCCAGTCATTGTTTTACCAAGGCTACCACCCTGGGACCCACTCCCAGGCTGGCTAATTTGTTTGTTAATCTTTTGTACGGGACTGTGTCAAATGCCTTGATAAAGTCTAGGTAAGCCATGTCCCAACCCACTCTACTTTGGTCACCTAGTCAAAGAAATCGATTAGATTCGTCTGACATGACCTTCTTGATGTGAATCCATGTTGTCTTGGGTCCTGTGCCCCACTGGCCTCTAGGTACTCAACAATTCTTTCCTGCAGAAATGATTCCATCATTTTCCCTACCACTGAGGTCAAACTGACAGGTCTGTAGTTTCCTGCCTCTATCTTGCTCTCACTTTTGTGAAGGGGAAGCACATCCACCCTTCTCCAGTCCTCAGGTACCACACCATCCTCCCATGATTTGTTAAAAAGGGTAGTCAGTGGTGTTGCTAGTTCTCCCCTTAGTTCTTTTAGAATTCTGGGGTGACTCCCATCAGACCCCATTGCTTTGTCCACCTTCGGTTTTAGTAGTTCTTTCAGAACCCTTTCTTCTGTGAAAGGACTGATATCAACCCCTCTATCCAGAGTGCTTCTATTGACTGGATTAGGTACCTCCCCCTCCTCTTCCTTTGTGAATGCTGAGCAGAAGTATTCATTCAGTGTCCCTGCTTTTTCACGTCCCTCTCCACCCACCCTCCTCTTTATTCAGCTGCAGTATCCCTCCCTTGGTCTTTCTTTGCTCCCTAATGTACCTATAAAAGGTTTTATCTCCCTTCTTAACTGAGTTGGCTATCTTTTCCTCAGTTTGGGCCTTTGCTTTTCTGACTGCCTTCCCTGCTTCCTTCTGCTTTAACTGGTACAGTTCTCTGTCCTGCTTCTTCTGTGCTTCCTTATACTTCCCGAATGCAGTCTTTTTCTCCCTAACCTTCCCCACCACCTCTTTTGAGAACCACAGAGTTTTTTTCTTTCATTTTGCTTTGTTTATTTGCTTCATACAAAGGCTTGTTGCCTCTGTGATGGCAGTTTTGATAATTCCCCATTGTTGCTCCACCCCTCCTTCTTCCCTGTTTGCTAGTGCCTTTCTGAGGCACTCTCCAATTTTGACAAAATCAACCATCCTGAAGTCCACTACCTTCACTTTTGTACAGCTTGACTGTATAGTTGAATTTATTATGAACCACACTGTTTTGTGATCACTTGTTCCCAGATGGCTACCCACTTCTAGTTCTGAGATCCTCTCTCCATCCCCATTTGAGAGTACCAGGTCTAAGATTGCTCCCTCCCTAGTGGGTTCCAACACTAGCTGTCTGAGGCATGCCCCCTGTAGGGCAAAGGGAATGGCACTGCTCTTGGATGTGGCTGCAGCAAAGGTGCTCCAGTTAACATCTGGCATATTCAGGTTCCCCATCAGCAATACCTCCCCTTTCTCTGCCATCCTAAGGATGTCTTCTATTATTTCCTTGTCCATTTCCTCCCCCTGAGACGGGGAACTGTATACAACCCCTGTGTGGATTGTGGTGCCATTTCCAGTCTCCAGAGTGACCCACAGTGCCTCCTCTCTTCCCTGTTTACCATTTAGTTCCATTGCTTTGATCCCTTCCCTTACATAGAGAGCTACTCCTCCTCCTCCTCCTCTTCTACCCTCCCTGTCCCTCCTGTAGATTGTGTATCCTGGTATGTTGACATCCCAGTCATGGTTCTGTGTGTACCATGTTTCTGTGACTGCCACAATATCCAGGCATCCCTCTTCCATCAAGGCCACCAGTTCAGGGAGCTTGTTACCTAGACTACAGGCATTTGTTCTCATTACCCTCCATTTTTTGATGGCCTTACCCATTTTTGCCCCATCCCTGTCCTTAATGCATTTGTCTTTTTCTCCATTTACCCCTGCCCTTCTCCCTATTGTCTTCTCTGTCTTGGTGTTTACCTCACTAACTACCCTGATTTTTTTTGGGGGGGGCGCTAGGATTTCCCTTCTCCTTTACAGTGCCTCCCTCCTTGACTAGTCTAAATGCTTGCCAATGAAACATTTAAACCTATCACCTAGGACCCTGGTTCTCCTCCTGGACAAATGCAGACCATCACGCCAGTATTGGTCTGAATCCCTCCAGGTGAACCCCCAGTCCCCAATGAAGCCAAAATCCTGAGCTCTGCACCAGTTTTTGAACCACTGATTGAATCCCATGGTGCAGAGCATCCTAGCCTCATCCATACCACAGACAAGCAGCACCTCCGAGAAGGTTACCATGTGTGCTACATGTCTAAGGCCCCTCCCCAACTCTGAAAAATCCTCCTGCACTGCTCTCATCCTTTTCCCAGTCTGGTCATTTGACTCAAGGTGGACAATGACATCCAGCTCCCTCCCCTGTGCAGCTGCTCCCATGATCCTGAGGATTCACTCCCTGTCCTTCCAAGCCATGGTGCCAGGCAGGCACCTCACATCTCTCTCCTCCCTCCCCCAGTTCTACCCTCCTAACAATGGAGTCCCCCACCAGGAGTTGTTTCTTTCCCCTGTGGGGTCCCATGCCACCCTCCTGTGGGTCTCCTTTGTGAAGGTTCCCAGCATCCTCCTTGGCTTCCACTGCGGGTACCTCCATAGAGGAACCACACTCTGCCAGGATGGTGTATGAATTGTGGAGAGGTACAACTGGAGGGATGCACCTCTGTTTCACCACCCTCACCCGCCCTGAGGCCACTGTGATCCAACTGCTCCTCTTTCTTGGCAACGTCTGAGGCAGCAGTGGTGGCCCTGGCGGTCCCTTAGTTTTAATGCAAGGTGAGTTAATCCAGTTAGTCCATGACAGACTCTACAACATGAAAATCATCTTGACCCCAACAACAATCAACTGTATGTAATAAAGACTGTCTTGACTGCAAATTGCCAATATTTGCAGCCCCTCTATTTAAACTTTGTCAATTTGAAACATGACTCATTCAGGCACCAGATGACCAGGGCTTCTGCAGAACAACAAAGGATTCCCTTCCCTTTTACCCTCAGGACATGAAGCCTAAGCAAGTCATTTGCATAACAGAGCAAGGACATCACTCACATCCTTGATCTTTTGCCCCACTTCCCCTGTGTGTCCTTGTCTGTGGGTTCATGCCCCACAGACCTCAGAAGTTTGTGGAAGGCCACATTGAACAGCTCCCCTTCCTTGACATTGCTTTTGAGTTCTTGGCACACCATGGCATGGTTCTCAAGGATCTTGGCCAACCAGCCCTCCACCTGCCCTTTGATCACCCCATTTCTGCTGCTTCAAGCAGTCCCACTTGCTTCACCTCTAATGTTGGTGGACAATGAGTGGAAGAAAATACCACTCAGCACCATGGACAAGTCTGTTGGAAAGAAAACTACCCCCAAATCACAAAAATGAAGGCACTGAAACCAAGAAGTTAAACGAATTTCTCAGTCAGGTGGAAAGTGTTAGAGCTCATGGACCTCCTTCCAGCCATCTCAATTCATGCAAGTTGGCAGCAAGTCAGCAGTCACATGACACACCTGACACCACCCCTCTGGGATCCAACAGAATGCCAAACAGACCACCACTTATCAACCACTGTGCCAGCTACTAATGGTAAACATGATGCCTCAGAGGCAACCTTGAGGGCACATATTTATGTCCATGAGTATGGGGCATATGTCCAGATATGCCATTCTGAATAGTAATATCAGGGACTTTACAGGCACCAGCATGTGAGTTTGGAAAAAAAATAGCAGCCTCAAAGAGTTAGCATGCTTCTGTTTGTTAGGGGCCCCCAGCTACATGTGAGCCCCCTTTGACCACAGGTTTTGTGGGTGCCAAATGCTGGCCTTGGGGACAGGAATGGCTTTACTTCATTTCTTTGACACTAGGCAGCCCATACAGACCATGGCCATCAAGTTTCTGACAAGTGACCCAAACTGGATTTTAAAATAAGTATTGACTAGGGCGCCCCAACTGAGCGGCTATCATGGAATGGACTGCATAGGAGCACTCACAGATACTCCATCCTTACACTGTTCCCTTGCCTCCTTGACTGGAAAGGGGGTCAAGCACCCAAAACTGGCTAAATGTTTTTTTTGGGGTGCCAGGCAACAAGAAATTATCCAGAAGCTGTGCCAAGGGACTAAACAGATCAGTGACACCCTGACAAAGCAGGGTGCCAATATTTTATTTGCCCTGACCCCATGGGCTCTAGCAAGGTTAATAATGCATCAGATCAGAGGCATATAGACCTCATGTGATCAGCTGCAGCCAATCAGATTAAAGTGCTCTGCAGAGAAAGGGGCAGAGGAAAAGGAATGCAACAGAAAAAGGCCATGAAAATTGACCAATCAGAAGGCTCCTTTGCCATAAAATCTCCCATTGTGGCTATATCAGCCAGTAGTTAGTGGGGCCTTGGTGAGTGAAATAGCAGCAGTGTCCAGCACCAGCTCAGATTATACAGTCTAAGTGATAGAGAACAATGTGATTTCTTCAGCACAGCCTGTGGGGCACACTTAATCTGAGTTCCTTGCATGGAACTCAAGCAGTTTCAGAACCTGATGACTGGAGTGCCCACATTGTTCGTACGTGTTTTCATTCTTGGTGTTACCTTGCATTTGATCTAATTCTATGTGAGAGAAGTCAGCCTGCTTTTCTCTAGTCCTGCTTCAGGAATTTGTCCCTGCAGAGGACTCAGGAACCAAGGCTCTGAGTCACTGCCTGCCTTTGGGTGGATGAAGAGTATAGTCCCATCCAAGCTGAAGAGGATTGACTAGGCATTTAAGACTCTTTCACAACCTACAGATTTTGCTACTGAAAATATGTTAGGTCCACCACACCTTTAACCAAGCCTGCCTGCAGAATCAAAGTGGAAGATGTCTAACAAAGATTGTTGTGCAGCTGCATCTTTGGAGGGTGGGAGATTGGGAGCACTGACCAGGGCCCGATCTGCAACACCTATGGATAATTAGGGACTAGTTAGATAATACTGTGTCCAAAGTAAGTTATAAGCCATCTCCTTAAGAGACCCACATGCATTTTATTTTCCCTGTTGGTACCACACCATTTTCAGCCAACAGGTCTGCCACCATGTTGGTACTCCCTATGCACACATAGAGAGGGGGAGCTCCCAGAAGGTCTTTAGGTTATCTGGTGCACCAGAGGAAGAGAGTTGTCTGGGATTTTGTTAGGGATTGTGCTGGAGATCATTGTGCTGGAGGGTGATGTGATACAAACCTGGTGTTTTCCTGATTATTATTTGCATACCTGCCTTACCCCATTTCCCTTCCAGATCCATGTCCCTGAGATCAAGATTTCCTCCATTAAACCTTCCTCTTTGCACTGTATGTGTCACATTGCATCCTTGTGTTTCGAGTGCATATTGTTTGGGGTTACTGCATACTGTTCTTTGACAAAAGTGGTGGTTGACCATACTATTATAATAACTGGGGGATGTTTTTTTTTTCCCATAGGAGAAGCTGGTTATAATTTACCATTATAACCCACAGGTTATAACGATAAACACATTCCGGCTTCTCCTCAGCTCCACTTGTGCTGACTCACTCAGCGTGCTCTCACAATAGCTGTCAAACAACAAGCATTTGTCAATGCTGAATGTTTGCTTGCTGGCACTGGCATTGGTAGTGTAGAAGTTACAGAGCTGCATAATAGGAATGGCAGCGAAGTATTGAACTGAAGCCAACCCCATCACCACCCTGCAGAGAGTGACAGGCATTGGGGTGTGCCTTTGGGTCGTCAGGCATAATGACCACGCCATTTCACCAAATCCTACCCTGCAGACACTGACAAGTGTCACGGTGTGCCTTGGGGTCTTTGGCCCTTATGCGCACCACATTACATCAGGAAATATGGTGAGATGGGTGTGGTATAGGAGAATGGGGTGAAGTTTGGGCCGAAGACTCTGAGGCACACCTTGATTCCTCTCACTGGCTGCAGGGTGTGGGTAGGGGTGGAATGGTATGAGCATGACAGGCAAGAATCACAAGTCACACCCCTGATACCTGTCATTCTCTACAGGGTGGGGCGTTATGGTCAGAAGCCCTCAGGCATTCGTTGGTATTTTCACTCCAAATTTTCAACGTGTTTTTTTTGTGACCTCCACCTCATGAACAGTGGCAATATCAGTTTGTTAGCTGAAAACTGCTTTTGCACAGCGACTATGGCATTTGGCACCACAGGTGCAAAAAAACATTCCGAATAGGATGTGAAAAATGACAGTGGTACTGTTCATGGGGAGGTGTAAAAAATGGCAATGTTGAAAATCTGCTGTGAAAATCTTAAAACAAACTGGTGAAGTCACGAGCGTGCATAGAAACTGTGCAACGCACACCCATAATGTAAGTAGTTTGGGGATTTTTTTACAGCAGATTGTTAACACAGGCATTTTGGGACCTCCGATCATGAACAGTGTCAGTGTGATTTTCTTTATCTGTCCCGAACAATGATTTCCCACAGCCACCACGCATTTCTGTGCTGAAAGTGTGAAAACACATTTTGGCCATGTTGTGGAAAATGACAACTGTACTGCTCATAAGGAGGTGTAGTAAAATGGCAATGTTGAAAATCTGGAGTGAAAATATTGAAAATTTGCGAACTTACAAGTGTGCGTAGGAACTCTGCAACGCACGCTCGTAAAACAGTCATTTCTAGGAATTTTTTCACCAAATTTTCAACATAGCCATTTTAAGACCTCTGCTCATTAACAGTGTCACTGTGATTTTCTTAATGTGTCTGGTACATTGATTTCGCACACCGACTGCGCCATTGTGCACCACATGGGTGGAAACACGTTTTGGGTGAGATGTGAAAAATGACAGCTGTACTACTCATAAGGAGGTGTGGTAAAATGGCAATATTGAAAATCTGGAGTGAAAATATTGAAAATTCGTGAACTTACAAGTGTGGGTAGGAACTGCGCAACGCATGCTCGTAAAACAGTAATTTTTAGGAATTTTTCCACCAAATTTTCAAAATAGGCTTTTTGAGAGCCCACCTTATGAACACTGGCAGTGTCATTTCGTTAATCATTCCGGAAAGGTGATTTTGCGCAGTGGCTGCGAAATCACCCTTCGGGCCCGAGTAATGCCATGACAGTGACAGCATTCATGAGAAGGGGTCCCAAAAACCCATGTTGAAAATTTGGTGCATAAATTCAAAAAAATGCCTGAGATATGCAATAAAGTTGAAAAAACCCTACCTATCCCATTATACAGCTTACCGGCATTTCCTCAGTTCGTAGTCGGCTTTGAAAGTGCAGGCGTGTTCCTGTCCGCCCGAAGATGGTAGTGCCGAGCTCCGGAGGTAAGTATGGGGTGAGGGGGTGTGGGAGGAGGCACAGCAGTGGTGTGCGCAGGTTGTGGAGGGGGGAAGGAGAAGCCAGGGACAGTTTTTGTATTTACAGTTTTTTTTTTAAGACGACGAGGGATGTTTGCCATGCTGGGGTGGGCTCCCAGCGTGGCAGCTGGAAGGATGTTGGTGGGGGGCAGGAGCCGATGAGGGATTGGGCACCCCGTTGGCCATAACATCATTTGCCATGCTGGGGTGGGCTCCCAGTGTGGCACCTGGAGTGCTGGGGGTGTGCAGCTGGCTGAGGATTGGGCACCCCGTTGGCCTATATCCATTTTCCATGCTGGGGTAGGCTCCCAGCATGGCACCTGGATTCTTTGGGGGCGTGGGCCGACAGGGAGTGGGGCACCCCATCGGCCGTACAGTGTGGGGGGGGAGGCGAGCATGGCAAGTGTGTCGCATGGATGGTGTGGAGGGGGAGCTCTGCTCACTGAAGCAGAGCTCTCCCTTTCAACTGTATGCCACTACATTTTCAGCTGTCATAGACAGCTGAAGCAGTGATTGGCACACTGTGACCGTGCCTGCAAACACACTGACTTAATTGGAAGAGGCTGACACACCTCTGGAAAACTCGGATGATGGCACTAAAAATGGAGAAACAGTCTGCTGAAACACCCCAGTGACTAAAACATTTTCACAGAACTGTTCACAGAACTAAAAACAACAGACTAAAAATCCCTAACCTTCAGCACCAGTACTGGGCAGTTTAGGCTCTAACACTTACAGACCCAGCTTCTGCTCTGCCCCGCTTGAACTCAGTCACCCAGGCTGTTGTCATATAAGCAGCAGTCGATCGCCAGCATTTCTGGGATGTAGAGAAGATAAACCATACAAAAAAAAAAAAAAAGAAAAACACAGCTCCAAAAGCTCTTTAGTTCAGATTTTTCAAGACTTTTTTTTCGGGTCTTATTGCTCGCTGTCACAGAGATATGGAAATGAGCTACAGAGTTACAAGTCTTAACATGGAATTCTGAACCCCATTTGCATATCGCCATCACAGTGACCACCTAGACCTAAACAAAATCTTCAAAATATGAAGTGAAAACACTTGACAGGAACATTTTAAAACTAGTTTTCACAATATTTCAACCCCCCACTATAACAGCTAAGTATTTTCTGCTGTAGTGTAAAACACTGTAATACAAAAAAAAGCAGACACATGATTTTACTAAAAAAACAACATTTATTTCAAGAAATCTGATATGAGAAAAAACGTCCCCCAGCAATTATGTAAAACAGTACATGGAAGGAGTGCATAACAAGAATTTAATGCACACCCTCAGTGTTGGATGCTTTGTTAAACCCCTTGGGCTTCGCCCTTGGGGTTTATGTAGCATCCCACACCTCAGGTGTGCATTAAATTCTTTTAATAACTGGCTTGTCTTTTCTCCCATAGAAGGAGCAGGTTATAATTTGCTATTATAACCCATGGGTTATAACAGTGAGCACTCAACGCCTGCCCCTTCTCCTGCCTCACACTGCACCTCAGTGCACACTCACAAATAAAAAGTCTCCTCAGAAAAAAACCTGTGACAGCTCTGTCGCAACTCTTAAATGAATGGGCACAAAACGGCATTTTTTTTCAAGTTAAAAGCCACTTCTCAGTACTGCAGTAAAGCTTTAAAACCTTCTCACAAAAATGTCATGGAGGTTTTCAGACCCTTCACGTCACCACAAAATTTGCATATCACCAAGACAACGAACCAAAAGAATGCATAATAGTAAGCCAAATCTGCATATCGCCAGAACAGACGAGAGGAAGAAACCTAAAGAAAACACAGAAGAAACTGAAGAACGTCAAAACTGGACTATTACAAATACTTTACTGGACTTTCTATAAAGGTACAAAAAAACTAAAATGCCATTCCTTAAACAACATTCACAGTTTAGCCGCATTTTTAACTTACGAGTTCCAGTTTCCCTTTCAACTCAAGTGACGTTTACAGAGGAAAGACATTTTCATTGGAAAAATTACTGTTACAACTTGCATTTTTCCACCTTTATTGTGTCACAGTTCACAAATAAACTTTCTAAACAGCTGTTCAATAAAGAAGTTCCTTGCAAATTTCTGTCACACAATATTTTTGTCTCTATGTGGTGAGAAAACACAAGCCAGCAACTGCATGTAACAATGCATGGGGGTGAGTGCATAAATGAAAAATTAATGCTCACCCTCAGTGTGGGATCCTTTTATAAACCCCTTGGGCTTTGCCCTTGGGGTTTATGTAGTACCCCACACCTCAGGTGGGAATTAATTTCTCATTATGCACTCACCCCCATGCATTATTGCATATATTATGCACTCCTCCATATATTGATCTATATATTATTTTCCCAGTTGGCAAAACTTTGCTGGTCTGTGTGTCAAAAGAACCCCATTGAGTGGAGGCACCACACTTTTGGATTTGACCATTAAAGATTCTACAGACCTACCACAACCTCAGGCCCACTATTCCACAAGGCATAAAATGGCAGCAGTACACAAAAATGTACCAGGCTGTGTCTCTGCGTATAACAGAGGCACATGTGTGCTTGATCATCATTGTGGCCACAGGACACAAGGCTGATGTGATATCCCATCTGGATGAGATTCAACTCAAATTTGAAGAGTCACTGTCCATAGGAAGTGGAGAAATTGACTGAGTCAGATGTTGGCCATTGATCTGATGTGTTCTTACTCCACAAATAGGTAATGGGATGTGCCAATGGAAAAGAGAATCATAATCAAATGCTTGATGACCACCATATCTGGGAGAGGCCCTGACGGTTGGCCCCAGCAGATGTTGAGGATGTCAGGGGACACCTACAAGTACTGATGTTGTCCTGGGTCATCAAGGAGTCCAGAAGCCCATATGCTTCACTCATTATTATGGCCCAAAGGAAAAATGGAACTGCACTGATGTGCAGTGATTACCAGACTATGAACAAAAAGAAATCAGATCAGTATACATTGCCCAGAGTGGAGGATACAATGGACTTCTTTACAGAGAACAAAGGGTTCTGTTTTGGACTCGTGCAGAGACCAGTACCAGATCCCTATTCCCAAGGAAGACAAGGAGATAACAACATTCATCTGCACCATGGGATTTTACCAGTTTGATTGCATGCCCCAAAGGAACCTCTGGTGCTCCATCTGCATTCTAGCACCTGATGGAACAGTCAGTGGTAGATATTTATTTATTTATTTATTCATTTAGTTAGTTATTTCATATTTGGTAATCAGGTCATTATGACAGAGTGTGTGTCATTCTGGGATAATGTCACACCTTGGGTAGTTGATCACGGGGCCGCAGGATGGAAGGCAACATTATCCCAGTATGACACACACCCTGTCATACATTATTGCTATTATGCAAGAGCTGCTTTGTTGAAAAAAATAGTCCCTTTTTGCTACTCTTATTTTGATAATGGTTACAGCAATATAACAGCTAAGATGCTCATTTACATACAGCAACAATGAATTCTAGGTAGTCTATAAAGCTAACTTAAATTTTCCTTACTTAGCAGGGCAGCTTCCTATTTTGGTAGTAGTGACTACAGGATAGCACCTAATATGTAATGTTATAGCAGTACAACAGTTAATATGCTGATTTACATACAACAATAAGGAATTCTGGGTAGATTGTAAAGTTAATGTAAATTTTCCTTACTCAGCAGTGCAGTCTCCTATTAGCAGTGGTGACTGCAGTATAGCACCTACTATGTAGATGTATGTGGCAAGACATTGTGGGTACAATATGAAGCTGTCTTCCATTTTTCCTTACTGGGAGGTGTAGTCTCCTAGTTTTGTAGTGATTACAACAATATAAGATCTCAGATGTTTTTTTTTTTTCAAAATGAAACATTGGGCACACACTGACAGCTGACAAGATTTCTTTACTGAGATATGTAGTTTCCTATTTCTGTAGTGATACAGAACTATAATAGCCTGTATACTTATTTACATAGTGAGGAATTGTGGGTACAGTAAATACATAATTTTTCTATCTCTCTAATCTGCATGTGGAGTGATTTTTTTTTTACTGATAACATTTGGTCATGTGTGTGCTGGGACTAGATCTGTGATGTTTTACTGGGATAATATCACAGGTCCAGCCCCAGATTGACCAATCAGAGCCCAGCATTCTTTCTTGCTGTTTTATAACAGGCAATAAAATGGGTTCCATGTCACTTTAGTGAATCAAATTTGACAAACAACAATTTCAGTGAATACAAAATAATGAATCGAAATTTAGCAATTCATTTTTGCTGAAACACATTTTTAGTGAAAGACAGTGAACTCAGCGACCAATACTGATGCTATTCATACTATTTAGACTTGCACTTGAAAATTATTTCATACTCACTGGGCTCTGATGGCAGCAGCATCAGCCACATGGTTGTGGCCTCGGAGTACATAGACCACATGGTCTGCAACTGTATGGACTCTTGAAGGGCAGTGGTACTTTTTGTAATCACCAGAATACCAATAAATGTTCTCTCCAACCTCCTTATTATTCTGATATAAGAAGCCTCCATACACCAACATGGGCTTACCTCTTTGTCTCCTCAGGAACTCAACAGACATGGTTACGGTGTACCCTGCCACACTATGCCACACCTATTTATAAGTTAAACTGACAGCTTCCACTTGTTAAAACACACAAATTGTCTGTTTTGAAGTGGGGGGGCTGTGCCCACTAAACCCCCCTATTTCTAGGATTCTAACTCCACAACACCATGAACACTGGGGTAAGTAGCATAATCGTTGTCACTGAAATTGTAATGTGCTGACTTTACCAGTCGCTGAAGTATACTATCACTAAAATGCCGCAGTCACTGTACTGTGCTATGCACTGTGATTGTTATCACGGCAATTGACTTCACTATAAAGCTGTTGCTGATATTGATTTGCTGAAGTGATGTGCTACCATAAAAAGCCTTGCGTCTGGAACAACCCAGTATAACAGATTAAATAGCCTACAAAATGTATAGGTTGTTACAGCATGGGAATTTATGGAGTACACTCAAGCAAAAGACTGAATGCAGAGCAAGATAATAGCAGACCAGCAGAAAAAGTTAATTGAAATTCTGTACATTATATTTCACATACACAAGACACAGACCTTATTTATTTATTTCATTATTTTTTTATTTATTTAGTTAAGAGTTTCACCAGGAAGACATGCTAAGCAAATTGCTCATTTCCAGATGCTTCCTGAGGGAAGGGAAACTGGGTAGATACAGCAGAGGATACAAGGTGACAATAGGCCAAAACATACACAATACTAGCAAATGGTACATAAGTAATGAGGGAAGGGGAAATGGGTAGGAACAGCAGTGGATACAAGGTAACAATAGGCAAAAACATACAATATAATAGCATGTGATACAGTGAGTATAACAATGCAATTACACAAACAGAGTATACAGCTTTACGATGCTACATTGTCCATTTATGTTGACAATAGTTATTGGTTAGGAATAGTCCTTAAGAGCATGGTAACAGTAGGCAAAAACACACTAGGAAGGGTACAGAAGATAACAATGCTGCAGTAATTAGAGTAGTGCAATTACGGTTGTCCTCATCAGCTGGCCAGGCGATTATCAGCTAGCAGGTGTAGGACAAGTGCAGGTAAATATTTTTGAGGCTTAGACCGTGCTTAAGTAGTAATTTTCCGAACTGCTGATGAAAATCCAAACACCTGACTAGAAGTGGAAAACAGTTCCAAAATCTGAGTGCTGAGCAAAGGAAGGCTGCTTGACCCATTGGTGTAGAGCACCTAGGTTCAAGGAGTAAAAGTGTATCACTAGAACATAAATTATAGGGTGTAGAGGGGGATTTAGCATACTAAGCAAGCAGGTAGCGGGTATTAGTTATGATTAGCTTGTTAACAAGGTATACCATAACATAAAAACGTTTGGAGGCATTGGATCCCCAGTCTGGGGAGAAGTAGGGTTCACGATAACTGAGATGAGCAACACCTTGCATGAAACAGCAATACAGTACTGTTATATAATAACTGGTGACCAGCTAAAATGACTGGATTTCCAGTTCTAATAAAATACTGTAATAATCTGCTGAATTTTGTGATAACTCGATAGCAGGCTATTACAGCACTTTCCTCCTTACGCTCTCAGTTCACTGTATTTGTATGAGTACGGCAGCTGTTCAGGGACACACTTGCTCGCACAAATACAGCTTCTAGTTTAGTCTGTTGAAACTGCACCAGTTATTATTAAAAATAATGCCTGTGCAAAGTTTGTTTTATGAGGATTTTTTACATGGTACCCAGTCAAAACTCGGGACTTGAGGGTGCAGTATGGTGAGGGTGTCTCTCTGCCTCCCATTCCCTGATGTGCACTGCCGTGGAGTTCGTTATGGTAATGCTGGGGGGTGTGGAGGAACAGAGCCCCCGCAACATTACAGTATGAGATTGTGTGTGCTGCCTTACTTTGGGCTTGGCTTTGTGGCAACATTTGGTGCTTTCATCCTTTTTTGCCTGTCACCTTTTTGATGTGTGCTCTTTTTATTGAGCCCTTTTTCACCGCGCTTTCTTTCTCTTTGCCCTTTTTATACAGAACATTTTCACACACCCTCAGTGTGTGATAATCTTATAGACCCCTCAAGCTTCACTTTCTGGGTTTATGGATTGTCACACACCTCAGTTTTGTGAAAAATCCTCATAACACACACTTGCATGGAGATTATTCTCTATATACTACTGTATATGAAGACCTCATACTTACCATTTTGTTTACTGTTCAAGATGACTTTATTATAAGTCATGTAGTTAATTATGTGTCTTCAATCAAAAAATTTAGAAAGAGAATTTGTGGTAAATCTGTGCTAATGCAATAATATATCTGATATTTGGGTAATGATATGTAAAAATACTGTGTTTATATCATAAAGCTTATGCAGGGAATGTTTTGCCCGCACTGTACTATTTTGTAACTAAATTCCTCTTCCTTTTAAGATGCACTGTATGTTCTTATCAATTCATATATTTTCTTTATTAGTTTTTGCATTTTGTGTATTATATTCTGTGTATTTATTTATATTCTGTGGCCGGGATATTCAGATATGCGCCAGAGGGAGGTGCAAGAGATGCACAGTGCAAATATAGTGCACCATGGCGCAAAGGGTGCAATATTCAAAGGTTGTGCATGACTGGATGCACCTGCGCAATGCAGCTGAATATCACATGGATGCACCAAAGCACACCCTGGGATGTGCCAGGGAGCAAGTCAAGATGTGCCATAATGCACCCAAGGATGCGCAGGGGAGCAAGCCAAGGAACAACACACACAGGCAACCAGAACACAAAGCACTCACCACAGGGCCTGAAGAGACAGGCCACAGCCACCTCTCCACACACAACCCATGTGGAACACCACCAGGTACAAACCCCCGTCCACCCCAGATGGAACACACAGCAGCCATGCACACCACTGCAGCATAGCTCCTCACACCAGCTACAAAGCAGACACGGACACAGATGGTAGCCAAAATGAATGTAATGTAACAGTCATAGAAAACATATTTACAAATATAACAACAGTCAGGGAAAGGAGGGACCACCCACAGACAGGGAGGTCAGGGAAGGGAGGCAGGGATTGTGTGCAAAGGCAATGGAAGGGGACAAGGGAAGGCAAGGGAGGATGCACAGGGTAGGGGAAACTGTCTGGCATGTGGGTCCTAAGGCCCACCACTGGGAGATGCTGGTGTTGGCGCCTCCATTTGCACTGGCCCTGCGCCAGCTGCTGAACCATCTGGAGTGTGGCAGTGATGACATGCAGTATCTATCTCAGGAGCCGTGCATGCACATCACTGGTCCCGACACCTAGGACAAATGAGGGAACACGGTATGAGTGGATGTCCAGAAGGCCACGGCCCACCCACCATACACAGCGAGTATCAGTGACATGTGCCCCTGGGCCGGCATGCCGCCACCCACAGTGAGTGTGCCCACATGAGCCACCCACCCGGGGACCCAAAGCCATGCTGAACACTGCAAAACCAGCACCACCCATGTGCAGCACACCACTGCCATGGCAGGCATGTGACATGGCCATGCAGGTGGTCAGCAGTGACACAGCCAGGACCTGGGTGCACCCAAAGCCCACCTGCAGTGGCCACCCACATGTGCGATAGCCCTGGTACAGTGCAATGGGCACCACAAGCAGTGCACAGCTGGAGGGTGCCATGAGCACATGGAGCACAGTTCCACCCCTACCCATGCTGACCACCCTGCACAACACGGAAACATGAACAAGTGCCTACCTGCATGCAGAGGTGCACCCCAGTGCCTGTCCGGCCACCATGCCCGTGCCTCCCTCCAATGGTGCACCAACCCCTGTGGTGGCCCGTCCTGGCCCAGCCACAACACCAGTGAGGCATGCCCGCCTCCTATCCTCAGGGCCTAGAAGAAAGTAATGGAGAAGGACACATCAGAACCATGTAACATCACAGTCCCCCACCCCATGGCATGGTATGACCCCCTGCACAGCGTGCCTGTGGCATGGTGGCACAGGGCAGGCATGGTGTACCACCCCCCAACAGGGCGTGCAGCCCCAGCCATCCCCCAGCAGGGCATGCCAATGCCACCACACCACGGCCCCCCCAGATGTGAATGGGCACATCAGCCAAGCACTTAGCTGACCGTGGCATGGCGCCCCTCTGGAAGCATGCCTGAAGAGCCCATAGCCGATCCTGGCACCTCTGCTGCAGGTCCCCCGTAGCAGTGCCAGCACTGCTCACCAGTGAGCTGTTCACCTGTGGCCTCCTCCAGTGCATCTGACACCTCCTGCCACACCTCAGACCAAGGCCTGTTGAGTGGCACCTGACCAAATAGAGTGCCAGCATGCGGCTCCACAAGGGCCACCAGGTTGACCAACTCAACCTGGGACCATATCTGTGCCCTGGGTGTTGTCCTGCGTGGCATGATTCCAGCGCTTTGGTGTATACAAAATGGCACCCGGCAGCACATGTGCAGCATATGCTGGAGCTGCATGCCTAGCAGCTCGATGCACTGCCACTG
Organism: Neoceratodus forsteri; assembly: GCA_016271365.2. Classification (NCBI taxonomy): domain Eukaryota; kingdom Metazoa; phylum Chordata; order Ceratodontiformes; family Ceratodontidae; genus Neoceratodus; species Neoceratodus forsteri. Next base: position 1,357,034,064 of record CM057456.1, read on the forward strand.
GCCATCTCGCAGGCTCGTGGGTGCATGACTCAGTGCTGCAATGCCGCCACATGTTGCACGGTGCCTACAAGGGCAAAGGACACCCCTGGGGTCAAGGGTCGGACCACGCACCATGCGCCACGGTGCCATTGGGCACTGCAGGCATGCTGCACAGTATGGTCATGTGTGAGCCATCGTTCACGGCCCCATTGTACATGGGGTGCCATCGATGGCATGGTGCCACAGCGCCATCGGCCGTGTGGTGCCCTGGTGCCATAGGACACACAGCGCATGAGCTCCACCAGTGCAATGGTGGACAGGCACTGTACTGCCTATTGCGCATGTAGCGAATAGCGTGCCACTGGTGTACGTGATGGGCATGCACATGGCACGGCATGTTGCGCACGTCACAATGCTGCGCCCTGAGTTGTGCATGTGCAACCTCATTGCGCAATGTGCAATCATGTGATATTCAGCTGCTATATGCAAATCAGCTGATTATCCTATCCAAGGCGCAGCAGCCGCATTTGCATGTCATTATAGCTGCGCAACCCCTCATTAGCATGCGATGCGCTATAAAGGTGCCAGGGGAATGTACAGGGTGGGACCAGTATTTGCATCCCTAATAGGCGAGATGGCCAGGCAGTGGCATGTGAGGGTAGGTGCAGAATAACCAACCTATACTAACACGTATCTGTCCCCACAGGAAGAAGCATGTCCAAACTTGAGGAGAAAGAGGAGAGTGGGCCTGCTTGGAAGTGCAGGCCCATCTTCACCAGGGTGGAGTCAGATGCCCTATTCCAGGCATACCTGGACCAGGAGCCACTCCGGAGTGGCTCCACAGGCATCCCACAGGCCTGGGCAACAGCATGGGAGGGTGTGGCCCATGCTGTGAACCAGCAAGGCAGTCACCCAATGGTCTGTGCAGGAGTACAAAAAGAAGGTGGGCACAGACCGGTGGCACATCAAGGAGAAGGTGGCTGCCATCTGGACAGCGCAAGCAACCACAGGTGGGGGTCAGCCCTCCCTGTCCACCCTTAAGCCACAGGAGGAGTTGGTGGCAGCCACCATGCGGTGCAGCGTGGTCAATGACATGCCTGGTGGAGGATTCCAGATGGACGGTATCCCATCACTGCATGATAGGCTCGGCTGCATTGGGGACATGGGGGCAGGGAGGCCGGGGGCAGGTGTGGGTGGCAGCAACACTAATGCGACTGTGTTCCCTTTTAGCTCCTGAGCACCTGCAGCCAGCGGCAGTGGTGATGGTGTCCACCATGGGGGCTGTCCTGGACCTGGAGGACTGTCCATCCACCTCCACTGGACACCATGGCCTGGATCGAATGCAGTCTGGCACCACTGTCTATCCTGATGCCGGTGGTGAAGTTCCGGATGAGGACCTTGCTGCATTTCAGCATGACACCAGGCATGGTGTCCTGTGTGCAGAGATGCAGATTTGGGGCGGGGTCTGGTTCTGATGATGACATGACCCACATCCTGGACAGCAATGCCAGGGATGCTGATGAGACACCCATACCACTGACCCACCCCAGTGGTGCCGATGGTGGCCCAGAGGTGGCTGCCTGCACAGCGGCCATCATGGCTGCTGTAGCTGTGGCTGCCACAGGCAGCTATGGCTGGCAGTGGTGGTGTTGGTGCTGGTGGCAGTGCAGCCACACTGGTGTTACCCTGCACACAGCAGTCAGAGGGGCAGCAGCAGCAGCCGGACAGCGTTGAGGGGGGCCCGGGACAGTGCCTGCCACCCGGGGCACTGCACAGAATCCAGCACAAGAGGGGACCCACTGTGCAGCGCCCACCATTGCAGGGTGCTGGGCTGCAGGGTCGGGATACAGCTGTGGGTCAGCAGGGTGCCCATGCGACCCAGGGTGCTGACCCCTTGGATGAGCACACCCGTCTGCTCCAGGTCTCTGTTGAGCAGCAGCTACAGCTCGTGGCAGGGGTGCGTGCATTCCATGCAGAGCTGCGCCAGGCAGATAAGCGGCGGAACAGGGACAGTGCCCTGCTCCTGGCGGAGACATAGAAACATAGAAACATAGAAACATAGAAACATAGAACATAGAAACATAGAAGTTGTCGGCAGATAAGGACCGCAATGCCCATCCAGTCTGCCCATTTCTTTTTCTACCTTATAAATGTGCCTTCGGCCTTTGCTCTGTCAGTGACCTATCTATTCATAGTCATTTGTATTGCTCCCTTATGCCTATCCCATGCCTGTTTGAAGCCCTGCACTGTATTCATAGCCACCACTTCTTGTGGTAAGCCATTCCATGCATCCACCACCCTTTCTGTGAAAAGAATTTCCTCACATTCCCCTTAATCGGCCTCCTCTAATCTCATGCTGTGTCCTCTTGTCCTGCTATTTTTCTTATATTTAAACATGTTAGACTCTTTCACCTTGTTTATGCCCTTAAGGTGATTGAATGCCTCGATCATATCACCTCTCTCCTCCTTTGCTCAAGGGTATACATATTGAGCTCCGTTAATCTGTCCTCATATGTCTTCAGATGCAGTCCCTGCACCATTTTGGTTGCCCTTCTCTGGACTGCCTCAATTTGGCTAATGTCCTTGTGAAGGTGTGGCCTCTCCAATACCGCAGTACTCCAGATGGGACCTAACCAGTGTCTTGTACAGAGGATTATTACCTCCCTCTTACGACTTGTGATACCCTGCTAATACACCCTAACACCCCCTAGCATTACCTACTGCTTTAGAGGTCTGCTTGGATGATTTTAGGTCATCAGTGATGATGATGCCCAAGTCTCTTTCTTCCTTTGTGACTGCTAGCAACTCCCCTCCCAGCCTATAGGTGGCTTCAGGGTTTCTCTTCCCTATGTGCATGATTTTGCACTTCTTTGCATTAAATCCCAGTTGCCACTCTTCTGACCATTCTGCTAGTTTATCCAGATCTCTTCTCATTCTGCCCACCCCATCTGCATCATCTACTCTGTTGCAGATCTTGGTGTCATCTGCAAACAGACAAGCCTTACCCTCTAGTCCATCTGCAAGGTCACTAATGAAGATGTTGAAGAGGACTGGCCCCAGGACTGATCCCTGAGGTACCCCACTTGAGACCACGTGGCTTTGGTTGGACATGGCCACAGCCATGGATCAGCTGACTGCTGTGGCCACAGCCAGACTGGCACCACTGGCCACACTGCTGCATGGCCTTCTGCTGCTCACTCCGTGGAGTGCATACTCCACCCCTCAGGCCCGGCATAGGGTGACCCCTTCAGTGTCAATGCCAGGGTCTGCTGTGGGCATTCCAAGCACGCCTGGTGTGGGCATGTTTGTGGGCCTGCAGACTCCTGCATGGACCCAGTCATGGTCCCTCAGTGTCACCCCTGGGGGACCATCTGTGACACCCCCTGTGGCAGACACTCAGCCTGCACCAGCTGAGCATTTTCGGTGGGGCTGTCCACGTGTCCATGGTGGCCATGCTACTGTGCAGCAGTCCTGAACCACCCTCCTCTGCATCCATCTGCTGCTGCCCTGTATGCACATTGGTGAGGTGTGTGCATGTGCCTCCCATGTCTGTGACTTGTGTGGCGACCCCGCACATGGCCCATGTGCCCACCCACCCGGCTGCTGGTCACCATGGCGTGTGTGTGATGATGCCAGCACTGCGCTACCAGCCACTGTGCAGCACCCCTCTGGTCTGACACATGCCCGGTGCCCGCTGTGGGCCGGGGCATCATGGGTCCTGTGTGCATGTGTGTGTGCGTGTGCATGTGTGTGTGTGTGTGTGTGTGTGTGTGTGCGTGTGTGTGCTGCATGCCTGCCCATGCTGCGTGCTGCATGGGTGTCTGTTCCCCATGTCTGCCCATGCCCCCCCTTCTGCCAACCCTGGCACGGGGTCTGCCAATGCCTGCCTGCCCAATGTGCCCTGGGACCTGGCCCTTGCCTGTGGCCATGTATACCCACCTGTGCACTCCATAGTGCTCCTCAGTGACTGTGTCCCTGTGTTGCTGGGCCATCCTTGTCAGCCGGGGATCCCTTCACCCAGGGGGGCTGCCCACCACCAGGCCCAGTGGCCTCATCATCCCCACTGCTGGCCCCCTCCTCAACTTCGACAGCTATCCCACTGTTGGTGGCTATGTTGTGTAGTACACAGCAGGCCAGGTATAGGCTGCAGGCCTTCGAAGGGCTGTACTGTAGGGCACCACCAGACCTGTCCAGGAAACAGAACCGAGACTTCAACAGCCCAAACATGGGCTCGATTATGTTCCATGTGCTGGCGTGTGCCTCATTGTAGTGCTCCTGTGCTGGGTCGATGGGCGCTGGCATTGGGTGAGCAGCCATGGCCGGAGTGGGTAGCCACTGTCACCTGTGTGGAGAGATGTCTGGTTAGCATGGTGGTCTGTGTCCTTGCCCCCCACCATCCCAGCCACACCCTGTGGCACCCATGCTCTGGCATCCAACACACCCTGCCCTGCTGTACCTAGCATATTGCATCCACAGCATATTCACCAACTAGGTGGCCAGTGGGGATGTCCCCACTCTTGAACCTCTGGCACAGTACCAACTGGTGCCAGATGAAGGCATTGTGTGCTGCCCTAGAGTGTGTGGCACAGACATTGATTATGTGCCCCTGGCATGACACACCACCTGGCAGTTGACACTGGGGTAGCCCTTCCTGTTGATGTAGGCTGCCCTCTCAGGGCCAGGTGGTGCGCAGATGCCAACATGGGTGCAGTCGATGGCCCCTAGCATGCCAGACAACAGTGCCACCCTGTGGAACCCCTGCATGTTTGCTGCACGCTCTGTCTGTGTGCTGGGGAACTGGATGTACTCCGCAGCATGTGGCAGCAGTACGCTGAGGAATTGTGTGAGGAACCATGATGCAGCTGACCGGGTTATGCCTGTGGTGTCCCCTGCTGGTCTCTGGAAGGTGCCCGTGTCGAGCAAGCACATAACGGCTGTGACCTTGGTCTCCACGGTCAGGGTGTGGCTCTGTCTTGTGGGTGCTTGCATCTTCTCACTGCACAGCTCACAGAGCCACCTCAGAATGTCCCAGTTCTGGTGGTACCAGCCCACAATTTCTGTATCACAATACTGTTCAAAGCTGATGTGGCACAGTACCACCTGTTCTGGGCATACAGCCGATGGGCCCTTCCATGGCCATGCTGGTCTGCAGCCTGCCTCCTCACATCCCTCATTACTGCCTCCATCTGGAATGTGACACTGGCCATGACCTGCACTGTGCATCCTCCCCCCTGAGTGACTCTCTCCCCTGGCACCACAGCAGTTGGCTGCTGTCTCTGCCCCTGCACTGGGCAGACCTCTGTGTGGGGATGCCTGGCCTACAGCCTGTGGCTTACACCTCCCACCTCACAGTGCCTCTGTGCTGCCCCTCCTGTGCTGGATGTCACTCCCGCTCACTGTGGGTGCCTTGCTCCTGTTCTGTGCCCTCTCAGGCTGGCACGCACACACACACTCTCACTTGGCCAGTGTCTGGCCCTGCCAGACTCACTGGGCCCCACTCTGTGCCTCTGTCTGCCTACCTCACACTCTGTGGCACCCCTATGGCAGTGTGGATTGCCTCCTCACACTCCCTCAATCTGGCTGCCCTGTGGCACAAGCCTCTTTCCCTCCCTTGCTACCTCTTTTTATGTGCTCAAGTCTGCTCCATGCATTTCCCATTTGCTCTATGCTAGCGCTGTTCGCCTGCTGTTGAATATAGCAGTGCGCTGCATAATCATGGCTATGCCCCATGCACTTGCATATGCATTCATTACCATTTCACAGTGGCGCACTGGGAACTGTGCTGTACATTTTCTGCCACTGAATATCGCTCTCCGGCGCATTGCCGCACTTGCGCCGGCGCATCCCTGTTGTGCATAGCGCAACTGCTCTGAATATCTCGGCCAGTGTATTTATTATTATGCTTGGTAGATCTTTTACTGTGATTGAACAATAAGTCAATTACTACTGCATCCCATT